>JBBGZY010000035.1:600000-1200000 GCA_037952925.1 Lithobates clamitans
ATTGAATTGTATTGTACTTGTACTAGATAATAAACAAAAACCGCGCTAAAATAATAATGGATTACTAAAAATGTGTAATCTTAGTAAAAGCCGTGCAACCCCATATAAACAATCAAAAGTGCCGCAGGATCAACATCCCTCAAATTAAATGTTGCTAAATCAAAAAACACTAAAATAACATGTACGTGCATACATTATTACAAGAAATGCTTAAACATATTCTAAAATACCATCTGTATGAAAAATAAACGAATATTATGGCAAATGGGTAATATGTATACAACCATTGCCAAACTCTAGAGATCCAAGGTATTGCACCCCCTACAGCACTAAACATGTAACATAGGTCTCAATAGTAAATAAATATTTTGCCCATGCAATTAAAAATAACATGAAATATAAGTATAAAAATAAAGAATAAAAGTATCCAAAAAATTGTACTTGTACTGTCTGCCCTAATGTTGTAAAGCGCTGCGTAAACTGTCGGCGCTATATAAATCCTGAATAATAATAATAAGCTGGAAGGACACCATGTCAATTCCAGTACTTAGACAAAACATTTATAACAAAATTTGCCAGGTTAACGAATCTAATGATAAACAATGTGATCACAATTATTTTGAATCTGTTTTCCAAACATGGTAAAATGAAGGTTACATTTAACCGTGTATTACACAAATTGAATATCCTTTGATAGTGGAAACAGTGCATTTAAAAAAGGGAAATTAAGTAAAATTAAGTAATAATGAGTATTTATTTCTACTATGAGTTTAACAATTTTATTAATAATATAGATATATTGAAACTGGGTTAGACAACCTTTGGTTGGAAATGAAATCCAGGTTAATGGGGAAATTTGTAAAAATGGGATTAGTTTAGATTAAGATAACAATTTTAGAATTTTACATTTATTCAATAAGTCCTTATCGACAGAAAAAAATATTAAGATGAGGTTGTTATTTGGAATATAGCTGCCATAATATTTAACAAAGCCAAGATGGATGGGATACATAAGAATTTTTTCTACAAAAATGAAATTTTTTGATAATAACTTGATGTGCGGTCCATGATGTGAGAGTTAAATATAACAGACCCATCACATCAAGTCCACACACCCTGTTAGGATAGATGCCACCTGCAGCCAGTTGTTTTTTTAGTTTTTGATGCTTTCTGGTCCATCATACAGATTGGTCCTTTTGTTTAATTTATGTTTATTTTTGAAATCCAAAGCAGAATGTGTGGATTGTGAAATGATGTGCCCCTTTTCCTTGTAAGTGCAGTGGTATAAGCAGAAGAATATTTTGGATTTATGGGCATCTCTGCATGACCGCAGGGTATTGTTATCATTTATTATAATATTGCCAGGAAAAAGTTGTCTTTTGAAACATGAAACTGGGGTTCTTACACAAACAGCGTGATAGAAAACAAGCCGTTGTAATATATTTATATTTTTTGTAAGGGGAAAAATCGAAAGCGAAAAATCGGCGTGGGGGTCCCCCCAAAATCCATACCAGACCCTTATCCGAGAACGCAGCCAGGCCAGCCAGGAAAGGGGGTGGGGACGAGCGAGTGCCCCCCCCCTGAGTCGTACCAGGCCGCTTGCCCTCAACATGGGGGGTGGGTGCCTTGGGGGAGGGGGGCACCCTGCGGGCCCCCCCACCCCAAAGCACCTTGTCCCCATGTTGATGAGGACAAGGGCCTCTTCCCGACAACCCTGGCCGTTGGTTGTCGGGGTCTGCGGGCGGGGGGCTTATCAGAATCTGGGAGCCCCCTTTAATAAGGGGGCCCCCAGATCCTGGCCCCCCACCCTGTGTGAATGAGTATGGGGTACATGGTACCCCTACCCATTCACCAAGGGAAAAGTGTCAATGAAAAAAAACACAGTACACAGGTTTTAAGGGTAATTTATTAGGCAGCTCCGGGGTCTTCTTCCGACTTCGGGGGGGTTTCTTCCGATGTCTACCGGTGTTCCACCTCTTCTCCCAGGCCCCTCCGCTATCTTCTTCCAGCGAGGGGCCCGGTCTGCTGCCGCTGTCTTGTTGCCGCTGTCTTGCCGCCGCTGTCTCACTGCTGTGTCGCTTCGTCGCTTCTTCTCTTCTTCCGATGTTGACACAACGCTCTCTCCCAGCATGTGCAAGGACTCTGCGTCATAAGGGGGCGTGACCCCAGAGTCCCTGCGCATGCTGGGACCGTGATGTCACAAGGGGGTCACGTCTATATAAATGGCTCCGCAGCCAAAGCATTCCAGCCAGAAAGAGCGTTGTGTCAACATTGGAAGAAGAGAAGAAGCGACGAGACAGCGGCGGCAAGACAGCGGCAGCAGACTAGGCTCCTCGCTGGCAAAAGAGCTGGAAAAAGATAGCGGAGGGGCCCGGGAGATGTCGGAAGAAACCCCTCCGAAGTCGGAAGAAGACCCCGGAGCTGCCTAATAAATTACTCTTAAAACCTGTGTACTGTGTTTTTTTTTATTGAAACTTTTCCCTAGGTGAATGGGTAGGGGTACCATGTACCCTATACTCATTCACACATGGTGGGGGGCCGGGATCTTATTAAAGGGGTCTCCCGGATTCCGATAAGCCCCCCGCCCGCAGACCCCGACAACCAACGGCCAGGGTTGTCGGGAAGAGGCCCTTGTTCTCATCAAGAAGGTGCTTTGGGGTGGGGGGGCCCGCAGGGTGCCCCCCCTCCCTGAGGCACCCCCCCCATGTTGAGGGCATGCAGCCTGGTATGACTCAGGAGGGGGGGTGCTCGCTTGTCCCCACCCCCTTTCCTGGCCGGCCGGGCTGCGTGCTCGGATAAGGGTCTGGAATGGATTTTGGGGGGACCCCCATGCCGATTTTTCGGCATAGGGGGTTCCCCTTACAATCCATACCAGACCTAAGGGCCTGGTATGCCCCTGGGGGGGACCCACGCCGTTTTTTTCATTTAAAATTTGGTGCGGCGTTCCCCCTCAGGAGTCATACCAGACAGCTGTCAGCACTGCCTGTCACTCATCAGGAAAGTAAAACGAAGGGGCTTGCAGGTGTCAAATCTCACCGAGAAATGCGGTGAGATTGACACAATATCGCGGTCACCTACTGTAGATATTGTTTTGGTCAAACATGTCATTTTTAATGGTCCGACATTCTGCGCAGCAAATATACAGCTAACTAAATGTTTGTCTAATGAAAGGTTTGAAATATGAGTTTGTTTATGTACAAATCTAACAATGAAAATGTGTACATTTATTCAAAAGAAAGGAAAAACCACATATGTTAAATTGATGGTGTAGGAATCAGCTGCTGTGAGCCCAGTGCAGGACACACTCCCTGAAGACCCAGATATTACATTTTTTGTAGATTTGAGTATGCAGTTTATCACCCAGAAGGATACTCTGTATTCAAAGTTATTGGATCCTTTTTCCCCAGCTCCAGAAGCAGAGCTCCATGTTTTAGCAAAGCCTGTGAGCTATAAAAAGAATGTATATTTATATAGATAGTCGAGATATAGAGAGCTTTTGGTTCCATTTGAAGGGCCAGAAGTTTGTTTTCACTTTGGCAGGTAAACCAACCAAGCATACCAAGTTAATTTGATTGGCTGTTTTCAGCCTTCCAGGTTCTTGCTGAGGTAGCCATATTAACTTTCACACATGGAAGCAGACCAGGTGACTAAGGATGCTGCATTTACAGCCCCAGACACTTAATGGGTCTGTGCAACTCACAGATTCCACCCTAGTTCTGGCCCAGTATAGCTGGGATTAATAATTCAACTCTAAGGACCCCAGAACGAGAAGAACAGGGGGCAACTTCTTATGAAACAGGACTTTGGAAAAGGTGATCATTTACATCTGCCAGCCACTCTTTTCCATTCAGCTTGACACATGGACCGTGTCATCAGTCACAAGCAGTTATGGCTGCCTTAGTAAATGAGCGTGGGATAGAGCCAGGGTTCATCACAGTTGTTTTTATAACATACCACTTTTTGTTTTACCTGTTACCAAAGGTGTTACCAAAAGCTGAACATCCCTTCCAGAGATTACAAAAAGATATATCCAGATACCCAAGTTAGGATCTTACAAGTATGCATTTTGTCTGTATGGACATGTTTTTTGGATGTCCAGTGGCAAATGCTACTGTAAAGGCCACAGTAAAAAGTGTTATCAGAAGTAGTTTGTAAATACAGAGTGCAGAAAGTACAGACAGTAACAGAGGAAATCATTTTTAAAGGAGAGTCCTTACTAGAAGTTTTGAGGTTTTATTTTTACACTCCCTACTGTCTACAATGTAGCGGACAAAGTAGAGTGAGGAACTAGAAAACTTTTTCCTGAATGTTTTCTTATATTTTATCAGGCCCCTAAGGGGATGTTGGACTCTCTCCCTATGGGATTTGGTTACTCACTTGCTTATATTTTGTCTTAGTAGCTGAAGTCCTCCATTCGGATCTCACAGAGAATGTTGCTGATTGAGACTCAATACAGCATCTATTTGATGTACAGTTTTTGCAAAACTTGAAGGAAAAGTCACCTGGATCCACACCAGACACTGCAAAAATGACTAAATTAAAGAAATCTCTGTGTTTGATTTGTTTCCCTCTTGTGATCACAGTCTAGGGTACTTTCAATTCAATTACTTTAATTGTAAGGGATATATATATATATTTGAAAAGTAGTTTAGCCATGTTGAAGTTATATTTGTCTTTTGTACATCTTCCATAATATGTAGAATTGTCTGTGTTTACATATGCTGATAAGTCAGCATGCCCACAATTCAGCTAGAAGGCCATTCTGGCCACAGGAGTGTACAGCCAGTACTCTGTAAATATGTCTTATTAATCATTTGTTTTTCACAATGAAAAGTCATTTTGTAATGAAAAAGTTGCTCAGCTATTATTTTCTCCACAATAGAGTTTTTTGCTTCTTTGGCCAGGACTACCTCCACCTAAGCGTGTGGAGGTTCCAGGCTAAAGGTGATAGCAGGTATGGTTAGTGATAAAAATATTGATCAAAAGAGGGGAGACTATAATGGAAATTTGTACGTTCTGTAAATAATTGTATTCTATTTTTACACTGCCCTCACTGTGCACACAGCACTAATAATGTTTTCAGTACATGTTTACATTCTTTCGAGTCCTGATTAGAATTACCCTGCCTATGTAACGCCCCTTGTTACCATAAACGTACAATTGTAATATTAATGTGATACCTACATAATCATGTGTATACAAACCTTCAATTGCGTCATAATAAGGCACAACAGTTATTTGGAAAGATGCTGAGCATATCTTTTGTGTCTGTTCCCTACTGCAGTAGTTATTATTAATTTGGAACCACTAATCAATATGAGGATAGGAGTTGCCTATCATCATTTTAACCGAGATCACTGAGGCTGAGCTCCAGAGCTGCAGTTAGGAGATGGGAGAAAGTTGTAGAAAGTCAACCATCACTGCAGCCCTCCACCAGTCGGGCCTTTATGGAAGAGTGGCCTGACGGAAGCCTCTCCTCAGTGCAAGACACATGAAAGCCTGCATGGAGTTTTCTAAAAAAACACTGAAGGACTCCAAGATGGTGAGAAATAAGATTCTCTGGTCTGATTAGACCAAGATAGAACTTTTTGGCCTTAATTCTAAGTGGTATGTGTGGAGAAAACCGGGCACTGCTCATCACCTGTCCAATACAGTCCCAACAGTGAAGCATGGTGGTGGCAGCAGCATGCTGTGGGGGGGTTTTTCAGCTGCCGGGACAGGACGACTGGTTGCAATCGAGGGAAAGATGAATGCGGCCAAGTACAGGGATATCCTGGACGAAAACCTTCTCCAGAGTGCTCAGGACTTCAGACTGGGATGAAGGTTTACCTTCCAACAAGACAATGACCCTAACACACAGCTAAAATAACGAAGGAGTGGCTTCAAAACAACTCCGTGACTGTTCTTGAATGGCCCAGCCAGAGCCCTGACTTAAACCCAATTGAGCATCTCTGGAGAGACCTAAAAATGGCTGTCCACCAATGTTTACCATCCAACCTGACAGAACTGGAGAGGATCTGCAAGGAGGAATGGCAGAGGATCCGCAAATCGAGATGTGAAAAACTTGTTGCATCTTTCCCAAAAAGACTCATGGCTGTATTAGATCAAAAGGGTGCTTCTACTAAATACTGAGCAAAGGGTCTGAATACTTAGGACCATGTGATATTTCAGTTTTTCTTTTTTAATAAATCTGCAAAAATGTCAACAATTCTGTGTTTTTCTGTCAATATGGGGTGCTGTGTGTACATTCATGAGGAAAAAAATGAACTTAAATGATTTTAGCAAATGGCTGCAATATAACAAGGAGTGAAAAATTTAAGGGGGTCTGAATACTTTCTGTCCCCACTATGTGTATGTATGTATATATATATATATATATATATATATATATATATATATATATATATACATACATACATACATACATACATACATACACACACACACACACATTCATACATACATACATACATACATGTATATAAACAGGAGGTCAGAGTGGTCTAAGCAAAACCTATGCAAGTATTAAAATGATCTTCATAAAATATTTGAATAATATATAATGTACGTGAACATTAAGGTGAAAATAAAAAAACAAAGAAAAAAGTGAAAAATTAATAAAAAGGGAAGATTGGATGAATGAAAATGAATAAAAGCCAATGCGACACATCAAAATTGTGCATGTGAGAGTGCAAGGGAGTGAAACATGTGAATGTGGGTGTTGTAAAAAAAAAAAAAATGTGTATGAGTATGTGGGATTGAGGAGGGGAAATGAGAAAATAAAAGAAAAAACAACCTCAGAAAAAGAAAATATGTGAGTACCGTATATACTCGAGTATAAGTCGTCCCGAGTATAAGTCGAGGCCCCTAATTTACCACAAAAAACTGGGAAAAACTTATTGACCGGAGTATAAGACGAGGGTGAGAAATGCAGAGGGTCAATAATGCCCATCTGCAGCTGCATGCCTCCCTGTGTCCTGTGCAGCCTACCTGTACCCTGTACATGTGTCCTGTACATGTGTGTCCTGTACATGTGTGTCCTGTGTCCCTGTGTCCTGTGTGCATGTGCAGCCTACCTGTGTCCTGTGTAGCCTCCCTGTGGCGATCTCCTTCCTCCCTGTGGCGATCTCCATCCTCAGACGGCGGCCGGCGTGTAATGATACCGTTCGGCGGCCATTCCACAGTTCAAAAGCCGCGCCTCCTCCTCGTCTCTGATAGGCTGACCGCTGACTGCCTATCACGGACATTCTCTCATTCTCATACAATGGACGAGGATGAGAGAATGTCTGTGATAGGCTGTACACTGACAGCTGTTCAGCCTATCACAGAAGAGCAGGAGGCGCGGCTTTTGAAAGCTGGAATAGCCTCCGAGCATTATCATCACACGCCGGCCGCCATCTGCCTGCATGACACGCTGATCATGTAGACAGACGGCGGGGACTCGAGTATAAGTCGAAGGGAAACTTTCAGCCCAAAAAAAAGGGCTGAAAAATTCGACTTATACTCGAGTATATACGGTAAATGGAAGTGGGAAATGTGAAAAGTACCAAGGAAAACTAGACAGCACAAATGTGAGTGAAAGGTGATATGAATAATAGTAACTTATATATGTAATAATATATGTGACACAATTAATTTAACTTGACCTTATTAATAATGTGTTGAAAGCATATATTAAAGCAGTATAGAGGCCACGTAGTTGTAGCCCAGACTAAAATTAGCTTAAAAGGCTTTAGGTTCTATGATGTGTATAACAAAAAGTACCAGCAAGTCTGTAAAGAAAACACAATATGTAAATTGTGTTAGAGGAGCACAAAAATGTGGCTCAATATGGCATAAGCAATGTAAAACCAAATAACTGTAGTATTGACTTACAGTGGGGATGGAAAGTATTCAGACCCCCTTAATTTTTGTCCTTATTAATGTACACACAGCACCCCATATTGACAGAAAAATACAGAATTGACATTTTTGCAGATTTATTAAAAAAGAAAAACTGAAATATCACATGGTCCTAAGTAAGAGCACAGTGGCCTCCATAATCCTTAAATGGAAGACGTTTGGGATGACCAGAACCCTTCCTAGAGCTGGCCGTCCGTCCAAACTGAGCTATCAGGGGAGAAGAGCCTTGGTGAGAGAGGTAAAGAAGAACCCAAAGAGTGAAAAATTTAAGGGGGTCTGAATACTTTCCGTCCCCACTGTACTTAGCAGGAGCTGAGAGCGCCTCTGACCATCCTGAAGGGATGATGGGGATCAACTATGGATCCTCCATCAACCAAGGCTTATATAGGATGTTTAAAGTGAAGTCAATAACTGGGGCACGTGCCACAGATGCGAGAACCCCTCCCTACTTACCTAACCTAGCATGGAGGACTCGGCTGCCATACAGGCATGCCTCGCATGACTCCCCCGGCGTTCTGGAAGGCCGGCGGCCCCGAAACGTGGTAATTTCCATCATAATCACGCGACGTCCTAACGTCACGCGCACTAGTGGGGCCCCGTGAATGCGTGATTGGTAGGAGCATCCAGAAATGCTCAGGGACGTTGCCGGCAAGGAGAGACAATTCCCAGAGTGGCGGCCAATGGTGATCGGCCGCTAAATGGGGAAAAGAGGGAGCACTAAAATGGACAAGGGCTCCTCCCCTTTCCGGGAAGACATACCAAAGAGGATTCTCGATCCAGGGGTCATGATGACCATCAGAGTGGCAGGAGCCTCTAAAAAGCAGAGAAAGGGAGAGGAAATTTTTTTTTTATTAATAAAAGAGTGACTTTGATCATGAATATACATGTATTGAACAAACAAATAAATTGCCCATAAATGTTATTTAATTATTATATTAATTGATGAAATGTACAAAACATATCGAAAATAGATATAGAGAGGGGTGTGCACTGTCAACCTACTAATATATTCATTGATAAGCAGACATCGAGGTGACCAAAAAATCAAAATAGATTTAATACAGTGACATATGGTCAGATCATAATTCTTCCCAGAGGAAAAATCCCTTAAAAAAGGGGCAAAGGAATTAGATTAATTTAACCCTGACAAAGAAGTGACTTGCAATCTAAAAATCCATTCTTGCTAATGTTGTAGCAAGATTTTGTTTCAATCTCCGCCTCGATCAAGGATGTGAATTTGATCGAGTGCGGTGAAGGAAACTATAGGCATCTTGTACTTATATGTAAGCAGGACATGCCTGCCAATTGGAAGATGGTTATTGCCAATCTGCATACTATATATGTGTTGGGATATTCTACGGCAAAACTCCTGTTTCGTCTTATATATAGTTACATAGTTACATAGTAGGTGAGGTTGAAAAAAGACACAAGTCCATCAAGTCCAACCTATGTGTGTGATTATGTGTCAGTATTACATTACATATCCCTGTATATTGCGGTCATTCAGGTGATTATCTAATAGTTTCTTGAAGCTATCAATGCTCCCCGCTGAGACCACCGCCTGTGGAAGGGAATTCCACATCCTTGCCGCTCTTACAGTAAAGAACCCTCTACGTAGTTTAAGGTTAAACCTCTCTTCTTCTAATTGTAATGAGTGGCCACGAGTCTTATTAAACTCTCTTCTGCGAAAAAGTTTTATCTCTATTGTGGGGTCACCAGTGCTCGCAACCTTTCCTCATAACTAAGATCCTCCAGACCCTTTATTAGCTTTGTTGCCCTTCTTTGTACTCGCTCCATTTCCAGTACGTCCCTCCTGAGGACTGGTGCCCAGAACTGGACAGCATACTCCAGGTGCGGGCGGACCAGAGTCTTGTAGAGCGGGAGAATTATCGTTTTATCTCTGCAGTTGATCCCCCTTTTAATGCATGCCAATATTCTGTTAGCTTTATTAGCAGCAGCTTGGCATTGCATGCCATTGCTGAGCCTATCATCCACTAGGACCCCCAAGTCCTTTTCCATCCTAGATTCCCCCAGAGGTTCTCCCCCCAGTGTATAGATTGCATTCATATTTTTGCCACCCAAATGCATTATTTTACATTTTTCTACATTGAACCTCATTTGCCATGTAGTCGCCCACCCCATTAATTTGTTCAGGTCTTTTTGCAAGATTTCCATCCTTCATCCTTCGGAGAAGTTATTGCCCTGCTTAGCTTAGTATTGTCTGCAAATACAGAGATGGAACTGTTTATCCCATCCTCCAGGTCGTTTATGAACAAATTAAATAGGATTGGTCCCAGCACAGAACCCTGGGGGACCCCACTACCCACCCCTGACCATTCTGAGTACTCCCCATTTATCACCACCCTCTGAACACGCCCTTGTAGCCAGTTTTCAATCCATGTACTCACCCTATGGTCCATGCCAACGCACCTTATTTTGTACAGTAAACGTTTATGGGGAACTGTGTCAAATGCTTTTGCAAAATCCAGATACACCACGTCTAGGGGCCTTCCTTTATCTAGATTGCAACTCACCTCCTCATAGAAGGTTAATAGATTGGTTTGGCAAGAACGATTCTTCATGAATCCATGCTGATTACTGCTAATGATATCATTCTTATTACTAAAATCTTGTATATAGTCCCTTATCATCCCCTCCAAGAGTTTACATACTATTGATGTTAGGCTAACTGGTCTGTAATTCCCAGGGATGTTTTTTGGGCCCTTTTTAAATATTGGTGCTACATTGGCTTTTCTCCAATCAGCTTGCCTATGTAGTATGCCCCACATTCACATACCATGAGATATACTACACCACGTCTGTGGCAATTGACAAAATGTGAAGGTCTGAAAGTTTCCCCATTAGAAAGACAAAAAACTTTTTCTCGTCGTATAAAGGGGCAAAATGAACAATGTCCGCAAGGGAACGAACCAAAGACTGAGCGGTGTTTTAGTCTCTTTCTCTCATTTTTAAATTAGCTTTGGACAAGCTTGTCCATAAGTGAAGTGGCCCGTTTAAAAGTGATTGAAGGGTCATCCAAAAGTATAGTCCAGTGTTTCTGGATTATGTTTCTAATTGCATTGTGCTGTTTTGAGAACTAAAGAACAATCCTGGTTGGATCCAAACCAGAACTTCTCTTCTTTTTGAAAAGTAAATCACATCTAGATTGCACAGCAGTTTTGTTATAAGCTTTACGCAGGCAAGATCAACTATAGCCGTGTGCTAATAGACTCATTTGGAGGTTACGAGCTTCCTGCTTGAAAAAAACATCGCTTGAGCAATTCCTGCGTAAAAGCAGGTACTGCCCATATGGAATGGAATTTTTCAATGCAATGTAGCACCGTGTTCCCCGCAGTACTTTTGAGGAACAACCTGCTAGAGAGTTTGCCCTCAAGGATACGTCCAATCTGGACATCCAAAAAATTCCTTATATTGTGATCGTAGGTCATAGTGAACTTTAAGTTATGATCATTATGATTAATGAGATCAAAAAATTCCAATAGCATCTCCTCAGATCCCTCCCAGATGACAAAGAGGTCATCAATGTACCGTAGCCACATGAAAATGTGGCTCATGTACCTGACGAGGTCCTCGTCACCTAGGAGGGATTGCTCTCACTGCCCCAGGTACAGATTGGCGTAGGCTGGGACACAACAGGTACCCATGGCCGCGCCCTGTACCTGGGAGGTAGTGGCAGTCCTAAAAATTAAAAAAAATTATGATGAAGAGGAGATTGGAACAAAATCTTGCTACAACATGAGCAAAGATGGATTTTTAGATTGCAAGCCACTTCTTTCCCAGGGTTAAATTAATCTATTTCCTTTGACCCTTTTTTGAGGGGTTTTTCCTCTGGGAAGACTCAACGATCTGACCATATGTCACTGCATTAAATCTATTTTGATTTTTTGGTCACCTCGATGCCTGCCTGCTTAGTAGGTTGACAGTACACACCCCTCTCTATATCTATTTTCGATATATTAATTGATGAAATTTACAAAACATAATAACTTAATAACATTTACGGGCAATTTATTTGTTTGTTCAATACATTGTTCAAACATTTTTTCCTCTCCCTTTCTCTTCTTTTTAGAGGCTCCTGCCGCTCTGATGGTCATCATGGCCCCTGGACCAAGAATCCTCTCTGGTATGTCTTCCCGGCAAGGGGAGGAGCCCTTGTCCACATTTAGTGCTCCCTCTTTTCCCTATTTTGCGGCCGATCACCATTGGCCTCCATTCTGGGGATTATCTCTCCTTGCCGGTGGTGTCTCTGAGCATTTCCGGATGCTCCTACCGATCGGGCAAGTGCAGGGCCCTGCTAGTGCGCGTGACGTTAGGACATTGCATGATTACGATGGAAATTACGTCATTTCGGGGCCGCCGGCCTTCCGGAATGCGGGGGGACTCACATGAGGCATGCCCGTGTGGCAGCCGAGTCCTCCATGCTAGCTCAGGTAATTAGGGGGGGTTTCGCACCTGTGGCACGTGCTCCAGTGATTGACTTCACTTTAAACATCCTGTATAAGCCTTGGTTGATGGAAGATCCATAGTTGATCCCCATCATCCCATCAGGATGGTCAGAGGCACTCTCAGCTCCTGCTAAGTAAGTCAATACTACAGTTATTTGGTTTTACATTGCTTATACCATATTAAGCCAAATTTTTGTGCACCTCTAACACAATTTACATATTGTGTTTTCTTTACAGACTTGCTGGTTCTTTTTGTTATACACATCATAGAGCCCTAAAGCCTTTCAGGCTAATTTTAGTCTGGGCTACAGCTACGTGGCCTCTATATCGCTTTAATATATGCTTTCAGCACATTATTAATAAGGTAAAATTAAATTAATTGTGTCACATATATAATTACATATATAAGTTACTATTTTTCATATCACCTTTCACTCACATTTGTGCTGTCTAGTTTTCCTTGGCACTTTTCACGTTTCCCACTCCCATTCACTCACATTTTTTCTTTTTCTGAGGTTTTTTCTTCTTTTATATTCCCATTCTCCCTCCTCACTCCCACATACTCATACACAATTTTTTTTTTTTACGACACCCACATTCACATGTTTCACTGCCTTGCACCCTGCACTTTCCTCACTCTTTCACTTCATTCCAGTCTATTTTCAGACCTATTTTCCCTTCACTGGTTTTCACCCCCTTTTTTCTTCCTTATTTTTCACCATTCTCACTCACACATGAACAATTTTGATTTGTCGCATTGGCCTTTATTCATGTTCATTCATCCAATCTTCCCTTTTTATTAATTTTTCACTTCTTTGTTTGTTTTTTGTTTGTTTTTTATTTTCACCTTAATGGTCACGTACATTATTCAAATATTTTATGAAGATTACTTTAATACTTGCATAGTTCTTGCTTAGACCACTCTGACCTCCTGTTTATTATATATATATATATATATATAGTGGGGATGGAAAGTATTCAGACCCCCTTAAATTTTTCACTCTTTGTTATATTGCAGCCATTTGCTAAAATCATTTAAGTTCATTTTTTTCCTCATTAATGTACACACAACACCGCATATTGACAGAAAAACACAGAATTGTTGACATTTTTGCAGATTTATTAAAAAGAAAAACTGAAATATCACATGGTCCTACGTATTCAGACCCTTTGCTCAGTATTTAGTAGAAGCACCCTTTTGAACTAATACAGCCATGAGTCTTGTTGGGAAAGATGCAACAAGTTTTTCACACCTGGATTTGGGAATCCTCTGCCATTCCTCCTTGCAGATCCTCTCCAGTTCTGTCAGGTTGGATGGTAAACATTGGTGGACAGCCATTTTTAGGTCTCTCCAGAGATGCTCATTCGGTTTTAAGTCAGGGCTCTTGCCTCCTTGCAGATCTTCTCCAGTTCTGTCAGGTTGGATGGTAAACATTGGTGGACAGCTATTTTTAGGTCTCTCCAGAGATGCTTAATTGGTTTTAAGTCAGGGCTCTGGCTGGGCCATTCAAGAAAAGTCACAGAGTTGTTGTGAAGCCACTCCTTAGTTATTTTAGCTGTGTGCTTAGGGTCATTGTCTTGTTGGAAGGTTGCTTCACTGTTGGGACTGTATTGGACAGGTGATGAGCAGTCAAAAGGTAAAACCGCACAATGTAAGACCATACAAATAATGATATTTATCCACAAGTATTAGGTGTCCCTATCAGATAAGGGGCATATTTACTCCCAATCTGTAAAAAAGTTCTTAAATCTATAGTGAAATTATATACAACTTGCATCACAATGTTTGAGCCTAGATGCATATGAAATCATCCACGTACAGTACCTGACCGCGAGATTGTGTTTCCAGCGCGATGCCATCGCGCTGGTTCTCGGCGACAGGGTACTGTGCATGTCACGCTGGCTCACTCATCGGGAAAGGAAAACTTTTTTTTCCTTTCGTGATGAGCGACAGGCAGTGCTGACAGCTGTCTGGTATGAATCCTGAGGGGAAACGCTGTGCCAAATTTTAAATGAAAAAAAAACGTGGGTTCCCTCCCAGGGGCATATCAGGCCCTTAGGTCTGGTATGGATTGTAAGGGGAACCCCCTACGCCAAAAAATCGGCATGCGGGTCCCGCCAAAATCCATACCAGACCCTTATCTGAGCACGCAGCCCGGCCAGTCAGGAAAGGAGGTGGGGACGAGTGAGCGCCCCCCCTCCTGAGCCATACCAGGCCGCATGCCCTCAACATGGGGGGGGTGGGTGCCTTGGGGAAGGAGGGCACCCTGCGGGCCCCCCACCCCTAAGCACCTTGTCCCCATGTTGATGAGGACAAGGACCTCTTCCTGACAACCCTGGCTGTTGGTGAGGGCGCCCCCTCCCCCAAGGCACCCACCCCCCCCATGTTGAGGGCATGCGGCCTGGTACAGCTCAGGGGGGGGCACTCACTCATCCCCACCCCCTTTCCTGACCGACCGGGCTGCGTGCTCAGATAAGGGTCTGGTATGGATTTTGGGGGGACCCCCATGCCAATTTTTCGGCGTAGGGGGTTCCCCTTACAATCCATACCAGACCTAAGGGCCTGGTATGCCCCTGGGGGGGAACCCACACTGTTTTTTTCATTTAAAATTTGGCGCAGCATTCCCCCTCAGGATTCATACCAGACAGCTGTCAGCGCTGCCTGTCGCTCATCGCGAAAGGAAAAAAAAGTTTTCCATTCCCGATGAGTGAGCCATCTCGGCACTGGATCCCGCGACGGGGCTCGCAGGTGTCAAATCTCGCCGATAACTGCGGAGAGATTGACACAATATCGTGGTCACCTACTGTACTAAGATCAAAAAATGTCACTGGAAAAAATTATTTTCAACACAGATTCTCTAAACACATATTGCTACGAAGTGTTCATATATTATAAAATGTCCTTCACTGATTAACTGACTTAAAAACAAGAAAATGCCGTAGAAAAAGTGACTTCGGATAGAAAGGTTCCTTCACCTGGAAAATGACTGCCGCTTATCAGCTCCCCAGATCTCTTTTTAGGGAAATCACATCCACTTTAGGCTTATAACCTAGCCAAGGTCTCTGTGTTTGTCCACCAGATGGCACCTCTCCTCCTCTTAGATCGTCCCTGGATGTCTCATGATCAGTGGTTAGCCAAATTAAAAAGAAAAGCTACCATAGTGTAAAACTGTATGAGTTTTATTAATTGTAAAAAAGATTGCACTTACAAAATATACGAAAAATAGCGTCTAAAAAACATTTGAGCCGTCCGGCTCTTTGGATGTTCGCCCGTTGCTTCCGGGACTGCGCGTTGTAATGGTGATGTCAGCACGCCGCTCCTCCCTATGACGTTTCATCAAAGGTGACGTCTTCCTGGGGCATGGGTGGCGTGCTGACTTGCCACCTTTTAAGCTCCATAACAGAAAGGAGACGCCCAGTCCTGAGCTCTGAGCGTCCCCATCAACCAAGCCACCATCTTGAAATAGGGCTACTGCTCTTACATCAGGGGAAACTGCAAAGGACAGCTAATTAAAAGATTGTCATACAAAATGATATTAAAAACATCAAAGTATGCGGAAATGATATCCTATTGACTTTAACCCAGAGTATACCATAAACCTCAGAGTTCAGATGATTATTTTATTGGACTACGGTCATTCCTAGTTAGTTGAAAACCAAGAACGCAAACCAAGTGACCTCTAGTGGTCCATCAACACATAACATAGTGTTTTTAGGCCTTATTATAATACTTGATTGCCACTAAAAAATTAATATT
Source organism: Lithobates clamitans (assembly GCA_037952925.1). Taxonomy (NCBI): domain Eukaryota; kingdom Metazoa; phylum Chordata; class Amphibia; order Anura; family Ranidae; genus Lithobates; species Lithobates clamitans. The sequence continues at coordinate 616,126 of JBBGZY010000035.1, forward strand.
AGCAATAAAAAAGAAAAAAAGTACGAACTATGAGAAAAATGTAATTCCTCGGTTTGTAGTTTGTACAAAAGGAGAAAAATAGAAAAAAAGGAAGAAAAAGCCCTTTCCTTCTTCTAAAATAATTCAAAATTATATTTAAATATTTTATATATATATATATATATATATATATATATATATATATATATATATATATATATATAAAATATGTATTATAAAATTATTCACATGATACGGTCAAAGTTATTGGAGACATTAATAGTCACACAGATTCTCTAAACAGATATTGCTGCTGGTCGCTGAATGTTCACATTAAAGGGATGTCTCTGCTTCACAGATAATTGTGACTTCAAACAGGAAAACAACATAGAGAAAAGTGATTTGAGATAGGAAAGTCCTTCCCCCTCTAAAATAACTGCCGCTTACCAGCTGCTCTGATCTCTTTTTTAAGAAGATCAGCTCTGCTTTAGGCTTATATCCCAGCCACGGTCTCTGTGTTTAACCACCAAATGGCAACTCTCCTCCTCCTTGGTCTTCCCTGGATGTCTCATGGTCAGCAGTTAACCCTGTACAGACCACCACCGTTCCGGGCTGTCCAGTCACCGCACGTACACACCAACCGGCCACCTGTACCGCGCGCTGCAGGGAGAGACCATGGCTAGGATAGAAGCCTAAAGCAGAGCTGATCTCCTTAAACAAGAGATCAGAGCAGCTGGTAAGCAGCAGTTATTTTAGAGGGGGAAGGACTTTCCTATCTCAAATCACTTTTCTCTACAGTATTTTACTGTTTGAAGTCACAATTATCTGTGAAGGAGAGACATCCTGATATGGAAATTTGGCTGTAAGCTATGCACATATCTCCTGTGCTAATAAGCACCCATTTCCATGTTATGATATAATACCAATGAAATAAATGCATCTTACCTAAAAACCCACGCATTCCAAGTAAACAGCCATCTGCTCCTTCTCACATTATCAGCTCAGCATGACTGCCTTTCTCCAGCTCGCATGCCCTTTTATTACCTCAAAAGCTTTCACAAATAGGAAGTGATGGTTCCAACAGCCAATCACTTCTTACATTGCAAGTGACCTCACTGGAACTAAAAACAGGATGTGAATGACCATATAAGGATGTAACAGGATGTGAGAACACAGAATCCCTTCCAACAGGGTCAAAAACAGAACCAAAGACATGTATACATTCAAAATATGAATACAGTAGTGACTTGTGCAGACGGTGGTGTGCAAAACCATGTGGCAAGCACATGGCTTTGAACACAACCGTGTGCACACTCCCACTTTTACCAGTGATGCGAACCATACAACAATTATGGTTCAGTGATCCATAATTTTCATATAGTTATGCTATACTTCCCATGTACGCAGACATGTATGCTCGGAGTCATTAATGCAGTTGTCATGAGGTGGCCAAGCTCCTGATGAATGCATAATCTAACATCCCTAAAGGAGCAACAGATCTGCCATGTCCACAGGAAGTTTCCGCATCCAATGGTCTTCCTCCAGCATCTGTATGTGCGAATACGCTTACATGAGAGTATTGCAGCAAAACTGATACTGGGGGGCATCTGACAATATACATTAATAAAATTTTCCACAACAGCTCCTCCTCTTTGTCATATCCTCCCATGTGTCCCTCAATGAATCTTGATCTTCTTCTTACACCTGGAAATGTATCAGTCCTTACAGTCCATATGAATCCATAAAAAGGTAAACACGGCAACTCTGCTCTTCAGGAGGAATGACTTCTAGGGAGGACACGACATTGTGAGCTGTAGTAATCGCCGGTCAGTTTGGGATCCTCTGTGTCTTGTACGTGGGTTGGGCTTCGGGGCATCTCATCGGGGAAGATGTGGTCATCTGCTCACACTCTGGTCACGCGTCCAATCAGGCAACAGGAGCACCTCATCATGGCATATAGAAGGAATAGAAACAAAAACAACATGAGTATCTATACCCCTAATTCCTTCACTATGATCCGCTGCAAAATAAAATAATTAAATCCCCAATGATTCCCAAACCCTTAGAAGGATTCCAACCTTCACTAGCTATAGCTCTAGCTTTGCCTTGTAGGGACCTAAACCTTATCCATATGGGCCTGAACTTTGTCACTACTATCCCCGATCCAGATATAACAATCTTTACTTATGAATTCCCAGAAACCCCCTTGGACTGTGGGAACTTCCTTGTAGCTTCAACAGTTACATGAAAACATCTCATCCTCTACGGATGAGAAATTGTTCAAGCGTTTCATAAGCTCAAGCCCCCACCGTGTACAAGCAATTCCCTTCCAGCTGTCCCTGCCATTCTTACCTTCTCTCGTGCCATCATATCCTCACGATCAGCCGCAACATAAGATGCTTGGACAAGTTTCACCAGCACACATGAATCTCTTGCCTTAGGGGAATTACCTTATAAGCTGTAGATCTGCATTAATACCAAACTACAGTTGAAGCACACTTGTGGGCTACCTAGTTATCCTGATACCAAAGCTGGCAAGAACCAGAGCTATTGTTAAAATTATAATTAATTTTACCCTCTAGAAATGTTTTCTCAAGTTCCATTGACAGGTGTCTGTTTGGATTTTACTAGTCTGTCAAAACTCCTTACACCAATATGAACGTCACATATAGCATGTACCGCCGTCATCGCTGGGGCACTAGTAAACCCGACCACGTGTCCTGTTCGCTTCCTTAGCTAGTTGGAAAATACACTTTAAAAATATAAATAAACAAAGATACTCCTCATCCTTTTGGTGTAGTTGATCCGCTTCTTGCAGTGGCTGGCGTGGTCTCATCCCTCAAGCTGCTTTACAATGACCCAGTCACCTGGTTGGAAAGAATGTAAACTGGTTATTGTGTCAGGGTCCAGGATGGACTCGTGAACCCTGTGGTGGACCTTTTGAAATTCATGTTACAGTGATTGCACCTACCCCATCACCTGAGAATGTAGGCGACAGGTAATGAGGAAAGTACAACTGTGTTTTTGGTTGACCTTCAAACAAACCTCATATGACAATAACCCAGACATCGGGACTGTGGTCACTGCATAACCTGTGTGTGGCTTACCATCTGGGGTGTAATACCTGGAACCAGTGACAAAAAGGTTCTTAGCATCTGGGATGGGAGCCTACTTCACCAGACTGCTGCTTGCTGATTCAAATTCTATCAAAGAAAGACAGTCTTGGCACAAACTTGGTTAGAATTACAAAGGTTAGTATTATTGGTTTGAAAAATTGTCATTCTCACCACTATCAGCCCCCCTTTTCTTCCCTCCTCATTACAAACTGGAGGAAGACGTGCAGGTTTTAGAATGGTGCAGAACAGAACAGTGAAATAGCCTATGATACTTTTACCTTCTTATACACCTGTACACACACTTTCAGAAACTCTTTGGACCTGAAAAGATACTTATAAACAAAAGTTATTACTCTATCCTTCAAAGAAAGGTAAACAATACAACATTCGTGTACATTGGTAAATTGTCACTTGACACTCCACGAACCGATAATAACTAAACCCTCTGTAAATCTTACTTTCACGTTTTTACTAAAATACAACAGCCGCGACACGCAAGAGGGCTGTCGCGGTAGGTTCAAACATCTTGTTACTACATACAAACATTGAGACAAACATTTAGATACAAATGTGGGGGAGATATTTCATAGTTCCCAAAAAATGAAAAAAAAATAAAAACGACCAGATGGAATGCTGCCTTCACTCTTTTAGTGATAGAAAAAGAATACGATTTTAAAAGCATGAGAGCATTTCGAAATGTTTGCATGGACCAGCCACACAAAGTTCAAAAACAGGCCTGTGTATTTTTAATCACACAAACGTGTACTACGCATCCATCAACTCACTCAACATTACAGATTTCTGAAGCCGCAGTCGCGCTACATCAACTCCAGAGGGATACACAAAATAGTTACCTTAGACCACCTATGTCAATCTTTCTGGGGTTTAATGGCCTTTTCCTCAGAACTAGACTCCATGCTCTTGTGCATCCGTCTGATTGTGGGAAGTCTCGCTTTCCTTCCCTTGCACGGACTGCCATTGCCCATGACGGTTCCAATCGGCTTATCGTCTTATCCCTGCATCCAGGGAAACCCCTGCACCAATTTCGGAGACCACCGCCCGGTGTCTTCTTATACGGTGGATTGACAGACTACAAATTAGTCACTCAACTAGAAACACTAAAACGAGGCATCAACTCTATGGCTTGTTGTCCCAACACTTTTGGCACGGAACTACAGAGTACCACTCTTTTAACAACCAACTATTAACTATGCCAAATGATTCGCCAACAACCACAGATCCCCCCCACGAATTATGTCTCAACCCCTCACAGTGTATGCATACACAAACGCATTGCGCTGTATGACCGTACACTGCGTCGCCAGATAAATCTACACAGAGCACTTTTGCCTGCTATTTTTTTTTTTTACACAACACTGCAGCTTCTCTCTGTACCTAGATATTACAACAATAACATGGATGCCTCCTGTTTGCTCTCTACCCAAAACTGTATTACAGTATAAACCTTAATATAATTTAAAAATAAAAATGATTTAGTCTTTCCAAACACAAGTCAAAAGACCCCAAGCCCCTCCCACCAACTTCCTGTTGCACACCTGTGTAGGAAGAGGGAGGGGGAGGGGAAGCCTTGAATAGCTTCATATTTTGTCTATCAAGACATTAGAAAAATCTATGGCCAACATCAACAAATAAAAACTTTTTTCCAGGAGTGGGTGGAGTAAGCCCCCATATTGCAAATGTGAGGGAATCCCCCTTGAGTCACATATCCCCTGGGAAGTCAAACCACAAGTTTTGAGACAGAAATACCACACAATAGTGTGACAAAAGCCAAAAACTGAAACTCCTGCAAAAAGACGGCTGAAGGAGTTCAACTAAAGTCTTTTCCCTTCCACTGCAGCCACAAACAAAATGGCGCCATTAACACATGAAATTTAGTTGTTGATCCTGCCAAAATCAAGATTTCTTCACTAGAAATATAAACTTCTTTAAAACAATTGGAATTAAATTTAAAACACTTTGAAACGCCAGTATTTTCCCATTGTCCTTCCAAGCACAAATCTCATTTGCTTGTGTGATACTCCAAGCTCACCCCCCCACCAACTGCCTGTTGATACATAAAATGCTATATGCCCAGCTCTAAAACCCCTCAAACTGGTTTATTTACATATCAATGTACAGGAAAAGGGAGGGGAGGGATACTGCAGGCTAGCAAACCTTAGCTAAAGAGATACAAGCCTCAAAACAATGAATTGCCCTCTGAGAAACTCCCAAACATTAAAAAAATTAAAATAACACACCGCTGTGTACAAAAACTCAGTTAAAGCTAGTCTTGTTATCCATTGAAATTCAGTGCAAAGTAGAGATTTCACTCAAAACCAACATTCAATAAAGAAAATGCAATAGCTTCCTTGAAAAGTATGTAAACAGTACAAAAATAGAATTCACTTAAAAGGAAATGGTGGCGGCCCAGAGAGAAGGTGGCAGCCCAAACAGCATGGCTACACACAAAAGAATTTGGAGCAGCTTCCCCTGTAGGGAGGTCCACAGGTCTTCAAAATGGCCGCCGATCCACATGGTGACTCCAACAACAGCCAGACCACAACAAAATGGCGAATTTTCCTGCCAAAACTAAAAATTTCTCCCCACAAAATTACACATTTGAGATACTAAATGAACACGTAGATAAACATTTTAAAAAAGTGTTAGAGTTACAAAAAAGCACAACTTAGGAACACATGCTAGATGAAATCTGGACCACAGCAAGATTCAAGACAAAGTTCACATCAGCTTTCACAGGAACAAGACATTGAGAGATACAAACAGTGATGCCTTCATGTTCTTTTCATAACCATCAAAGTCCACTAACCATCTGTGTCTTGAGTCAATTAAACACTCTACAAGACTCATGCAATCTACTTGTCCCATACATAAGTAATAATTACAATTCATCCATTTCTCACATGCATTACAAACTTGTTACACGGCATCAGTCACACACACATTGCAGGCTGCAAATGATCATACATTTCCATTTCTCATATACTTTTTACACAACTACACAACATACAGTTACTTACACATACACACACACACACACACACACACAGGCACACACCAGACATACGATCAAACTTCCAGCATTATTTCAAAAGATGAAAAATTAGCTCTTTTGCAGAGCAGAGGCACCCCAACACATCGGAAAGAGATGTCCTAGACTGGGATCCATTCTCCCCCCTTTTCTTACTGATGTGGAGGGGGTTCTGTCTGCTCCATAAAGTACCTGGCCCGCCATTTCGATATGGAAATTTGGCTGTAGGCTATGCACACAGCCATGTCTCCTGTGCTAATAAGCACCCATTTCCATCTTATGATATAATACCAATTTCGTCTAATGAAATAAATGCATCTTACCTAAAAACCCACGCATTCCAAGTAAACAGCCATCTGCTCCTTCTCACATTATCAGCTCAGCATGACCGCCTTTCTCCAGCTTGCATGCCCTTTTATTACCTCAAAAGCTTTCACAAATAGGAAGTGATGGTTCCAACAGCCAATCACTTCTTACATTGCAAGTGACCTCACAGGAACTAAAAACAGGATGTGAATGACCATATAAGGATGTAACAGGATGTGAGAACACAGAAACCCTTCCAACAGGGTCAAAAACAGAACCATTCAAAGACATGTATACATTCAAAATATGAATACAGTAGTGACTTGTGCAGACGGTGGTGTGCAAAACCATGTGGCAAGCACATGGCTTTGAACACAACCGTGTGCACACTCCCACTTTTACCAGTGATGCGAACCATACAAAAATTATGGTTCAGTGATCCATAATTTTCATATAGTTATGCTATAGTTCCCATGTACGCAGACATGTATGCTCGGAGTCATTAATGCAGTTGTCATGAGGTGGACAAGCTCCTGATGAATGCATAATCTAACATCCCTAAAGGAGCAACAGATCTGCCATGTCCACAGGAAGGTTTCCACATCCAATGGTCTTCCTCCAGCGTCTGTATGTGCGAATATGCTTACATGAGAGTATTGCAGCAAAACTGATACTGGGGGCATCTGACAATATACATTAATAACATTTTCCACAACAATCCCTTTAATGTGAACATTCAGCGACCAGCAGCAATATCTGTTTAGAGAATCTGTGTGACTATTACTGTCTCCAATGACTTCTCTTTGATCATGTGAATAATTTTATATAATACATTCCGGATTACTGTGATGCAAATTGTTTTTCTATAGGTAGTAGAACTTTCCTATAGACTGGGAGCAATTATGTCCCTTATGAGATAGGGACATCCCATTACGCGCAGTGAATTATCAACATTTATATGGTCTTATATAGCGCAGCTTTTTTCTTCGACATTTATTTATTGTGTGTATCTCATATTATAAACTGCAGCAGGACCTTAATGATTGTATTTTCTAGAAGAAGCAGGACCATGATTGTTGTATCTTCTGAAAAGGCTATTTAGACAGCGCTGTATTCTTATTTGATATATGTATTACTATACTAATGGTATGTTTTATATTCTATGTAATCTAGATGAAATCAGTAATGCATGTAGTGCCCTGATGAAGCGATAAGCGAAACATGTTGGCTGCTCCTGCATACCTACGTTAATTGATTTTATACACCAAGTTGTAATTTAAGGTCACAATATGTATTTTGGCTGTATTGTCTTTTGTCTGTCTTCTTCAATAAATTTATATTTTTTTTATATTAACCATTGTCGGTGTTGCTCACCTTTAAACAGACACATTATCTCCCTCCAAAATCCCATTATCCTCTTGAGAGAGCTATGTCTCCATCTCCACAATCTCACTGGGTTTTACTGTTTACTATATAGGTAAAAAGATCAAATATAAAAAAAAATGCCAGGAAAGTGTGAACATTCCCAAATTTTCCCTTTTGGGAAAGTCGACAATTCAAGGGGACCTAATTGTTTACCTCTAATTTTTTAAAACAACAAAACAAGTAAATAACCTTTAAACAACAAAGGGACTTTAAAGTGGTTGTAAATCCTCCAATACAACTTTATCTCTGTAATCTAGAGAGAGGATGCAACCCCTCCCATTTCCATCAATACGTTTATGAATTTAACTATATATTATTAGTTTTACTTTATCATACTTATGAATTATGTATATCTGTCCCCCTGTTATGATAATATTGTTTCACATCTTGCTTTTTGCTTTTATGTATACTATGTATCCTCCAAGATGCTGGTATATGCATTGAGTACCTATCTGTCATATACAATGTCACGCAATTTGAAACTTATGTAAAATAAAATTCTTGCTTTTACATTGTGTTTGAGCCTGCCTCATTTAAAGTTCCAAACTCTTTTGTTATTTATTGGATTTAGATTAGGGATGGAGGTGCACTCCCCTGTGCACTTCATTTAAAGTCCCAGTATATGGAGATATACATTCCCCCCTTCTGTCGCATGTTGAAACTGTGATGGAGGCAGAGCTTTAACACAATGGGTAGCATGGTGCTACCTCTTTAATGCCCATATACTTACCCTAGGGCTAGATGGGATTCTACCTTTTGACCCCTACCTTCTGGATGCTTTTTACTACTTCTGTGTACTTGTGATGCATTTTTTTTTATATATGTGACCCTTTTTTTATATATTAATGCTCATCAGTTATTTTATCCCTGTTGGATCTTGTTCATCGTGCCTGTTTTGCTATGGCTGCCCTTGTCTCTCTCTCCCTGGGATCTGTTTTGCACTAGACGCCGCCCCCTTCCTACCTTTGGTTCTGACAGGGGTCACAGGGATGGGTAGCCTCATGCGTATCGACGCTACGCATATGCCGCACCAGTGACATCCTTTTTGGGCGCTGTCTGGTGATTGCTGCACTTTCCTTTCTGGCTGATGTGCTGGCGAGAATAGGTTTGGCGCCATTAACGGGCAGACGCTTCCTGCCTGTCATCACACTTGCGTGACGTTGGTGTTTGTCCACCCCATTTAGTCGGCCCACCTGGGCGTCCCCACTCACAGTTGACCAGATGATCGGTTCGCACTGTCTGCCTCACCTCATATCAACACTTGGGACCTGTCACTAAAGGGTAATTTTATGTGCCATGGTCTACTTATACCCCACTATTTCACTTTTTCTACTTCATACTTATTTTAATGGTATATAAGTATAATGGGTGAATGGTTGTACAATGGTGCGGTTTAGTGGTTTACTTTCTTTAATTAGACCAGATGAGCATTTGTAACATTCTTTCTATACAAATGTAATTTAATTGAATAATCTTTTTGGTGTTTTTCGAATTGATGATAGGATATGTATTACTATACGAATGGTATGTTTTATTTTCTATGTAATCTAGATGAAAACCAGTAATGCATGTAGTGCCCTGATGAAGCGATAAGTGAAACATGTTGGCTGCTCCTGCATACCTACGTAAATTTATTTCATACACCAAGTTGTAATTTAAGGTCACAATATGTATTTTGGCTGTATTGTCTTTTGTCTGTCTTCTTCAATAAATTTATATTTTTTTTATATTAACCATTGTCGGTGTTGCTCACCTTTAAACAGACACATTATCTCCCTCCAAAATCCCATTATCCTCTTGAGAGAGCTATGTCTCCCTCTCCACAATCTTATTATAACTAGGGACTGGGAGTAATGTTCTGTTTCTGGAAATTGTCCAACTTTATATTTATATAGTAAAACACAGTGGTTGATAAGTACCACAAAAAGAAAGTTCTATCTCAAAAAAATTATACAAAATGTATTTGGGTACAGTATTGCATGAAGAAATGTTTGTCAGTCCACATTTTACAGCAGCATAAACTAAAATGACCTGGTAATAAATGGGTATTAAAGGCTGATACTGAATTAATTAAGGGTTAAGGCTCCTCAGGCACCAGAAAGGGTCCAGTGCTCAGCCACCCAAATTTTCTATTGTGATCACATGACTTTGTTAATAAAGTAATTTTAACCATTTAGCGCTTGTCAGAAGAAGCCCTCGTTCCGGTCCGGTAGTTTCTCACGCATTCCCTGCGGAACGACGTTCCGGCGCATGCGCGTTCGCAGGTCGGCGCTACGGCGCTCGCGCATTGGTGCACACACACCGTGATGCCCTGGGCTGCCTAAAAAAGGCGCTCAGAGAATCACACAAGTTGCTGGTTTGTCTCAGCTTCCTGTGTTACCTGAACTTGTGTCCTGTATCTCTGCTTGATTACCCGTTGTGACCCGGATTTGCCCTTGGACTTCTCTTTGCCTCTCTCCTGGACTTGACCTCAGCCTGATTATCGGATTCCCACCTATCTCCTGTGTTTCACCCTCGGCCTGTTACCTGGACTGTCTCCTGTCTCCTAGCCTGACCCTATTGCCTGTACCTGGACTCTCTTATCTTGTCTACCTACCTTGCAGATTCTGCAGTGCCATAGCACCACCCCGGTGTTTGATCCCCAGCCTGGTTCTGGACTTCCCGCCTGTGGTCTTCAGCTGCACCTTACCTACTAGTACCTGCACAACGGCTCTTCTCTGTCAAGACTCCACAAGCAAGTCTTCCGCAGTCCATTGGGGAGCCTGTGCCTCTTCGTGCCGTTCTCTCCCTGTACCAACTCCAGGGGGCGAGCTGCGCTTAGTCGCAAAGGCGAAACCGCTCTCGGCATCTCAGCCTCGGTGAGTACGATTAGTGACAGCGCTGACATAGAGATCATGTGGCTTTACTAGAAAACAATGACAGTAATTTTGTGTCAAAATCAGTTTATGAGAAATCATTTTACTCTTTACTTTGTCTAAACAAAGGTTTGCTGTTTTGGGACAGGAGCTTTAAGTGGGATGTGTGAATATGTGAAAGGTTTTATGCTAGAGTGCACTGTCTTTTTAGCTGCTTGTGGTACAACAAGCCATTTGTAGCATATAACAATCAATTAAAAAAAGTAAAAAATAAATAAAAATGGTGCCATGTGATATTGTTATCAACTTTTGCAAAACTTCCTCAGTTAAGGAAACGATATATTGTATGTTAAATGGCATGGGTGGGCGAAGCGTCATTATGTTATGGCGGGCGCGTGTCCCCTAGGTGCCCGCAACAATCGGATTTGTTTCAGAACCGATCCGTCTTCAGGTCCAGGCCAATGATTTCTGGCCTGGACCTGCTGATCGGGCCTGACAAATGAAATCCTCCCCTGCCTGTGTAAGTGTAAACACAGACAGGGGAAGTGATGTAATTTCTCCTTGTGGAATTCTTTTCCATTCCAGAGAGAGGAGAGAGGACATCCAAACATGAATTGCACCAACACTACACATAGGCACATATGTCACCCCCCTGACCCCCCCGTTAACCCCTTCACTCCCTGTCACTGTGTCACCCAGTGCAGTGTTCATATTTTTCTTTGATCACTGTACTGGGGTCATTTGTGACACTAATCAACGTTAGGGTACTTTGTAGTAGCACCAGATAGGTCTAGGGACCCCCCTAATAAAGGTTTAACCCCTTGATCACCCCCTGTCACCAGTGATCACCGCATTAGTGTCACGGAGATGCTGGTTAGCTAGTTATTTTTTTATAGCATTAGGGCACCCACTGTATATTACCTAAATAAAGGTTTAACCCCCTGATCTCCTGAACGGGTGATATCAGATTAGTGCCAGTAGCGCTAACACCCACGCATGCACCATACACCTCCCTTAATAGTATAGTGTCTGAACTATACTATTACTATACTAGCGACTAGGGATGAGCCGAACACCCCCCCGGTTCGGTTCGCACCAGAACCTGCGAACGGACCGAAAGTTCGCACGAACGTTAGAACCCCATTGACGTCTATGGGACTCGAACGTTCAAAATCAAAAGTGCTCATTTTAAAGGCTAATTTGCATGGTATTGTCCTAAAAAGGGTTTGGGGACCCGGGTCCTACCCCAGGGGACATGTATCAATGCAAAAAAAACTTTTAAAAATGGCCGTTTTTTCGGGAGCAGTGATTTTAATGATGCTTAAAGTAAAAAAAAAAAAAGTGAAATATTCCTTTAAATATCGTACCTGGGGGGTGTCTATAGTATGCCTGTAAAGTGACGTGTGTTTCCCGTGTTTAGAACAGTCCCTGCACCAAATGTCATTTTTAAAGGAAAAAATCTCATTTAAAACTGCTTGCGGGTTTAATGTCATGTCGGGTCATGGCAATATGGATGAAAATCAGTGAGACAAACGGCATGGGTACCCCCCAGTCCATTACCAGGCCCTTTGGGTCTTGTATGGATATTAAGGGGAACCCCGCACCCAAATTAAAATAAGGAAAGGCCCTATATACTCTGAACAGCAGTATACAGGCGGTGCAAACAAGACAGGGACTGTAGGTTTGTTGTTAAGTAGAATCTCTTTGTAATTTTGAACGGGTACATTTTTAACGTGTTTAGCTCCAGCCAAAAAATCTTTAAGCTTTTTGGAAAACATAGGGAAGGGTTATCACCCCTGTGACATTTGTTTTGCTGTCTTTCCTCCTCTTCAGAAGATTTCACCTCACTTTTTGTCCCAATGAAAAATGTTTTTTGAAAATTTGGGTTTTTTTGTGGAACAAGGATTGGAAAGCATCAGTGGAAAGGAGAATTTTTTTTCCCATATTAACTCTTACAGGAGAGAATTTCCCTTCCTAGGGGTAGATTTCATCTCACTTCCTGTTGTCTCCTTCCGTTTGCAAGTAGGAGTCGTTTGTAAGTTAGATGTTTGAAAGTAGGGTCCTGCCCTATATACACAGCAGAAATTTGGGCCTTAGGTGTTGCTGTGGCCACAACACTGTAAGCCCTCGCAGGGCCCTGCTGTGAAATATTAGATCAAGAATTGTAATTACATGCCCCTGTTGAACAGGAGCTGAAAAATTAGGCCCTAGGCACTGGTGCTGGTGCCACAACACTGCAACCCCTCACAGACACTCTAGTTGGAACGCAGGAACGAGCCCTGCTGCCGTGGTACTAATAGGATCAAATAGAACACCAGTAATTTTCTTCAGGTAGCTTTATATACTGTAACCAGACAAGCCTGCCTGTCAGTAGGAAGATAACAGGAACGGATCTAGCTGAACACTGTGAGCAGAACGCACTGTACTAAATGTAAATAGTCTAGCTGCCTGACCGTGGTACTAATAGGATCAAAGAGAACACCAGTAATTTTCTTCAGGTAGCTTTATATACTGTAACCAGACAAGCCTGCCTGTCAGTAGGAAGATAACAGGAACGGATCTAGCTGAACACTGTGAGCAGAACGCACTGTACTAAATGTAAATAGTCTAGCTGCCTGACCGTGGTACTAATAGGATCAAACAGAACACCAGTAATTTTCTTCAGGTAGCTTTATATACTGTAACCAGACAAGCCTGCCTGTCAGTAGGAAGATAACAGGAACGGATCTAGCTGAACACTGTAAGCAGGACGCACTGCACTAAATGTAAATAGTCTAGAATTTAACAGGAACGGATCTAGCTGAACACTGTGAGCAGGACACACTGCACTAAATGTAAATAGTCTAGAAGATAACAGGAACGGATCTAGCTGAACACTGTGAGCAGGACGCACTGCACTAAATGTAAATAGTCTAGAAGATAACAGGAACGGATCTAGCTGAACACTGTGAGCAGGACGCACTGCACTAAATGTAAATAGTCTAGAAGATAACAGGAACGGATCTAGCTGAACACTGTGAGCAGGACGCACTGCACTAAATGTAAATAGTCTAGAAGATAACAGGAACGGATCTAGCTAAACTGAATACAGTGTATATATATATATATGCAACACCTGGGATGCATATATATACACAATACACTGTAAGTGCAGCTAACTGACTGACTGTTCTGCCTAATCTATCTAACTCAAATCAAATGACACTGTCTGTCTCTCTCTCTCTCTCAATGAACGCCGGAACACACACTACACAGGGCCGCCGTGCAGGCGGCCTTATATAATGTGGGGCGTGTACTAAATCCCCTGAGCCATAATTGGCCAAAGCCTCCTTGGCTTTGGCCAATTATGGCTCTCTGTTCAGGCGGCGCTGTGATTGGCCAAGCATGCGGGTCATAGGGCATGCTTGGCCAATCATCAGCAAGCAATGCACTGCGATGCCGCAGTGAATTATGGGCCGTGACGCGCCACACGAATTTGGCGCGAACGGCCCATATCGTTCGCAATTCGGCGAACGGGCGAACAGCCGATGTTCGAGTCGAACATGGGTTCGACTCGAACACGAAGCTCATCCCTACTAGCGACCCTAGTAGTTTAGGGTTGCCAAAAACAGTGTTAGGGGGATCAGCTCAGATACCTGCTAGCACCTGTGTTTAGCCCCTCTGCCCAGTCCAGCTCAGCCCACCCAAGTGCAATATCAATAGATCACTGTCACTTACAAAACACTAAACACTTAACTGCAGCATTCGCAGATTCAGGCCTGATCCCTGCGAATGCTACCGGTTTTTTTAGTAGCGTTGGAAGCAGTCGCTGACAGTCAGTGCTATTTTCCTTTTAGTCTCACTAGTGTACCAGTAGGTTTAGAGGCCAAAATGTCCAATCGAAGGTACACTAGTGAAGAGGCCTACACGTTTCTGAGCATGACGTTTCTGAGCAGATGAGAGTGAAGAGGAACTCACTCATCTGTCAGATTCAGGCTCAGGCTACAAACCCATAGACAGCAGCGGCACCCTGACAGATAGCTCTGATGACGGAGTAGTGGTCCCTGCCAAGGTCAGACATACCTGACCCTGTTCTTCTGCTGTTGTTGAGGTGCAAGAACCGCAGGGCTCTCATATGGAGCAGAGAGCCAGTACTAGTGCTGCTCATCCTTCTGGTGAACTGGCAAGCACCAGCGGCCTAGTACATCCTGGTCGTACATCCAGCACTGCAGTATCACATGGTGACGTGGCAAGTCACATAAGTGCAGTTCAAGCTGGTGAGGTGGCTAGCACAACTAGTGTCCCGCTGCCACCAAGAAGACAAAGACAGGCCCATTGAGCCCATAGTTCCCTTCCTGCTGTATTTGCTAATCAGAATTGGGAGCCCACCACTTTTGCAGCACCCATACTTCCCCTATTCACTGGCCAACCCAGAATTCAGGTGGAAGCAGTTGATTTTACATCACTTAATTTTTATTCACTGTTTTTCACACAAAAACAAAAAAAAATAAAAAAATAGTTGTGTTTTTTTCTTCTCTATTGTTCTCTCTTATGTTTGTTCTCTATTGTTCGCTCTATTCTTCGCTCTCTATTCTAGATCTATTGTTCTCTCTCTATTTTTACTGTATTTTAGAACTGTAATGCTTTATTTTTACTATGTTTTATTATATTTACTTTGCAGGTATGATATATCCTACTGTTATACTGTAATGCTACTTTGTTTTATTGTTAACTATCATCTGCTTAGCAGGTACGCCATTCAGCTGCAGCACGGGTTTATTTATTCTGACAACAGCATTTGCTCCCACAATATGTGAAGCCATGACTCCAGCTCGGTAGGAGGTGATTTCACCGCAACAGTTAAAAAAAGAGCATATATGCCAAAGCATGGGGGCAGGGGGGGGAGGAGCGATTTGCTCCTAACATTAGGGGCGGATTGCCCCCATGCTTCGGCATATATTTTTTACCCACAGATTGCGTTAAAAAAATGAAATTGTTTTATTGAGTTAATGTTTTATCGTTACCATTGTTTGCTTTTCAGGTACGCCATTCAGCTGCAGCACTGATTTATTTATCTTGCTCTCACGATACGAAAATCAGCAACACCAGTGCTGTAGGAGGTGATTTCACCACCACAGTTAAAAAAAAAATGGTGCATGCCCATCATTAGAAGTGGGTGGATGAAGGGTGGTATTACCCACCGATCAACCTCTTTTTTTGTTCGCCCACAGGCTGCATGAAAAAACATTACAATATATGCCTAACAAGGTCCTGCAACGTACTGGTATGTTGCTGGACTTTGAGTAGTTATACCAGAATGATGCATGCAAGTTTAGGTATCATCTTGGTATCATTCTTTTCAGCCAGTGGTCAGATTTCATGTAAAAGCAATCCTAGTGACTAATTAGTAGGGATGAGCGGAACACCCCCCGGTTCAGTTTGTAACCTCCCAGTCTCTGGGAACGCGTTGCACAGACCTTTCTGTAAGGCCTCCCGAAGATGTTTCATCCTCTGCTCCTTCTGCGATGGCAAGATAAGGTCCGCAACCTTACCCTTGTAATGTGGATCAAGGAGGGTTGCCAGCCAGTATTGGTCCTTCTCCTTGATACCACGAATATGAGGATCCTTACGCAGACTTTGCAGGATCAGGGAGGCCATGCAGCGTAGGTTTGCTGAGGCATTTGGTCCGGAGTCCTCTGGGTCACTAAGGACGACATGGTCCGCAGCCACCTCCTCCCAGCCACGTACAAGTCCATGTGTTTCTTGGGACTGATCCCTTAAAGACTGCTGCTGATGCTGAGTGCCAGGCTTCACCTCCATACTGACACAATCTTCCTCCTCCTCCTCTTCCTGTGTGATTGGCGGGCACGCAGGAACACTGTCTGGATAAAGGGGGCCTTTATTCAGAGCTAAGGAAGTCCTCCTCTTCCTGCCTCTGTTCTGCCTCAAGTGCCCTGTCCATTATTCCACGCAGCGTGTGCTCCAACAGGTGGACATGGGGGACAGTGTCACTGATGCATGCACTGTCACTGCTCACCATCCTCGTGGCCTCCTCAAATGGTGACAGGACAGTGCATGCATCCCTGATCATGGCCCACTGGCACGGGGAAAAAAAAACAAGCTCCCCTGACCCTGTCCTGGTGCCATAGTCGCACAGGTACTCATTGATGGCCCTCTGCTGTGTGTGCAGCCGCTGCAGCATGGCCAACATTGAGTTCCACCTGGTGGGCATGTCACGGATTAGGCGGTTCTTGGGCAGGTTAAACTCCTTTTGGAGGTCTGCCAGCCGAGCACTGGCATTATATGACCGGCGGAAATGCACACAGACTTTCCTGGCCTGCCTCAGGACATCCTGTAAGCCCGGGTACCTGCCCAAGAACCGCTGCACCACCAAGTTAAGGACGTGAGCCAAACAGGGCACATGGGTCATTTGTCCCTGTCGGAGGGCAGAGAGGAGGTTGGTGCCATTGTCGCAAACCACCATTCCTGCCTTAAGTTGGCGTGGCATCAACCACCTCTGAACCTGCCCCTGCAGAGCTGTCAGAACCTCTGCCCCAGTGTGGCTCCTGTCCCCCAAGCACACCAGCTCAAGCACCGCATGGCATCTTTTGGCCTGCGTACTTGCATAGCCCCTTGAACGGCTACGGAGCACCGCTGGTTCCGAGGAAAAAGCACAGGAAGAGGCCATGGAGGAAGAAGAAGAGGAAGGGGTGGAGGAGAGAGGTGTGTCACAATCATTAGTAGTGGCATTTTGGAGGCGTGGTGGTGGAACAACCTCCAACACTACTGCACCTTGTCCTGCATCCTTCCCAGCTGCCAGCAGAGTCACCCAATGCGCCGTGAAACTTAGGTAACGTCCCTGTCCATGCCTGCTGGACCATGAGTCAGCGGTAATATGCACCTTACTGCTGACCGCCTTGTCCAGCGAGGCATGGACATTGCCTTCCACATGCCAGTAGAGAGCCGGAATCGCCCTCCGTGAGAAAAAGTGGTGTTTGGGTACCTGCCACTGAGGAACCGCACATTCCACAAACTCACGGAAGGGGGCAGAGTCTACCAACTGAAAAGGCAGCAGTTGAAGTGCTAGCAATTTTGCCAAGCTAGCATTCAACCGCTGGGCATGTGGATGGATGGGAGCAAACTTCTTTCGGTGGTGCAGCAGCTGGGGCAGGGAAATTTGCCTGGTACAATCTGATGTCGGCGTACCAAAAGCAAATTGCCCACAAGTACTTGGCTGTGACACACCTAATTCTACACCTTCATTCCCCTCAGTGCAGGTCTCAGAGAGGACTGAAGGTATAGTGGGGTTGGAGATCTCAGCTGATGAGGAGCAAGGAGAGGTCCTCTTTGTTGTTTGGTGTGGGTCTTTTAGATACGCTTGCCAACGAACTGCATGGCAGGTCAACATATGTCTGGTCAAGCATGTGGTACCCAAGTGGGAGATGTTTTGGCCACGCGAGATACACTTGAGACATATGTTGCAAATAGCAGCGGTGCGATCTGATGCACTCGTCTCAAAAACGGCCCACACCAAAGAACTTTTTGAATAACATGCAGAGACTGCAGCGCCCTGCACATGTGGAGCTTTGGGCTGTGATGCAGTCAATGTGCTGCCCTTAGGCTGGCCCCTGGAGGGCATCTTGCCTCGTTGGTGATGTGCCGCCTCCTCCTCCTCCTCCTCCTCTCTCTTATCAGGCATCCACGTTGAGTCAGTGACCTCATCATCCCCTCCCTCCTCATCACTGGAGCAAACCTGGCAGCATGCTGCAGCAAGGAGAGCATGACTGCCAGATTGCTGTCCTTCTTGGGCACCCCCTCTGTCTGTGCTCATGTTACTGTCTTCATCGAGCTCAGTATCATCATCAGAGCCTTCCAAACGCTGGGCATCCTTCTGGAGCATTTACCCAACACTGTGGTCAAACAGTTCGAGGGACTCCTCAGGAGGACATGGTGGGGCTAGGGAAGGAGTCACTGATGACATTGAGCCGAGGGAAGAGGCCGCTGCTTTGCCAGACAAAGTACCCTGAGCATGGGTGAGAGAGGATGAGGAGGATGAGGACGGCTTGGTCATCCACTCGACCAAGTCTTCCGCATGTTGTGGCTTAACACGGCCAGCTACCGAAAAAAAGGCCAAGCGTGTCCCACAGCCACGTGCTGATGAAGATGCACGGTCTCCACGACCAGCACTAGACACAAAGCCTGCTTGCCCTCTCTTATTGGCTTGTGACTGTCTGCCTCTCCTTCTTGGCCTTCCAGACATACTAATGGCCTGTAGCTGCACCAAGCTGCCTGCCTGTAGTATGAGAACACCACCAACATTCTACAGGTAGCTTTAGCTGAACACTGTGCAGAGCTTGCAAAAAACTAACTTGTAGCTTTTTTAGCTGCCTGCGGTAGCGATAGGATCAGGAAAACACCACTAACCTTCTACAGGTAGCTTTAGCTGAACACTGTGCAGAGCTCGCAAAAATATAACTTGTAGGTTTAGCTGAACACTGTGAGGAGGACGCACCACACTAACTTGTAGTTTTAGCTGAACACTGTGCAGAGGTCTCACTACACTAACTTGTAGTTTTAGCTGAACACTGTTAGCAGGACGCACTACACTAACTTGTAGTTTTAGCTGAACACTGTGAGCAGGAGGCACTGCACTAACTTGTAGCTTTAGATGAACACTGTTCAGAGCTCGCAAAAAAATAACTTGTAGGTTTAGCTGAACACTGTGAGGAGGACGCACCACACTAACTAGTAGTTTTAGCTGAACACTGAGCAGGACGCACTGCACTAACTTGTAGCTTTAGATGAACACTGTGCAGAGGTCTCACTACACCAACTTGTAGTTTTAGCTGAACACTGAGCAGGACGCACTACACTAACTTGTAGCTTTAGATGAACGCTGTGCAGAGGTCTCACTACACTAACTTGTAGCTTTAGCTGAACACTGAGCAGGACGCACTGCACTAGCTTGTAGCTTTAGATAAACACTGTGCAGAGGTCTCACTACACTAACTTGTAGTTTTAGCTGAACACTGTGAGCAGGACGCACTGCACTAACTGTAAATAGTCTAGCTGCCTGACTGTGTTACTAATAGGATCAAAAGAACACCAGCAATTTTCTTCAGGTAGCTGTAAATACTGTAACAAGACAAGCCTGCCTGTCAGTAAGAAGATAACAGGAACGGATCTAGCTAAACTGAATACAGTGTATATATATATATATATACACACACATACATATATACACACACAACACCTGGGATGCATATATATACACAATACACTGTAAGTGCAGCTAACTCACTGATTGTCCTGCCTAATCTATCTAACTCAAATGAAATGACACTGTCTCTCTGTCTATCTATCTCTCTTTCAACGCCGGAAGACACACTACACAGGGCCGCCGTGCAGGCGGCCTTATATAGTGTGGGGCGTGTTCTAAACCCCCTGAGCCATAATTGGCCAAAGCCACCCTGGCTTTGGCTAATTACAGCTCTCTCTACCGACGGCGCTGTGATTGGCCAAGCATGCGGGTCATAGTGCATGCTTGGCCAATCATCAGCCAGCAATGCACTGCGATGCCGCAGTGAATTATGGGCCGTGATGCACCACATGAATTTGGAGCGAACGGCCCATAAAGTTCGGCGAATTCAGCGAACGACCGAACAGCCAATGTTCGAGTCGAACATGGGTTCGACTCGAACACGAAGCTCATCCCTACTAATTAGCCTCTAGATTGCTTTTACAAGTAGTGGGAGGGAATGTCCCCCCTCCCACCATCTTTCATGGTTTTCTTGGGCTCTCCTGTCCCAACAGGAAACCCAAGAATGCAGCCGGTGGTTCCACCAGCTGTCCATAGAACCGATCGGAGACCAGAATGGCTCCAATCATCTCTATGGCCTAAGAAACCGGAATCTACAAGCATTTCATGACTTAGGTTTCGCCAGATATAAACAGCGCCATTGGGAAATTGGCAAAGCATTTTATCACACCGATATTGGTGTGGTCAGATGCTTTGGGGGCAGAGGAGAGACCATTTTTTTCAAAAAAAGAGTACCTGTCACTACCTATTGCTATCATAGGGGATATTTACATTCCCTGAGATAACAATAAAAATGATAAAAAAAAGTGAAAGGAACAGTTTAGCCCTCATGCACACAGGCTGTTAAAAAAACGTTATGAAAACGCCAGTATCTTTGCAGTGATTTTTTTTTACTTTTTTCAGCTTTTTTCAGCGTTTTTGCAATAGCGTTTTTCCGCGTTTTTTTTTTTCAAATTTTTTTTTTTTTTTTTTCAATGGATCAAAAACGTTAAAAAACGTTGGTGAATGACGTTTGAGCGTTTGAGCGTTTTTACAGCTGAAAAACGTCTTTCAGAACCCACTGGTCCTGGGTTTTTTTTACAGCTTAAAAACGCCTATGCCACTTGCAGCTCAAAAACGCCTAGGTGGGCATGAAGCCATAGACTAACATAGACAGGCCTTTTTAAGCTGCAAAAAAGCTCAAAAAAGCAGCTGTAAAAAACCTCCGTGTGCATGAGGACTTAAAAATAAAACAAAAAAACAAAATATATAATAATAAAAAAAAGCACCCCTGTCCCCTCATGCTCACGCGCAAAGGCGAACGCAAGTGTCAGTCTAGTGTCATTTGTAAACAGCAATTGCACCATGCATGTGATTATGACCGTGAAGGTCAGATCGAGAGCAGTAATTTTAGTAGTAGACCTCCTCTGTAAATCTAAAGTGGTAACTTGTAAAGGATTTCAAAGGCTTTTAAAAATGTATGTAGTTTGTTGCCGCTGCATGTTTGTGCGCAATTTTAAAGCATGTCATGTACTTGGAATAAGATCATCTTTTTTATTTAATCAAACATTTGGGCAATATAGTGTGTTTTAGTACATTAAAATTAAAAAGTGTGTTTTTTCTCAAAAAATTGCATTTGAAAAAAATCGCTGTGCTAATACTATGTGAAAAAAAATTGCAACACCCACCATTTTAATCTGTAGGGCCTTTGCTTTAAAAATATATATAATGTCTGGGGGTTCAAAGTAATTTTCTAGCAAAAAAAATATTTTCTTCATGTAAACAAAAAGTGTCAAAAAGAGCTTTGTCTTCAAGTGGTTAGAAGAGTGCGTAATGTGTGACATAAGCTTCTAATGTTGTGCATAAAATGCCAGGACAGTTCAAAACCCCCCCAAATGATGCCTTTTTGGAAAGTAGACACTCCAAGCTATTTGCTGATGTTGAGTCCATGGAATATTTATATTTTGCCACAAGTTTTGGGAAACATTACAAACTTTTTTTGTGTGCACAAAGTTATCACTAAATGATATATTGTTCAAACACTGCATGGTTAGACTTTTTGGGAGCCTAACCGCATACAGGACCCCAAAACCCAAGCACCACTTTCAGGCTTTCTAAAGGCGTTATCACAGTTATGGAGGCCCTGAAATGTTCAGATAGCACAACCACCCCCCCCCCCCATTGACCCCATTTTGGAAAGTAGACACCCTAAGGTATTTGCTAAGAGGCATGGTGAGTATTTTGCAGCTCTCATTTATTTTTGAAAATGAATTAAAGAAAAACAATTGTCTTTTTTCAAATTTTTCAAAACTTCGTGACAAAAAGCGAGATCTGAAAAATACTCGCTGATCACAGAGAATCCCACGCGTGCCCTGCAGGCCGCTCGGGCATGGGAGGACGTCAATAGACGTTCTCCCGGCAAAGCAGGTCCGCACTGTAGCCGTTATTCGGCTATAGCGCGGATCTGAAGTAGTTAATCTTCTCAAAACTTGTGGTAAAATATAAAATATTCCATGGACTCAACATGCCTCTGAGCAAATAGCTTGGAGTGTCTACTTTCCAAAATGGGGTAATTTGGGGGGCTTTTGTGCTATCTTGGCATTTTATGGCCTCAGAAACTGTTATAGGTAGTGAGGAGTGAAATCAAAAATTTACGCCCTTAGAAATGCTGAAGGCGGTACTTGGTTTTCGGGGTCCTGTACACAGCTAGGCTCCCAAAAAGTCTCACACATGAGGTATCCCCATACTCAGGAGAAGCAGCAGAATGTATTTTGGGCTGTAATTCCACATATAACCATGGCACATGTGAGAAATATATAATTTAGTGACAACTTTGTGTAATTTTTTTTTAGGTCATTTTTCAATCATTTGTGACAATAAAAATATTCAATAGGCTCAACATGCCTCTCAGCAATTTCTTTGGGGTGTCTACTTTCCAAAATGGGGTCATTTGGAGGGGGGAGGTTGTATTGCCCTGCTATTTTAACACCTCAAGAAATGAGATAGGCAGTCTTATGCCCCGTACACACGATCGGACATTCTGACAACAAAATCCATGGACTTTTACTGACGAATGTTGGCTAAAACTTGTCTTGCATACACACGGTCACACAAATCTTGTCGGGAATTCCGAACGTCAAGAACGTGGTGACGTACAACACGTACGACGAGCCGAGAAAAATTAAGTTCAATAGCCAGTGTGGCTCTTTTCCTTGATTCCGAGCAGGCGTGGAACTTTGTGCATCAAAATTGTGTACACACAATCAGAATTTTTGACAACGGATTTTTTGACGGAAAATTTGAGATCAAGATCTCAAATTTTGTGTGACGGAAATTCCGATGAAAAATGTCTGATGGAGCCTACACACGGTCAGAATTTCTGACAACAAGCTCCCATCGAACATTTTCGGTCGGAAAATCCCACCGTGTGTACAGGGCAATAAATTAAAAGCTGCGTAATTTACAGAAAATGTACCCTAGTTTATAGAGGCTATAAATTTTGTGCAAACCAATAAATATACGCTTATTGACATTTTTTTTACCAAAGACATGTGGCTGAATACATTTTGGCCTAAATGTATGACTAAAATTGAGTTTATTGGATTTTTTTTATAACAAAAGTAGAAAATATCATTTTTTTTTCAAAATTTTTGGTCTTTCAGTTTATATCGCAAAAAAAATAAAAAATCGCAGAGGCAATCAAATACCATCAAAAGAAATCTCTATTTGTGTGAAAAAAAGGACGCAAATTTCATTTGGGTATGGCATTGTATGACAATTACCAGTTAAAGCAGTGCAATGCCAAATTGTAAAAAGTGCTCTGGTCATTGAGCAGCCAAATCCTCCAGGGCTGAAGTGGTTAAAAACAGGAATAGCACAATCAAGAGTTTATTCAGCCTTAATCAATTATACCTTGCTTGTCAATATCCTCTCGAGTACTAAAGCACTATAGCTTTCCATGAAGCATAAACCTCCATATGTTTCTCAAAAACCTGGATCAGGTTGGTTGCATTGTTTGTTATTGATAAAACTGCTGCATTAGTCTACATAGCAAGTTTAATAGTTCCAGGGACGTGGAAAACTAGTTGTAGGATGCACCCTTCACTTTATGCTTGCCCTATTGGCTTTTAGGATATTTTATGTAAGCTGTAGTCTCGGGAAACCCCTGGTTAAATATCAAATGTATTACAAAAGCCTTTAAATGGTTAATTAATGTACTACTTATATGCCAAAGAACATTGCGTGCCATGCTATTTTCAACATGTTGTGACATCAATATCTATTTGTTCACTGATGATCAATAACGTTGTCAAACATTGATTTTATAACAGGGTGATGAGGGAGGCAGAGTGCATTAAGATTTATTAATCTAAAATTCTAACATAAGAATAACTAGTTCATAACCCAGTCTCACCATCAATGTTCTACTATGGGATTAATGTTTACTTTGAATTGTTAATGTACTGTATATCTCCATATGCACATTTCTTAACTTCAAACTCTCTTTTGCCTTCATTTTCAACCTAATAAACTCAACATCAAAAGAAGGGGTTGTTTGGTTATTTTAGTAACATATCTAGAAATATAAAATAGTCTTTATTTATCAAATTGTATGCATGTTATAATTTACATAGCTTTCATTTATGCATTATATCAAGTACATTATTATATTAAGGAATTATTTAATTATTGTTGTGTGTTTTTTTTATATATTTACATGGCTTTTGTATATGTATTATATTAATAACTGTCTAAATTCCTCAATTCTTATTAAAGCATTCCTTAATTTATTAATAGTACAATAAATTGAGGGTTAGTATAAAAAGGATGATGGGAACATTTTACAATTTAATTAACCATCCAAAATAAAAATAAAAATTGTAGTAAGGTAGAGAACTTTGCTTTAAGACGTTTCATTTCATTATGAAAGTGCTCTCTTTCCGAATTTGTTACCTCTTTCCGATTTTTATGCAAACTACTGATGGGATGATCACAATAAATCACTTTTATAATACTAGACTATTAAAGGAATGCATAAAGCAGTCTGAAGCCTGTAAGTGCTGCCAACATCTCTTGCTTTAATGAATTCCCTTTTAGATGTCCATTAAATGCTCATGGTAAATGTACTCATAATGGAAATGGCAAATCTAAATGGGATGATATGAATAATCCATGGAGTTTAAATTCTGGTTTATGATCATCTTCACATTTAGTTTTCAGCACAACACAGTTTAGTTTTCATTACAGTTTAGAATAATGAGGACAGCGAGTAATTGATTGCTTCAAGCAGATTAGAATCAATAGCTTTCTTTTCAAAGCACTAGTTTAATGCTATAATTTGAGCTGTAAGTATTGATTTAAGAATCTGAACACAATGTTTTGTGTCATATGAACTTTTATCTTTAAGGCTGAAAGGATATATGTTTATATGGTGATTGTTAAAAGCTAATCTTTTAGCTAATAGAAGTCTGTCAATTTGTTTTGCTTTTTCTAAAACAACACTATAGTTAGACAATATGCCACCATTATGCAGAGCTGGTACACTCTGAACACACATACATTATAAGCTATACAAACTATATACTGTATATATCATTTAGAACAAAGAAAGCTTATTCACACCAGAAAGTGTCTGTAAATATAAGCATATCACAATGTGCTGTGTTGTTCTGCATTTTGACCTCTGCATTGCCCTTTTTTGTTTGGATTCTGCATAAAAAAAATCTTGGGTGAGCTTACTTAATTATGTCCTTAGCCCTTTGGGTTCAGCGATACCAGATTCAGGTGTAATTGAACAAGATTTGCCAAATGTTCAATTGGGAAACAGTACAAGCCCTGAAATTTGGCAACTTGTGTTTTTCCACCAAAAAGAACAGCTCTTGAGTTAATGTCATGAATTTAATGTAATACAAATATATATTGAAATTATATAAATAAATTACAGTCCCAGTCTGTATGTGTGATGAAAAGATAAAAATTATCTTCATAAATGCAATCCCTGTGTATCACTATTCCTCACCAATTGAAACTGCAATCACCAACAATTGTGATCTCCAAATTATAGGCAGGTCAAACGGGCATGCAGTTATTAAATCCATATCTGAAACAATTCACCATCTCCTTAACATCTCCTTCTCTTTCTCCTACTCACTCTGTAGCATGTAACCTGTCTCTCACCACACCAAGAAATGATCTAAAGCACTGTTCTTTTTGGTGGATTTATATTTATTTACTTATTAGCAGCATGAATCTTCTGATTTACTACTGCCTATCTACCATGATACAACCCGAATACCAAACTGTGTACCAATAAATTAAATACTTTCTATTGTACTATGAAAAATATTTACCAACAGGTTTAAAGGTAGACCATTTGGCCTCAAGAACCCCTGAACCCCCCCCCCCAAAAAAATGGAAAACTGCTACACCTCTCCCCATTGATGGCCATCCCAATCTGCACTGCATTAGTTTCATTAGAGTGCTGGGGTTTTTTAGACCCCTGATCTCTAATTAAAGAGAACCTGTCACCATAAATGCATAACATAGTGGACCTTTTGTCCCCTATGTGATGAGAAAAAGTAAAAGTACATGCATGTATAGATGTAAATGTATGTTTTGGGGGCTCCTACGCACCAAACCGTTGATTACACTACACGTGTTATATAATGTTGGAGTGAAAGCAATAATTCTAGGCTTATTGTTTATTAGTTCTAAAGTAATGACCTGCAGGGGCTTTTAACATGTTGTCTATTGAAGATATAGGGTACCAACGTTTTTTGTCCTTTCACGGGCACATGCAAATTTTAGGCTTGACGTTAGGTAACTATTTATAGCAAAAGAGAAATGGAGTGGTGGCGCATGTATGTGCTGGTCTGGCCAATCCGGTAAGCAAACAGAGAAAGGCCTAGTGCTCAAGGCACAGCATACCCCTCAGGATTTTGAGGACAGACCAGAGATATGTAAAAAAAAGTTTTCTTTATTAATACAAAAATGATAATACAATAGGGTATAAAATCAATGTCAATACTGCAATAGTCACAAACATGATAACTTCTAGCAATAGAGCAGCGGAAAATCAGTGCAAGTGGCTGTATAGAATGACGCCTGACATGTTTCAGACTAACTGTCCTTCTTCAAAGGCTTTTGTGTCATCTATAGCACAATTATTCTATAAGGTAAACATAGATAAATGTCAGTATAGAAATGCAATCACGTTAAAATTGCTTTATACAGAGATTGAATGATCATCTGATCAATGGACATATCAATGGAGAAAACACATATTATCTTGCATACCATAGCTGATCAACGCCAATACACAGGGGGAAGGCAGAGTGGCTACAGCCTGCGCAAAAGATGCCATTGCAGTATAGGATAAGGATATATGGCTGGATGTGAAGTAGCCAAAATCCAGAGCATGAGAAATAAGGGCCGGATGAGCCAACAGGTGCTGCAGGAATTCCCACTGACTGGAGGTCACTACAGTCAGTATATGGTCAGCTCAACAATTGAAAAAGTATACTTGATATCTTCCTATAGGGGAGATATAGTTGAGGATAGTAAGTGTATAAAAAGTGGCAGGGTAGATAGTATGTAAATAATAAAAAAGTCATATAAAGTACTTGGTATA
This sequence comes from Lithobates clamitans, assembly GCA_037952925.1. Taxonomy (NCBI): domain Eukaryota; kingdom Metazoa; phylum Chordata; class Amphibia; order Anura; family Ranidae; genus Lithobates; species Lithobates clamitans. The sequence goes on from JBBGZY010000035.1 coordinate 643,763, forward strand.
AACTTGCCTTAACAAAGATCAATGGATCCAAACAGCAAACAGACACCAGCAATGTGAGTACTGTTGCTGAAAGAGGCCTATAAATAGCCAGTAAGGTCATTAGTAGACAGCTGAGTGTGGGCTGCAACCAGCACCAAAGCCAGCTGAGGCTGATGAGGCAGAGCATTGCGCCAAGAATTGCTGCAACACTCTGCTCTCAGAATTCCCAGGCAGGGCGGCGCGCAGCACGGCCACGTCTCGGAAGGCGGAAGCGTGTCCCGCGTGATCCCGCCACCGGCGCACGTAAAACCCGCCTATCTGCGCTCCAATGTGGAACGCAAACAGGAAGGAGTGCAGCACAAAGGCTGAGCTCCGAAAGGTAAGGAGAGCCAGATCACCATACGTGGAAGGCGATCGGGCATCTCCCATGCGCCGGGCAGCATGTGGAGGTACCCAGACCAGAATCCCATACGCTGGAAATAAATGTGTGGCCCAACCAAGAAGAAAACTTGGGGACAAAATTGAACTACAGAAATATGGCAAAAAAATGTGCCCCCTATTGATAGGAGGTGGTCAGCTCAGGCGAACAAACCCTCATGTTTATACATCATTGGAGATTGTGGAGAAGATCTAAAACAGAAGAACACAACAATTAGAGAAATACAATATACAATATTGTTGATGTAGACTTTGTTGACATTTTGAAAAAGAGAAAATACAAGTACAGAAACATACCAATAAAAATAGCATAATGCATATCAAATAGACTCAATGAATAGCCCAAACACGAAATAGCATAGTATATATATATATGAATAGACTTTGCTGACATTTTGAAAAAGAGAAAATACAAGTACAGAAACATACCAATAGAAATAGCATAATGCATATCAAATAGACTTAATGCATAGCCCAAACACGAAATAGAATAGTATATATATGAATAGACTTTGTTGACATTTTGAAAAAGAAAAAATACAAGTACAGAAACATACCAATAGAAATAGCATAATGCATATCAAATAAACTCAATGAATAGCCCAAACACGAAATAGAATAGTATATATATAAAAAGACAGACAAAAAAATCAGTATAAATATGATAATATGAATACCCTAGAGGGGGCAAACTCCTAGAGGTCCAATTCACAGACCCCTGACTGGAAACCCTCCAAAAAGGGTTTAAAATTAAAGCCCTCATTCAGGCCTGGAGGTGCAGTAGCATTGAGGTGAAAAATCCACCTCAACTCACTTTGTAGAAGTGCTTTGTTGGAATCGCCCCCTGTGGGGTTAATTGGAATATGATCCAAATCAAGAAAATATACCTTGGGATGTGATCTGCATGCACCAAACGACAGTGTCGTCCAATAGAGAGGTCAGGTTCCTTGTTATTTATACTAACAGTATGACGGTAAATCCATTGCCAAAAGGGTAGTTTGGTCTTGCCTACATAAAAGCAGGTACATTAACACTGCATTAGGTATACCACCCCCTCAGTGCGGCAATTTACAAAGTGTCTGGGTATAAATGACTCCCCGCTGGGCAGTATTGCTGACTTGGTATTCATATACTGGCAGTAGTTGCAATTGACACATCTAAATTTACCCGTAAATTTTCTATGGTCTCGTGTATTTGCTTTGAATTCACTGTGGATCAATTTGTCACGTATAGAAGGGGCCCTTCTGTAAGTGATAAGGGGCTGAGTAGGTACAAAGGGTGCCAATGTGGCAATCATGCCCAGTAAGTGCCAATACTTTTTCAGTATCTCTCTAATCTGTCGATGCTTTTGGAAGTATTTCATAATCACCTGTGTGGGAGGTGATTCATTTGGTTTGTTTGTTAGAGAAAAGGAGATCCTTCCTACACCTGTCTCTAGCCTTCTTGTAAGCTTTCTTCAAAATGCCATTGGAATAGCCCCTAGCGCGGAGTCTCTGTCTGAGTATCGCTGCCTCTTGATCAAAGAGAGCATCATTGGAGCAATTACGCCTCACCCTAATGTACTGAGCAAAAGGGATGGAGGCAAGAAGCGGTTTAGGGTGAAAAAACTGGATGCAGCCAATATCATATTACCCGCAGTTGGTTTTCTGTGAAGTTCGCTATGGAAGAACCCATCGCTATCCTTTATGATGGCCAAATCCAGAAAAGGAATTCTGGATCTGTTGTATGTCATAGTAAATTGAAGATTATAAACATTGCTGAGGTTGATGTACTCCAAAAACGGCAACAGCAATGTGGTGGGACCAGCCCAAATAAGCATGACATCATCTAAATAGCGATGCCATGCTCTGACGTGTTCAATGAAAATCGCTGCCTTCACATCCAAAAATAATGATCTTTCCCAGGTACAGGTTAGGGTATACTGGTGCGCAACACGCGCCCATAGCAACGCCCTGTACCTGGAGGTAGTGGGAACAATTAAATGAAAAAAAGTTATGTTTCAAAATATATTCCAATGCAGCCACAGAGAAGTCTACAAGTGGGTCAGTATATAACCCTGACCTAGACATAGCAGCCTGGATAGCTGAGAGGCCTGTGTCATGCGGGATAGAACTGTAGAGGGCTACACTGAACTGTTCTGCCAGTGATTAATGCACAGTATGGAATGGCACAAGAAAGGAATTAAATACTTTCATGGACCAACTTGGTTGTAATGACTTTAAATTAAAGTTTACAATGGAGTGCAGCCAGAAAAAAAGTTATGTTTTTAGACGTGAACGAACATGGTGGCCTCTTCTCTGACCTGTACAGAAAACCTTCAGCTGCCAATACTATATTACATGTGACCAGGGCCCATCCCAGACCTCTGGTGCAAAGTATTCCATATAGACAATACCTTAAATTAAGGAGAAACTGTACCAAGGAGGAAGAATTCATTACATGAGCCAATGAATTACAAGCAAGACTTTTGAAACAAGGCTATACAAAAACTTACCTGAAAAATGCCTTCAAAAGAGCCAAACAGAGAACCAGACATCCCCTACTTCATTCAAAAGAACAAAATACTCAATCTCAACAAACTAGGCTGATTACAAAATCTTCCCAATAACATTCACAAATGAGCAATATACTGGCACACCACTGGCATCTCCTAACCAATGATGCCATTATTGCTAAATATGTTAGCAAAAAAACAAGTTACCTATAAAAGAGCAAAATCTTTGAAAGACAATCTCATTAGGAGTCATCTCTCTAAAAGCTCTACACTCCCACAAAAGATACCCAAACACGGGATACTTTTCTATGTGAGAACTGTGAGTTCTGTGAATGGATTCAAACAGGTAGATACACAGTATTACCAAATGGATCAACATAGACCCCTCAATACCATATAGACTGCTCAACAATAGGGGTAATATATACGATGACATGTAAGTGTAAGACTTTCTATATTGGGAAGACCCATAGACCCTTTTGGAAATGGGTGAGTGATCATGTTTATCTTATCTGATAGGAATGGGAAAATGAAATCAGCCATCAATAGACACGTGGGTCTATACCACAACTTTGATTTATCAGTAATGCAATTCTATGTAATGGAACATGTTTCTGCTTTTGATAGAGGGGGCAGTATAGACCCCCAACTTTTGAGACTAGAGACAAAATGGATAGGCAACCTACAAGCTACAGGTCTAAACAAATGTGTTAATTATAAGTCCTTATTATAGATTATCTGAGGGGTTTTCACCCCTAAACTTTTCATTTTAATTTTCTTAGATTTTTTACCAACTTTGCATAAGTTCAAAAAAGAATACCGTAACATTTGACCGTCTCCCAATCTTGTGGTTCAGTTTTTGTTTGGAGGTTATATAATAACAAATTTCCACATATATGGCAGATTAGTATGGTTTTTATGAAGAAATATAAAAAAATATAAAAATGATAAATTGGAGACCAGTGGGATTTGCAGACGTCTTACACCATGATGGAGAATTAATTATTTCCCCATCTCCCCTCTTACCCTCCCCCTCCCCTCCCCCTTCTGTCTATCATGCTGACTGTCTTCTGACAGGGAATATTTCGGTGCAACCATTTTTGTTTGTATTTAATTTTTTTAAAACATTTATATATATATATATATATATATATATATATATATATATATATATATATATATATATATATATATATATATATATATATATATATAGTTTTAAATATCCTGGCAGAACTTATAATTTATTGGCCATTTTTCAGAGAATTAGTTCTGATCACTTCTTGATTAGAGTTTGAACACTGCTGATTGGCATTCTCAATTCCTTGGATATCTTTTTATAACCCTTTCCTGTTTTATACAGTTCAACTACCTTTTCCCGCAGATCCTTTGACAATTCTTTTGCTTTTCCCATGACTCAGAATCCAGGAACGTCAGTTCAGCACTGGATGAAAGATGCAAGGGTCTGTCAGAAGTCCAGCAACTTAGTGACCTTTTATACACACACACTAATTACAAGCAAACAGATCACAGGTGAGGATGGTTACCTTTAATAGCCATTCAAGACCCTTTGTGTCAACTTGTGTCTGTTTTCAGGCCAAATGCACCAGGGTACATAAACTTTTGATCAGGGTAATTTGTCCTGGATGGCAGGTACAATCCCCTGATATTTGAGTTGTGGTCCCTTTAGGGGGACAGTTGCAGAGCATGTGTGGTACTCAGGGGGTTCTAGCTCATGCGGGGTGAGGTGTCTCGGGTTAAGTTTGGTTGGAGAGGACTGACTTCCAGGACTCTCTGGATTGCTAAATTTATATTAGGGACCTGGGATTTTGAAGGGTCAAAGAGACTTAGGAGGGAAAAGCCTTCAAACCCTGACTACCAGGACTTTGGTCCCGAAGGGATAAATCCCAGGTAAGGGGGGCTTGAAAGGGAGCAGAAGAGAAATCAGCACCTGTGTCAAGGAAGTGAGTGGAAGAGTGAGAGAGGCTCACAAGCGGTGCAGCAAGTGTGAGCTCTCACCCTTACTTTGGAGGAGCCTAACCCCTGTATTGGGCCGAAGACTAGCGGTGAGCCTGCTGTTTTGTTACCAATACCAGGATTTGGACTGTTTATTTACTTTGGCTGAAGTAAGCTGTCCTTTTGTTTGACCATGATTAAAATAAATGAAATGTTTGATTTCATCAAACTGCCTGGTGGTTATTACAGAGATATACAGTGGGGACGGAAAGTATTCAGACCCCCTTAAATTTTTCACTCTTTGTTATATTGCAGCCATTTGCTAAATTCATTTAAGTTAATTCTAATTCCAATTTCTTTTTTAATAAATCTGTGTTCTGTGTTTTTTCTTTCAATATGGGGTGCTTTGTGTACATTAATGAGGAAAAAAAATGAACTTAAATGATTTTAGCAAATGGCTGCAATATATCAAAGAGTGAAAAATTTAAGGGGGTCTGAATACTTTCGGCCCCCCACTGTGTATATATATATATATATATATATATATATATATATATAAATATATATATATATATGTACACATACAGTATCTCACAAAAGTAAGTACACCCCTCACATTTTTGTAAATATTTATTATACCTTTTCATGTGACAACACTGAAGAAATGACACTTTGCTACAATGTAAAGTAGTGAGTGTACATCTTGTATAACAGTGTAAATTTGCTGTCCCTTCCAAAATAACTCAACACACAGTCATTGATGTCTAAAACACTGGCAACAAAAGTGAGTACACCCCTAAGTGAAAATGTCCAAATTGGGCCCAATTAGCCATTTTCCCTCCCCGGTGTTATGAGACTCGTTAGTGTTACAAGGTCTGAGGTGTGAATGGGGAGCAAGTGTGTTAAATTTGGTGTTATCACTCTCACTCTCTCATACTGGTCACTGGAAGTTCAACATGGCACCTCATGGCAAAGAACTCTCTAAGGATCTGAAAAAAAGTTGCTCTACATAAAGATGGCCTAGGCTATAAGAAGATTGCCAAGACCCTGAAACTGAGCTGCAGCACGGTGGCCAAGACCATATAGCGGTTTAACAGGACAGGTTCCAATCAGAACAGGTCTCACCATTGTCAACCAAAGAAGTTGAGTGCACATGCTCAGTGTCATATCCAGAGGTTGTCTTTGGGAAATAAACGTGAGTGCTGCCAACATTGCTGCAGAGGTTGAAGGGGTGGGGGTCAGCCTGTCAGTGCTCAGACCATACGCTGCACACTGCATCAAATTGGTCTGCATGCCTGTTGTCCCAGAAGGAAGCCTCTTCTAAAGATGATGCACAAGAAAGCCTGCAAACAGTTTCCTGAAGACAAGCAGACTAAGGACATGGATTACTGGAACCATGTCCTGTGGTCTGATGAGACCAAGATAAACTTATTTGGTTCAGACGGTGTCAAGCATGTGTGACGGCAACCAGATGAGAAGTACAAAAACAAGTGTGTCTTGCCTAGAGTCAAGCATGGTGGTGGGAGTGTGATGGTCTAGGGCTGCATGAGTGCTGCCGACACTGGGGAGCTACAGTTCATTGAGGGAACCATGAATGCCAACATGTACTGTGACATGCTGAAGCCGAGCATGATCCCCTCCCTTAATAGACTGGGCCACAGGGCAGTATTCCAACATGATAACAACCCCAAACACACCTCCAAGACAACCACTGCCTTGCTAAAGAAGCTGAGAGTGAAGGTGATGGACTGGCCAAGCATGTCTCCAGACCTAAACCCTATTGAGCATCTGTGGGGCATCCTCAAACAGAAGATGGAGGAGCGCAAGGTCTCTAACATCCACCAGCCTGGTGATGTCATCATGGAGGAGTGGAAGTGGACTCCAGTGGCAACCTGTGAAGTTCTGGTGAACTCCATGCCCAAGAGGGTTAAAGCAGTGCTGGAAAATAATGGTGGCCACAAAAAATATTGATGCTTTGGGTCAATTTTGGACATTTTCACTTAGCGGTGTACTCACTTTTGTTACCAGCGGTTTAGACATTAATGGCTGTGTGTTAAGTTATTTTAACGGGATGGAAAATTTACACTGTTATTCAAACTGTACACTGACTACTTTACATTGTAGCAAAGTGTCATTTCTTCAGTGTTGTCACATGAAAAGATATAATAAAATAAAATATTTACAAACGTGTGAGATATTTTTTTTATAATATATTATATATATTTTTTTATTTATAATTATTTTATTTCACACATTCCTTTCCATTTTTTCTTTTATTTATCATTTTTATTACTTTGACCATTTTTACTTATTACCTTTATTTATTTTTGCGTTCATCAGCCAAAGGGTACAAGAGATTCACACTCTGGCTGTGTTTGTGTGTTTGCATGGGTCTTGATGAATGTTTGTATATGTGTGTGGTTGGGTGCCTGTGTGGCATCTTGGGGCTCTTTCCACATTGTGTGTGGATGACTGTGGTTGCTCTTGGGTGGATGTGGTTGTCAGGCCACAGTGTGCTACTCTTGGCGAGATTGGGCTACTATGTCTTCCCTGTACTCTCCCCACCTTGATCGTGGAGGCATGTTCTGCACAAATCCCACATGCAGTTCCGGTGCCAGATGCTGGTCCTCCCAGAAACATAGTGGAGGATATTTCTCTGGACCTGCCCCGCCCCTTTCCCGCCATTTCTGGGCACATGCGTCTCTCTCCCATCTGCCGCGCATGCCTGGAGATTTACCCGGTCGCACCTCCGTCGCCACCCTTTGTGCACGGCGGGCATGAGGAGGGGCTCACTACTGGCAGTCATCTTTGATGGCAAATATAAGAGAGATAAGGAGACAGTTAGTGCGGACTTTTCATTCACTCCACACATGGGGGGGTGTATTGGCAAACAGGACCGGCATCCATGGCAGCATAGAATCCATCTATAAGGTCAATTCCTGGGAGACACGCTCTGGGGAATACCCAAACCTCAAGGGCCAAGGGAATTACACCCTGTCTTGAACTGTCCCCTTCCTTCTCTTGCTCTTAGCACACACAGAACAGGCAGCTACGAAGGCGGTTACATCAGCACGTAGACTAGGCCACCAGAATTGTTGGGAAATGGCCCAAAGGAGTTGATTCTTCTCAAGGTGGCCAGCAGCCTTGGGAAAATTGTAAGTCTGGAGCACGGCAGTACGGAGACTCTCTGGGACAAAGCAGCGGTCACAAGGTTTCTCAGGAGAAGCATGGACCTGAGCAGCAAGAATTTTGTCACTTAAAGGAGAAATGAGACTGGTGCAAACCGTAGCCAGAATACAATCAGGAGGAATCACAGGAACTGAAACTGACTCCATCTTGAAAGTGGAGGAAAATTTTTGTGACAAAGTGCCAGCCCTTACATTGTTAGTACCGTGTAAGAATGAGACAATGTAATTGGAACTTGACAAGAAAAGAGCCCATTGCACCCCTCTGGGAGAGAGGCATTTAGCCTCAGACAAGAATGTGAGATTCTTATGGTCAGTAAAAATAAGAACCTGCACAGTGGTACCCTCGAGGAAATGTCTCCATTCTTTCAGGGCTAAAATGATCGCTAACAGTGCTCTGTCACCAATCTCGTAATTGCACTCCGCAGGTGACAATTTCTTGGAAAAGTAGCCACAAGGATGCATAGTGCTCTCAGAGGTAGGACGTTGAGACAGAAGGGCTCCAACTCCAGTCTCAGAAGCATCAACCTCAAGGATAGAAGGTAACGTAGGATCAGGATGTGCCAACACAGGAGCAGAAACAAAGACAGCCTTGAGACTCTCAAAGGCCTTAATGGACTCTGGAGACCAACTCTGTGGGTTACTGTCCTTTCTGGTCATATCAGTCAGGGGCTTGACCAGAGATGAAAAGTTATGAATAAACTTCTGATATAATAGTTGTCAAAGCCAAGAAACCACTGCAGAAGATGTAAACCCATGGGTCGGGGCCACTGTAGGACTGCTAAAAGTTTCTCTGGGTCCATCGAAAAACCAGAAGTGGAAATGACATAACCCAGGAATTTAACCTGTTCACACAGGTTCGCACTTCTCCAATTTACAACAGAGATTGTTCTCTCTTTGTTTCTGAAGCACACAAGAGACTTTCTCTAAACCTCGAGAAAGTCGGTCTGCAACATACTCCTCCATGGCCTTATCCTCCAAGACCAACAAAGGGTAAACCCAGCCATGAGGGGGTATGGCACCATGTTGAAGGTCAATTGCACAATCATACGACCGATGTGGAGGCAAACTACTGGCTTGACCTTTGTCAAAGACATTGCCAAAATTGCGGTACTCCTCAGGCAGGGAGGAGAGTGAAGAGGTGCACTGGACCTTGGCTACCTTCTGGAAACATGTCTTACTGCATTGTGGCGACCAGGAGAGAACCTCAGCATGGAGCCAATCAAAAGAGGGGTTGTGCCTCTGTAACCAAGGATAACCAATAACCAGTGGAAACTTAGGTGAGAAAATAACTTGGAATTGGATTATCTCATGGTCAAGAGCCCCTAAGGCCATGGACAATGGAACAGTCTCATGAGTCACATGGGCAGGCTGTAGAGGCCTCCTGTCAAGAGCATCAATGGCAAGTGGAGTGTCACGCAGCTGCAGTGGAATCGAGTGCTTTGATACAAAGGCAGCATCAATGAACAGGCCTGCAGCCCCAGAGTTGATTAGAGCCTGTATCTCAATGGACGACTCAGCCCAAAAAAGGGTAACCAAAACCAGGGGCTTATCCTTCTGGATAACTGGGGATGAAACAACACCACCTAAGGTCTGTCCATGACAGGACCTCAAGGTTCGGGTGTTTCCTAGATGGGTAGGACAAGACTTCAAAAAGGTTTTTTCATCCGCAGAGAGACACGTAAAACCCAAGTGCATGGGTTCACCTTCACTGCCCGACTTGGTACCAGGAGGCATGGGAGGTGAGGGAGGCAAGGGTGGGACTGCAAAGCTCCGAGGCAAATATACAGGAGGCTTCCGAAAAGCGCTCCTTAAAAGAGAGTCTTTCTCTGAGTCTGGAGTCAATGAGGATGGCAAACGTGATCAACTTCTCAAGCTCAGTGTGTATATCTCAGGCTGCTATCTAATCCTTGATGTTATCCAAGAGACCATAAGAAAGAGCAGCCACAAGGGCCTCATTGTTCCAAGCAACCTCTGCTGCCAGAGTACGGAATTCAATGGCGTAATCGGCAACAATTCTCGTACTCTGTTTGATGGACATGAGGCACTTGGCAGCAGAAGCGGAGCATGCTGGAATGTCAAATACCCTTTTAAAGAAGCCACAAACTCAGGGTAACTCAAGACAACAGGTTTTTTCGTCTCCTTTAGAGGGTTTGCCCAGGCCAAGGCTCTCTCAGAAAGCAAAGATATCACAAAACCTACTTTGCTTCTGTCTGTGGGAATTGCCTGGGGCAGCATTTTAAAGTAAAATCTCAACCTGGTTGAGAAACCCTCTGCATTGGACTGGATCACCCCCAAATCACCTTGGGGACACAGAACGGAACCAGACATACCTCTTATAGAGGTAATACTCGAGGCGGGGGCCTGCACAGAGACTGGAGCAGCAGCAGGGATGGCCTGAAACACAGGTTGTACCAGAGAAGCCACAGTGGGAGATTCCAGGTGAGTCATACTAATCAGGAGTGTTTGTAACGCCATGGCAAACTGATCCATGTGGTGATCCTGCTCATTCAATCTGGAAAAAATATTACCAACAAGTGTATTGACTGCATCTTCTGAATTCATGGCCTTCACCTACTGTCAGAAACCATGAATCAGACTAAGACAGAAATACAGTTAAATCAAACTTGTTTAATAATAATAAAAAAGGTCAACAGAGTAAACGTAGTCAAAACATAGCCAGAGTTCAGAAACCGGAAGGGATAGTCAGACAGGCCAAAACATCAGGGAGCCAGAAGGAATGTCAGCCAAGCAAGTCTTTAACAGGAACACAGGAGAGCGTCTCCATAGATGTTACCAAGGCGAGGGCAGATATCATCTGGACTGGACGGCATGGCTGACGAGCAGGATCATCAACAGGTGAGTCACTGTGGAAAGATAGGAGCTGGAAATTAGCCGACAGCTGAGCGGCCAGCTCAGAGAAGGAAGGGCTGGGCCCAGCCCTGACAGTACCACACTGGTGCTTGTGCATACACTTATACCTATACTCACTCATATCCATTGATATCTATTTGTGTATCTATTTGTGTATATATATATGTATGTATATATATATATATATATATATATATATATATATATATATATATACTCCCTCTATTATTACACTTTATTTCTTCCACATATTTCATATAATTCACTCATTATTATGTGGAATAGAGTAAATTAATTTAATATATACTTATCGAAGACATTTTTGGATCATTTTTGAATTGCTTGTCTTTTGTTAGGCTGCTTTTCTAGTGAGGCTGTCCATATGGCTGTTTGATGCCCCCTGTATACTCCCCTCAGAGCAGCTTCAGTGTTTTCCTTCCCTTTTTTTCCCTCCTTCTCCCCCACGGTGGATCAGATACTCTGTGACTTCCATTTTTCTGGTCTTGGTATGTATCTCAAAGTAGACATGTGAAATTATTTTTTTAATTCATTTTTCGACGAAATTCAACAAATTTGTTGATTCATAAATATTCAAATTAACGAAAACCGATTTAGCAAATTTTTCCAAAGATTTGCAAATGCCGAAAATAAAAAATTCTTAGGTTAGAAGAATTGAAAATTCGGAAATTAGAAAATTTGAAAATTCAAAAATTCGGAAATTCGAAAATTCAAAGAACAAAATTCCAAAAATAAGAACGAAAATCCGAAAAATCAGAAAACCTGAAAATTCAAAAATCTGAAATAATAACTAACTAATAATAACGATTACTATATTTCAAAGTTGGAATTTCAAAGTTTTGAATTATCCGAAATAACGAATGCCGAATTTCAATGAATGTAACGTATTGGATTAATATTAATAATAAATAATAATAAAAACTTTTTATTATTATTATTATTTATTATTATTTAATATTGTTAATTCGTTACGTTTCATTCGTTTAGATGCGACATTAGTTATTTTTGGATTTTCTCATTTTCGGATTTACAGACTTGAATTTTCGGATGTTTGAATTTTCTGGATCTTCGAATTTTTGAATTTCCGAATTTCCGAATTTTCGAATTTTCAGATTACAAATTTCTGAAGTTTAGAATTTTCAAATTTATTCTAAATAACAAATTTTGATCATAACAAATGGAAAAAAATGGATGAATGGAACAAAAACGAACACATTTTTGGCAGGGTACATGTCTATCTCAAAGTACACATTTTCAGTTACAACGATGTCTGAAACACATTATGACATATGAATTTTGTATTGTACTTATCATGTGACAAATACATACATGTACAGTATCTCACAAAAGTGAGTACACCCTTCACATTTTTGTAAATATTTTATGATATCTTTTCATGTGACAACACTGAAGAAATGACACTTTGCTATGCTATGTAAAGTAGTGAGTGTACAGCTTGTATAACAGTGTAAATTTGCTGTCCCCTTAAAATAACTCAACACACAGCTATTAATATCTAAACCTCTGCCAACAAAAGTGAGTACACCCCTAAGTGAAAATGTCCAAATTGGGCCCAATTAACCATTTTCCCTCCCCGGTGTCATGTGACACATTAGTGTTACAAGGTCTCGGGTGTGAATGGGGAGCAGGTGTGTTAAATTTGGTGTTATTTTGGTGTTCTCACTCTCTCATACTGGTCACTGGAAGTTCAACATGGTAGCTCATGGCAAAGAACTCTCTGAGGATCTCAAAAAAAGAATTCTTGCTCTACATAAAGATGGCCTAAGCTATAAGATTGCGTTGCCAACATCCTTAATTATGTTGTCAACATCCCTGATACAATAGATAGAAAAAGGGCCAGCCTACTCATCCAAATATAGGAGATAAAAAAGAGGGGATACCCCAAAAATAATGGGACTTTAACAGCACCAAAGTAAAGATAAGATAAAATAGTTTATTCAATATTATACATCAATGACAAATTTCAAACCAATAAAATAACGCTGTTGGTGGTGATTATTTCCCATGAAGTGTCCAGATGGCCCAACGCGTTTCGGGACAAGTTGCGTCCCTTCGTCCAGGAAAATATCCGGAGGAAATCACACTATACAATGAAATCACATATATTAATTAGTAACAATAATTCTAATCAGTTGCTTAAGACATAGAGCATACACCATGATAATTTCATAACAAAGAGCATACCCAAAGTAGTCACCATGAAAGTTCACCTCTGGAGCAATAGCGGCACTTGTATCGCGAATAGACACCACCGATGTCCAAAGGACAATGACGTAAGAAGTAGATCCTCACTCATCCACACTGATCCACCACAGTGGCACCAACCGATACCACAAATGTAAATGTCACCCTTCTATGTCTCCAAAGGTCTCTATCCCAATATATGATCTGTTAAGAAATATAAGAAATATAAGGGGTGTATAACTTTGTACTATAGCAAAACTATACCAAATCTGAGAGGAACTTCTCTTAGGCAGATATGGATCAGTGAAAAATGCAAGTACAGTTCATAATCTACCCGTGCAAACATATCCTACCTTCAAACGATCCACTTTCAAGGTGAAAAAGATACAGTGGCAGCCAGAGGAATGCCTGCCAAAGCGGCCTTAAATCCTCCTCTTGGGTCACTTAGGATGTGGTCTGTATCAAGACAAAAACAGCATCCAATAGTAACCAAAAAGTAAATAGCATCGTTCTGTCAATGGGAATATGTCCTTTTAACAGACACGGACTGAAGTATAAAAGAAAACAGCAACAACTTAATGGTAAGCACACGGAGCCCTACAGCCAGAGGCAAAGCATAGGGGATAGAGAGACCCGGTCTGCAGATTAAAACCTTCGATTGGAGACATACAGTTAGATGACAGTGAATTATCTTTAGGGCTCCGTGTGTTTACCATTAAGTTGTTGCTATGTAATTGCCAACTACAGGTCTTCTGATATAAATTTTTGCACATGCACCATTAACATACGGAAGCCCTTAGATGCCAGGCCGACGCTGTACGGAATGATGTTATGACATCTGACACAGCGACAGCATTACGTCACACGCTAATTCCAGGTGTATTCATATAGCAGTGTCTGATGCCTCTGCTCTGTCACTGCACCAAACGGCGGAGACAAGCTTTACTGTACTTTGTAATCTGGAGGACACCAGCTCTGTCGCACATCCCGCTCTTTGGATATTAGATCAAATCAAGGTATGCACAGGTTCTTTGAACCTTTTAATAAGTGACCCTTTCTTCCCTGTTTTCTTTTATACTTCAGTCCATGTCTGTTAAAAGGACATATTCCTATTGACAGAACGATGCTATTTACTTTTTTGTTACTATTGGATGCTGTTTTTGTCTTGATACAAACCACATCCTAAGTGACCCAAGAGGAGGATTTAAGGCCACTTTGGCAGGCATTCCTTTGGCTGCCACTGTACCTTTTTCACCTTGAAAGTGGATCTTTTGAAGGTAGGATATGTTTGCACAGGTAGATTACGAACTGTGCTTGTATTTTTCACTGATCCATATCTGCCTAAGAGAAGTTCCTCTCAGATTTGGTATAATTTTGCTATAATACAAAGTTATACACCCCTTATATTTCTTAACAGAATATATATTGAGATAGAGACCTTTGGAGACACTGAAGGGTGACATTTACATTTGTGGTATCGGTTGGTGCCAGTGTGGTGGATCAGTGTGGATGAGTGGGGATCTACTGCTTACATCGTTGTCCTTTGGACACCGGTGGTGTCTATTCGCGATACAAGTGCCGCCATTGCTCCAGCGGTAAACTTTCATGGTGACTACTTTGGGTATGCTCTTTGTTATGCAATTATCTATAAAGGCTTACCCAGGTTGGAGTCCATGGCGCAGAGATGTACGCTCACCCTTGCAAATAGACACAGCCCACGGTAACAAAGAGATAATCTACCCGGGCTTTGAATTTGAGCACGGGGGCTTGACAGGAATTTGCCAAAGGATAGTCGAAATAAAGCCATAGTCAGGGATTCCAGAAGTCAGAATAAACGATAAGCAGAGCCAGGCTCAGAATCCGGAGTCAGTCTTGGAATGCTGTAACTGGAACACTGGAACACTGGAACACTGGAACCTTAGGCAAAACAGGAGACAATGAACTGACAAAGCCCTCAGAGTGAGGCAGTGTTTTATACCCAGCTGATTGGATAAACTGCCTCAGCTGAACCAGGAGTGACAGGTATTAATTGCAACAAGATCCAGAGTATGGCCCTAGTATTTCATGCAGAGTTGGCAAAGCTGGAAAGCAGGCTGAAAGGAACTGAGGTGTGGCTCAGAGGCAAAGTAACAGGAGCACTAAACAGGCAGTCATAGGTTCAAGACCTCTTTGAGCCACTTGGGGCGTGACCACGCCTGGCCATCTGCATGGCATGGTAGGGACCCTGACATTATCATGCTGTATGTTCTATGTCTTAAGCAACTGATTAGAATTATTGTTTATATGCCCCTGACGAAGGGACGCAACTCGTCCCGAAATGCGTTGGACCGCCTGGACAGTTCATGGGAAATTATTACCACCAACACCGTTATTTTATTGGTTTGAAATTTGTCATTGATGTATGATATTGAATAAACTATTTTATCTTATCTTTACTTTGTTGCCGTTAAAGTCACATTATCTTGGGAGAACCCCCTCTTTTCTATTTCCTATATTTGGATGAGTAGGCTGGCCCCTTTCACACGGGGCTGTCCATTTTTACTCCTCCACTTGCTCAGCGGGGATCGCTCCGTTTATCCCCGACGAGCCGGCGGATGACAAGTCCGTCTCTGCACTCTGTGCAGGGACTGACCTGTCAGAGAGTCCGCTCTCCCTTATGGGGGGATCGGTGATTACGGACCGCCTGTCCATCTCCATCCGATCTGCCAGACGGATGGAAAATAGGACATCCGTCCATCTGGATTTTGTGGACATGTCACCGCTGACATCCGACGCTCATTAGAGCTGTATGGAGTGACCATTCAGATCCGCCTGAAGAAACTGACAGGCGGATCTGAACAGTCCGGATGTGTGAAAGGGGCCTAAATCAATTTAAAACAATGTTTATTTAACTAATAACAACTAAAATATTGCACACTTGGGTGTCCAAAAATGAATGCATTATCATACATACAGTATAATATAAAATAATATAACAATCTTAAAATTTCTTTCTATAGTCCCTAAAATTAGTCAAATACAAAAAGCTCAATGTCAATATTCAGTATACTTTTTTTTTTTAATTGTTTATTTAACATTTTTTGCATGGTATACATAGTGGAGTTTTTATCATATTCATTACAAATAATGAGTATAAACACTGTAATTGAATTAAATACAGAATTCAAACATTTTAAAGAATATGTAAGAATAACAAAAATATAGGGGATGCTACCCAAATAATGGAAAATTTTAACACACTTTTTGTAACATTTCCATATGGAGAGCTTAATATGTCTTTAGAAGAAATTGAGATATAGTTGAGAATAACCTGAGGGGGTATTGGTCAGCATTTGTTTTAAGAAATACTGATTAAACAGTGCTATGTATAGCTAACATTTTCAGATGCAACTGGTTGCAATGAGACTGTACTCAGAGTCATCCCATGTCTGCCATATACCTGAAAATGTATGTGTAGAATCATCAATAATGGCAATTAGATGTTCCATTCTGTGAATATCAGCTAGAATTGAGAGGGTTTGCAATAGGGTGGGGGGGGGGGTGGAGAGCCAGAGCTTAGGGTCTTAGGGTCTTAGTTCTTTTGGCAGCCAATAGTACAAAAGACATCAGTTTCCGCTTGGTTTTGTGAACTCCAGGGAAAGGGAGGCCTAATATATAGTGAATAGGTTTCAGGGGTATTGAGATTTCCAGCAACTTTTCTAGGAGTATTTGGATCTGGGCCCAGAATTGGGAGACTAGGGGACATTCCCAGAAAATATGGAAATGGGAACCCACTGCTTTATTGCATCTCCAACATAGGTTTGAAATTGTGGAATTATATGCGTTTAGGCTTTCTGGAGTTCTATACCAGAATAGTAATTTTTTGTAGGTGTAGTTTCTTTGTGGGAAACACAACGGAGATTTTTGAGGTATATTCCCAGATACTTCCCCATTCTAACAGAGAAATATCATGTTGAAGGATCTGGGACCATTTCTTCATATAGTGGTGAGTGTCCACTTTCATAAGAGTGGCTTCATGTAATATTTTATAAATGGTGTAAATTAATTGAGGTTTATAAGGTCTTTTGGAGTGAATCATTTCAAAATTTGTAGGTTTGTCTAAGGATAAGGTGAAGGATTTAGGGGAGAAGAAATGTCTAATCTGTAAGTAGGAATAGAAAAGTGTTTTGGGTAATTGGTGTGATTTTTGAAGATCGGTATAGGATAATATGTGTCTCGTAACTGGGTTGACAAGATGCCTCAGCTGAAAAATCCCAACTCGTGTCCAATGTGCCTTGCGATCATAGGACAAACTATCTGGGATGTCCGGATTAAAGAAAATGTTTGTGAGTGGTGAACATGGAGAAATTAGAGAATAGCGATCTGAACATTTTTTCCAGATTGCTAAAGTGAAGAGCATTGGTGCTAAGCATAAACTTTTCAGCTGAGGCATGTATTTGTCATTTGACGGCCAGAGCATGTAACATGGGTGCACTGGAGAGGTTATACTCATTTCAATCTCGGCCCATCTGTTCAGGGCTTTCCTGTTAGTTCAGGAAGTGAGGACTCTTAAAGTGGATGTAAACCAAATGTCATCCTTTCTAGGGGTTATCTATAAGGATATACATGCCTCCTGCATGAATCTTTACCTGTCAAATGTCTCCCCTTTGTCTGTTATTAGACCTGAAAAACTACATATTCTGTGGGTGGGTCTGTTGTCTGGAGCTCGGTGGGTGGAGTCATGATGTCAGTAGACTCCCCGCCATCCTCTACACTCCTTATCAATATGTGTATTTCTAACACTGAACTTCTGCTGAAATTCTGCTATGATCTCTAACATCCAGTGAAAAGACAGGAAAGTAACCACATGACTTCAGCATGCCAAATCATGCTGAGGTGTGGAATAGCCAATCCTTGCAGAGCTGCTGAAGAAAGGAGTGGGAGGGAATTAAAAAATAATACATGTGTCTTAGGCTAGTGCACGAGATGTAAATCACCTGTCACTCACAGCAAGGGGGAGTATTTGACAAAGTTTTTCTCAGTTTGTCAAGATTTTTCTCACTGAACAATAAAAGAGGATTGCTCAGAGATGGATGAACTCTGTGTGGCAAGACTGGGCTCAAATCATAGGAAATCTTATACTCTACAGTATGATAAAAAAAAATTGGGTTTATATCCACTTTAAGTGTGAGGCATTATAATATTTAACCTCCCTGGCGGTATGATTATTTCGGATTTTAGGTGCTGAAAGCGGTACAATTATTTTGCATGGAAATTTGGCGTTTTATATTGTAGGTCTGTAACTCTTAACAATAACACACTTAAATCTGTCCAAACAAGAGTCTAGTAGATATCCCGGGTATGATAAAGTTTGAAACACAAAAACATAAATTATAATATAATAAAAAAAAAAATAAAAAAAAAAAAAAAAAAAAATAGTAATAAAATTAATTTCCACACGATTCACTATCGCTCAATTCTGCAAGTGTTCTAATTTACTATCGCTGTTTTCTAGCTGGTCTAAAGCCATTTTTGATGTAAAGGGACACTTTTTGGTTGCTATGGACAATCTCCAGTTTCCAGGCAGAAAGAACAGTATATGCAATATAAAACTGCATGCAGGGCATGGGCCAAAGCACTGGGGACAAAGGGGATGTGAAATCATTTCATACAGTACTGTAATCTGTAAGATTACAGTACTGTATGTGTTATGATTTTACACTTTTTTTGAATTTGCCGCCAGGCTCCGCCCCGTGCCTCGCGCCGCTCGCAGGGAACGAAGCCTGGCACGGAGAGGTTTTGGAGGAGGACAGAGCCCGCAGACACAGCGGGGGACATCGCAGGATCCCGAGGACAAGGTAAGTAAGGAGGCACCAGGATCCTGCGATGTAATCTCGAGTGTGGCTCGGGGTTACCGCTAATGGTCCTGAATTTTAACCCCGAGCCACACTCGGGAAAACCGCCAGGGAGGCTACTGAAATCCGGGGCACCCAGACCCCCTCTAGGCTTACGTGCCATGACCACTGAACCTGCCACCCTATGGGAAGTATTGTTCCATATAAAACGGAGGCTTTTCCTCTGGAGAATCTTCAGCTGTGACATAGGTATCTCCACTGGGTGTGTCTCAAATAAATATAGAAGTTTTGGGAATATTGACATTTTGAGGTAATTTATGCGTCCAAGGAGGGTAAGGGGAAGAGTAGTCCATTGGGTCAATAGCCTGTTGATTTCTTTGAATAGAGGAGGGAAATTGGTCTGATATAACGTGGGGTAAGAGGCTGTGAGTCGGATTCCTAAGTATTTCAACGAGGTGGAGGTCCAGTGGTAATTATAATTTCTTTGAAGAATTACTAGTTGAGGAGGTGTAATATTAATAGGAAGGGCTTCCATTTTGGCAGTGTTTATTTTTTAGCCTGAAATTGCACTAAAGGATGATAAAATATTATGAAGTGAGGGGAGCGATTTATGTGGCCGTGTGAGTGTTAGAAGTACATCATCAGTGAATAGGGAAAGTTTGTATTCTCTTTGACGTAGGTGTACTCCTGTGATGGAGGGTCATTCACGTATGGCTGCAGCCAGGGGTTCCAAGCTGAGGATAAATAGTAAAGGTGACAGTGGGCATCCCTATCTGGTGCCATTGCTGAGAAGAAACGATGGAGAAAGATGGGATGAGAGTTGCACCTGGGAGGTAGGATAGGAATATAAGGATCGGAGAGCTTTTACAAAGGGTCCAGAGAATCCGTGTCTAGTGGGGACAAACCCTACTTGGTCTTTATGTATCAAGGACGGTAACATTATGGAAAGTCTGTTTGCCAATGTTTTGGTGAAGGTTTTGTAGTCTGAGTTTAATTGAGCTATAAGGCAGTAATTGTCTGGAATAGATGGATTCTTGTCTGGTTTTTGGGGATGGGGTAGGTTGCCTTTGAGTAAAGAAGCAAATAGATTCAACATGTGTGGGGATAACGTTGGGAGAAAGGTTTTGTAATAGGAATAAGGAAGTCCATCAGGACCTGGAGATTTATGTGAAGGGAGTAATTTAATCACGTCAGCTAATTCTTCGGCGGTGATGGGTGCATTAAATGATGAACATTGTTCATTTGTGGGACATTTGTGGGAGTTGCAGAGATGAGATAAAGAAGTCGAACTTCTCTTGTGTGGGAGTGTCTCAAATAAATATAGAAGTTTGGGGAGTATTGACATTTTGAGGTAATTTATGCATCCAAGGAGGGTAAGGGGAAGAGTAGTCCATTGGGTCAATAGCCTGTTGATTTCTTTGAATAGAGGAGGGAAATTGGCCTGATATAACGTGGGGTAAGAGGCTGTGAGTCGGATTCCTAAGTATTTCAATGAGGTGGAGGTCCAGTGGTAATTATAATTTCTTTGAAGAATTACTAGTTGAGGAGGTGTAATATTAATAGGAAGGGCTTCCATTTTGGCAGTGTTGATTTTTTAGCCTGAAATTGCACTAAAGGATGATAAAATATTATGAAGTGAGGGGAGCGATTTATGTGGCCGTGTGAGTGTTAGAAGTACATCATCAGCGAATAGGGAAAGTTTGTATTCTCTTTGACGTAGGTGTACTCCCGTGATGGAGAGTCATTCACGTATGGCTGCAGCCAGGGGTTCCAAACTGAGGATAAAGAGTAAAGGTGACAGTGGGCATCCCTATCTGGTGCCATTGCTGAGAAGAAACGATGGAGAAAGATGGGATGAGAGTTGCACCTGGGAGGTAGGATAGAATATAAGGATCGGAGAGCTTTTACAAAGGGTCCAGAGAATCCGTGTCTAGTGGGGACAAACCCTACTTGGTCTTTATGTATCAAGGACGGTAACATTTTGGAAAGTCTGTTTGCTAATGTTTTGGTGAAGGTTTTGTAGTCTGAGTTTAATTGAGCTACAAGGCAGTAATTGTCTGGAATAGATGGATCCTTGTCTGGTTTTTGGGGATGGGGTAGGTTGCCTTTCAGTAAAGAAGCAAATAGATTCAACATGTGTGGGGATAACATTGGGAGAAAGTACAGTACAGTACAGGTAACTTGTGGGCTGTAGTAAAGGTCAACTTCAAGGTACCAACGAGGACTAGGATGGGGGGAGAGCCTGCCCCTCGAACATCGGGGGTACATCCGTCAAATTCCTGACTACCTGGCTGGAACTGTAAGGAAGAACCAGCAAAGAAGATTACTGCAAAACAGAAGGGTTGTTCAGGTAGTGGGTCTAGCTGATGTAGGCTGTTGAGGAGTGGAGAGGTTTTTCTGGTGTCTCCGACGAACCGGGATCCAAATCACTGTAGGAGCTTGGAAAGGCTTAGGAATCAAATTTAGAGGTGGTGGTGGAAACTCTTCATCGGGGATGGGTGGTAATCCCAAATTTCGGATAAAGGCCTCACATTCGTGCAGATCACGTAATGAATATTGCGATCCATCTTTAGAGGCTGAGAGGCGAAAAGGGAATCCCCATCTGTAGGGAATTTGGTGTTGCTGTAGGTGCATGGTTATCGGCCGTAAGTTGCGTCTCTTGGCTAAAGTAATGGGAGATAAATCGCTGAAAATTTGGAGTTTAGCTCCTTTGTAATCAATGCGATTTTTGTTGCGCGTAGACATTGTGAGAGCTTCTTTGCTGTCATAATAGTGGAAGCGAGCTATTATGTTTCTTAGGTTAGATCCAGGGGGTGGTTTTGGAGCTAAGAATCTGTGGGCCCTGTCTAGCCGCCAATCTATATCTGGGATATGTGGGGTTATGCTGACAAACAGGCCGAGGCGGTAGGAATCCAGTTCCTTGTCAGGGATTGTTTCAGGGACTCGGCGGATTCTTAGGTTTTGACATCATTCCCTGCTTTCCAGGTCTTCTTGCTGTAATTGGACATGGTGGACAGTGTGTTTGAGGCCTGCGTTCTTCCAATACATGCACATATTGCACCAGTTCGTCAAATTTGCTTTCCAGAGTGTCGGTGCGGGCTCCAATCTGATCAATTTTCCCCCTGAGCTCCTGAGCTAGTTTCCCAAATGCCGCTGTGAAGTTACGGGTTAGGTCTTGTAGCAGGGCCTGTAACTTTAAGTCCAGTACTGCAACTGTGAATGATCTATCAGGTTCTGTCCCCTGGAGAGGAGGATTAGGATATGTGGTACCTGATGTTAGTGCAGAGTGATCCTCAGCGTGGTCCACGGGGGTCGTGGAGATGGCTGGATAAATTGAGGCTGGGGATTGCGGCCTGTACAAAGTTTCCTCCATTTGCTGCGTGGATCAGGGCGTCCCTTGGGTTGGTGGATTGTGGTGCGAGGTGTCCATGTTGTTTAGGGGATGGCCTTCGGTATGATCCGTGGTGAACGTCGGGCCGTTTGGCTAATTGAGGCTGGGGACTGCGGCCTATACAGGAAGTGTTCCATGCTCTGTGCCGGCTGGGACGTTGGAGGCAGATTAAAGCCCTGATAGATATGCTTTTGAGATCCAATTTTCCCCATATGGTGCCCCGGAGGAATCCGGAATCTTTTGGGAATGATCCTGGATCTTTGTGTGCCGATGTAGCGGTGCAGGATCGTTTAGAGAAGGAACGGGGATCGGAGCTTATCCCTTAAGCGTTCGCCATCTTGCCCGCCGCGCATGGGCCCCATTCAGTATACTTTTATATTCTTGTTCTGATAAAGTCACCTGTTCTCCAGTCTGGTATCACTAATTACACCTTCTCCTCCCCCTCCAAAAAACATTTTTTCCCCTCAGTCCCTCAACATTTTTATTATGAAATTATTTAAAGTGTCTAGAAAGAGGGTTTTGTCAGTACCTTGCAAAATCTTTCAAAATTGTTCCCTAACCAACCTTATTGCATCTTTTTGCTTTTTATTCTGTTGGAAAATTTTCAAGACCCAGTTTTTTTGTTGATAAAGGGGGGATCAGGTACATCAGCAACACTGGCAGAATACTGGTTGCTCTATGCCTAGGAGGGAGAAAATGATGTAAGTTTCATGAGACAGTCTGAAAGGATATATCACAAACAGGGATCACACAGAGACAAAGTAAACAACAACAGTGTATTCACAAGAAGTTTTAACAAGGTACAGCCAGGCCCAGTGGGTAGGCACAACCATCCGGAGACACTTACAGAAACTGCAGCAATATCTATTAACTTCAGATGATGCGGACAGATTCTGCAACAAGGCATGGGAATGCAGCCTGGCCGGTCCACGGCCAACTGGGAGGTTATTCCAAGCAGGGGATAGGCGTAGACCCTACTCTTCTTGAACCTCTTCCTAGCTCTCAACACTTTCCCTGACAGACACAGGCCTGTCCCTACACTCACAAAATGTGTGCAAACCCAGGAGTCAGTGTCCTAAATAGACACTATCCTGACCCAAGATGGTCACAGGGTCAGTCAGGGCACCAGTTGGATGGCTGCACTTTTGATAACAGCAGGAAATCATAGAGGAATAAAGCTCCTCATTCCTTCCTCCCTCTTCTGCACTATTGCCTAGAGCCACCGTAGGGAGTACAGACTGCACCTGCCTACACTCCCCACCCTTTTGTCAGATGCTGCCCTTGGCTTCAAATATAATAAGAAAACAACATACAATTGCAATAAACATAATCACATCAAACTTTAAACAATGTAGTCAGAGTACTTTGCAGGGAGACCGAATTGGGAGGTCAACATTGGAACAGTCATCCTCTGCATTGTGATCAGAAGAGTCTGGAGTTTGGGGGTCATCATGACCAGCCACACCCCTTTACCTGAGCTAGTTGCTGTATCCAAGGAGGAATCCAGGGTCTCAGCAGGACTCATGACATGTGGACTTGGCACCTCTAGACCATCCACAGGAAACCTGCTGGACTCCCTTTATTTGGGTCAGCTGGTGCTTAAGGCCTGGCCTTAATGGGAGGCAGATACCACTCAAAGGGAATATTTAGGACTGATGGGACATCCACGGGGCTGCTGTCCTCATAGTCAGTGACAGGCTTGATGGAACACTCCCCACTCAGAATGCAGGACTTCAGCAGGGTATGGTGGGCTTCTTGACTGGTTTGGGACTAGAGTTGGGTGAACGGTTCGGGCCGGGCAAAAGTTCAGCCTGAACATCGTCTGTTTGCCCACTCGGCGAACATCAGAATTTGCAGGGCTGCAGTGCTGCACAATGCAGTCTAAGTGCTGATTGGGCAAAACTTTGCCCATTCAGGGCACAGTAAATAGCTGGTTGTTAAGGAGCGGGGACAGGAAGCCGGCTGCCGAGTTCTTAACAACAGATGAGTCATCAGCTGTCAATGGGCTTTCCCACTGACAGTTGAATAAAAAAAAACATTACCAACAATAAAAAAGTGAAAAAAAATAGCGTGGGGGTCCTCCCCAAAATCTTTACCAGTCCCTTATCCGAGCATGCAGCCTGGCAGGCCAGGAAAGGGAGGAGACAAGCACCCCCCCCCTGAACCATACCAGGCCACATGCCCTCAACATGGGGGGTTGTGTGCTTTGAGGCAGGGGGATCTGCATATTGGAATCTGGAAGCCCCCTTTAACGAGGAGGCACCTAGATCCTGGCCAAACCCATGTGAATGAGTATGGGGTACATAGTATCCCAATCCATTCACCAAAAAAAGTGTAAATATAAATAAAAACAGGAAGAAGTTTTTGACAATTTTAAAAATAAAGAAGCAGTGTCCCGACTGTAAATCCATCATCAATCATGATGCCGCCACACCACCAGACCCGAAAAAAAAAAAAAACACCCTGTCATTAACTAAGGCAAGCCGCAGAATGCCTGGCTTGCCGTTTGACAGTTCTTATATAGGTAAGGGGCGGAGCCACCTGATTATGTCACTTGGTGGCACTGCCCCCCTTGTGATGTCACTGAACGGTGGCGTTTACATCGGGGGATATTTTATTAAAGGTATTTTCAAAAACTGCCTCCTGTTTTTATTTATTTTTACACTTTTTTGGTGAATGAGTAGGGGTACTATGTATACTATACTCATTCATATGGGGGGGCGGGGATCTGTGGGCCCCCTTCTTAAAGGGGGCTTCCAGATTCTGATAAGCCCCCTGCTCACAGCCCCCACACCGGCCATGGTTTTGGAGATTAAACCCTTGTCCCCATTAACATGGGGACAAGATGCTTTGGGGTGGGGGGGGCAAGCCCTTTGGGTTGAGGACATGTGGCCTGGTATGGTTCAGGAGGGGTGCTTGCTCACCCCCCCTTTCTTGACATGAAAGGATGTGTGCTCGGATAAGGGTCTGGTATGGATTGCATGTTCCTGCCTTCCTCAACCGAACAACCAACATCTGAATCAAGTAATGGCTGTGCATCGTCAAGGAGCAATAGGCTGGTGCTGTGTTCATCTTTATAAATGATATAGGATCTGAAAATAAAAGTACCATTTCAGTCTTGGGCGACTATGTGGCAGATGAGGTTTAATGTTGATAAATGTAAAGTTATGAACTTGGGGGCTAAGAATATGCATGCATCATACACACTAGGGGGAGTAAAACTGGGGGAATCCATAGTGGAGAAGGATCTGGGAGTTTTGGTAGATCATAGGCTCAATAATAACATGCAATGGCAAGCTGCGGTTTCCAAAGTGAGCAAAGTTCTTTCTTGTATTAATAGAGGTATGGACTCCAGAGAAAGAGATATAATTTTGCCCCTGTACAAATCATTAGTAAGACCTCATCTGGAATATGCAGTTCAGTTTTGGGCACCAGTTCTCAAAAAGGATATCAGGGAACTGGAGAAAGTGCAGAGAAGGGGAACCAAACTGATAAGAAGCATGGAGGAGCTCAGCTATGAGGAAAGATTTGAGGAACTGAATTTATTCTATGTTGAGAAGAGGAGATTAAGGGAGATATGATCAACATGTACAGATACATAAAGGGTCCATATAATGAGCTTAGTGTTGAGTTATTCACTCTAAGGTCATCACAGAGCACAGGGGGGCACTTTTTATGTCTAGAGGAAAAGAGATTTCATCTTCAAATATAGAAAGGTTTATTCACAGTAAGAGCTGTGAAAATGTGGAATAGACTCCTTTCAGAGGTGGTTGTGGCTTTAAGAAAGGCCTGGATTCTTTCCTAAATGCACACAATATAACTGGGTATTAACATTTATAGGTAAAGTTGATATAGGGAAAATCCGATTGCCTCTTGGGGGTCAGGAAGGAATTTTTTCCCCCTGCTGTAGCAAATTGGATCATGCTTTGCTGGGGTTTTTCGTGTTCATCTGGATCAACTGTGGGTATAGGATTGGATATATGGGATTGATTGATATTATTTTTCATTTGTTTATTTATTTTTATGGTTGAACTTGATGGACTTGTGTCTTTTTTCAACCTGACTATGTATTTATGTAACTCAGCTGACTCCTCTATGCCTAATGCTGGGGCTATTGCAGAATAGCTGTGGACAAGGAGGCAAGTTTAACCACTCTGGCAGCTGCAGTGGACTCTGCAGTGGACTGCACACTAGTCTCTGCTTGGGTAATGGTGGAGGAGGATGATTTAGTAAGCCAGTCCATCCCCTCAGCCTGAGGACTGACCATGTCCACCTTTGCATGTGAACACATATGCTGCTGACCCCCTCACAATGTCATGGGAACGTTTTCCTCTCCTTGTTCCGTGTTGTCCTCCCAGACAATGATTATTAACTCAATGTAATAAAGATGTGGAAATGTGTACAAGGAGGTACGTTAATCAATGGAAAGTGGTGTTTGGGGCATTCTAACTTGAGTACTTACTACACAGACACACTCCACTGATACACTATAATATACTGCATTAAAACTGCACTGGCACACTGCAATATATTGCATCAAACGTGCAGTAACGTACAGAAATTTGCTGTGTTAAATGGCACCTAATGCACTGAAATAAACTGAGTTAAATGGAACATAACGCACCAAAATATACGGCGTTAAACTTGCAGTCTTGCACTGAACTATACTGCGTTAAAACGGAAGGTAACACATATGACATATATGGCATTAAACTAGCAGTAATGTACTGAACTATGCTGCATTCAACGGAAGGTAACACACTAAAATATACAGTGTTAAAACTTGCAGTAATGCACTAAAATATTTGGCGTTAAAATTGCAGTATCGCGGGGGGGGTGTGACCGGATGGGCGGATGTGTGTGGCGCTGAGGGATGGAGTGAGTAAGAAGGTGCTGTGTGTCCTCCCCCTCCTCTACCCCCCCTGCTCCTCTGGTCAGTGAAAACTCAGGCTGAGCGGTGTGTGCTCGTTTACCACGGCGGAGAGTGTGCAGCATACGAGCCCTGAGCGGAGAGCTGTGTCCCGCTGGATGGAGTGTGTGGAGAAGCTCTGCTCCTGCTTTCCCTATCTCCCCTGATTCATTATTGATTAGTTACCGTTCTCTGTAGAGCGGCGGAATGCACTGCGGGACAGCTGGGAGTGACGTCACACGCCGCCGGGAGGCACTCGGAAAGCGGCAGATGAGGGGCGAGCGCGGGCTGTAACAGTCAACGCTCGTCCATCGGAGTAAGATCTGGAGATTCTTCAAAGGATCCAAAGGATGGGACCATTCAAAGGATGAGTATCTGGATAATTAGTACAGATATAATAATCCTGTTGCTGATTAGTGGAACTTTCCCTGTATGGTGGCTGGGACTGAAGTGTCAAGCATAAGTTAAGTGGCCTGTTTTTGGGAAGGGAAGAGAAAAGAAAAGAAATTGATGTCTTCTGCAAGACTTTATACTGTTTAATCAGCAAATTGTTAAATCTGTCATGATGTTTGATTCCATAAGTGGGTAATGGGGACGAGTGCGAAAAAGTCTGTTATAACAGTCCCTGTCCCTTTTTTTTTGTTTTTTTTCTCTTTCCTTGAATTAATGGGTCGTTACCTTAACTGCAGTGTACCTAGGCAAACATCATAAGAACCCACACCAAACTGAGAAGCTTGTAAGCGAGCTACGTTTGGGATTTTTAATTGTTGTTTTAGCGAAGATGCAAAGCAAAGGTGTGCATGGTCCCAGGATTCTGGACTTGGGAGCTTAAACTGTCCCTTAGATATTCAATTTCCTACCTGCAAAATATTTGATACTCGTGTTAGCTACAAGACATATATGTGTAAAGAACTGCTAGAATATTTTGTAAGAATAACTGGAATATCGTACGTGTTACGCTCACTCACTTTTTCTTGAAGCTATTTTAGCTACCTTAGAGGCTATTGTACCTAAGTGGGGCTTGGTTAACAGTAGGACATTGTAGCGCTGACCCTCGGTCTGAAACAACGGAGAGGCCGGCTGAGAGTGCAGGGCTATCCTTTTTTTTTTTTTTTTTTGTCGAGCTAACAAAAGCGTGTAGAAGTACAGGGTGCTGGTCATTGCTGCGATTGCCAGTTGCTGTCCTATTGCTTGGGTGTGCTGGGTGGGGTTCCTTTTTTTTTTTTTTTAGGAGTATATGATGCAGCACTTGCTCTCTGCAAAGGATAAAAATCCTCAGCAATCAGAGTGGCGGCAGCAGCAGCAGCAAAATTGGAGCAATATGCCCACTCCCCCGCTGTGACCCCCCCAAAGAAGGGGTCACAATCTAAAACACAACAGGGGGGCACTTCTGATAGGAAAAGTCAGGGCCAGCCCCAGGTCCAGTCGCAGCCAGCCATTGTAGCATCAATGGCCCAGTCAACCAAAACAAATAGTAACAGAGGCCAGGGGCCGAGTGCTCAGAATGCAAATATGGGCATATCATCCGACCTCACCCTACCCTCAGAGAAAGAAACAACCTTAATGGATGTATTCATGGCAGTAAACGTATGTAGTAGTTCGCTTAAAGAACTTTGTGAACAGATGAAGGGAGTGAAAGAAGACTTGACACTGGTCAGACAGGATCTACAAAAAACTGCAGAAAGAACAACCGCCCTGGAAGGAAGATTTAGCCTGAAGAAGATGATATATCCCCATTAGTTAAAGAAATGAAGAAGATGAAAGAACAGATAACCAAGCAAGCCTACAAACTGGATGAATTGGAGAACAGAAGTCGAAGAGATAATGTGAGGCTGGTGGGGCTGCCTGAAAAAAGTGAGGGTGTTAATCCTATGATGTTCTTAGAAAATTGGCTGATAGAACTCTTTGGAAAAGAATCATTTTCAACTACGTTCTCGATAGTAAGAGTGCACAGGGTCCCCTTTAGGGCCCCTCCAGCTGGGGGACACCCTAGACCTCTACTTATGAAGTTTCTTAATTACCAGGGCAAAGTGATGCTGCTGCGAAAAACAAGGGAGGCGAGAAATATCTTTTTTAATGGTGTTAAGATATCATTTTACTCTGACTTCTCGCCAGACTTGCAAAGGCGTAGAGCGGAGTTCATACAGTCTAAAGGTATCCTACAAAAATTTAAGCTGCCCTATGCCCTTCTTTACCCCACAAGGTTACGTGTGACAGCACTAGGGGGAACCCAGTTTTTTGAATCTCCAGCTGGAGTTGAGAAGTGGCTGGAGGAAAATAAAGATACATTTTTAGATACCCTGTAGAGGGGCGGGTGTGGTGCAGGTTGTATAGGATATCAAGAGGTATTATTGTTATGTTTTTTTTTTTTGGGGGGGGGTGTAGTTACACACATTTGCTGTATGAGGAGTGATAGTTGGGAATGAATTATGAGAGTCAATGTGTGATACAGGTAGTATGGGTACCGGTTACTGTAAATCTCCTGGGGGGTTACCTAGATAGGTGGGGGAGAGGGAGGGGGAGGGAGGGGGGGAGTGATTGGAGGTAGAAGGGGGGGGATATTTAAGCTTGGTGGGGGGATGGAATGTGGGGGGCTACGGGGTAGGGAGAGGGGGGTGGGGGTGGTAAGTTTGGTAAAGCACTCACAGAAAGTAGTTATGCCACTGGAATTTACCTAGGTTGGATCCAGGATTACACACAAAGTTACATTTGCAGGAAAATGGCACTTAAGCTACACATGAAAGAGTTTGTCAGTAATTGATTGATTGCGATATGGCTATGATAAGCACGTCACTTAAACTCACTAATGAATTGGAAGTAGTAATGGCACCAAACTTATTGTTTAAAATATTGAAAGATAGAGGGGTGTTAAATTTTCAGTTTATTATGAATTTATTTTCTTTTAGATATGGTCACTTGGTTAGTATATATATTTGTTTGGTATCCTGATGCAAGTTAGAACATTAAAAATAGGCTCATGGAATGTCAGGGCACTGGGGACACCTCTCAAAAGGATGGCAGTACTCTCCATGATGGAGCGGAGTGGGGTAGAAATGGTCTGCCTGCAGGAAACCCATTTAACTAAAAATACACTCCAGCAACTACAGTCAAGGAAATATCAATGCCAATTTCATGCGGTTTACTCCTCATATAGTAGGGGGGTAAGCGTCATGGTGAAAACAGGGGTGAATTTTTCCTGCAGGCAATCCAGTATAGACGAGGGGGGTCGATATATTTTTCTATACTGTTCAATTGATAGTAGTATGTTTGTGGTGGTAAATATATGCATCCCCCGCCCTTTAACTTAGAGGTCTTGCTTAGACTGAATGAATTTCTGTTAGATAAAAAGGGGGTGCCGATCATAGTTGTTGACGATTTCAATGAGATCTTGGATAGTAGGTTGGGTAGATTTCCTGTACGGTCTCTTTCTAAGTCCATGGTGAAAAGCCGTCTGTGTCAATTCCTGGATGAAGTGGGGTTAATAGATCTATGGAGGGTGTCTTGCAATTTTCTTGCTACTCAGCATCGTATGCTGCCCTCTCAAGGATAGATTTGGTTATTGGGAATGATAGAGCATTACAGATTACTGAAAGAATTATATACTTGCCAAGAGGTATTTCAGACCACTCCCCCATGGTGGTTACTTTGAAGGAGTGGAAAATTAATCCGTATTGGTTCGAATTGATTAAAAATCCAGATGGGGTTCTCCCTAAATTGAGAGAGTTTGTTGAAATCAATGAAGGAACGGCACCACCTGCTGTGATGTGGGACGCTCTGAAGGCTTTCTTTAGGGGTGTACTAATACAGCACTTGGCCAAATTCAATAAAGAGGCTAGGAGCGGGGAAGAAAAAATTTTAAGAGAGGTGCTTGAGGTCGAAAATAATTATATTAATGACCCAACCCCGGAACGGGAAACAGCTTGGCTAGAAAAACAACCAGAGTAAAAGGTAGTCGCTACGCAGAAAGCAGAGACTCGGTATCTCCTCCAGCGCCAGGCTTCCTCGGTAGAGGGTGAAAGAGTGGGAAAGTTGTTGGCACAGTTGGTAAAGTCCAATACTGCTCCATCCACTATCCTTGCCATTAAATCTACAGGAGGAGATATATTTTCAAATACTCCAAAGATAGTGCAAGTATTTAGGGACTATTATAAAAATCTTTTTACCTCTCAGAAAAAAGGAATGGAAGTTCTGATGGAGGAATTCTTGGGAGACCTAGTAATACCGTCTATATCACAAGAGGAAAGGGATCTTTTAGAAGCCCCAGTAACGCTCGCAGAACTGCAAGTAGCGATAGCCAGTATGGCAAACTCAAAATCCCCTGGCCCGGATGGCCTTCCAATAGAGGCCTATAAATATTATGGCGATGTCTTAATTCCAGAGTTGCTGAAAGCGTTGGAGGGGGCACTCAGAGGGGGACACTTGCCTGCCTCAGGCCTGTGCTGGAGGCAACTATTATAATGCTCCAAAAAGATGGGAAGGACCCCTTGGATGTGGCCGCTTATAGGCCAATCTCCCTTTTGTGTACTGATGCCAAAATTCTGGCTAAAGTCTTGGCAATTAGATTAAATAAAGTTATCCATAAACTGGTCCATATAGACCAAGCAGGATTTATTGCCAATAGATCTACAAGTCTGAATATCAGAAGGGCCTTTTTGAATTTACAAGCGCCTACGGAGAATGAGGGTTCAAGAGGTGTGCTGAGCCTAGATGTGGCCAAAGCTTTTGATAGTGTGGAGTGGGGATATATTTGGCGAGTCCTGGGGAAATTTGGATTTGGTCCCTCGTTTATTGGATGGATCAAAATGCTCTATGATAGACCCAAGGCAAGATTAAAAATTAACAATGAGTTATCAGATTGGTTTGAACTGGAGAGGGGGATGAGGCAGGGGTGTCCGTTGTCCCCATTGCTTTTTGCGCTGGCAATGGAGCCCCTGGCCATCTCCGTAAGAGAGAGCTCTGAGATAATTGGGTTCCAGAGAAAGACAGGCGAAGAAAGAATTGCGTTATATGCGGATGACATCTTACTTTTCTTAGGAGATACGACCAATTCATTGTCAAAGGCAATGGGAATAGTGGAGTCATTTGGCAGTTTCTCAGGTCTAGAGATAAACTGGGAAAAGTCGGAGCTGTTGCCTATAGACCCAATAAGCGAGCCTATGGGGCAGGTAATGCCCCAGTTGATAATTGTGAACGCACTGAAGTACCTGGGAATTGTCATAACGAAGGACCCTAATCAATATATTGGCAAGAACCTTGATCCGCTTCTGTCGAAATTCAAACAAAAGATAGGTATATGGAAGCATCTTCCCCTATCAGTGGCAGGAAGATGTAGTTTAATAAAAATGATATGGATGCCACAATTATTGTATGTCCTGCACAATTCTCCAGTGTGGATATGCAAGAGTTGGTTTAGGAAAATCGAGAGCCTCTTCAGGGAACTGATTTGGAAAGGGAGGCAAGCTAGGATACGTGTACGGGTGCTTCAGCTACCGGTGCAGGATGCGGGCTTTGCCCTCCCTCACCCGGAGCATTACTTTTTAGCAACCCAATTGCAGCAGTTAGTGGGGTGTGGGGCACCGGGAGGAGGCACTCCAAATGGCAGAATTCTATTAATAGGTGCCTTACATAACACAATAATCGAAGCACTGGAGGCTGCTTCCTTTCATTATGAATATACAACAATCAAGCTGATAATGAAATTTTGGAAAACAGTTAAAAAACAGATGAGATATGATGGGTTTACTGACTATACTCCCATCTGGAATAACCAAAATCTGCAGGAAGTTCTTAAAGTGGGAAAAGTTAGAGAGTGGGAAAACCAAGGTATTAAAAATCTAAGACAACTTTATATAGGTAACACGCTAAAGAAATTCCCAGAGTTGGAACGTGAATTCGATCTCTCACCGTGTACCTTCTTTTCGTATCTTCAGCTGGAGCATGCCCTCAAAGCTCAATTTAAGGAGCAGATTCTAGAGTGGAAAGAAATGCCCTTATTCCAAAGTATACTCCAAGTAACCCCCACTAAGGGGTTAATATCTAAGATTTATGGTCAATTGAGCAACACAGTTAATAGGGGGGGGGGTTACTGCAAGCTGTAAGAGCTAAATTGGAAGAAGATATAGGAGTACTGTCCCAGGCACAGTGGGAGAGAATCCTGGAGATAGGGCCCCTGCTATCAGTCTCCCCCCCCCACAGAAGATCTTGCACCTGATGCTGTTAAATAGAGCCTACTATACACCTAAACGGCTCTTTAGGTTTGGAAGAAGACCTAATGATAGCTGCCCCAGATGTCGGGGGATGGGGGATCTTATCCACATGTTGTGAAGATGCCCCAAGCTGTTCCGATACTGGGAGGGGGTGATTAATAGCCTGAGAGATATTTTTGGTGTTTCATTGGAGAAGGAGGCTATAGTATGTATCTTGGGGTATAGACAGGTACAAGGGGGAGAGGAAAAGTACTACATTGTCAATTTTGAGATGTCTGTTCCAAGCTAGGAAAATGATACCATTACGGTGGCAATCTAAGGAACCCCCCACAGTGAAAGACTGGATTGCCATAGTAAGTATAGCTCTTTGTAGGGAAAGAACCAAGTACATTAAAAGGGGCAATCTCCAGGAATTTGACAAAATGTGGAGACCGTGGTTGGAAAAGCTGGGCCGCCCTTAATAGGAAATATAGGTAATAAAGTAACGGTAGACTATACTAACCTGCCTAGTATACCAAGGCAATGTAATGGCAGATCGAAACAGGTTCCATAGTGTGGTTAAATCAACAGGCTTAGCAATCAGGAATAGAACTCTGGCCGGGATGAAAAAAAAAAGGGAAGAGGAAGGAATTTTTTTTTTTTTTTTAGGTTAGACCTGTAATCACATTATGAGTTCTTTGATAGAGGAGGGAGGTGGTGATGGGGGAGGCGGGAGGGAAGGGTGTATAACCTAGGAACCACGACAATCAGGTCAGGTTGTGCAATACTGGCAATAGGGGTGGGGTGCGGGGGGCCCCTTAGGTATTTTATAGATCTCCAGGCTGGTATATGACTACCAGGCTGGTATATGTAACCTCTATATATCTATTTATTTATTGTATTTAAACTAGTCAATGTTCAATCCCTTTGTGAAAAAGAAGGGGAGGGGGAAAAAAAAAGGGGAAGAAATAAATAAATAACAGGCAAAGAAAGCAAATAAAATAAAGCTATAAGAATTTACCACAATGATGTGAAAACGAGAAGGAGACGGTAAAATGAACGTTAAACTGATTTTGCTTCTTCATAATATTTGCTGAAGTGGTATAAAAAAAAAAGAAATTGCAGTATCGCACTGAACTATACTGCATAAAATGGACTGTAACGCACTGAAATATATAGCATTAAACTTGCAGTATTGTACTGAACTATACTGTGCTAAACGGAAGGTAACACACTTGTGACAGACCCCACTGTCACTGTGTGTTTTGGAGGGGGCTGCTGTGGGCTGGTCTTCTACCCACAGACTATGACCCAGCAGGGAACGGGAGAGTTGGAGGGATATTTGCCGTCTCCCAACACCAGGAGAAGACGCCACTTTCAGACATTTTTGTCCATGGTCCCTGGTTCATTAGAGACTCGTGGAGTCATTTCCGGCTACTTAAACCTATTGGCCCGGGTGGGCTAACGATATACTTTTATTCCACAAACAATATACTTTTAGCCAATAAAGGCATATACAAGATTGTGGTATGCCCAAAGTGTGGGGCTAGGGGACTTGGGGACAAAATGGTGTTGGGGTAATGTAATGAAGGTCCTTATATCAGCTGCATGCCATCTCTCCCTCTTGTTATTGTGTTTATGTTATGTCATGGCATATAGACAAATGGTGTGGATACACATCCCAGTGGGGGATGTGTAAGGAGGGGCTGCCTGCTAATCATAATCCTTCATGTGTTTCAACTGTAGCTTCTATTTAAATCTACAAGTGTTGAGTTCCCATTGGTTCTTCCTTGTCCCCTACCCCCTTTATGACAAGGCTAAGGGGAGTGTCCCTAACTGTGTTTAAGGGTGTATGTGTTATACTTAATAAAGGGCTGGTTATGGCGAGTCTGCCAGCTGCGGGTGCATTTGGAGAACAGGAGACACAGGTCTGGTGGAGGTGCCAGCCGGGGTATCCGGGATCCATCACAGCACTAAAATATACGGTGTTAAATCTTGCAGTAACGCACTGAAATAAACTGTGTTAAATGGCATGAAACACACTGAACTATACTGCGTTAAACGGAAGGTAACACACTGAAATATATGGCGTTAAAACTTACAGTAACGCACTAAACTATATTGCTTTAAATGGCACGTAACCCACTGAAAGATACTGCGTTAAATGGCACATAATGTACTGAAATATACGGCGTTAAACTTGCAGTAATGTACTGAACTATACTGCATTAAACTCTCACTAGCGCACAGAAAAAATACTGCGTTAAACGGCACGTAACGCACTGAAATATACTGCATTAAACATGCACTAAAGAACTGAAATCTACGGCGTTAAACTTGCAGTAACACACTGAAATATACGGCATTAAGTGTGCACTAACACACAGAAATGTACTGCTTTATATGGCATGTAACGCACTGAAATATATGGCGTTAAACTTGCAGTAACACACTGAAATATACTGCGTTAAATGTGCACTAACACACATAAATATACCGCGGTAAATGGCACATAGCATACTGAAATATACAGCGTTAAATTTGCAGTAACACATTGAACTATACTGTGTTAAACGGAAGGTAATGCACTGAAATATACAGTGTTAAACTTACAGTAACGCACTGAAATATATTGCGTGCACTAACGTACAGAAATGTACTGTATTAACGGGCATATAACGTACTGAAATATACTGCATTAAACTTACAGAAATGCACTGAACTATTCTGCGTTAAACTTGCAGTAATACACTAAAATATACGGCATTAAACTTGCAGTAATGCACTGAAATATACTACGTTAAGCTTGCACTAATGCACAGAAATGTACTGCAATAAATGGCACATAACGCACTGAAATATATGGAGTTAAACTTGCACGCACTGAACTATACTGCGTTAAACATACACCAACGCACAGAAATATACTGCATTAAACTTGCAGTAATGCACTGAACTATACTGCGTTAAGCGTGTACTAATGCACAGAAATGTACTGCCAGGGTCGGGCTCAGCCCTCCCTTCTCAGAGCTCAGGTTGCTCAGCTGTCGGTTAATTGCCAGTAATCTTCATTCCACAGTGACTCTCCTGGTGATCATATCCTGCTCATTAACCACTTCAGCCCCGGAAGGATTTACCCCCTTCCTGACCAGAGCACTTTTTACAATTTGGCACTGCGCCGCTTTAACTGCTAATTGCACGGTCATGCAATGCTGTACCCAAACAAAATTTGCGTTCTTTTCTTCCCACAAATAGAGCTTTCTTTTGATGGTATTTGATCACCTCTGCGGTTTTTATTTTTTGCGCTATAAACAGAAAAAGAAAGAAAATTTTGAAAAAATATTATATTTTCTACTTTTTGTTATAAAAAAAATCCAATAAACTCAATTTTATTCATACATTTAGGCCAAAATGTATTCGGACACATGTCTTTGGTAAAAAAAATGTCAACAAGCGTATATTTATTGGTTTGCGCAAAAGTTATAGTGTCTACAAACTACGGGACATTTTCAGGAATTTACACAGCTTTTGGTTTATGACTGCCTATGTCATTTCTTGAGGTGCTAAAATGGCAGGGCAGTACAACCCCCCCTCAAATGACCCCATTTTGGAAAGTAGACACCCCAAGGAAATTGCTGAGAGGCATGTTGAGCCCATTGAATATTAATTTCTTTGTCCCAAGTGATTGAATAATGACAAAAAAAAAATTACAAAAAGTTGTCACTAAATGATATATTGCTCACACAGGCCATGGGCATATGTGGAATTGCACCCCAAAATACATTTAGCTGCGTCTCCTGAGTACTGGGATACCACATGTGTGGGACTTTTTGTGAGCCTAGCCGCGTCCGGGGCCCCGAAAACCAATCACCGCCTTCAGTATTTCTAAGGGCGTACATTTTTGATTTCACTCTTCACTGCCTATCCCAGTTTCGGAGGCCATTGAATGCCCAGGTGGCACAAACCCCCCCAAATGACCCCATTTTGGAAAGTAGACACCCTAAGCTATTTGCTGAGAGGCATGGTGAGTATTTTGCAGCTCTCATTTGTTTTTGAAAATGAAGAAAGACAAGAACATTTTTTTTTCTTTTTTCTTTTTTCAAAAAAGTGACAAAAAGTGAGGTCTGCCAAATACTCACTATACCTCTCAGCAAATAGCTTGGGGTGTCTACTTCCCAAAATAGGGTGATTAGGGGGTGTTTTGTGCCACCTGGGCATTCCATGGCCTCCGAAACTGTGATAGGCAGTGAAGAGTGAAATAAAAAATTTACGCCCTTGGAAAGCCTGAAGGCGGTGCTTGGTTTTCGGGGTCCCGTACGCGGCTAGGCTACCAAAAAGACTCACACATGTGGTATCCCCGTACTCAGGAGAAGCAACAGAATGTATTTTGTGGTGTAATTTCACATATTCCCATGGCATGTTTGAGCAATATATCATTTAGTGACAACTTTGTGCAAAAAAAATAAAATTGTCTTTTTCCCGCAACTTGTGTCACAATATAAAATAATCCATGGACTCAACATGCCTCTCAGCAAATAGCTTGGGGTGTCTCCTTTCCAAAATAGGGTCATTTGGGGCGGTTTTGAACTGTCCTGGCATTTTATGCACAACATTTAGAAGCTTATGTCACACATCACCGACTCTTCTAACCAATTGAAGACAAAGCCCTTTCTGACACTTTTACATGAAAACATTTTTTTTTTGCAAGAAAATTACTTTGAACCCCCAAACATTATATATTTTTTAAAGCAAATGCCCTACAGATTAAAATGGTGGGTGTTTCATTTTTTTTTTCACACAGTATTTGTGCAGCGATTTTTCAAACGTATTTCTTGGGGGGAAAAACACACTTTTTAAAATTTAAATGCACTAAAACACACTATATTGCCCAAATGTTTGATGAAATAAAAAGATGATGTTAGGCTGAGTACATGGATACCAAACATGACATGCTTTAAAATTGCGCACAAACATGCAGTGGCAACAAACTAAATACATTTTTAAAAGCCTTTTAAAAGCCTTTACAGGTTAGATTTACAGAGGAGGTCTACTGCTAAAATTACTCCCCTCGATCAGACCTTTGTGGTGATATCTCACATGCATGGTGCAATTGCTGTTTACATTTGACGCCAGACCGACGATTGCGTTCGCCTTTGCGCGAGAGCAGGGGGGACAGGGGTGCTTTTTTTTTTTTTTGCTTTTTTATCTTATTTTTAAACTGTTCCTTTCATTTTTTTAAATAATTTTTATTGTTATCTCAGGCAATGTAAATATACCCTATGATAGCACTAGGTAGTGGCAGGTACTCTTTTTTGAAAAATTGGGGTCTATTAGACCCTAGATCTCTCCTCTGCCCTCAAAGCATCTGACCACACCAAGATCAGTGTGATAAAATGCCTTCCCAATTTCCCAATGGCGCTGTTTACATCCGGCAAAATCTAAGTCATGAAATGCTCGTAGCTTCCAGTTTCTTAGGCCATAGAGATGTTTGGAGCCACTCTGATCAGCTCTATGGTCAGCTGGCTGAATCACCGGCTGCATTCTCAGGTTCCCTGTTGGGACAGGAGAGCCAGAGAAAAACATGGAAGACGGTGGGGGGGTCATTCCCTACAACTGCTTGTAAAAGCAGTCTAGAGGCTAATTAGCCACTAGTATTGCTTTTACATGAAAGCCGACCACTGGCTGAAAAGAATGATACCAAGATGATACCTAAACCTGCAGGCATCATTCTGGTATAACCACTCAAAGTCCAGCAACATACCAGTACGTTGCTGGTCCTTGTTGGGCATATATTGTAATCTTCTTTTTCATGCAGCCTGTGGGCTGAACGAAAAAAAGAGATTGATCGGTGGGTATGCCCACCATTAGAGTACCTCCCTTCATCCACCCACTTCTAATGATGGGCATACATGCACCATTTATATATGCCGAAGCACGGGGGCATCCTCACGCAAAAGGTAGAAGCAAATCGCTCCTCTGCCCCTGCTGCCCCCATGCTTCGAGATATATCACCTCAGCTGGAGTGACGGCTTTATATATCGTGGGAGCAAACGCTGTTGCTGTCAAGATAAATAAATCCATGCTGCAGCTGAATGGCGTACCTGAAGACAAAAAAATGGTTAACAGTAAAAAGTTGCATACCTGAAAAGCAAACATGATAAAACATAATAACAATAAAACATTGCAGAATAGAATACAGTAAAAAGAGCAGAACAATAGAGAGAGAATAGAGAGAGAGAGAACAATATAATGACAACTATTTTTTTTTTTATATATTTTTTTGTGTTTTTTTTTTTTTTATACTTTTTTTTGTAACTGTAATGCCCCGTACACACGGTCGGATTTCCGATGGAAAATGTCCGATCGGAGCATGTTGTCGGAAATTCCGACCATGTGTGGGCTCCATCGGACATTTTCCATCGGATTTTCCGACACACAAAGTTTTAGAGCAGGAGATAAAATTTTCCGACAACAAAATCCGATCGCGTCAATTCTGACCGTGTTTGGCCTGTTCCGACGCACAAAGTGCCATGCATGCTCAGAAGAAATTCGGACACGGAACAGCTCGGTCAGGTAAAATGAGCATTCGCAATGGATACAGCACTTTCGTCACGCTGCAATGTTAAAAATGGTTTAATACAGCACACTCTCTTCTTCTTTATAATGTGACAAGAATTAAGTAGTTTTGCTGCTCATATTCACACACACTTCTCACAAACGTATTTCTTTACTATTTATCGGGATTCCCTCAATAGATTTTGATATATTTTGATTTGTCACATCTGACATCATTATTTTTTAGTTTCGTTTTTTTTTTTTTTGGTTTTTAAGGCCGATTAATTTTTTTAGGGTTTGTATTTTTTTCAAGGCGTATTTTTGGTTTTTGGGATTTTTATTTGTACTCGTGAAAATTTTTGTGTGTGTTTTTTGGGTCAAGTTACCACAACACCATTAATATGTTGTTTTATTTAATCTGTAGGAGATTGTTTGGTGTTATTGTCCCTTGGTAATTTCACATTTTATGTTAGAAATGTACCTGAATCGTCACCAACAAACTGTCCTTTTTTGATGAAAACGCACAGGAGAGTATACTTTCCCAAATAAAAAACTTTTATTAAGGGGTCACAACTAAACAAAGAGGGAGGCAATGCTGGAGAAACAGCAGAAATGGGTGAAGCCTTGGACCCCCAGGGCACACATCAATAATTTTCACGCAAAATTGGTGGCCTGAGGAGTCCTTATCTAAGGGAGGGCAGTCTGGTCCATCAGTCCCAGAGATCCAGAAAGCAGCAGATGACATCTGTGTCCCCAGGCTGTGGTCATACGAGAGACTGCAGCTTTTGTCACACCAGACTGAACCCAGGGCAATCACTCTCTGGTCTTCCTTCCATGCTTCCTTCCACCCGGTGGCTCTGGTGGTGGAGTTGTGGCAGCAGGAGGAGGAGGAGGATGGTCCAACTCAATCACGTCGGTCTTGGGTGTTAGTTCCCCACTCACCCCCTTACTTAGGACTTTATAAAGAAGGTCCTCACACAGCTTGCGTTGACCCTCCTGCATGCCCTGCAGTTTTGTGGCAGCCATGCAGGCAAAGGCCTCTTCAGGAGTGGGTAAGGCTCGAAGGGATGCACAAGCCTCCTGAATGAGCCTGAGTGCAGAATCCTGCATGGGAGTCGTCTTCCTTGCTCTTTTATATGGAAGGCGGAGGGGAGGAACCTGCGATTCAGTCAGACTGCGACTGGTCCCAGGCTTCTCTTGGCTGCCACTTAGCCCCGCCTCCTCCTGGCTGCCACTAATCACTGCCTCCTCTTGACTGCCACATTCCACAACCTCCTCCTGGCTGAGGTCTTCCTGTGTATCAAAAAGGGACATTGTTTTAGTATTTTATTCATCAATCACACTCAATTTTCACCTTCTGACTGTTGCAACTTGCATGTTCACAAATATAAAAGACTATCCTTCTGAGCCCAGGATTTTTCATTCTTGTCCCAATTATTTTTGCCCACTACTGTCTATTGATATGTCAAAAACTTTTTTCAATCAGCAATTAGTGATCAACATCCTTTATTTATTGACCAGAAATCAGTAGAACAATGCTATACCTGACTCCAGCTGGGCTCCTCCACTTCTTCTGGGGTGGAAGGAGAAGTGGAAGGAAGAGTAGAGAGCGATTCCCTGACTTCAGTGTGGTCTGACAGAAATCGCAGTCTCTCATATTACCACAGCCTGGAGACATAAACGTCATCTGCTGCAGCCCCGGACCTCTGGGAATCTGTGACCTTCTTGCGCTCCCTAAGATAAGTGCTCCTCAGGCCACCAATTTTGGTTTTTAAATAGGGGATGGTTGCTGTGGGGACCACCGGCTTCACCAACTCCAGCAGTTTCTCCAGTGCTGCCTGCCTCTTTTGTTTATTATTATAATGGGGATGTCTCACCTGCCACAGACAGGGCAGCTCCCTGTATTTGTCTATGAACAGGGGGAGGAAGTTGTGGTCATTGAAGCCATCCATTTTCTCTGCAAGACACAACACAAGACAAACCCTAAGGTCAGGCCAAACTCTCCTAATCTTCTTAAAATATAGGCTTCAATTTCGAAGCAGTATAGGCCCAAGTTTAGATCTTACCTTTGTTAGCACGATCGGCGCTTTCGATGCTCCTTCCTCCGCTCACAGATCGTACGTAATACGCACGCGTGTTACGCTTTATACACACTGCGCATGCGTGTAACTCCGCCCACCCCTGACGTTATTTCTAGTCTATTCCTCGCCCCTTTTCATTCTGCGCAGTGGGGGAAGAGCACATGGAGGATACACAGCAGGATCTTGCTAATTATAGCAACGAGGAGGAGGAGGAGGAAAGCCCAGAGCCAGAAACGTCCCGATACAGAAGGAGACTTAAGGCCTCAAATATGTCCTTTGGGGAGATGTTGGAGATGGTGGACATCCTGAAGAAGGCCGACTATGATGGAAAGTATGGACCTTACCCCAACACCAATGTCAGAAAGGCCAAAATAATTGCGAAAGTGGTCAAGAGTCTGCACCGGAAATTCGGGGTACATCGATTGAAAGATCAGCTCAGGAAGCGGTGGTCGGACCTGAAATTAAGAGAGCCTGAGCAGTACAGAAAGATCCGGAGAGTGCTGCAAAAAAGTAAGTAGTTGTCCTGTATTCCTAGTCTTTTTATGTTTCTTACGTTAGTGCTGCTCCATGTGCTTTGCTTACAAGTGTCCATTTGTAAATGGCAACTTTCATGTTCATGGGCACATTATTCGTTCGTATCAAAGATTTTTCTTTCGGCCTCTAAAACACCATTGTTTAGGCCATATGCATTTGGCCATAATTATTATGCCCTACTTGTCAAAAACTATTTTGGTTGTGTAGATGGCTTTGTTACTAGAATGAAATGCAAACTAGATTCTGTGTAAGGAGAGGACACTCAGCAGCTGCTTTCACATCCTGACACTGGAGCACTAGTGTGGGACACAAGAACACCATTTTTATTAGGGGGCCACACAGGTGCTCCAGTGTATACTATGGGGGGTCTCCATATGTGAAGCTTGTACCAAACAAGTAAAGTATTGAAGCTTGACAAAGCAAACTGAAAACGCTACATTTTTTAACTCTGCCAAAATAGACAATTGTACCCCACTTCCAAGCAATGTTTCCTATTTATAGTTCTGCCATCAAATCACTGTGTGCTAAGTATAGCATTTGTGTTTTACATCCGATGAGACCAGAGACCCCCCACCTCTGGAAGAAGGGGAAATTCCCCCAAACCAAGAAGTGCAGAAGGATGAAGAAGACGTGGTGGAACTAGTCACCACAACAGGTGAGTGTCTGCGACCACAGGCTCAGGTAAGAGATGGATCCCGGCATATTTTTTATGCCTGTTTAGTTTGGTTTCTCTCTTTTTAGGTGATCGTGATGTTATGGATCCAGATCCTTTCACATCAGAAAGTTCC
The DNA here is from genome assembly GCA_037952925.1 of Lithobates clamitans. Taxonomy (NCBI): domain Eukaryota; kingdom Metazoa; phylum Chordata; class Amphibia; order Anura; family Ranidae; genus Lithobates; species Lithobates clamitans. The sequence goes on from JBBGZY010000035.1 coordinate 687,189, forward strand.
CAGATCCTGATCGGGGAGATCATGGGGTGTAATTTACAATTGGAAAAACCTAAAGAAAAACATCAATGATGTTATTCTAAAAAATAAAAACATCATTGATGTTTTGGGGCGAGTTTAAAACCCCTCCCAATCCCTGGGTTTTTTGGTGTGCTCCAATGTTCCAAATGTTTGCAAGATTTGTAGAAAAGCCTAATTTGTAGGATGCACACAGTGTGCCAACATGTGCTATCTGCCATCACGGGAGATCAATGGACGCGATTTGGGGGTGCAACCCCTTCCTCAATAATAAAGTAGCTGAGAGGAAGGGGTTTCTCCCCCAAAACACGTCCCTTGATCCACCGTGATGGCAGGTCGCACATGTTGACATTGGTAAATTTGTGTGCATCTTCCAAATTTGCCTTTTCCTGGGGTGACTTCACCCCATCTGAACGCAATATCAAACCCAGTTCATAAATACTCATGTCTGATATTGCCTTCAAGTTCTACCAAATGTGAACTTTGTAAGTTCAAGATTTGTGTCTTTCTTGTTGGTTTTACACATGCCTGTTTTATCTTAAATAAATGGACATTTATCTGTTTTATAATGCTACCCCAAAAATAGAAAAATAACAAACATGTGGGTTTGTTAGAAAAACCTTTTCGAAATGCACATGTGATTGTGCAGGTATTAAAGAGACTGTTAAGCAAGAATGTGTGTATTATTGTGTCAACGCTAATAAAACACTTTGTTGGTGATGTAATTGGTGTTTTCTGTGAAAATGGGGGTTATTTCCTAAGGGCAAATCCTCTTTGCACTACAAGTGCAGTTTCAGTGCAGTTGCAAGTGCACTTGTAGTGAAAAGTGGCTTTGCCTTTAGTAAATAACACCCAACAGTGCTTTGTATAAGGTTACACAATCACGCCATTTTCTGGACTCAACACATTTCTGTCAGGGTCAGCTAAAACAAACACAAGCAGTAAATGTCCACAAATATTTTCTTTTTTTTGCTTTTTAAATAATAGAATAAATAAATAAATAATAAATAAAAATAGAAAAAGGCTTCACAAATTTGCAGGCATATTGATGGCCCCCCTACCCGCAAAGAACTCCAGGTATCGTAACCGGACATCACGGGCACTCAGGGAGGGCAAGCCAGGACGGCCGCTTTCAAGCGCCGTCAGTGTTGTTTCAGGTATCACTCTGGCCTCAGGCACAACTGAGCCAGCATAGTTGGCCGAATGTTTCTGTAAAAAGTTATGGAAAATACAGCACGCCATGATTATATGATTAAGTTTATACTCCGCCATATGGATAGGTGTCAGAAACAGGCGGAACCGGCTGGCCAGGATTCCAAATGTGTTCTCCACCACTCTTCGGGCTCTGGCCAGCCGGTAATTAAAAATCCTCTGTTCCGGGGTGAGGGTCCTCATAGGGAATAGCCGCAAAGGATGGTCCCCCAGCGCAAACGCTTCATCAGCAACGAATACGAATGGGAGTCCTTCCTCATTGTCCTCTGGAGCAAGCTGCCATTCTGGAGACGCCTGTAGAACTCCGTCTGGGCGATGACTCCACCATCGGACATCCGGCCATTCTTCCCCACGTCCACATACAAGAAGTCGTAATTAGCCGGCACCACTGCCAACATCACAATACTATTGAACCCCTTATAGTTGAAATAGTACGACCCCGAGTTGGGTGGTGGGATGATGTGGACGTGTTTCCCATCAATTGCCCCTCTGCAGTTAGGAAAGTCCCACCGCTGGGCAAAGTGGGAGGCCACAGTCTGCCATTCCTGTGGCGTGGAAGAAAACTGTTGAGGAAAACAAAAAAAAAATAATATTTTTGCTCAGAAACATGGCAAGCAGATTAGGCACAAACATTCTGGGGCAACCTCCAGATAGCATTTATTAAGGGGAAATTAACACCAAAGTATAAGGTACACCTATCATATTCAACCTCTCCCCTCTCATGGGCCATTTCTAACATTATAGGGGGGGGTGAATCTTGAACAGGTAACCCTCTTCACTTAATTGAGAGATAAATGCCTAAATAATGGGTATTACTTGTAACAGCCCTCCTTAGTTACACTATTGGCAGCCCACTGGACAGGTAAGAAGTGTCATAATACAAAGATATAAATACACACTGTACACATTTGAGGACATTTGGACATTCTGATATTACCTATCAAGATAATAATAGAATCCAAAAACTTTAAACAGTACCATTTGAAAGTATACAGGCAGGCCCTTGCACTACATGCTTTGGGGAATTCATCCATAAATCTGACCAGTAAAGAGATGGGTATAGTGTGTATGGGCTTGGCCAAGTCAGCAGATAGATAATTGAGGATCGATAGAGAATTGTGATCAGCTGACTTAGCAGTTGGGGGGAGGGAGGGTTTAGAAAAATGATTTGGGGACACTACAAAAAAAAGCCTCTGGTACTCTGACTGAATTTAAAGCACAAATCACATTTCAAAACATTTTAGGGGGTGTTTGGGGTAAAGCACTACTATGGAGCTGATAAAATACATTGTTAAGTGACTATATGAGGTGAATATAGGGGCAGGAGAGCATGTTGGGGAGGTAAGTGAAGGCAGATATGTATGAAGGACTTAAAAAATAATTACCTAAAAAACCAGCATGCATGAGAACAAAGGGGACATTCACAGCATATTACAATCATGGTAATTAGGGAATGAGGAAAGAAATACAAGATATTATCAAACATTAAATACAATAAAATGTGATATTAAAGGATAAAAATCTTACCTTCATATACTCCTTCTGCAGGACCTGGATGATGGCAGAACAGGTCTCTGGGATGATGATCCCCAGAACCTTGGGGGAGATGCCTGTCGAGAACTTCAAGTCCTGCAGACTTCTCCCTGTCGCCAAGTACAGCAGGGTAGCGACGAGCCTCTGCTCCGGAGTGATGGCTTGCCTCATGCAGGTATCCTGCCTGCTGATATAGGGGGTCAGCGAAGCCAACAGATGGTGAAACGCGGGGTCCGTCATCCTGAGAAAGTTCCTGAAATCATCAGGATTATTCTCACGGATCTCAAAGGCAAAGGCATATGAGAGAACTGGTCACGCTGAAGCAACCAATTCTTGGTCCATGAACTCCTCCCCACCCTGTTCATGGACTGGACTTGTGTCAAGGTCAGGACCCCAACACCAAGCCCCCGCACAGCATGAACTCTACGAGGAGTACGCATACGCAACATGGCTAGAAAACGGTCGGCTGCTCAGAACGAAGTAACAGAACGCACTGAAGAACAGCAAGGCCTGTGAAGAGCGACCTGAAAAACAGTAACGAACGCACAAGAACACAATGACTACTACACAATGACTAAAGTCACGCAGAACTTGCTTGCATGCACTGAAGAGCAGATACAAACCCACAAGCACAAACTGAACGGCAGAAAATGATCTGAAAACCACGAGTCTGAAAAAGCGCAAATCGTCTCTCACCAAACTTTTACTAACACGAGATTAGCAAAAAGAGCCCAAAGGGTGCCGCGCTTGGTTCTGAAATGGCCTTTTCTAGTCCCGTCGTACGTGCTTGACGTCACCGCGTTGTTGGCGATCGGAAATTCCGACAACTTTGTGCGACTGTGTGCACGCAAAACAAGTTTGAGCCAACATCCGTCAGAAAAAAGCCTAGGATTTTGTTGTCGGAATGTCCGAACAAAGTCCGACCGTGTGTAAGGGGCATAACTCTTGTAACTGTAACCGTTTCCAGGTTCGGGTCTCTCAAAATGCGATGGCATCTTGGGAGACCCTGTGTTAGTGTGCCTAGTCTGTGCAGTGCTGTACCCTACGCTAATACTTAACTAGTGTATGGTAGCATTCAAAACATTCACCAATGCAAAGACCAGGATTGTCAGGACAGGAGGGACAATAATAGCGGGTGTCACGCCTATATCCGCGCTTGCTGCAGACACAACATCTTTTTTGGGGGGGTTCGTTGGGTAGGGGTACTCGGGAGGACATAAAGAAGATGCCTCTCATGCAGCCGACTGCATTTGGTTGCGGATGTGAATGGGGAAGTACGGGTGCTGCAGAAGTGGTGGGTTCCCAATTAGGATTGGGGAATGCAGCAGGAAGGGCATTATGGGCACGACGGGCCTGTGTTTGTCTTCTTCTTGGTGGCAGCGGGACACTACTTGTGCTTGCAACCTCACCAGCTTGAACTGCACTTATGGGACTAGCCACGTCATCAAGTGTTACTGCAGTGCTGGTTTGAGTACGACCGGGGTGTACTAGGCCACTGGTGCTTGCCAGTTCACCAAAACGCTACCAAAAAAATGTTAGTGATCGCAGGGATCATGCCTGACTCTGTGAATGCTGCAGTTATAGTGTTTTGTAGGTGACAGATGATTGATCGATACTGCACTTGGGTGGGCTGGGCTGGGCCGGGCGGAGGGGCAACTGCAGGTGCTAGCAGGTATCTGGGCTGATCCCGCTAACAGCGATCGCAGGGATCAGGCCTGACTCTGCGAATGCTGCAGTTATGCGTTTAGTGTTTTGTAAGTGACAGTGATCGATCGATACTGCACTTGGGTGGGCTGGGTGGAGGGGCAAAACGCAGGTGCTAGCAGGTATCTGGGCTGTTCCCGCTAACACTGCATTTTTGAGAAGGGAGGTGTACGGTGCGTGCGTGGGTGTTATCGCTACTGGCACTAACCTGACGCTGCCTGGGGCTGGTGCTTGCCAGTTCACCAAAACGCTACCAAAAAAACTGTTAGCGATTGCAGGGATCAGGCCTGACTCTGCAAACGCTGCAGTTATGCGTTTAGTGTTTTGTGACAGTGATCGATCGATGCTGCACTTGGGTAGGCTGGGCTGGGCTGGGCGGAGGGGCAAAACGCAGGTGCTAGCAGGTATCTGGGCTGATCCCCCTAACACTGCATTTTTGGGAACCCTAAACTGCTGGGGATGCTAGTATAGATCTGATCGGATCAGATATTGATCCGTTCAGATACTATACCACTAAGGGAGGTGTACGGTGCGTGCATGGGTGCTAGCGGTACTGGCACTAACCTGACGCTGCCTGGAGCTGGTGCTTGCCAGTTCACCAAAACGCTACCAAAAAAACTGGTAGCGATCACAGGGATCAGGCCTGACTCTGCGAACACTGCAGTTATGCGTTTAGTGTTTTGTAAGTGACAGTGATTGATCGATACTGCACTTGGGTGGGCTGGGCTGGGCCGGGCGGAAGGGCAACTGCAGGTGCTAGCAGGTATCTGGGCTGATCCCGCTAACAGCGATCGCAGGGATCAGGCCTGACTCTGCGAATGCTGCAGTTATGCGTTTAGTGTTTTTTAAGTGACAGTGATCGATCGATACTGCACTTGGGTGGGCTGGGTCGGGTGGAGGGGCAAAACACAGGTGCTAGCAGGTATCTGGGCTGATCCCACTAACACTGCGTTTTTGGGAACCCTAAACTGCTGGGGATGCTAGTATAGATCTGATCGGATCAGATATTGATCCGTTCAGATACTATTCCACTAAGGGAGGTGTATGCTGCATGCGTGGGTGTTAGCGGTACTGGCGCTAACCTGACGCTGCCTGTGGTGACGCAGACCCTATCTGACCCTAAAACCTAACTTATATCACCGCCGGGCGATCAGGGGGCTAAAAACGATCGCTTAGTGACACTGGCGACGGGGGGTGATCAAGGGGTTAAAACTTTATTAGGGGGGGTTAAAAAAAAACTGCTGGTGTCAGTGTGACGGGGTGGTGATTGGGGGGTGATCAGGGGGTGATCAGGTCGTGATGGGGGGTATAAAGTATGCCTGGCGTGTTCTACTGTGTGTGTGTTGTGCACTCACTCGGATGTCTTCTCTCCTCTGCGCTGGAACAGAAAATACCGAGTCGAGGAGAGATGACATCACTTCCTCTGCTGCTGTTTACTTTACAGCAGCAGAGGAAGGATTTCATTGGCTGGGAGCGATCGCGATCGGGGGGCATGAATGAATGGCCTCCCCCTCACCTCTCATTGCTCCTGGACAGAAGCCGACTGCCTCGAGCACCGGGGGGGTCCGATCGGACCCCCCGCCCGCGGGAGGCAGATCACGTACAGGTACGTGATTTTGCCTGCCCGTGCCATTCTGCCGACGTATATCGTCGTGAGGCAGTCGGCAACTGGTTAACAAGCCCTGATGGCTATTTAAACTGTATGGATTAGATCTCCTGTGCCTTTGCTTTGGTCAACACATCTAGAGACCCTCTGCTGTGTTCCTGTTGAAGACTTGCCTGGCTGATGTCCCATCTGGTTCCTGATCCTGTCTGCTGCTTTGACTATGCTGATCTCTGGCTCCCTGATTTCCTGGCTTGTTCTGACTACCCAATTTGGTTACTGAACCCTGGCTATGTCTTGTCTACATTTACTATTTGTACAATTTTTACCACTGTATTAAATACTGTGATTTTTACAGCATTTTCTGTCTCCGTCTGATTTTTGGTTCCTGACAGTAGGCGAAGGCCATGAATTCAGACGATGCAGGCAATCCACTTGCTGGTAATATATTTTCCAGATTGGATGAGCAGGATCACTGCATGGATCAGTTTGCCATAGTGTTACGAACGCTTCTTATTCCAGCTGCTCACCTGGACCCTCCCACTGTGGCTGCTCCGGTACAACATAGAGCAGAATGCACACTTAATCTCATTTCCAATCTGGAAAAACACGGTTACCTCTAGCTTCATGGGAATAGCTTCAAATTTAAATCTTAAACAATATACAATAATGCTTTAGGATCTACCCTGTTATGCTATCCCCTGGGGTATGCTATTTCTTTGTTTTCGCTATGCTCTTATGGTGGTCCTATATGCTCACTGAACGAATAGTGTTTAACTTGCGCACCAAAGGCCATTGGTATTAAAACATAACTTTTAATGAAATTATATAAAACATATCTAGACTCTATTTATTTGTACAAAAAGGGAAGGTTTATGTTTATTGGTTGGCTGGTAGTGATTAGTGTACACAATACCAAATAGTCTTGGCACAGAAGGAAAAAACAAAAAAATGCAGAGAGGAAGGGAAGGAAAAAACCTCCTAGCTGTTGTATAGCGTACAGCTCAATTAGTTCCCAACTCTCAGGAGCAGCATGAGGATTAGGGATGAGCCAAACACTCCTGGTTCGGTTTGCAGCAGAACATGCGAACATGCAACAAGTTCATTCGAACACGCGAACACCGTTAAAGGCTATGGGACACAAACATGAAAAATAAAAAGTGCTAATTTTAAAGGCTTATATGCAAGTTATTGCCATAAAAAGTGTTTGGGGACCCGGTCCTGCCCCAGGTGACATGTATCAATGCTAAAAAAAGTTTTATAAATAGCTGTTTTTTCTGGTGCAGTGATTTTAATAATGCTTAAAGTGAAACAATAAAAATGAAATGTTCCTTTAAATATCGTGCCTTGGGGGTGTCTATAGCATGCCTGTAAAGTGGCGCAGTTTTCCCGTGTTTAGAACAGTTCCACAGCAAAATGACTTTTCTAGAGGAAAAAAAGTCCCAGCAATATAGATGAAAACCACTGAGAAAAATGGCATGGGTTCCCCCTCCAGCCCATTACCAGGCTCTTTGAGTCTGGTATGGATATTAAGGGGAACTCTGCACCCCAAAAAAAAAATGGTGTGGGGGGCCCCCAGGCACTATATACTCTGAAAAGAAGTATATATGCTATACGGCCTGCCCTATATACTCTGCAGAAAATTGGGCCTTAGGTGTTTGTGGTGCCAGAACACTGTAAGCACTCACACCTACTCTTGGTGAGCGCAGGAAGGGGCCCTGCTGTGAAATACTATATAAAAAATTGTAATTACATGCCCCTGTTAAAAAGTGGCAGAAAAATTGGGCCTTTGGTGGTGGTGATGCCACAACACTGAAAGCCCTCACAGTTACTCTTGGTGGGTGCAGGAACGAGCCCTGCTGTGAAATACTATATCAAAAGTTTTATTTACATGCCCCTGTTAAACAGGGGCAGAAAAATTGGGCCTTTGGTGGTGGTGGTAGTGCCACAACACTGTAAGCCCTCATAGTTACTCTTGGTGGGTGCAGGAACAGGCCCTGCTGTGAAATATTATATCAAAAATTGTAATTACATGCCCCTGTTGAACAGGGGCAGAACAATTGGGCCTTGGGTGGTGGTGCCACAACACTGTAACCCCTCACAGTTACTCTTGGTGGGCGCAGGAACGGGCCCTGCTGTGAAATATTAGATCAACAATTTAAATTACATGCCCTTGCTAAACAGGGGCAGAAAAATTGGGCCTTATGCAGTGGTGGTGCTCCAAACCAAAAATATTGTAGGAAGCTAGCATCATAAAGATTGAGGAAGAATAGGATAGTCAATCAGCATATGCAGTCTTCAAGGGATCCCACATCTATAGAAAAATCAATCAGTTACATCAGCATCAGGTGCTTGATAGCTGCTGCTGATCCAAGACTGATTCATTTTTATGAATGTGAGCCTATAAATGGAGTCTGTGGACAGGTGCACTCTATGATCCATTACAAACCTTCCAGCAGCACTGAATGTGCATTCAGAAAGAACACTGGATGCAGGACAGGCCAGTAGCTCAATTGCATATTGAGCAAGTTCTGGCCAGTGGTCCATCCTCAAGGCCTAGTAACCCAGTGGATGGCCTGTTGGAAAGGTTTTCAAGTCTGCTCTTGCCCCTAAATATTCCTGCACCATGTAATGCAGACGCTGGCAATGGTTGCTTGAACCAATCAGACCTTGGCGCTGATGACTGAAAAATTGTCTAAAGGCAATGGTCAGCTGGCCACCTTCTTCACTGCTCTTCCTCTGACTGAATGAAGCCTCAGCAACACGGTATCCAGCACCAGGAAATTGTAACCTCCCAGGGCCTGAAAATGCATTGAACAAACCTTTCTTCAAGGCCTCCTGAAGATGTTTCATCCTCTGCTCCCTCTGTGAAGGCAGGATGAGTTCTGAAACCTTACCCTTTTAACATGGATCAAGAAGGGTTGCCAGCCAGTAATGATCCCTCTTCTTGATACCACTAATCCTAGGGTCCTTTCGCAGGTTTTGCAGAATCAGGGAGGCCATGCAGCGTAAGTTTGCAGAGGCATTCGGTTCTGAGTCCTCTGTGTCACTAAGGATCACATGATCCGTAACAACCTCCTCCCAGCCACGTACAACTCCTTGGGTTTCTGGGGACTGAAAACCATCTCTTTAAGACTGCTATTGAGTGTTATCCTCCACGTCCATACTGACACAATCCTCCTCCTCCTCTTCTTCCTGTGTTTTTGGCAGGCCCGCAGGAATACTATCTGGATAAAGGGGGCCTTGAGAGGTAAGGAAGTCCTTCTCTTCCTCCTGCTGTTCTGCCTCAAGTGCCCTGTCCATTATTCCATGAAGCGTGTGCTCCAACAGGAAGACAGAAGGGACAGTATCACTGATGCATGCATTGTCGCTGCTCACTATCCTTGTGGCCTCCTCAAATGGTGACAGGACAGTGCATGCATCCTTGATCAATAGCCACTGGCATGGCGAAAAGATGCCAAGCTCCCCTGACCCTGTCCTGGTGCCATACTCACACAGGTACTCATTGATGACCCTCTGCTGCATGTGCAGCCGCTGCAGCATTGCCAATGTTGAGTTCCACCTGTTGAGCATGTCACAATAGAGGGCAGGTTGCATTCCCTTTAAATTTCAGCCAGCCGAGCACTGGCATTGTATGACTGACGGAAATGACCACAGACTTTTCTGGCCTGCCTCAGGAGATCCTGTAAGCCTGGATACCTGCTCAAGAACCACTGCACCACCAAATTCAGGACGTGTGCCAAACATGGGACATGGATCAAGTGTCCCTGTTGGAGGGTGGAGAGAAAGTTGGTGCCATTGTCGTATACAGCCATTCCTGGCTGAAGCTTGCATCAACCACCTCTGAGCCTGCCCCTACAGAGCTGACATAATCTCTGCCCCAGTGTGGCTCCTGTCCCCTAAGAAGACCAACTCAAGCACCGCATGGCATCTTTTTGCCTGAGTGCTTGTGTAGGCCCTTGAACGCATAAGGATCACCGCTGTTTCAGAGGACAAATCTGCAGAAGAGGCCATAGAGGAAGAAGAAGATGAGGGGGTGGGGGAGAGAGCTGTGGCAGAATCCCCACTAGCATTTTGGAGGCATGGTGGCGGAACAAGCTCCAAAAATACTGAACCCTGTCCTGCATCCTTCCCAGCTGCCAGCAGAGTTACCCAGTGCGCCGTGAAGGAAAGGTAACGTCCCTGCCCATACCTGCTAGACCATGAGTCAGCGGTAATATGCACCTTACTGCTGACCGCCCTGTCCACCGAGGACAAAACATTGCCTTCCACATGCTGGTAGAGATCCAGAATGGCCTACTGTAAAAAGAAATGGTGTTTTGGAACCTGCCACTGAGGTACAGCACATTCCACAAATTCACAAAGGGGGCAGACTCTACCAGCTGAAAAGGCAGCAGTTGCGGTGCTAGCAATTTGGCCAAGCTAACATTCAGACGCTGAGCATGTGGATGGCTGGGACCAAATTTCTTTTTACAGTTTAGCAACTGGGGTAGGGAAATTTGCCTGCTAAAATCAGATGGTGGTGTATTGATAGCAGATTGGCTGCAAGTACTTGGGACACCTATTGCTATACCTTCATTCCTTTCAGTGCAGGTTTTTGAGAGGACTGGGGGTATAGTGGGGTTGGAGAACACAGATGAGGAGGAAGGAGAAGTCCGCCTTTTACTTTGATGTGGGTCTTTCAAGTGCTGTTGCCAACAGACTGCATGGGAGGTCGTCATATGTCTGGTCAAGCATGTGGTGCCACACTTGATCCACTTCAGACATAGGTTAAAAACAGCAATGGTGCGATCTGCTGCACACGTGTCAAAAAAGGCCCACGCCAAGAAACTTTTCAAAATCAGTCAGCAACGCCCAGTGGAGCTCTGTGGTGTGATGCAGTAGGATGGCTGCCCTTAAGCTGCCCCCTAGAGGAAATCTTGCTTCGTTGGAGTTGTGCTGTCTCCTCCTGCTCCTCTCTTCTATCAGGCACCCAAGTAGAGTCAGTGACCTCATAAAGTCCTCCATCCTCATCACTGGAGCAAACTTAGCAGTATGCTGCAGCTGGGGGAACATGACTGCCAGTTTCTTGTCCATCTTGGGCACTCCCTCTCTCTAGGCCCATGTTACTCCCTTCCTCAACCTGGGAACCAACATCGGAGCCTTCCAATTGCTGCGCATCCTCCAGCAGCATGTACCCAACACTGTGGTCGAATATTTCGGGGGACTCCTCCTTGCATGATGGTGGGGCTACGGAAGGAGTGACTGTGGACAAGACGCCGGTGGAATAGGCCGCTTTGGCCGCTGCATTGGCAGGCAAACTACTCTGAGCTTGGGTGACAGATTATGAGGAGGATGAGGACGGCTTTGTTATCCACTCCACCAACTCTTCTGCATGTTCTGGCTCAATAACATGGCCAGCAGCAGAAAAAAAAGATAAGTGGGCCGCACGGCCACCTGCAGAGGATGCACCATGTCCACGACCAGCACTGTTGACTGAAGACACAAAGGCTGCTTGCCCTCTTTTAATGGCCTGTGAGTGTCTGCCTCTCCTTGGTGGCCTTCCGGACATGATGTATATTTTGTTTTGCAACACCACTACACTGTGTTGTGTACTGCACCAGAAAAGTAGAAGCAACTGCACTAATGCTGCACTGTATTGTGTACTGTGTACTCCACCAGAAAACGAGTAGCAACTGCACTAAGGCTGCACTGTAATGTGTATTGTGTACACCACCAGAAAGGTAGTAGCAACTGTACTACAGCTGCACTGTATTGTGTACTGTGTACACCACCAGAAAAGTATAGCAACTAAACTACAGCTGCACTATATTATGTACTGTGTACACCACCAGAAAAGTAGTGGCAAATGCAGTACAGCTGCACTGTATTGTGTATTGTGTACACCACCAGAAAGGTAGTAGCAACTGTACTACAGCTACACTGTATTGTGTACTGTGTACGCCACCATAAAAGTATTAACAACTGCACTATAGCTGCATTGTATTGTGTACACCACCAGAAAGGTAATAGCAACTATACTACGGCTGCACTGTATTGTGTACACCACCAGAAAAGTAGTAGCAACTGTACTACGGCTGCACTGTATTTTGTCCTGTGTACACAACCAGAACAGAAGTAGCAACTGTACTATGGCTGCACTGTATTGTGTACTGTGTACACTACCAGAAAAGTAGTAGCAACTGCACTATGGTTGCACTGTATTGTGTACTGCACCAGAAAAGTAGTAGCAACTTCACTAAGGCTGCACTGTATTGTGTACTGTGTACGCCACCAGGAAAGTAGTAGCAACTGCACTATAGCTGCACTGTATTGTGTACTGTTTACACCACCAGAAAAGTAGTAGCAACTGTACTACGGCTACACTGTATTGTGTACTGTGTACACCACCATAAAAGTATTAGCAACTGCACTATAGCTGCACTGTATTGTGTACACCACCAGAAAGGTAGTAGCAACTATACTTCGGCTGCACTGTATTGTGTACTGTGTACACCACCAGAAAAGTAGTAGCAACTACACTACGGCTGCACTGTATTGTGTACTGTGTACACCACCAGAAAAGTAGTAGCAACTGTACTACGGCTGCACTGTATTTTGTCCTGTGTACACCTCCAGAACAGTAGTAGCAACTGTACTATGGCTGCACTGTATTGTGTACTGTGTACACTACCAGAAAAGTAGTAGCAACTGCACTACGGTTGCACTGTATTGTGTACTGCACCAGAAAAGTAGTAGCAACTTCACCAAGGCTGCACTGTATTGTGTACTTTGTACGCCACCAGAAAACTAGTAGAAACTGCACTAAGGCTGCACTGTATTGTGTTTTGTGTATTGTGTACACCACCAGAAAGGTAGTAGCATCTGTACTACAGCTGCACTGTATTGTGTACTATGTACACCACCAGAAAAATATAGCAACTAAACTACGGCTGCACTATATTATGTACTGTGTACACCACCAGAAAAGTAGTGGCAAATGCAGTACAGCTGCACTGTATTGTGTACACCACCAGAAAGGTAGTAGCAACTGTACTACGGCTACACTGTATTGTGTACTGTGTGCACCACCATAAAAGTATTAACAACTGAACTATAGCTGCACTGTATTGTGTACACCACCAGAAAGGTAGTAGCAACTGTACTACGGCTACACTGTATTGTGTACTGTGTGCACCACCATAAAAGTATTAACAACTGCACTATAGCTGCACTGTATTGTGTACACCACCAGAAAGGTAGTAGCAACTATACTTCGGCTGCACTGTATTGTGTACTGTGTACACCACCAGAAAAGTAGTAGCAACTACACTACAGCTGCACTGTATTGTGTACTGAGTACACCACCAGAAAAGTAGTAGCAACTGTACTTAGCTGCACTGTATTTTGTCCTGTGTATACCACCAGAAAAGTAGTAGCAACTGCACTACGGTTACACTGTATTGTGTACACCACCAGAAAAGTAGTAGCAACTGTACTATGGCTGCACTGTATTTTGTCCTGTGTATACCACCAGAACAGTAGTAGCAACTGTACTATGGCTGCACTGTATTGTGTACTGTGTACACTACCAGAAAAGTAGTAGCAACTGCACTACGGTTACACTGTATTGTGTACTGCACCAGAAAAGTAGTAGCAACTTTACTAAGGCTGCACTGTATTGTGTACTGTGTACGCCACCAGAAAAGTAGTAGCAACTGCACTACTGTGTACACCACCAGAAAAGTAGTAGCAACTACACTACAGCTGCACTGTATTGTGTACTGAGTACACCACCAGAAAAGTAGTAGCAACTGTACTATGGCTGCACTGTATTTTGTCCTGTGTATACCACCAGAACAGTAGTAGCAACTGTACTATGGCTGCACTGTATTGTGTACTGTGTACACTACCAGAAAAGTAGTAGCAACTGCACTACGGTTACACTGTATTGTGTACTGCACCAGAAAAGTAGTAGCAACTTTACTAAGGCTGCACTGTATTGTGTACTGTGTACGCCACCAGAAAAGTAGTAGCAACTGCACTATAGCTGCACTGTATTGTGTACACCACCAGAAAAGTAGTAGCAACTGTACTATAGCTGCACTGTATTGTGTACACCACCAGAAAGGTAGTAGCAACTATACTTTGGCTGCACTGTATTGTGTACTGTGTACACCACCAGAAAAGTAGTAGCAACTACACTACGGCTGCACTGTATTGTGTACTGTGTACACCACCAGAAAAGTAGGAGCAACTGTACTACAGTTGTACTGTATTTTGTCCTGTGTACACCACCAGAACATTAGTGGCAACTGTATTATGGCTGCACTGTATTGTGTACTGTGTACACTACCAGAAAAGTAGTAGCAACTGCACTATGGCTGTACTGTATTGTGTACTGTGTACACCACCAGAAAAGTAGTAGCAACTGTACTAGGGCTGCACTGTATTTTGTCCTGTGTACACCACCAGAACAGTAGTAGCAACTGTACTATGGCTGCACTGTATTGTGTACTGTGTACACTACCAGAAAAGTAGTAGCAACTGCACTACGGTTACACTGTATTGTGTACACCACCAGAAAAGTAGTAGCAACTGTACTATGGCTGCACTGTATTTTGTCCTGTGTATACCACCAGAACAGTAGTAGCAACTGTAATATGGCTGCACTGTATTGTGTACTGTGTACACTACCAGAAAAGTAGTAGCAACTGCACTACGGTTACACTGTATTGTGTACTGCACCAGAAAAGTAGTAGCAACTTCACTAAGGCTGCACTGTATTGTGTACTGTGTATGCCACCAGAAAAGTAGTAGCAACTGCACTATAGCTGCACTGTATTGTGTACTGTGTACACCACCAGAAAAGTAGTAGCAACTGCACTACGGCTGCACTGTATTGTGTATTGTGTACACCCCCAGAAAGGTAGTAGCAACTGCACTACAGCTGCACTGTATTGTGTACTGTGTACACCCCCAGAAAGGTAGTATCAACTGCACTACGGCTGCACTGTATTGTGTATTGTGTACACCCCCAGAAAGGTAGTAGCAACTGCACTACAGCTGCACTGTATTGTGTACTGTGTACACCCCCAGAAAGGTAGTATCATGTACTATGGCTGGACTGTATTGTGTACTGTGTACACCACCAGAAAAGTAGCAGCAACTGCACTATGGCTGTACTGTATTGTGTACTGTGTACGCCACCAGAAAAGTAGTAGCAACTGCACTATGGTTGCACTGTATTGTGTACTGCACCAGAAAAGTAGTAGCAACTGCACTACAGCTGCCCTGTATTGTGTATTGTGTACACCACCACAAAGGTAGTATAAATTGTACTACGGCTGCACTGTATTGTGTACTGTGTACAACACCAGAAATGTAGTAGCAACTGTACCATGGCTGCACTGTATTGTGTACTGTGTACATCACAAGAACAGTAGTAGCAACTTTACTATGGCTGCACTATATTGTGTACTGTGTACACCATCAGAAAACTAGTAGCAACTGCACTACTGCTGCACTGTATTGCGTTCTTTGTACACCACCAGAACAGTGGTAGCAACTGCACTATGGCTGCACTGTATTGTGTACTGTGTACACCACCAGAAAAGTAGTAGCAACTGCACTATGGCTGTACTGTATTGTGTACTGTGTACACCACCAGAAAAGTAGTAGCAACTGCACTACGGCTGCACTGTATTGTGTACACCACCAGAAAAGTAGTTGCAACTGCACTAGGGCTACACTGTATTGTGTACTGTGTACACCACCAGAAATGTAGTAGCAACTGTACCAGGGCTGCACTGTATTGTGTACTGTGTACATCACCAGAACAGTAGTAGCAACTTTACTATGGCTGCACTATATTGTGTACTGTGTATACCATCAGAAAACTAGTAGCAACTGCACTACTGCTGCACTATATTGCGTTCTTTGTACACCACCAGAACAGTGGTAGCAACTGCACTATGGCTGCACTGTATTGTGATGCAGAGTATATACTGGACTATATATATATATATATATATTAATACACTGCCTGAAGTATATTAGAAATAGTACACCAAGGATTGCACTGTAGATATAGGCTACACTGGATGCAGAGTATATATACAGTATCTCCCAAAAGTGAGTACACCCCTCACATTTTTTGTAAATATTTTATTATATCTTTTCATGTGACAACACTGAAGAAATGACACTTTGCTACAATGTAAAGTAGTGAGTGTAGAGCTTGTATAACAATGTAAATTTTCTGTCCCTTCAAAATAACTCACAGCACAGCCATTAATGTCTAAACCGCTGGCAACAAAAGTGAGTACACCCCTAAGTGAAAATGTCCAAACTGGGCCCAATTAGCCATTTTCCTCCCCCGTCTCATCTGACTCATTAGTGTTGCAAGGTCTCAGGTGTGAATGGGGAGCAGGTGTGTTAAATTTGGTGTTATCGCTTTCACTCTCTCATACTGGTCACTGGAAGTTCAACATGCCACCTCATGGCAAATAACTCTCTGAGGATCTGAAAAAAGAATTGAAAAAAAGAATTGTCAAGACCCTGAAACTGAGCTGCAGCACAGTGGCCAAGACCATACAGTGGTTTAACAGGACAGGTTTCACTCAGAACAACCCTTGCCTTGGTTGACCAAAGAAGTTGAGTGCACTTGCTCAGCGTCATATCCAGAGGTTGTCTTTGGGAAGTAGACATAGGAGTGCTTCCAGCATTGCTGCAGAGGTTGAAGGGTTGGGGGGTCAGCCTGTCAGTGCTCAGACCATATGCCGCACACTGCATCAAATTGGTCTGCATGGCTGGCTGTCTCAGAAGGAAGCCTCTTCTAAAGATGATGTTCAAGAAAGCCCACAAACAGTTTGCTGAAGACAAGCAGACTAAGGACTTGGATTACTGGAACCACATTGTGTGGTCTGATGAGACCAAGATAAACTTATTTGGTTCAGATGGTGTCATGCGTGTGTGGTAGCAATCAGGTGAGGAGTACAAATACAAGTGTGTCTTGCCTACAGTCAAGCATGATGGTAGGAGTGTCATGGTCTGGGGCTACATGAGTGTTGTCGGTACTGGGGAGCTACAGTTCATTGAGAGAACCATGAATGCCAACATGTACTGTGACATATTGAAGCCGAGCATGATCCCCTTCCTTCGGAGACTAGGCCGCAGGGCAGTATTCCAACATGATAATGACCACAAACACACCTCCAAGATGACCAATGCCTTGCTAAAGAAGCTGATGGTAAAGGTAATGGACTGGCCAAGCATGTCTCCAGACCTTAACCCTATTGAGCATCTGTGGGACATCCTCAAACGGAAGGTGGAGGAGCGCAAGGTCTCTAACATCCACCAGCTCCGTGATGTCGTCATGGAGGAGTCGAAGAGTACTCCAGTGGCAACCTGTGAAGCTCTGGGGAACTCCATGCCCAAGAGGGTTAAGGCAGTGTTGGAAAATAATGGTGGCCACACAAAATATTGGGCCCAATTTGGACATTTTCACTTAGGGGTGTACTCACTTTTGTTGCCAGTGGTTTCGACATTAATGGCTGTGTGTTGAGTTATTTTGAGGGGACAGCAAATTTACACTGTTATACAAGCTGTACACTCACTACTTTACAGTGTAGCAAAGTGTCATTTCTTCAGTGTTGTCACATGAAAAGATATAATAAAATATTTACAAAAATGTGAGGGGTGTACTCACTTTTGTGAGATACTGTATATATACTAGACTGACTGTATATATATATATATATATATATATATATATATATATATAAATATATATATATATATATATATATATATCAATCAAATATACTGCCACTAACTGAATAACCTGCCTGCTTAATCTAAATCAAGCTATCTCTCCATCCACGCCAACAACACTACACAGGGCCACCATGTAGGCAGCTTTATATAGTGTGGGGCGTGGCCTTAGTCCCCCTGAGCCATGATTGGCCAAAGGCACCCTGCCTTTGGCCAATTATGGTTCTCTTAGCAGAGGGCACTTGGATTGGCCAAAGCATGCAGGTCAGGTGTATGCTTTGGCCAATCATCATACAGCAATGCACTGCGATCTCGCAGTGCATTATGGGGCATTCCGCGGGCACTCAAATTTCCCACGAATGCCCCATAATATTCATTCTTTGACAAATGGGCGAACACCCAATGTTCGAGTCGAACTTATATTCGACCCGAACATCAAGCTCATCCCTACTAATAACATCTGGACTCTCCAAAAGACCCAGCTATGTAGGAAGCACCTGCCTGATTGCTACCAAAGTACTGCTGTTCCATTAGGGTTTTGCTTCTCCTCTGGCCTTGAATCGCTCCAGTGTTAACAGAGCTATACTAGACTTCACTGTGAGGAATGAGATCAATAATAAAATTATAAATCATAGCTTTGTTCTATGATGTTTAACTGAAGTAGTGGGTCCCAGCTTGCCTCTCTGTTGCTAAAGAATCTTTTAGAGACTATTCTATGCAGTCGTGAAGAGTCCGTGTTTGTGCAACTTTCATAATCTGTTGTGTGTTATTCTGCAGTGTTTGTATGCCCTTTACCATTTTTTTTTTATTATTGATTCTAACTTTGCATCTTTTTAGTAAACTGCAAGTTAATGTTACTATCTCTCTGATCATTCAGTCAATTAACCATACTGTTTTAGTTTCAGTATTAATCCTTACAGAGGCTCAGTACTAACAATGAAACTGAAATTAAAATGTTACTGGGGCAAAGAAGCACAATACCTTTTTAAAAAGTCACTTAAGACTGGTTAAAAATAAAAAATTAAGTCCTTATTTTTAAAGCAGTCTTGTACATGCAACCTATTAGATAGAAAACACCTTTACTAACTGCACTGTAATATCGAGTTTTTTGCATTGTCTTTAAGCTGCTGCAAGTCTATTACAATTTTGCGATTTAACTCCAAAATCAACAGTATATTTGTCCTTCGATTGTTTATGTTGACTCTTTGAAATTTATAATTATATATCAATTTGTTGAAGTAATGTTTTATAGGGTTAAACTGTAAACTTATGAGTATTTTCACTTATACCCAGTGCCCTCTCTGTTCTCCTTCCTCCATTGCAAAATCCTTGGTGCTTCTGTATAAGGCTTAAAAGGGGATCTCCTCTCACGATGCAGTGCTGGTGCCTGAGCAGCCAATCCCTAAGCCCTTATCAATCCCTAATCAATCTTGTGTTAGCTCCATCCGAGATGGAGCTGACACAGGGTTAGGACTGAGGAGGAACTGAGTGGCAAAGAAAAACTGCAAACATGAATGTGAGGTGAGCCTGAATGGGCTTTGAATGTGCTTAGTGAAAGAGGTTTTCTAAAAGCTTAGAACTTGTCATATACATAAAAACTTGACCTTAAAAGCTACATTATGTTTACACAGGCATTGTTGATGATGACTATTCTGACCCTGTCAATTATAAATCTATCAAAGTTGTTTTATTGAGTTTCACAGTGCTTTTCTTCTAAATGTTCCTCATTTCCTAAAGAAAAAAAAATGTAACTTTTAGTATACTTGTTTTTGTACATTTATGGTGGGACATCCTAACATGCCTAAAATCTAAAAAAAAAAAATATTGATAACTGGTTTTGTTTTACACTCATAGCGTATAGTAAAATACATTTTTGCTCATTACAAGTATTAAAGAAGTTGTCAATAAATGTTACTTTCCAATTGAATCCATTAATATCTAAATTGTGGATAATGTAATTGGTCTGTTAAAAAAGTGTCTTGAGAAAATGATGGATTAATTGACTGAAGGTTAAAATTTCAGATATAATGCTTTACTCGGTTTGATTTGATTTGTGTGAAATAACTTTCTCTAATAAACAATTTGCTCAAAGGCAGTAGAAGAAATGAATGGATATCAAACCAAACCTAATTAGGCTATTCTAGAATGATATTACTTGGGGAGTCTTTGTCCTAATTGTGAAGAGTTAGATACTAGGGTTTTTTTTCATTATTTCTTTTTTTCTTAACACTATTGTTTAACTACCTATGGAATAATAAAATGTGAATTCATTTTAATAAATGTTTGTGAAGTGAATTATCTAATTATACTAGAGTAAAAATGATTCCTTTAATTATTCTCAATATTTAGCTGGTACTTCAGTGTTATTATTGTTAGACTGTAAATGTGATTTGTACTAGCTTTGCTAAACTAATTAGAATGTACAGTGTAACTTACCAATACTTTATAGACTTCAATGGACTTTTTAGAAAACAATATATTTATTGGAAATAATTATTTTTGGAATTCTAATTAATTTAAATGAGAACATATATTAAAATATGTAATATTAAAGTACCTGAAATATGTTATTTTTTTTTTTTTTTTTACTTTTTGTGAATGTATATTAACATATTACACAACAATGTACAGTGTGCATTCAAACATTTGCATCCTTCTTTGGGCCAGTGATGCGTGCAGCGTGATATCCTTATTAAACTCAAACTTCCATTCACCTGCACTTCAAGGCCAGTTGCAGACCTAATACATGTAACCTTCTAGTTCCTCTCTGAGGTATTATAAGAAATTAGTTAATTGGGAGAAAAGTCACCTTTGCACTATCAAATTAGAGACTATTGCACTACCAAATTAAAATATCGGCACTAAAGCAGCAAAATATATGGATGTGTTAAAGGGTAAGTTCACCTTTTTGAAGATCTTCCATGTTCCACCCATGTTTAGAGTGGAACATGTACTGTAACATGTTCCAGCTCCTGTCACCAGTTTCCCCCTTAAGTGTGACAGCAGGCAGGGAATCTTCTCCTCACTCCCGCTGTCACTTTTGACAGCGGGACAACCCTGCCCACGCAGCTGCTTCATTCATTCATTCACATAGTGAAGTACAAAAGGTATGTTTGGAACTTTGTATATACCTCCAAAAGTAATTACACCTTATTGAAAACATTCATTTTTTATTGTATACAAAAGAGTAATAAATCTTAGTAAGGCCATATAATATAACATACATTATATATCAGAAAAAAGAGAGGCTCCCATCATATCACAGAGCGTGGTGGTCCCATCCCTGGTTACTGGAAACAAAGGTGATAACCCCCTAAGTTGGGACTTTAAATAGGCCACCCACTCAAAGATGTGTAAAAAGTATTCTTTAATGATATAGAGTAAAAAACATGTAAAATCCATATATGACAAAAATGCACAACATATGTAACATAGAAAATCAAATAATTACTGTACACAGAATAAGCATACAATAAGATTGCCCAAATGCCCGACGCGTTTCCGGTATGAGATGTTCCAATACCTTCATCAGGGGCCAAAGGTTCAATACGTTTTTAACATTCACATAAATTCTACTGTATTGATTCCATGTCTGAGCAGGCAATGGGGACAGAATAGTCCAAGCTGGCACTACATAACTTGAAAACTGTGAGTATTATAAGTACTGGGCACATTCTCAAGGTGCACATCCTAAGATATAAATGCCCAAGTAGTTCACATCCAGGTAAGTGGGACAACCAGTTTACTGAGAACAGTAATGTTGGCTAAATAGCCAAGGAATAAATATCCAAACGTCCCACCGCAGATAAATCCTGCGGATGTAGCGGTTTAACGTGTGGCGTATGGTGACAGGATCAGTGCCTCATCACTCATCGCATACGTGCGTTTTTACTATTTTTCTGAGTTCTTGTTTTCTTTTCTTTTTCCAATTGGGTAGCGCAGGAATATTCTTATTACATTACACACCTCAGATAACTGTCTCCCCTGTAAATCTGTTTCACCACTGTACCCCCTGTGCTCATCTGTCCCACCACTGCACCCCCCTGCTTATCTGTCCCACCACTGTAACACCCTGCACATCTGCCCGACCACTGTAACACCCTGCACATCTGCCCCACCACATAACCCCTGCTCATCTGCCCAACCACTGTAACCCCCTGCTCATTTGCCCCACCACTGTATCCCCCTGCTCATCTGCCCCACCAATGTACCCCCTTTCTCTTTTGCCACTCCAATGTACTACCTTTCTCATCTGCACCACACATACCCTCCTTCTCATCTGCCCCACTACTGTAACCCCCTGCACATCTGTCCCACCACTATAACCCCCTGCACATCTTCTCCACCACTGTAAGCCCCTGCTCTCCTGCCCCACTACTGTAACCTCCTGCTCATCTGTCCCACCAATACACCTCCTTTCACACCCGCCCCCCTGCTCTACCCCTTGCTTTTCTGTCCCACCACTGAACAACCCTTCTCATCTGCCCCAACACTAAACCCCCCTGCTCATCTGGCCCAACACAACCCCCTCTGCTCATCTGGCTCAACACTGAACCCCCCTGCTCTTCTGTCCCACTGCTGAACCCCCTTCTCATCTCTTCCACCACTGTACCTCCCTGCACATCTGCCCCAATGCTGTATCCTCCTGCTCATTTGTCCACCGCTGTACCCTCTTCTTAATTATGACATGCGTGATATGCAGAGTGGTGAAAGGAGGCAGAGATGAGACACATCTACCTGTCCTGGCACACTCATCCTGCTGATCCACCTCTCACATCTAGCCCACGTGTTTGTATGTGATGTCACATACAAGCATCTGGAATGGATGCACAATGAAGAGCTAAGGTCAGGGGCATTTTCTGAAAGCAGTGGGCCTGTGTGCTGAATCATAAGTTGGGCCCCCGCAGCTGAGAAAAAGTGCTGCGCCCTGCGCCACAGGAAAAGTTGGATGTGATTTTCATTGCGCTGATTACTGTCTCTGGCTTAAAGGGACACAGAGTGCAGGGGTTTAGTAGTAAGTGACGCAAAGGTTCAGGAATAATTTCAAGAAAGAATTTGTGGGGAGCTCAGCTGGATGTTCACTGCTGAGCACCCCAAAATTCACTGCATGCTGCACAGTGCATTCTAAGCCCTGATTGGCTAAAGCAATGCACCTGATGGCTTTGCCCAATCAGGGCACAGTGAATAGCTGGTTGTTAGGGAGAGGGCCCTTTGGGTCGTGTATGGATTTTAACCTGTTCCCGACCAGCCGCCGCAGTTGTAGTGCGGTAGAATGGCACGGGTAGGCGAATCGCCGTTATCGTACGGAGGCCGCGACAATCAGATTAGATCCAGAACCGATCAATCCCCAGGCCCAGGCCCATGAAATCTGGCCTGGACCTGGTGATCGCTCCTGGCGAATGAGATCCTTCCCCTGCATGTGTATGTGTAAACATAGCAAGGGAAGTGACGTAATCTCTCCTCGTGTCGGTCTTTTCCGTTTCAGACAGAGGAGAGAAAGCATATCAGAGTAAGTGCACCAACACTACACTGACACCAGTTCACGTAGGCACACATTTCACCCCCCGATCACCCCCTGATCACCCCCCAGTTTACCCCTTCACCCCCTGTCACTGTGTCACCCAGTGCAGCATTCAGATTTTTTTTATCGCTGTACTGGTGTCATTGGTGACACTAATCAGTGTTAGGGTAATTAGTGGTATGCCCATATAGGTCTAGGGACCCCCCCCAATAAAGGTTTAACCCCTTGATCACCCCGTCACCAATGATCACTGTATAATGTCACTGGTGACTAGGGATGAGCTTCGAGTTCAAGTCGAGCGTAAGTTCGACTCGAACATCGGCCATTCGACCGTTTGTCGAATTACGAACATTATGGGCCATTCGCGCCAAATTCGAGTGGTGCGTCACTGCCCATAATTCACTGCGGCATTGCAGTGCATTGCTGGCTGATGATTGGCCAAGCATGCACTATGACCAGCATGCTTTGACCAATCACAGTGCGTTAAGAACGGAGAGCCATAATTGGCCAAAGGTAGCGTGGCTTTGGCCAATTATGCCTCAGGTTATTTAGTACATGCCCCACACTATATAAAGCCGCTTGCACGTTGGCCCTGTGTAGTGTGTTCCGGTGTTGAGAGAGAGATAGAGAGAGAGAGAGAGAGAGAGAGAGAGACAGTGTCATTTCATTTGAGTTAGATAGAGCAGGCAAGCGAGTCAGTTAGCTGCAGTCAGTGTATTGTGTATATATATGCATCCCAGGTGTTGCATATGTATATATATACACTGTATTCACTTTAGCTAGATCCGTTCCTGTTATTCTCTTCCTAATATACTTACAGGCAGGCAGCTGCAGTATTTTCAGTCAGTCTACTGTATCCAGTGCAGTGTGCAACTAAAGCTAACTGCAGACAATTGCAGTGCAGTGTGCAACTAAAGCTAACTGCAGACAATTGCTGGTGTTCTAATGTCTAATAATACCTCAGGCAGGCAGCTGCAGTATTTTCAGTCAGTGTATTATGTATATATATGCATCTCAGGTGTTGTGTATATATATATACCGTATTTATCGGCGTATAACACGCACTTTTTTCCCCTTAAAATCAGGGGAAAGTCGCAGGTGCGTGTTATACGCCGATACCATGCGATCCCGAGCTGTCACAATCTTAAAATCGCCGACCGCGATTTGAAAATGGCGCCGCCGGCGCCGAAATACACCGAGCCGATCCTCGGCTCTTTCCGGCGGCTCTCGTTTACTTTCGGCTCCACTCGTAGTCCCGAGCGGAGCTATCCGAACCTACTCGGCTAGGTTCGGATAGCTCCGCTCGGGACTACGAGTGGAGCCGAAAGTGAACGAGAGCCGCCGGAAAGAGCCGAGGACCGGCTCGGTGTATTTCGGCGCCGGCGGCGCCATTTTCAAATTGCGGTCGGCGATTTTAAAGCTCAGGACAGGGGATCGAAGCGAAGGCTGCACTGGGGAAGGCTGCACTGGGAAAGGCTGCACTGGGGAAGGCTGCACTGGGGAAGGCTGCACTGGGGAAGGTTGCACTGGGAAAGGCTGCACTGGGAAAGGCTGCACTGGGAAAGGCTGCACTGGGGAAGGCTGCACTGACAAGGCTGCACTGACAAGGCTGCACTAACAAGACTGCACTGGGGAAGGCTGCACTGACAAGGCTGCACTGACAAGGCTGCACTAACAAGGCTGCACTGGGGAAGGCTGCACTGACATGGCTGCACTGACATGGCTGTACTGACATGGCTGCACTAACAAGGCTGCACTGGGGAAGGCTGCACTGACATGGCTGCACTGAGAAGGCTGCAATGATGGGCATTTAAATGTAAGTTTTTTTTTCCTTCAACTTCCCTCCTAAAAGTTTTTTTTCCTTAAAATTCCCTCCTAAATTGGGGTGCGTGTTATACGCCGGTGCGTGTTATACGCCGATAAATACGGTATGTATATATATATATACATATATATATATATATATATATATATATATATATATATATATATATACATTGTATTCAGTTTAGCTAGATCTGTTCCTGTTATTCTCTTCCTAATATGCTTACAGTCAGGCAGCTGCAGTATTTTCAGTCAGTGCACTGTATCCTGTGCACAGTGTGCAACTGAAGCTAACTGCAGACAATTGCTGGTGTTCTCTTTCTAATAATACCTCAGGCAGCTGCAGTATTTTCAGTCAGTGTACTGTATCCTGTGCACAGTGTGCAACTAAAGCTAACTGCAGACAATTGCTTGTGTTCTCTTTCTAATAATACCTCAGGCAGCTGCAGTATTTTCAGTCAGTGTACTGTATCCTGTGCACAGTGTGCAACTAAAGCTAACTGCAGACAATTGCTTGTGTTCTCTTTCTAATAATACCTCAGGCAGGCAGCTGCAGTATTTTCAGTCAGTGTACTGTATCCTGTGCACAGTGTGCAACTAAAGCTAACTGCAGACAATTGCTGGTGTTCTCTTTCTATTAATACCTCAGGCAGGCAGCTGCAGTATTTTCAGTCAGTGTACTGTATCCTGTGCACAGTGTGCAACTAAAGCTAACTGCAGACAGTTGCTGGTGTTCTCTTTCTAATAATACCTCAGGCAGGCAGCTGCAGTATTTTCAGTCAGTGTACTGTATCCTGTGCACAGTGTGCAACTAAAGCTAACTGCAGACAATTGCTTGTGTTCTCTTTCTAATAATACCTCAGGCAGGCAGCTGCAGTATTTTCAGTCAGTGTACTGTATCCTGTGCACAGTGTGCAACTAAAGCTAACTGCAGACAATTGCTGGGGTTCTCTTTCTAATAATACCTCAGGCAGCTGCAGTATTTTCAGTCAGTGTACTGTATCCTGTGCACAGTGTGCAGCTAAAGCTAACTGCAGACAATTGCTTGTGTTCTCTTTCTAATAATACCTCAGGCAGGCAGCTGCAGTATTTTCAGTCAGTGTACTGTATCCTGTGCACAGTGTGCAACTAAAGCTAACTGCAGACAATTGCTGGTGTTCTCTTTCTAACAATACCTCAGGTAGGCAGCTGCAGTATTTTCATTCAGTGTACTGTATCCTGAGCACAGTGTGCAACTAAAGCTAACTGCAGACAATTGCTGGTGTTCTCTTTCTAATAATACCTCAGACAGGAAGCTGCAGTATTTTCAGTCACTGTACTGTATCCTGTGCACAGTGTGCAACTAAAGCTAACTGCAGACAATTGCTGGTGTTCTCTTTCTAATAATACCAAAGGCAGGCAGCTGCACTATTTTCAGTCAGTGTACTGTATCCTGTGCAGTGTGCAACTAAAGCTAACTGCAGACAATTGCTGGTGTTCTCTTTCTAATAATACATCAGGCAGCTGCAGTATTTTCAGTTAGTGTACTGTATCCTGTGCGCAGTGTGCAACTAAAGCTAACTGCAGACAATTGCTGGTGTTCTCTTTCTAATAATACTACAGGCAGGCAGGTGATTCAGCTAGCTGCAGTATAATCAATATATATATATATATATATATACATCCCAGCTTTGTGCAGCTACATCTCACTGCAGGCCATTCCTTGTGTACCTATTCCAATACATCAAAGACAGTATGTCTGGAAGGCAAACAAGGAGAGGCAGACAGTCACAGGCCAATAAAAGAAGGCAACCATGCTCTGTGTCTAGAGGTAACAGTCCTGGTAGTGGACACGGTGCATCCTCATAAGCACGTGGGCGTGGGGCAGGCTTGTCCTTTTTCTCGGCAGCTGGCCGTGTTGAGCCACAACATGCCAAAGAGTTGGTAGAGAGAATGACATCCTCTGTCACCCAGGCTACCTTGGCTGCCAATGCAGGTACCAAAGCGGCCTATTCCTTGGACTCTAGGTCATAATCAGTTACTCCTTCCCTAGCCCCACTGGAGGAGTCCCCTGAACTGTTCGACCACAGTGTCGGGTACATGCTGCAGGAGGATGCACAGCATTTTGAAGGCTCCAATGAGGGTACCCAGCTTGAGGAAGGCAGTAACGTGAGTCCAGAGAGAGGGGTTGCCCAAGAAGGACAACAAACTGGCAGTCATGTTCCCCCAGCTGCAGCATACTGCCAGGTTTGCTCCAGTGACGAGGAGGGAGGGGATGATGAGCTCACTGATTCTACGTGGGTGCCTGATAGAAGAGAGGAGGAGGAGACAGAGATGGAGGAGGAGGAGGCACATCTCCAACGAGGCAGGATGCCCTCCAGGGGCCAGCTTAAGGGCAGCACACCGACTGCATCACACCGCAGAGCTCCACAAGTGCAGGGCGCTGGTGACTCTGCACTTTATTCCAAAAGTTCTTTGGTGTGGGCCTTTTTTTATACGTGTGTAGCAGATCGCACCGTTGCTATTTGCAACATATGTCTGAAGCATGGACTAGACAGCAAGTGCTTGGGCACCACATGCTTAATCAGACATATGTCGAGCTCCTATGCAGCCCATTGGCAACAATACCTTAAAGACCCATACCAAAGAACAAGGTGGACCTCTAATTGCTCCTCCTCATCAACTGGGATCTCCAACCCCACTATACCTTCAGTTCTCTCAGAAACCTGCACTGAGAGGAATGAAGGTGTAGAATTAGATGTGCCACTGCCAAGTACTTGGGGGCAATCTGCTATCGGTACACCAAAGTCCGATTCTAGCAGGCAGATTTCCCTACCCCAGTTGCTCCACCTGCGAAAGAAGTTCACACCCAGCCATCCACATGCCCAGCGGTTGAATGCTAGCTTGGCTAAATTGCTAGCACTTCAACTGCTGCCTTTTCAGTTGGTAGACTCTGCCCACTTCCGTGAGTTTGTGGAATGTGCGGTATCTCAGTGGCAGGTTCCCAAACGCCACTCTGGATAGGGCGGTCAGCGGTAAGGTGCATATTACCGCTGACTCATGGTCCAGCAGGCATGGACAGGGACATTACCTATCTTTCACCGTGCACTGGGTGACTCTGCTGGCAGCTGGGAAGAATGCAGAACAGGGTGCAGTAGTGTTGGAGGTTGTTCCGCCACCACGCCTCCAAAATTCTACTAGTGGTGATTCTGCCACACCTCTCTCCTTCACCCACTCCTCTTCTTCTTCCTCCTTGACCTCTTCCTGTGCGGATTTGTCCTTGGAACCAGCGGTGCTCCGTAGGTGTTCAAGGGGCTACGCAGGAATGTAAGCAAAAAGATGCCATGCGGTACTTGAGCTGGTGTGATGGGGGGACAGGAGCCACACTGGGGCCGAGATTCTGTCAGCTCTGCAGGGGCAGGCTCAGAGGTGGTTGACGCCACGCCAGCTTAAGGCAGGAATGGTGGTTTGCGACAATGGCACCAACCTCCTCTCCGCCCTCCGACAGGGAAAACTGACCCATGTGCCCTGTTTGGCTCACGTCCTTAATTTGGTGGTGCAGCAGTTCTTGGGCAGGTACCTGGGCTTACAGGATGTCCAGAGGCAGGCCAGGAAAGTCTGTGTGTATTTCCACCAGTCATATAATGCCAGTGCTCGGCTGGCTGACCTCCAAAAGGAATTTAACCTGCCCAAGAACCGCCTCATCTGTGACATGCCCACCAGGTGGAACTCAACGTTGGCCATGCTGTAGCGGCTGCACATGCAGCAGAGGGCCATCAATGAGTACCTGTGCAACTATGGCACCAGGACAGAGTCAGGGGAGCTTGTTTTTTTTCTCCAGGCCAGTGGGCCATGATCAGAGATGCATGCACTGTCCTGTCACCATTTGAGGAGGCCACAAGGATGGTGAACAGTGACCGTGCATGCATCAGTGACATTGTCCCTCTTGTCCACCTGTTGGAGCATATGCTGCATGGAATAATGGACAGGACACTTGAGGTAGAACAGAGGCAGGAAGAGGAGGACTTCCTTACCTCTCAAGGCCCCCTTTATCCAGACAGTGTTCCTGCGTGCCCGCCGATCACACAGGAAGCGGACGAGGAGGAGGATTGTGTCAGCATGGAGGTGGGGCCTAGCACTCAGCATCAACAGCAGTCTTCAAGGGATCATTTACAGTCCGAAGAAACCCATGGACTTGTACGTGGCTGGGAGGAGGTGGCTGCGGATCATGTCATCCTTAGTGACCCAGAGGACTCTGGACCGAATGCCTCAGCAAACCTACGCTTCATGGCCTCCCTGATCCTGCAAAGCCTGCGGAAAGATCCTCGTATTCATGGTATCAAGGAGAGGGATCATTACTGGCTGGCAACCCTCCTTGATCCACGTTACAGGGGTAAGGTTGCGGACCTTATCTTGCCATCGCAGAGGGAGCAGAGGATGAAACATCTTCGGGAGGCCTTGCAGAAAGGTTTGTGCAATGCGTTTCTAGAGCCTGGGAGGTTACAATTTCCTGGTCCTCCTGGACAACGTGTTGCTGAGGCTTCGGACAGTCACAGAAGGAGTGGTGGAGAAGGTGATCGTCTGACCGATGCGTTCAGACAATTTTTAGTCCGCAGCCCCAAGGTATGATCGGTTCCAGCAACCATCGCCAGCGTCTGATTAACATGATGCCGGAATACCTAGGGGCAAGATCAGACTTGGACACCTTTCCCACCAAAAATCCTCTGGGTTACTGGGTCTTGAGGATGGATCACTGGCAGTGCTTCCACAGTATGCAATTGAGCTACTGGCCTGTCCTGCATCCAGCGTTCTTTGGGAACGCACATTCAGTGCTGCTGGAGGCTTTTTAACCGATCACAGGGTACGCCTGTCCACCGAATCAGTCGTTTGGCTGACCTTCATAAAAATTAATCAGTCTTGGATCACCAGCTACCAAGCACCTGATGCTGATGTAACCGAATATTTTTTTTTTTTAATATGAGATCCCTTCAAGACTGCCTATGCTGATGCTGAGTGACTATCCTGTTATGCTGAGTGACAATCCTCTTCCTCCTCAATGTTCATGCTGATAGCTTGTAAGAACATTTTTGGTTCTGAGCACCGCCACCAGTGGCTAAGGCCCAATTTTTCTGCCCCTGTTTAACAGGGGCATGTAATTACAATTTTTGATGCAATACTTTGCAGAACCCACCAAGAGTAACTGTGAGGGTTTACAGTGTTGTGGCAACACCAAAACCTAAGGCCCAAATTTCTGCAGAGTATATAGGGCAGGCCCCTACTTTCAAACATCCAACTTACAAACGACTCCTACTTGCAAACAGAAGGAGACAACAGGAAGCGAAAGGAAATGTACCCCTAGGGAGGGAAATTCGCTCTTGTAAGAGTTCCTTGTTTCACTAAAAACCCCAAATTTTCAAAATCCAATTGTCATTGGAGCAGAAACTGAGGTGAAATCTTCTGAACAGGTGCACAGACAGCAAAACAAATGTTATAGGGATGATAATCCTTCCCCATGTTTTCAAAAAAGCTTAAAAATAGATTTTTTGGCTGGAGCTACACGTAAAGAATGTACCAATTCAAAATTACAAACAGATTCTACTTAAGAACAAACCTACAGTCCTTGCCTTGTTTGCACCGTCTGTATACTGCTGTTCAGAGTATATAGGGCCTGGGGGCCGAACGCCTTTCCTTTTTTTTATTTAGGTGCGGGGTTCCCCTTAATATCCATACAAGACCCAAAGGGGTTGGTAATGGGCTGACGGAGTGTTTCTCAATGATTTTCATCCATATTGCCGGGACCAGACATGACATTAAAGCCGCAAGCAGTTTTAAATGACTTTTTTTCCTTTAGAAATGTCATTTTGAGCAGGGACTGTTCTAAACACAGGAAACACGTGCCACTTTACAGGCATACTATAGACACCCCCCAGGCACAATATTTAAAGGAATATTTCACTTTTGTTTTTTCACTTTAAGCATCATT
Source organism: Lithobates clamitans (assembly GCA_037952925.1). Taxonomy (NCBI): domain Eukaryota; kingdom Metazoa; phylum Chordata; class Amphibia; order Anura; family Ranidae; genus Lithobates; species Lithobates clamitans. The sequence goes on from JBBGZY010000035.1 coordinate 718,317, forward strand.
AAAATCACTGCTCAGGAAAAAAACATTTTAAAACTTTTTTTTGCATTGATACATTTACCCTGGGGCAGGACCCTGGTCCCCAAACCCTTTTTAGGACAAATACTTGCATATTGGCCTTTAAAATCCACACTTTTGATTTCTCACGTTCGAGTCCCATAGACTTTAATTGGGTTTGAATGTTTGCGTGAACTTTCTGTCCGTTCGAAAGTTCTGATGCGAACCAGAACCGGGGGGTGATCGGCTCATCCCTACTGGAGACGCAGGTTAGCTAGATTTTTTTATAGCCTCAGGGCACCTGCTGTATTTTACCCAATAAAGGTTTAACCCCCTGATCACCCAGCGGGTGATCAAAGTTAGGTTTTATCGTTAGATAGGGTCTGCGTCGCCCCAGGCAGCTTAGTGCCAGTAGCGCTAACACCCAGGCACGCACCATACGCCTCCCTTAGTATTATAGTGTCTGAACAGATCAATATCTGATCAGAACTATATTAGCGTTCCCAGCAATTTAGTGTTCCCAAAAACGCAGTGTTAGTGGGATCAGCCCAGATACCTGCTAGCACCTGCATTTAGCCCCTCTGCCCAGCCCTGCCCAGCCCAGCCCACCCAAGTGCAGTATCAATTGATCACTGTCACTTACAAAAACAAAACACACATAACTGTTCCCTAATCCCTGAGAACACTAACAGTTATTTTGGTAGCATTTGAATCAGTCGCTGACAATCGGGTGCTTTTTTTCTTGTGAGTCTCACTACTGTACCAGTAAATTTAGAGACCAAAATGTCAAATCAAAGGTACAGTTGTAAAGAGGCCTACACATTTCTGAGCATGACAGATAGTGAAGAGGAAGTCACTCATCTGTCAGATTCAGGCTCAGAATACGAACCTGTAGGCAGCAGTGACACCCTGACAGATAGCTCTGATGACGGAGTTGTGGTCCCTGCCAAGGTCAGGCATAACAGACCCCGTTCTTCTGCTGTCGTTGAGGTGCAAGAACCGCAGGTCCCTCATATGGAGTAACGAGCCAGTACTAGTGCCGCTCATCCTTCTGGTGAACTGGCAAGCACCAGCTGCCTAGTACATCCTAGTGTACATCCAGCATTGCAGCATCACGTGGTGACGTGGCGTGTCCCATAAGTGCAATTCAAGCTGACGAGGTGGCTAGCACGAGTAGTGTCCCACTGCTACCAAGAAGAAGACAAAGACAGGCCCATCGAGCCCATAGTGCCCTTCCTGCTGCATTCGCCAATCCTAATTAGGAGCCCACCACTTCTACAGCCCCCATACGCCCCCCATTCACTCGCCAACCCGGAATTCAGGTGGAAACAGTTGATTTTATGTCACTTGATTTTTATTCGCTGTTTTTCACCGAAGATCTCTATAGATCTATTGTGGACCAAAGCAATTTATATGCTGGTCAATTCATCGGCGCTAATCCCCAGCTGACCCTTGTCAGAGAGTGGAAACCAATTATGGTTTCCAAATTTAAGACCTTCCTGGGCCTATCCCTCCTCATGGGCATAACTAAAAAGAGTGAGTTGCGGTCATATTGGTCCACTGACCCAATTCACCATATGCCCGTGTTCTCTGCCTCTATGACCAGGACACGATATGAGCAGATCTTGTGGTTCATGCACTTCAACGATAATGAACTCTGTCGTCCTCGGGGTGACCCTGAATTTGATCGGCTCTACAAAATTCAGCCCCTCGTAAACCACTTCATCCAATGCTCTGCAGCCTTGTTTACTCCCCATCAAGTTGTCTGCATTGATGAATCACTGATTAAGTTTTCTGGCCGCTTGTCATTCAAACAGTATCTTCCCAGCAAGCGTGCCAGATATGGGGTCAAGATGTATAAGCTCTGTGACAGGGCCACAGGCTATACATATAGTTTTATGATTTACGATTGAAGAGATAGTTATGCAGAGCCGGAGAACTGCTCAGACTACATAGGGAGCGCTGGTAAGATTGTGTGGGACTTGTGTCACCCTTATTCGGTAAGGGGTACCACTTGTATGTGGACAATTATTACATAAGTGTGCCATTTTTTAGTCACTTGTTTGATCACCAAATTGGCGCATGTGGTGCCGGGCTTTCCCCAGCATCTTGTAGATTCCCGTCTTAGGCTGGGAGAGAGAGCCTGCTTGAGATGTAATAATTTGCTTGCTGTGAATTGGAGGGATAATAAAAATGTTTTCGTTCTGTCCTCCCTTCACACAGACTAGATGGTCCAAATTCCTACGGCGACTGGTGATGTGGAGAAACCCCTCTGTGTCCATGAATATAACCTTAACATGGGAGGGGTTGACCTCCATGACCAGTTGTTGGCGCCGTACCTAATTGCCCATAAGACCAGATGCTGGTACAAAAAAAGTGTCTATATACATATTTCAATTGGCTCTGCTGAATGCTTTTGTGCTATACAAAGCTTCAGGACAAACTGGATCCTTCCTTAAACTCCAGGAAGAGATCATCACAGCCCTTCTGTTTTCAGAGGGTGCTGTGGCCCAACTTCCCAATCCAAATGCAGTAAGCTGGCTGCATAAGAGGCATTTTCCGCATGTCCTCTCTGGTACCCCTACCCAAAGAAACCCCCAAAGAAGATGTTGTGTCTGTAGAAAGTGCAGATATAGGTGTGTCAACCGCTTTTATTGTTCCTCCTGTCCTGACCAACCTGGTCTTTGCATTGGTGACTGTTTCAAACGCTACCACACACTAGTTGAGTATTAGCATAAGGTACAGCACTACACAGTCCTAGGCACACGTACACAGGGTCTTGAAAGATGTGATGGCCATCACATTTTGAGAGACCCTAATCTGCAACTTATAAAAGTGAAAAAAGTGAAGAAAAAAAAAAACCACACACACAAAAACACAACAAATAAAAAATAAAAAAGCCAAAAATAGTTGTGGTTTTATTTTTCTTCTCTCTCTCCCTATTGTTCTCTCTCTTATGTTCACTCTCTACTGTCCGCTCTACTGTTCACTCACTATTGTGCTATATCTATCGTTCTCTCTCTGTTTTATTTTTACTATGTTTTATTGTATTTGCTTTGCAGGTATGGTATGTTATACTGTAATGTTTGTTTTATTGTTAACGATCATTTGCTTAGCAGGTACGCCACTCAGCTGCAGCACAGGTTTATTTACTCTGACAGCAACAGTGTTTGCTCCCACGATACATAAAGCCGTGACTCTAGCGCTGTCAGAGGTGATTTCATCACCACAGTTAAAAAAAAAGAGCATATGTGCCGAAGCATGGGGGCAGGGGTGGAGGAGTGATTTGCTCCTAACATTAGGGGCGGATTGCTCCCATGCTTCGGCATATATTTTTTAGGCACAGATTGCAATGTTTTATTTTTACTATGTTTTATTGTATTTGCTTTGCAGGTATGGTAAGTCTAAAGCCGCGTACACACAGACGGACTTTTCGACCGAACTGGTCCGACGGACTTTCTGACAGACTTTCAACTGACTTTTGACGGACTTCCGACGGACTTTTTAACGAACTGACTTTCCTACACATGATCACACCAAAGTCCGACGGATTCATACGTGATGACATACACCAGATTAAAATAAGGAAGTTGATAGCCAGTAGCCAATAGCTGCCCTAGCGTCGTTTTTTTGTCCATTGGACTAGCGTACAGACGAGTGGATTTCTGGGTCCGGCGGAGTTACAACGTAAAGATTTGAAGCATGTTCCAAATCTAAAGTCCGTCAGATTTTCAACTGGAAAAGTCCGCTGAAGGTCCGATGAAGCCCACACATATGACCTGACCATATGTACGCTGCATTATTGTTATACTGTAATGTTACTTTGTTTTATTGTTAACCATCATTTGCTTAGCAGGTATGCCATTCAGCTGCAGCACTGGTTTATCTATCTTGACAGCAACAGCGTTTGCTCCCACGATACGTAAATCAGCGACTCCAGCTCTGTAGGAGGTGATTTCACCACCACAGTTAAAAATAAATGGTGCATGTATGCCAATCATTAGAAGTGGGTGGATGAAGGGCGGTATTCTAATGGTGGGCATACCCTTTTTCGTCAGCCCCCAGGCTACATGAAAAATGGTTTTCTCAGGCTTTCCTGTCCCAACAGGGAACCCGAGAATGCAGCCGGTGGTTCCGCCAGCTGACCATAGAGCTGATAAGAGACCAGAATGGCTCCAATCATCTCTATGGCCTAAGAAACTGGAAGCCACAAGCATTTCATGACTTAGGTTTCGCCGGATATAAACAGCGCCATTGGGAAATTGGCAAAGCATTATATCACACCAATCTTGGCGTGGTCAAATGCTTTGAGGGCAGAGGAGAGATCTAGGGTCTAATAGACCCCAATTCTTTCAAAAAAGAGTACCTGTCACTACCTATTGCTATCATGGGGAATATTTACATTCCCTGAGATAACAATAAAAATGATTAAAAAAAATGAAAAAACAGTATAAAAAAATAAATTAAAAAAAAAAAGCAACCCTGTCCCCCCGTACACGGTTAGACTGCCAAAAAGTCCCACACATGTGGAATCCCCATACTCAGGAGAAGCAGCAGAATGTATTTTGAGGTGTAATTCCACATATAACCATGCCATGTTTGAACAATATATAATTTAGTGACAACATTGTGTAAAACAAAAATTCTAATTTTCTCGAAGCTTGTGGCAAAATATAAAATATTCCATGGACTCAATATGCCTCTCAGCAAATAGCTTGAAGTGTATTCTTTCCAAAATGGGGTCATTCGGGGGGGTTTGTGCTATCTTGTCATTTCATGGCCTCCGAAACTGTGATAAGTAGTGAAGACGTGAAATCACCATTTTACGCCCTTAGAAAGCCTGAAGACAGTGCTTGGTTTTTGGGGTCCTGTAGCTAGGCTCCCAAAAAGCCTAGCAGAATGTAGTTTGGGTTGTAATTTCATATATGCCTATGGCATGTTTGAGTAATAGATCATTTAGTGACAACTTTGTGCAAAAAAAAAAAAATTTTCCTGCAGCTTGTGGCAAAATATAAAATATTTCATGGACTCAACATGCCTATCAGTAAATATCTTGGGGTGTTTACTTTCCAAAATGGGATCATTTGGGGGGGTTTGTGCTATCTTGGCATTTTTTATGGTCTTCATTAGGGATGAGCCGAACACCCCCCTGTTCGGTTCGCACCAGAACATGCGAACAGGAAAAAAGTTCGCGCGAACACCGTTAAAGTCTATGGGACATGAATAATCAAAAGTGCTAATTTTAAAGGCTTATATGCAAGTTATTGTCATAAAAAGTATTTGGGGACCCGGGTCCTGCCCCAGGGGACATGGATCAATGCAAAAAAAAGTTTTAAAAACGGCCGTTTTTTCAGGAGCAGTGATTTTAATAATGCTTAAAGTCAAACAATAAAAGTGTAATATCCCTTTAAATTTCGTACCTGGGGGGTGTCTATAGTATGCCTGTAAAGGGGCGCATGTTTCCCGTGTTTAGAACAGTCTGACAGCAAAATGACATTTCGAAGGAAAAATTACATTTAAAACTACCCGCGGCTATTGCATTGCCGACAATACACATAGAAGTTTATTGATAAAAACGGCATGGGAATTCAACACAGGGAAACCCTGAACCAAAATTAAAAAAAAAAAAAAATGACATGGGAGTCCCCCTAAATTCCATACCAGGCCCTTCAGGTCTGCTATGGATATTAAGGGGAACCCCGGACAAAATTAAAAAAAGAAATGACGTGGGGTTCCCCCTAAATTCCATACCAGACCCTTCAGGTCTGGTATGGATTTTAAGGGGAACCCCGCGCCCAAAAAAAAAACGTGTGGGGTCCCCCCAAAAATCCATACCAGACCCTTATCCGAGCACGCAACCTGGCAGGCCGCAGGAAAAGAGGGGGGATGAGAGTACGGCCCCCCCTCCTGAACCGTACCAGGCCACATGCCCTCAACATTGGGAGGGTGCTTTGGGGTAGCCCCCCAAAACACCTTGTCCCCATGTTGATGAGGACAAGGGCCTCATCCTCACAACCCTGGCCGGTGGTTGTGGGGGTCTGTGGGCGGGGGGCTTATCAGAATCTGGAAGCCCCCTTTAACAAGGGAACCCCCAAATCCCGGCCCCCCCCTGCGTGACGTGGTAAGGGGGTACTTACCCCTACCATTTCACTAAAAAACTGTCAAAAATGTTAAAAAATGACAAGAGACAGTTTTTGACAATTCCTTTATTTAAATGCTTCTTCTTTATTCTATCTTCCTTCATCTTCTTCTGGTTCTTCTGGCTCCTCTGGTTATTCCTCCAGCATTCTTGTCCAGCATCTCCTCCGCTGCGTCTTCTATCTTCTTCTCCTCGGGCCGCTCCGCATCCATAGCATGGGGGGAGGCTCCCGCTCTTCTCTTCATCTTCTTCTTCATCCTCTTCTCTTCTTCCTTCTTCTCTTCTTCTCTTCTTCATTTTCTTCGCCGGGCCGCTCCGCATCCATGCTGGCATGGAGGGAGGCTCCCACTATGTGATGGCGTCTCCTTGTCTGACGGTTCTTAAATAACGGGGGGTGGGGCCACCTGGTGACCCCGCCCCCTCTGATGCACGGGACAAGACGGGACTTCCCTGTGGCATTCCCCGTGATGTCACAGGGGAGTCCCGTCAAGTCACCATGCGTCAGAGGTGGGCGGAGTCACCGGGTGGCCCCGCCCCCCTTTATTTAAGAACCGTCAGACGAGAAGACTCACACAGCGGGAGCCTCCCTCCATGCTAGCATGGGTGCGGAGCGGCCCGGAGAAGAAAATGAAGAAGAGAAGAAGAGAAGAAGGAAGAAGAGAAGAAGATGAAGAAGATGAAGAGAAGAGCGGGAGCCTCCCCCCATGCCATGGATGCGGAGCGGCCCGAGGAGAAGAAGATAGAAGACGCCACGGAGGAGATACTGGACGAGAACGCCGGAGGAAGAACCAGAAGAACCAGAAGAACCAGAAGAAGATGAAGGAAGATAGAAGAAAGAAGAAGCATTTAAATAAAGGAATTGTCAAAAACCGTCTCTTGTCATTTTTAACATTTTTGACAGTTTTTTAGTGAAATGGTAGGGGTAAGTACCCCCTTACCATTTCACGCAGGGGGGGCCGGGATCTGGGTGTTCCCTTGTTAAAGGGGTCTTCCAGATTCCGATAAGCCCTCCGCCCGCAGACCCCCACAACCACCGGCCAGGGTTGTGGGGATGAGGCCCTTGTCCTCATCAACATGGGGACAAGGTGTTTTGGTGGGCTATCCAAAAGCATCCTCCCAATGTTGAGAGCATGTGGCCTGGTACGGTCCCCCCCTCTTTTCCTGCGGCCTGCCAGCTGGCGTGCTCGGATAAGGGTCTGGTATGGATTTTTGGGGGGACCCCACGCCGGTTTTTTTTTTTTGGCGCGGGGTTCCCCTTAAAATCCATACCAGACCTGAAGGGTCTGGTATGGAATTTAGGGGGAACCCCACGTCATTTTTTTTTTAAATTTTGGCCGGGGTTCCCCTTAATATCCATACCAGATCTGAAGGGCCTGGTATGGAATTTAGGGGGACTCCCACGTCATTTTTTTTTTTAAATTTTGGTTCGGGGGTTTCCCTGTGTTGAATTCCCATGCCGTTTTTATCAATGAACTTCTATGTGTATTGTCGGCAATGCAATAGCCGCAGGTAGTTTTAAATGTATCTTTTCCTTCGAAATGTCATTTTGCTGTCAGACTGTTCTAAACACGGGAAACACGCGCCCCTTTACAGGCATACTATAGACACCCCCCAGGTACGAAATTTAAAGGGATATTACACTTTTATTGTTTGACTTTAAGCATTAATAAAATCACTGCTCCTGAAAAAACGGCCGTTTTTAAAACTTTTTTTTGCATTGATCCATGTCCCCTGGAGCAGGACTCGGGTCCCCAAACACTTTTTATGACAATAACTTGCATATAAGCCTTTAAAATTAGCACTTTGATTTCTCCCATAGACTTTTAAAGGGTGTGTTGCGGCATTCGAATTTGCCGCGAACACCCCAAATTGTTCGCTGTTCGGCGAACTTGCGAACAGCCAATGTTCGAGTCGAACATGAGTTCGACTCAAACTCGAAGCTCATCCCTAGTCTTCATAGCTGTGATAGGTAGTGAGGAGTGAAATTTAAAATTTATACCCTTAGAAATCCTGAAGGCAGTGCTTGGATTTTGGGGTCCTCTATGCGACTAGGCTCCAAAAAAGCCTCACACATGAGGTATCCCCATACTTGGGAGAAACAGCAGAATGTATTTTGGGGTGTAATTCCACATATAACCATGGCATGTGTGAGCAATATATCATTTAGTGACAACTTTGTGTAATTTTTTTTGTCATTTTTCAATCACTTGTGACAAAAAAATAAAATATTCAATGGGTTCAACATGCCTCTAAGAAATTTCCTTGGGGTATCTACTTTCCAAAATGGGGTCATTTGGGGGGGGTTTGTACTTCCCTGCCATTTTAGCACCTCAAGAAATGAGATAGGTAGTCATAAACTAAAAGCTGCGTAAATTTCAGAAAATGTACTCTAGTTTGTAAACGCTACAAATTTTGCGCAAACCAATAAATATACGCTTATTGACATGTTTTTAGCAAAGATATGTGGCTGAATACATTTTGGCCTAAATGTATGACAAAAATTTAGTTTATTAATTTTTTTTTATAACAAAAATTTAGAAAATTTTATTTTTTTTCAAAATTTTCGGTCTTTTTCCGTTTATATTGCAAAAAATAAAAATCACAGAGGCAATCAAATACCATCAAAAGAAAGCTCTATTTGTGGGAAAAAAAGAACGCAAATTTTGCTTGGGTACAGCATTGCATGACCGATCAATTACCAGTTAAAGCAGCGCAGTGCCAAATTGTAAAAAGTGCTCTGGTCATTGAGCAGCCAAATCCCCGGGGGCTGTAGTGATTAAGGGGAAATCCCCATGCCAAAATTTAAAAAAAACAGCATAGGGTCCCCTCTTAGGTCTGGTATGGATTTTGAAGATAACTCTCACGCCAATTTTGTTTTTTAAAATGGCGTGGGATCCCCCCAAAATCCATACCAGATCCTTATCTGAGAATGCAGCCTGGCTGACCAGGTAAGAGGGGTACAAGCGAGCAGCCCTTCCCTCCTGAACTATACCAGGCCACATACCCTCAACATGGGGGGTGCTTTGTGGAGTGATTGGGGCTCTGCCCCCCATCCCAAAGCACCTTGACCCCATGTTGTTTGGGACAAGGGCCTCTTCTCCACAACCCTGGGTTGTGGTTATGGGGGTCTGTGGGTAGGGGGATTATTAGAATCTGGAAGCCCCTTTTAACAAGGGGGCCCCCAGATCCTGATCCTCCATATGTGAATGAGTAGGGGTATGTATATATCAGGATTGACAATGGATCTACATTGTTTTTTTATTTTTAATAAAGAAATTGTCAAAAACTGTGTTTGGGGGGGCGTGGCTAGCTGGCGAGTAGAAAAGATGTCTGAGTAGTCAGCTCCAGCGCCGACCAGAGATCTTGAGCAGGAACACCGCTCCAAAGTAGACATGTGTAGAATGGAAAAATTCATTTAGTTTCATTTCGGATAGATTTATGTTTCTAATTTCGTTCAGTTATAGAATTCATTAAGTAAAGTTTCGTAATTCATTTAGTTTTTGTTAAATTTGGTTTAGTTTTCATTAAAATTTGTTTCATTTATTAATTTTCAAATGAATTCCAACTTTTCAGAAGGATTAGAATTCGAATCGGTCAAAAAGCAATGATCGATTCTAATTCTGTGTGAAGAAATAGCTGGTTGTTAAGCAGCGGGCCGGGAAGTCGCCCCCCCGCGTCCTAAACAACCATGAGTCCTTATCTGTCAGCGGTCTTCTCCACTGGCAGATGAAAATAAAGATAAAGAATTGCCTGGCTGAAGAAAAATGTTTTAAAAAATGGCGTAGAGTCCCCCACCAGTCCATACCAGGCCCTTCGAGTCTGGTAGGGATTTTAAGGGGAATCCCACGCCAAAATTTAAAACAAAAATAGCGTGGCGTCCCCCCAAAAATCCATGCCAAACCCTTATCTGAGCATGCAGCCTGGAAGGTCATGAAATGGGGGGATGAGCGAGCGCCCCCCTCCTGGATCATACTGGGCCACATGCCCTCAACATGGGGGATGGGTGCTTTGGGGTGCCCCCTATCCCAAAGCACCTTGTTCCCATGTTGTTGGGGACAAGAGCCTCTTCCTGACAACCCTGGGCTGTGGTTGTTGGGGTCTGTGGGTGGGGGGCTTATCGGATTCTGCCTCCCCTATGTAAATGGGTATCGGGTAAATCGTACCCTTACTAGAGGTATTTTCTCTGGCCAATGCCGATATTTAAAAATCGTGGTGGCCAATGGCCGATATATGATGCCGATTTTTTTGGGCCGATATATTTGGCGGATTTTTTTTTTTCCTTCATCTCATAAAAGCTAACAGTTTCTTTTCTCTTTACTCCTTTCACAATAGGGCATTTTTCAGGCACTTTTGGGCTAAAAATAGCACCTGTAAAGTGCCTGCAAAACGGCTCCCCTGCAGTCACTCGGGCTTTCACACTGAGGCGATGCAGTGGCAGGATGTTAAAAAAAAGTCCTGCAAGCGGCATCTTTGGAGCTGTGTATACCGCTGCTCCACCACTCCTGCCCATTGAAATGAATGCACACCGCTGCCGAAGCGCCTACAAAGTGTTTCTGCAAAAACTAGCAGCGTTTTTCCATCAAAGCATGCCCGCTCCAGTGTGGAGGCAACCTTAAGGGCACTTTCACACTGGGACGGGGGCATCAGCGGTAATGCGCCGCTATTGTAAGCTTTCACACTGGAGACAAAGCAGTGGCACTTTCGGGTCGGTTTGCAGGTGCAATTATTAGCGCAATAGCGCCTGCAAACCGCCCCAGTGTGAAAGGGCCCTAAGTAATAAGTGATACAGAAAATTTCTTACATTTATTAAACAAAACAAACCTCCAATCAGTTCACTTGTATGTATACTTTAGATAGCAAAAAAAACCTATATCTTAAATATTAAATACACAAAAGCAGGTAATCAAAACTTTTGGACGAAAAAAAATGGGCTAACTTTACTGCTTAGTTTTTTTTTTAATTCATTAGTTTATTTATTTTTTTTAAATTGCGTTTGAAAGACCGCTGCGCAAATACTTTGTGACATAAAATATTGCAACAACCGCTATTTTATTCCCTAGGGTCTCTGCTAAAAAAAAATATATATATATATATATAATGTTTGGGGGTTCTAAGTGATTTTCTAGCAGAAAATACAGGATTTTTACCTGTAAGCAACAAGTGTCAGAAAAGATTTAGTCTTTAAATGGTTAAACTGAGAACTCCTCCACATGGAGTTCAGCTCATTGATAAAAGAACCTGAAGAGATACAATGTATCTTCTTATCAGATTTGGCAGGCTGCCCAGAGGAGGAAAGAAGAAAACTTCAGGCAACTTGCATTGACTTCTATTACAGAAGTCATTTGCAAGACACACTGAAGTTATAATCGGCCTTTTTTATCAGCACAATCGGCCGATGCTGACCGATTAAGTGCCTGTTCACACTGATGCGAGTTCATAACGAATGTGATGCGTCAAAAACATTCTAAATTCGCATGTCATCCATAAAGTCATTGTTTTCAATGACCGTCGTTCACATACATGCGTTGCGATTCCCCTACGAATGGGATGCGATAATAAAAAGGGTCTTGTGCGAGTTTACAGCGTTGCGAATTTAGCCTCCATAGACATCAATGTAAATCATTCTGGAATCGCATTGTTGGTTCAGATATGTGCGAATTCCACCACACTACTCTCCACAAAAAACCAGAAAGTACACAGGAAGTTAACACCTTTTTTTTTTTTTACATTATGATTCCATTGGCTAGAACATCAATTGCAGCTATGACCAACTCCTGAAATTCGCAGTAAAATCACGGTAAAATTGCGGTAAATTCACGGTAAAATCGCACCTCACACAGGACAAAAAAAACGGAACAAATTCACAGCGCAGCAGTGTGAGCCGGCACTTAGTAAAAAACGCCAAATATCGGCCGATATATCGGTCAACCGATATATCGGTCGACCTCTAACCCTTACCCATTCACCAAAAAGGTGTCAAAAAGTAGGAAACACAGGAAATTGTTTTTGACATGTCCTTTATTAAAAAAGAAAAAAAATAGTGTCCCTTGATATACATCCATCGTTCATCACGACGCCCACTCATCCGAAACATAGAAAAATGGCAAAAAACGCCATAACATCATATAAAGTCATGTGACGCGAGAAGGGTCGTGCCACCGGGTGACGTAACCGGATGGCCCGCCTCTTGCCTATATAAGAGCTGTCAAAGCCGAAGAGAGGGCATACGGTGGGTAGCCTTGTAGGAGGCAAAGCGTTTTGTTGCCATTTCTCTATTTTTCGGGTCGGCGGGCTTCGTGGTGGACAATGGATGTACATTGATGGACACCATTTTTTTTTTTTTTAATAAAGGACTTGTCAAAAACTGTTTCCTGTGTTTCTTTCTTTTTGAAACTTTTTTTGGTGAATGGGTATGGGTATGATGTACCATTTACATGGGGGGTGGATCTGGGGGCCCCCTTGTTAAAGGGGGCTTCCAGATTCTGATAAGCTCCCCCACCCACAGTCCTGACAACCACAGCCCAGGGTTGTTGGGAAGAGGCCCGTGTCCCCATAAACATGGTACTTTGAGGGCTTGTGGCCTGGTGTGGTTCAGGGGGATGCAATCGCTCACCCTATTTCTTGACCTGCCAGACTGCACGCTCGGATAAAGGTATGGTATGGATTTTGATGGGACCCCACACAATTTTTATTTTTTTTTGGCGGGAGGTTTGCCTTAAAATCTGCACGCTTTGACTTGAAGGGCCTGGTATGGACTGGGGGACCCTACGCCATTGCCGGGTAATGCCAGCATTCTTTATTTTTATATTCATCTGTCAGTGAGGAAGCCCGCTGACAGATTATGACTCATGGTTGATAAGGATGAGGGCAGCTGGCTTCCCAGCCCGCTGCTTAATAACCAGTTATTTGTTCACACAGAATTCGAATCAGTCTATTGTTTTTCAAACTTTCCGAATTCTAATTGTTCTGAAAAGTTGGAATTCATTTGAAAATGAATAACAAACTAATTTTAACGGATTTCAATGGAAGATGCACTTTGGGTGTTTTTGTCATCTATTATCCTATGAGATACGACTTAAAGGATTTCTTCATTTGTTTTGGACACTTTATGGACTGATCACCATTATTTAATTATTTCACATTGTTCACAAGTTAATAGCACTGTGATCTTTTTGTTTTTCATGTTTTTACACAAATTGTTCTGTTGTGTGATTGCCAGCTGCTTTTTTGATTATTCATCGCTACTCTTCACCAATTGCTACATTTATTTCTACTTCAATTCAACCTGTTCTAAGAGTAGAATAGATGCCAAATAAAAAATACAACAAAACCAAATATAGTGCAGGTCATGATAGCTATCCAAAATGAAAGGAATATGTTTAATATGAAAGGTATCACTCAGTCACAAAACAGAGACTGAGAAAGCCTGGGAAACCGGGATCAGCCTCATGGTATTATTTAACCACTACCGACCGGCTCACGTCGATATACGTCGGCAAAGTGGCACGGGTGCGCAAAACGACGTACCCGTATGTCCCTCCGTCATCGGCGGCTAGCGGACCATGGGAGTGTGCCCGCGGACTCAATGTCCACCGGTGGCCTGCGATCATCACACAGAGAAGCAGAATGGGGAGATGCCTATGTAAACAAGGCATTTCCCTGTTCTGCCTAGCAACATGACAGGTATCTACTGCTCCCAGTGATCGGGAGCAGTGATCTCTGTCATGTTCTATTGAGCCCATCACCCCTACAGTTAGAACACACTGAGGGAACACACTTAACCCCTTGATCGCCCCCTAGATCATCCCTTTAACCCCTCCCTTCCAGTGACATTTACACAGTAATCAGTGCATTTTTATAGCACTGATCGCTGTATAAATGTCAATGGTCCCAATATATTGTCAAAAGTGTCCAATCTGTCCGCCGCAACGTCGCAGTCATGATAAAAATTGCAGATCGCCGCCATTACTAATAAAAAAGAATTAATAATAAAAATGCCATAAATCTATCCCCTATTTTGTAGACCCAATAACTTTTGCGCAAACCAATCAATATACGCTTATTGTGATTTTTTTTACCAAAAATATGTAGAAGAATACATCTTGACCTAAACTGAGGAAGAATTTTGTTTTTTAGATATGCTTTGGGGATAGTTATAGCGAAAAGTAAAAAAAAATTGCTTTTTTTTATTTGTGGGAAAAAAAGCACGCTACAACATCGCATGACCGCGCAATTGTCAGTTAAAGCAACGCAGTGCCGTATCGCAAAAAGGGCTTGGTCAGGAAGGGGGTAAATCCTTCCGGGGCTGAAGTGGTTAATTGTTTCTTTTTGGGTTTACATCTTCCTTTTTTGTGTGGCAGACAGATCCAGCTCAAGTGGGATTGAGATGATTTTGCAATCCCAACCAAATAAAAGAAAGGTGAAGATGTAAAGCCCAAAAATAGACCATTCAATAATACCTTGAGGCTGATCCCAACTTCCCAAGCTCTCTCAGTCTCCAGTACTCTGTGACTGAATGATAACTTTCATCAGTGCCAGACTGGCCTACCGGGATACAGGGAAATTTCCTGGTAGGCTGTCTGCACTTAGTGCCGTGGGGCCGCTTTTGGCTCAGAGCTTGGCCGGCTGTGTCAGCGAAATAAAGAGCAGCGGCGGCCGCTGCACTATGCAATGTGTGTGTGTGCCTCCCCCTCCGATCTGGCGCTGCCCACTGAACTGCAGAGTGATATGCCTCTATGTATGTGTGTGCCTGGGGGAGGAGCAGGAGAACGCTGTGCTGCTTGATTTCCCCTTCCATTCGTGACTCGTCCCGTGCGGCGCCAGCACCGCCCACTAATCTGCACAGAGAATAGGAGAAGTTAACAGCCGCCCAGGCAGCAGAAGAATTAAGGTACTTAAAATCTCTCTCTCTCTCTCTCTCTCTCTCTCTCTCTCTCTCTCTCTCTCACACAAAACTTTACTTTTATTTCCCCACCACTGTGCCCATCAAACGCAGCCACTGCCATCAAGTGCAGCTACTGTGCCCATTAAACGCTGCCACTGTGCCCATCAAACGCAGCCACTATGCCATCAAACGCAGCCACTGTACCATCAAATGCAGCCACTGTACCCATCAATTGCCACCTCTGTGCCCATTAAACGCAGCCACTGTGCCATCAAGCGCAGCCGCTGTACCCATAAATTGCCACCACTGTGCCCATCAAATGCAGCCACTGTGCCCATCAAACGCAGCCACTGTACCATCAAACACAGCCACTGTGCCATTAAACGCAGCCACTGTACCATCAAACGCAGCCACTGTATCCATCAATTGCCACCTGTGACAGACCTAGCCAGAAAAGAGGCTTTTGGAGGGGACTGAATGCCAGCCTCCTGCAAACCAATGTTCTATTATGTTTGTTTGCCTTGGATCACAGGATGTGTATTGCATTGGAGGGTTTGTGTTTGTCTGCCTTGGATCACAGGATGTGTATTGCATTGGAGGGAGGGGGGATTCTTCCAACAGCTCTCCCTGCTAACACTGTGTACTGATGAGATGTTAAACACACCTGACCTGTGTGTCCATTGTCATTGGACAGTTTAACCCACCCTCTTTTCCAAGGGTGGGGGGGAAAGAGTCTCTGAGTTATTTTATCTGCTGTGACCATGTGTTATAATAAATGAGTTGATTCCTGCTTGGCCCTGAAGACAGAGCATCTTGTCTCGTTTCTGGGGTGGATTATTTGTATGGGTTCCTTGTTCGGCTGATTGAAGTGTTCAGTAGCTGCCTTTGTGTTTGGGTATGGAATATCCTAAACGACTTTAACCCCTTTCACACTCGGGGTGTCGTTACACCACCTCTGTGCCAATTAAACGCAACCACTGTACTATCAAATGCAGCCACTGTACCCATAAATTGCCACCACTGTGCCCATCAAACGCAGCCACTGCCATCAAGTGCAGCTACTGTGCCCACTAAACGCAGCCACTGTGCCATTAAGCGCAGCCAATGTGCCACTATCATCAAACACAGCCACTATAACCATCAAATTTTGTGGCAGTCACATTTGTCTGCAGTTTATACCCATAAATTGCCACCACTGTGCCCATTAAACGCTGCCACTGTGCCCATCAAACGCAGCCACTATGCCATCAAACGCAGCCTCTGTACCCATAAATTGCCGCCACTGTGCCATCAAACGCTGCCACTGTACCCATAAATTGCCACCACTGTGACCATCAAACGCTGCCACTGTACCCATAAATTGCCACCACTGTGACCATCAAACGCAGCCACTGTGCCATCAAACGCAGCCACTGTACCATCAAACGCAGCCACTGTACCCATCAATTGCCACCTCTGTGCCAATTAAACGCAGCCACTGTACTATCAAATGCAGCCACTGTACCCATCAAACGCAGCCACTGTGCCCATCAAACGCAGCCACTGTGCCATCAAACGCAGCCACTGTGACCATCAAACGCAGCCACTGTACCCATCAATTGCCACCTCTGTGCCCATTAAACACAGCCACTGTACTATCAAACGCAGCCACTGTACCCAAAAATTGCCACCACTGTGCCCACTGAACGCAGCCACTGTGCCATTAAGCACAGTCAATGTGCCACTACCATCAAACGCAGCCACTGTAACCATCAATTGCCGCCAGTTTGCCCCATCAATTGCCACCAGTTTGCCCATCAAATGCTGCCAGTGTCCCCCCTCCCCCCGCCCGGCACTTACCTGTCTCAGGTCAGCGCGTTCCTCCATGTTCCCTCCGATAGGCATCCAATCACAAGATCCATGATTGACGGTTGCAATGGACGCACCGCCACTGCCCAGTTGTATTTCCCCTGGGTGGGGAAATACCACCATGTTTTACATTATACGTCCCTATACACTGTATGCCCTATAAAAAGGAGGTGGGGTTTTATATGTGTCTTATCTATATATAATGCACTCTTCAAATGTGCTTTAAAATGCATGGTTTTCCATTTTATGAACAAGAAAATAATAACGTTATGCTGTTGGGTGGGTATATTAATGCTATGGGGCTGGTATGACATTTTTTCCAGGGCTGGTTTTCATTCCCAGTCCGGCCCTGACTTTCATATATTAAGCATATTACTTTCATTTTGGATAGTTATTATGACCTGTCCTGCACTATATTTGGTTTTGGTTTTGTTGTATTTTTTATTTGGCATCTAATCTTGGAAGAGATTTAATTAAAGATAGACTTATGGCACAGAGAATAGAGGTAGAAGTTCAAGACAAAGTAGCACAGTTACCCAGTATCAATGTTTAGGGCAGGGTATCCCTGTTTTGGCAAGTGTACTATTAGAAATGCCATCTGCTCCATAAACTGTGGAGCCAGTTGTGATCGCTCTGGGGAGAGAATATTTCCAGTGATGGAAAATACCCTCTCGCTTTGGACTGAAGTTGGGGGTGCAGGATATAAGCTCTTGGGCTACAATGGAGAGTGCAGGCCAAATCCCCCTATTTTCATGCCAATATTGTAAAGTCTCAGTAGTAGGGGGCAAATGTGGCTCAGAAAGATAAGCCTTTACTGTATCTGAGACACTACTTTGTTTCTTGAGGGGAAGTCTCGTGGATCCACTCAAACTATCTAATGTCTCAGCCCAAATCTCATCTGCTCTGGTTGTGTTCGCAGCAGTGGTACTGATAGGTGTTGACATAGTATCATCAGCAGGCTCCTCCAGTTCTTCTTCATCCACCACTAGCGGCATAAACAATTGTCTTTGCCTGACACATACCCTTTCAAATAATTTATCCCTCCAGGTGGTTAGTACATTGCTTCGGAAAGGCATTTGGCCCTTTATTCGAGGATCACACATTGAGGCAAGCATTAGCTCAGTAGAAGCTTGTTAATCCTTGTAGTTAGTTGACTCTTAAGCCTCCTTAGAATGGCCACTAGGTAACAGCTCTCTATTGATCAGAAAGCCATCCAGCTTATTGCCAAGGTGTGTGAATAGGGGCATAAGTTGAGACAAGCTTGCATTCTTTCAGCTCAAGCTTTCCGTGATAGTGTGGAAGGGACTAAGCACTGCCACCAACTGACCAATTATTGTCCACTCCTCCCTGCATAGTGATCTAGCTGTGCCTATAAAATGCTCATGGGACATGGCATGAATTGCATTTTGTTGCTCAAGTATTCTCTCAAGCATTTGTAGAATTCCACTAAGTGCCTATGTCCTGCTTCAAGCGGTGCTGAGTAAGGCCAGCCTTACTTTGCTTAGTTCTGAATATGTGGCTATCTTTGACACTTCTGTGAAATGGCCTGCTATCTTTCAGCAGGATTCCAGAACTGCTGAAAACTTTTGACTACTGTAGTCATCCAGAGCAGCCTGCATGACATGTATTGAGCAGCGAACTCACAAATTGCCCATCACTCAGAGCTAGGGATGAGCCGAACACCCCCCTGTTCGGTTCGCACCAGAACATGCGAACAGGAAAAAAGTTTGTTCGAACACGCGAACACCGTTAAAGTCTATGGGACACGAACATGAATAATCAAAAGTGCTAATTTTAAAGGCTTATATGCAAGTTATTGTCATAAAAAGTGTTTGGGGACCTGGGTCCTGCCCCAGGGGACATGGATCAATGCAAAAAAAAGTTTTAAAAACGGCCGTTTTTTCAGGAGCAGTGATTTTAATAATGCTTAAAGTCAAGCAATAAAAGTGTAATATCCCTTTAAATTTCGTAGCTGGGGGGTGTCTAGAGTATGCCTGTAAAGGGGCGCATGTTTCCTATGTTTAGAACAGTTTGACAGCAAAATGACATTTCAAAGGAAAAAACCCATTTAAAACTACTCGCGGCTAATGTCATTTTGCTGTCAGACTGTTCTAAACACAGGAAATATGCGTCCCTTTACAGGCATACTATAGACACCCCCTAGCTACGAAATTTAAAGGGATATTACACTTTTATTGTTTGACTTTAAGCATTATTAGAATCACTGCTCCTGAAAAAACTGCCATTTTTAAAACTTTTTTTTGCATTGATCCATGTCCCCTGGGGCAGGACCCAGGTCCCCAAACACTTTTTATGACAATAACTTGCATATAAGCCTTTAAAATTAGCACTTTTGATTTCTCCCATAGACTTTTAAAGGGTGTTCCGCGGCATTCGAATTTGCCGCAAACACCCCAAATTGTTCGCTGTTCGGCGAACTTGCGAACAGCCAATGTTTGAGTCGAACATGAGTTCGACTCGAACTCGAAGCTCATCCCTACTCAGAGCCTTAATCATATTTCTTGCTCCATCTGTTACCACAAACCCTATGTTTAGTTGCATGCCTGCATAGGTCTCCTAGCCACTCTGCCACCATTTCTTGGAGTGCACACAAATTATTTTGAGCACTGTGTTGCTCATCCATAACCTCTGCATGCAAGAGGAAAGAATGGTGCCCCTGTTTAACAATTACTGCCCCAGCTCCTGTGCTTCTTGCCCCTGGTATTGGTTTTATAGGTTCTGACACAGTGGGTTGCCACCAGTGCATGGTCAATGATAAAACTGCATGCTAGCCACTGGAAGCACTCCACAAGTCAGAGGTAAAATGAACAGACTGGCCAGCAGCTCTGCCCAACTCCTCTTTCAATGCCTGCACACATTACTTATATAAAGAGGGTACTACATTACAGCTGAATGTACAATATATTGAGGTGCAACTGCCTGCATTAGTTGCTTAAATGGCTCCCCTTCCACCAAATTATAAGGTCCTCCACCGAAAAAATGTTTTGCACATATACAGAAATAAAATGCAAGGGCAATTATAACATATTATCAACATATCACGTATCGGTTACAATATTACAGGAGTTTGAAAACAATGAAAGAGAAAGATAGGCAGTGTAAGCTAAGGTTAAAAACAATGCTGTTCATTTATAACAACTCGACAATTACAAATATATTGCGGGTAGACACATTCTTTAAGTCGATATGATGTACTTGGAGGTAAAGTGTTTGGTAGCCACCAATCCTCTTGAGCCTGAGCCCTGAGAGGTGACAAGTGCAGCGAAGGGGTGTCGAGAGGAGTGTGGGGGTAAACAAGTACAGGTCGACCCATTTCCCATTCACCCCTAAAGGGATCTAACTGTGAGTGGGAGGGGACCAGCAGTTATCTCAGATGAAGTCCTACAGATTAGGTTTGCCTCGCGTAGCATAACTATTATCCCCGTATAGAGTTGGAATTCTCTACAGTCCATTGAAAAGTTGGAGACCATTGCCGGGCCAGCCAGCAGGTTCCAGCAGGTAAGAATAGAGTTGGGGTGTATCCTGTGTGTTTCAGCTCGGACCAAGTCCGTTAGTAACCTAAAAGGTCAGGGAATAGGAATGGTAAGGTGAGCGCGACAGAGTTTTTATGGGTCTTGGTTGACTGTTACTCGGTTACCCGCTGTTGAGGGAACAGACGTGGTCAGGGGGGTGTGAGAAGTCGTGGAATCTCTGTAGTGTATCCAACAGGCCCATCGCCATCAGCGATGGTAGGTGGGTTAGTACTTCTCCAATGGACAGGTATGCATTGAGTGGCAGTGTTAATGAGGTTTAGGGTGAGGGATTTTGACCATGGCAGGGATGTGTGGTGAAGGAGGTACTGTGCAGGAGTGAAGTCTGGGGTGTATGAGGTGATGCTCACTATGAGGTCATGTACTTCCTTCCAGAATGTTTGAAGTAATGGGCATTCCCACCATATATGGATGAGTGCCTCGAGCGAAGTTACATCGCCGACATGTTGGGGGATAGTAGGGAAGAATCTATGTAGTTTATTAGGTGTGCGATACCACCTTGAGTAAATCTTTTTACCTATTCTCTTGCGCTGATACGTTGGTGGACCCTTTATGTGTGTGTTCAAAAATTCGTTCCCACACGTCTTTAGATAGCTCAGTTGCCAAGTCAGTTTCCCAGCATCGGTTTGTCCGAAGATTAGGTGTGTTGTGTGAGGTTAAAAGTGCAGAGATCCCCTAGATTAAATGACTTTGGGGCTCTGTGCTCTTACATATGTGTTCAAAGGGTGTCAAGTCCCTGTTCCATTGAGAGATTAGATGTGTACTCTGGAAAAAATGTCTGAGGTGGAGAAATTTGGAGGTCATTAGTATGTTGAGCTCAGGAAATTTGGAGGTCATGGCCGTGTGTGAGAGGTGAGTATCACCATTAAAGAACTGATGAGCTCTGATTGGGGGTCATTGGGAGGTGTAGTTAAGTCATGTGCTAAAATGCTTGGTGTGAACTCCGGATTTTGGGTTATAGGTGTCATTGGGCCATGGATCGGTGACAGGTTCAAAGATTTGCATGATGCTCTGAAATTAAATAATGTAGATCCTATTAATGGGTGAGAGGAACATTCTGTAGGTATCCACTGTTGAGTGATCCAGGGAAGATGAGAGATTGGTATTTGAAGGAAGGCGCTTTCTATGTGTATCCAATCTTTGCTGTGTTTGTGAATGTGCCAATCCACTATTCTTGTGAGTTGGCTCGCCCTGTAGTATGTGTGTATATCTGATAACCCTATACCACCCTTTCGTTTAGGCAGAGTCAACTTTTCCCAGCTCAGCCTGGGAGGATGTGCGGACTATAGAAGGTTTCTGCACATTTGTTTATATGTAGTAAAAAACAAGGGGGGTAGTTTGATTGGAATGGCTTGCAGCAAGTATAGTAGTCTGGGGAGGACGTTCATTTTTAAAATCGCCGCTCTACAGAACTAAGAAAAAGGACCCTTATTCCAGTTGTCTAAATCTCCCTGTATTTTCTGGAGTGTGGGCACAAAATTTTTTGCGTATAATTCTATCAGTTTGGTAGGAAGTTTAATGCCTAAGTAGGTTATGTCATGTGGCTCCCAGCTGAAAGGGAAATTGTTTTGGCACCGAGATACTGTTGCTGTGGGGAGCATGATGTTGAGGGCTGTGGATTTCTCGAAATTGATTTGTAAATTGGACAGTTTTTTAAATAACGAGAAATCCTTAAGGAGGTTGGAGATGGTGGTAATGGGATCCGAAAGAAATAGTAAGATGTCATCTGTATAGGCAGCTATTTTATATTGCTTGTGTTGGATGTTAATCCCTTTAATATCAGGGTTCTCGCTCAGTCTGCGGAGGAAAGGTTCCATAGTGAAAACAAAAATGAGAGGTGAGAGAGAGCATCCCTGCCTTGTGCCATTGGCAATGGAGAAGGCGCTTGACAGTTGGCCCTTTACTTTGATCTTGGCAGTAGAGGAGGAGTACAAGGCCATGATCATTTGTAGAAAGCGTGAGGGGAGTCCCAGTGCTTGCATTGTAGCGGACATGTAGTCCCAGGCCACCCTGTCGAG
Source organism: Lithobates clamitans (assembly GCA_037952925.1). Lineage (NCBI taxonomy): Eukaryota > Metazoa > Chordata > Amphibia > Anura > Ranidae > Lithobates > Lithobates clamitans. Next base: position 740,751 of record JBBGZY010000035.1, read on the forward strand.
CGCCTTCTCTGCGTCAAGGGACAGAAAGAATCCTTTAGTAGCAGTGGACGTTAGCCAATGGTGTATGTTTATGGCCTTTGTAGTGTTATCCCTGGCTTCCCTGCCAGGGATAAAGCCAACCTGATCGACTGAGATAAATCTGGGGAGGATGGGGAGCAGACGGTTCGTCAAGATTTTCACATAGTTTCACATCCACGTTAAGTAGGGAAATAGGGCGATAATTGGAGACTATTGTGGTGTCATTACCCAGTTTCGGGATTTGTGTATTGTGGGCTTCTAGGATATCTTTAAAGTGTAGGGGAGAGGAGTGTAGATCATTGAAAGCCGTTATAAAGTGCGGGATTATTATGTCAGAGAAAGATTTATAGTAGCCCCTCGAAAGTCCGTCTGGGCCTGGACTCTTGCCTGCCTTTAACTGTTTCAAGGCCTTGAGGGCTTCCTCTATGGAGATAGGGAGGTCCAAATCTGTCAATTCCTCTGAGTTTAGAACCTAGATCTGTCCGGGGAGGGGTCTCTCTTATGTGCTTGCTGTAAATTATAAAGTCTTGAGAAATAGGTCATAAAATGGTTAGCTTTGTCATTTGTATTAGCTATATTCAATCCCGATGGGGTTTTAATAGTGTGTATGGTATTAGCTGATTTTTTCTGTTGTAGGGCTTTGGCCAGTAATTTTCCTGCTTTATTACCGAATTCATAAAATAGTTTGTGGGTTAAGGCATATTTTCGTTTTAATGTGTTTTGAAGCTCCTCTAATAGTTCCCCTCTTGCTTTCAAAAGGTCGGAGAGAGAACTGCTAGCCAGGGAAAGTTTGTGTGCATGTTCAAGGGTTTTTATGCGTGCAGATAGTTCCTCAATACGGACCTGCCTAAGTTTGTTTCTTTTGGCCTTTAAAGAGATTAGAAGCCCTCTAATGACACATTTATGGGCGGCCCACGTAACAGTAGACGATGTATCCCCTGTGACATTTTCTGCGAAATATTGAGTGAGACGTTCGGCTAAAGCTTGAGTATTGTCCAAATCTAATAGCAGGGAGTCGTCTAGGTGCCATGTTGCGTATCTATTGTGCATTATTGGGAATCTTAAGGTCATTGTGATTGGGTGATGTTTGGAAATTAGCATGGGTTCAATTGTGGCCTCCGAGAGCATTGTAAGGTCAGTTTGTGAAATGAAAAAATTATCAATTCTGGAATATTTATTATGCTGAGGAGAGAAGAAGGTAAAATCTTTCACATTTGGGTATAGTGTGCGCCAGGAGTCATGTAGGGTCAAAGCAGTAAGTTTGGATTTTATGGCGCAAAGTGCTCTATATGTTAGGCAGGAAGACCCGTTGGACGTGTCCTGAGAGGGTGTGAGAGGAACATTGAAATCCCTGCCTACTATTAGAGTGCCTAGCTGAGAAGCGGTGAGGTGGTACAAGGTTTTGCGGAAGAAAGGAACTTGCCCCGAACTGTGAGTTCGGGGCATATATGTTTGCAATAGTGATGGGTTTGCCGTGGAGTGTTCCTTTGATGAAGAGATATCTACCCTGTACGTCTCTCTGTACCTCCAAAACTTGAAGAGGGCAATGCTTTGAAATTAAGAGAGAGACCACTTTTGATTTTGCTGTCTCATTGGCCACGTGGTATACTGTTGGAAAATGGTAGTTCTGTAGCTTGGGGATACTATCCGTACGGAAGTGTGTATTTTGTATAAGAGCAATGTGTGTTTTGGCTTTCTGTAGAGTATAGAGCAGTTGTGATCTTTTTTCAGGGGTGTTGAGACCACGGACGTTCAATGAGTAAAGTTTAATTTGTAAGGGGAGTTGCGTACGCTGGTGGTGTACTACATTAGATTTGGAACTGTCTGCCATTGTTAAGCGCCAGAAGAAAGGTGCTGGGGGCTTGGGTGAGTCTTAAATATAAAAGGAGAGAGGGGGGATAGGTCTCAATGTGTGTTAGGTATCAGTCGTGTGTTGTTAGTGTGACGAAAATCCCGATGAGGGGGGAAAAAGTCCAACCGTCTCTAAGCGGGGGTTAAATTGGAGAGGTACAGAGCGCAGAGGGCGAGAGCACACCAATCAGTCTGCTCGCACCGCTATACGCTACTGTGTGGGGGTTGGCAAGGACATACCTATGAAGAGGTTTCAGATATAAGTAGGTGTATAGGTATAGATGTGAGGTGGCCTGCCACCCCAGGAGTTATTAAGTGGCTAGTGGGGAGGTACATTCTCTGGTACAGAGGGGTATATATCGATACGTGCATGAGAATATAACAAGGAAGAAGAATGGTAAGTTCACTGAAAATCTGCGCTATAACATATGTAAGGCATTCAGTGTGGACTCGGTACAGTACGAGCCCTGCTTCACGTGTCCCATTGCTGGAATATCCACTGTGTATCAGTATGGGTAGACCCGAAGTGAGACAGGGTGACTATGTTCAAGTCATGTACCATACGTCTGTGTGAACAAGTGTAACATATATAGAAAACCAATGTCAAAATTTTACAATACTAATTGAAACAGTGGTAATAGTTAAAACATCAACACAAAACTAGTATCCGAGGTTCCTAGCATTTTCTGTCAATTCAGTACATGTGGTATGTATGAAGAGAGTTTAATAAGACTCGTGGCCACTCATTACAATTAGAAGAAAAGAGGTTTAACCTTAAACTACGTAGAGGGTTCTTTACTGTAAGAGCGGAAAGGATGTGGAATTCCCTTCCACAGGCGGTGGTCTCAGCGGGGAGCATTGATAGCTTCAAGAAACTATTCGATAATCACCTGAATGACCACAACATACAGGGATATATAATGTAATACTGACACATAATCACACACATAGGTTGGACTTGATGGACTTGTGTCTTTTTTCAACCTCACCTACTAAGTAACTATGTAACTATGTATATACCTACTGCAAAAGTCTCAGTCATGTAGAGCGAGGAATGCCTGGGATGGAGGAAGGAGGATAGTGGGGCAGACATTGAGGTGTTGTAAATCACGTGAGAACATATTTCAGTGCTCAAGGAGCAGAAAAGAGGACAGCTTGCAAATGGTTGTGTGTAATTCGATACAGCAGAGTACCCCCTTCAGCCAAGTAGTTAGCACAGTGGGTGGATAAAGATTGTATGTTGGAGTTATTAAGGCAATCAGGGGAGCAAGAAGATACCTTCTTTGCAGATGGGGATGTTTTTATAGCCTCTGGGTAACTCTGCCTTCCGTCCAGATCGCAAATGTTCAAAGGGAGCACAGTGGTGAAGAACGGAGAAAAGTTAGTTCTGGGTGTCCTCCTTTATGTTGTTCCAGGGTCGCGGTGAGTTCTTTTCTGCAGGTAAGTTGTGGTGAAGCTGCTGAGGGGATATGGCTGGGAATAGAGAGGTAGTCGGGCCTGCGGGGAACGTCAGAGGAGCATAGTGCTGTGTAGCTGCTATATAGCTATAGCGTTAGCTTTGTCCTTTGTGCAGTCAGTGAGATATGGGTCATGTCTATAGGCGGTTCGTAATGGAAGGAGGAGGGGTTGTAAAGACCTCTCAGCTGGCATGCAATGGTTCTCACTTCTGTGTTGGCTGCACCTGGGTTGTCCATTCTGGTGTGGATCCTATCCACCGATAGTCGTGCCTGAGGGCCTATGGGGAGGAACGGAATCTGTCTCTTGATATGACATCATCCCTATGCGTCGACTGTGGGTGTATCCTGGGAGTCTTTGCCTGAAGTCGGGTGTGGTTAGTTGTGGCTTCCGGACCAACTCCCGTTACAGAACGCAGGGTGTTATGGGGGCTGTAGTTCTTCTGTCAGGGAATGGGAGATCCGTGAAAGCCACTTGCTAGTTATGCCGCCACCTTGCAGAGTCTATTGCTGCTGGGTTGCAGTGGAAGCACAAAATGCTAGGAATGCATACAACGTCCTCTGTGGGTGTTGTGAAGTAAAATACAAGAAACCAAAAACTGGGAATAAACTGATTTGTAACAGGTTTTGTCTGTGTTAACGTTATCTTTGTTGCTAAACTATGGTACCTGGGTAATCAGCGGTCCTGCTGTTCTCTCCGGGATCACGGAGAGGTAGAAGGGTTGTGTTTCCGGTGTGGGTTCCGTGACATGGTGTGGCGTCTGTGAATCAATGGGGATCGGCGCCTCCATTAAATGGTCTCTTGGGCATCCATGGGTACTTCTGGTGGCTTGTCCCTTCCAGGCAGAGTTCCGAAATGACCGCTGAGAGTGTATCTTTGATATCTGCAGTGATGGTTCTCAGATCATGTATATTCCGCTGCGGTTGAGGTGTGGCATCCGTCCCTCTTTTTTCCGGAGTGTTCTGTTGAGAAGAGAGGCCGATGGTGGGTCAGTCAGGGAGATCTCTGTGAGGGGTAGAGACTGCGCCTGAGAGCGGCCCTGAGTGTGGCTGTGGCGGGAAGATGCCATGTTCCCTCTAGCGGAGCGGAACATCTCGGGGATATTCTGGCTCACCCCGCCCCCTATGCTCCCATACTTTTGACCGCCGGTTGCAGTTGTCACTGCCACTGGGTGGCGAAGAATGTTTTACAATTTGTTCAGGGTGATGGCTTTGAGACTGACTAGCTTCTGGGGTGATGGAAGAAGATGGTGGTGGCCTAACACTGGTTACGGTGGCACTAGCTTCTGGGGTGATGGGAGAAAATGGTGGCTTAACACTGGTTACCGTGGCACTAGTTAAATCTTTTGAGCCAGAAGATGCGGGTGATGGGGACTGTATTGTATGTGTAAATAACAGAGGAGATCCAGGAGGACCAATATCTGATGCTGGACTACACGTTTGATATTGTTGTAGTAATTGCTCTTCCTATAAATTTAAAATCAATCCTGTTCCTAAATTAAAACCTTAAAGGTGGGACTTAAAGGTATGTCATGTTTTTCAGCAGCAGGTTTAGGTTGTAAAATATTAGCTGCCACTTCACCTCTATCTGTAAAGCTGCTGCTAGCAGCTGTGTTGGCTTTTATCTTGCTTTTAAATGAAAAATCTCCATTTTGGCTGCCTATAACTATGGCCACTAGCAACAGCCTTTGCAGGAACTGCCTGTCCTCTCTTGTAAAAAAGAGCAGGTGTTACAATTGGCCTGTTGCTAGTACCATCTTGTGTAAGTGCCGTTTGGTCTAGGTCACTTTGTTACATTTTTCATTGCACATTTTTGTTCATACACATTCACATTTTATCACTACGCTTCAGCTCTTTGCCGTGGTCACTTTGTTTTTTGTCAGTCATTTTTCAGACATGGGTTAGCTCACCTCCCACATACTATATTCATTCACTTACTAATTTCTCCTCCATTCATCACTATACATGTAGACACCTAAGGTACACTTACATAATACCTCAAAAATATCACTTAATCTCACACACATTTTTACTTATTTGTTCCCAGATAACCTTGCCTGTTGACTCACACACTAGCTCTTTTGTTCATGGAGACCACCCTTGGCACTGTAACATCATCCTAAGCTATTTATGTACAACACGCCACCTCAGCTCCCGTGATGTGGCTCATGCCTCTGGTTCACCGTGTCTCGCTCGCCCCTTATCGCACTCACGACCGGAGTTGGTGAGTGTGCTTATTTAATGCTACTTTTATCCCCCTCTATTCAAGTGTGGCTTAATTTATTTGTATAATTTACAGGAATCTGTCACATCTGCTCCTGACGAGTGGAGATACATCCACGAAACGCGTAGAGCTACCTGATGCCACAGAGACACATAATACGCCCTGATGATGTTATCATTATGAACCCAGTACCTTTAGAAATACTATGTGAACACAGGCGCTGGGCATGTTGTTTTTGACACTTGTAGGCCATATTGCTGTTGTATATATCATCTATTGATCATTATGATTATATTCCTATTTATTGTTTATTTTTATATACCTTGTACCATTATGTATATATCTTGTGCTTATATGTATATATATGAAATTACTCTACTTTGATATGAATAAAACTATTTTCTATCACCACCTCCGCACTTCAACCATTTCACATAAAGTCCCAACTCCCTTCTTTATGCAGTTGCTAGTACCATCTATTTTTAAATTGTCGCTGTATCAGAATGAACATTTTCCTCTTTGCTTCCCTTATGGGGAGAGGAGAAGTATCCATTGTAGTTATTGTTTTTAAAGATAAAAAATGCTTACAAAAGGATAAAGATGACATATTACCGATCCTTAAAAATGACCGTGCTTAACATGAAACATTAATGCCCCGTACACACGGTCGGACTTTGTTCGGACATTCCGACAACAAAATCCTAGGATTTTTTCTGACGGATGTTGGCTCAAACTTGTCTTGCATACACACGGTCACACAAAGTTGTCGGAAAATCCGATCGTTCTAAACGCGGTGACATAAAACACGTACGTCGGGACTATAAACGGGGCAGTGGCCAATAGCTTTCATCTCTTTATTTATTCTGAGCATGCGTGGCACTTTGTCCGTCGGATTTGTGTACACACGATAGGAATTTCCGACAACGGATTTTGTTGTCGGAAAATTTTATATCCTGCTCTCAAACTTTGTGTGTCGGAAAATCCGATGGAAAATGTGGGATGGAGCCTACACATGGTCGGAATTTCCGACAACAAGGTCCTATCACACATTTTCCATCGGAAAATCCGACCGTGTGTACTGGGCATAAGAGTATAACATGAAAACACACCACCCATCTATCCATCAAAAATGCAACTGCAGAAAAAAAAGGTTTTTCTTTTTTTTTTAATAAAAAAACCCTCTCAGACAGAAAGCACAAAAAGTTATAAAACAGTGCACACACTGTCCCACAAAAGCACAAAAAAAAATACAATTGGAGGAAATAAATAATAATCCTATGCTTTTTCTAATAAGTCTTGTACTTACTCCAGTACACTCCCTCAGTCACAAGACCCGACTCAGTCTCCACCTCAACTGAATCTAAAGAAAAAAACACTGCCTCAGGAATGCAGGGTGACTCCACAAAAAGAATAAGCTGATTGGCTAAAGATAATAAGATACACTAATACACTGCTCATTTAAAAGATCGATTTGCAAACGTGAAAAAAATAATTTACGAGCAGACAAAGGAACAAAATTACAAAGAGACAAATGAAAATATGAACATATGAAATTATGACCAGACAAAGGAATGAAAATATGAAATGCAAATCATTCGTTATGTTATTTTCTTTCTTTTACTGATTCGAAATTTCATATTTTCGTCTGTTCGTCTGTTCGTAATTTAGTATTTTCTCATTTTTGTTATTTTGCCTGTTCGTAATTTTCGTATTTTGGTTCTTTCAGCTATTCAGATGTTCAAATTGATCCGAATGTACGAATACTTACAAATTTGTATGAAAATCAATTTGTTACGAACCTAATCGCACATGTCTGTCTAGCTGTTATAACTGCAGTCAAAGACTTTAGAATCGTGTCATTAGCCTATGGTAGTACTTGGTCCTTTGTGCTTTTAAGTGGGTTCACACTGGTTTGCTTTGGTTTGGCCAATTGCCGGTGTATTAGCAGTTTTCCTGCGTCTTACCCGCAGTCCTATTGATATATTTTAGGTTGCATGTTTTTTCTGCATTTTCTGAAAGCACACCAAAATTCCTGCATGCTGCATCTTTGGCGCACTGTCAGAAAATGCGTCAAAAACCTGCAACCTAATATACAGTAAATCAACAGGACTGCAGCCAAAATTGCAGATACGCAAGCAGTGTGGCCAAACTGCAGCACACCAGTGTGAGCCCAAAGGCTTTTACATCCCCCCTCTGTAGAGCTTGGTCTGATCAATACCCCTGGGAATTCACACACGGCCATATTATCCCGGCTCAGGAGGGGTTGGGGGCTCCAGGGATTTGTTTGACTATGCAGACCCCATCCCTTCTACCTATCCGGGCAGAGTCCTGGAGAGAGTGTGCAGGTGGAGGAGGGACATGTGACCGGTGTGGGGCAGCTCTGCACTGATGACTATATCCTGTCCACTGGAAAGAGGGTGGTCGGAGTGAGTGCGGAGGTTAGCTCTGCCGGTGGGATGGTTTCATGTGCTTTTACCTCTATGCAAAGCAGTGGCCTGTATGTGGTCTGAAGGGCTGAGTGTACCAAGAGCCCTAGGGCCACAGGGCTAAGTTGGTATGTGATGCATAAATATTACTGGAGATTGGGAACCTGTGTACAGTGCTCTGGGGTGACATCACTACTGTTTTGCAGTGTACTGTGAAGCAGGAGCCTGTGTGCAATGAGCTCAGAGACTGCAAGGAGTCCAGAGAGAGGACTGGGGTCTCCAATGCTGCCTGGGGACACTGAGCTGTCACTGCAGAAAGTAAATAGCTGTTGCTGAGAGACCATATGACAGCTGTCACTGATAAGAGACCACATGGCAGCTGTCACTAGTGGGAGACCACATGGCAGCTGTCACTGGTGAGAGACCGCATGGCAGCTGTCACTGGTGAGAGACTGCATGGCTGCTGTCACTGGTGTTGCTGCTGGTGACAGATCACATGGCAGCTGTTACTCATGAGAGACCGCAGGGTTGTTGTTACTGGTGTTGCTGTAGGGTGACCAGGTGTCCTGGATTGCCCGGGACAGTCATGCATTTTGCAGGTTTGTCCTGGGTCCTGGGCACCTTCCTTCCAGGACAATACCATGCCCCGGAATGAAACTGACAGAGCCAAAAAACTCAGCAGTGGCGCTGGCTCTGCCTCCACCTCCACCTGAGACTCCTAGCCACTGGTTGCTAGAGCCGCCTGGCATCTAGTAACCAGTGACATCACTTACCAGGGATGAAACCAGCCGGCGTCAAATTGAGAGGGGCGTCACCGGCCCCAGGTGTCAAATTTAGATGAGTGCCACTGTCTCCACTGATGTCTCTCACACATTGACTGTTAAGTAAGCCCACCCGCAATGCCGCTGATCACTGGGGAGCCACCGGAATCCAGGGCTACAGCCTTAGGAATTCAGACTTCAAGAGATCTGTCTGGGATCCAGGAGAGTCAGCCTTGAAGGGATCCAGTATCCAGGGGGAGTTACCTTAAAGGGATCTGGATTGGACCTCAAGAGATCCACTACCCAGGGAGATCAGCTCTTCAAGAATCTAGTATCTGGTGGCAGGCTGTGGGTGGCAAGTGACACTGTATCTGGTGGCAGGCTCTGGGTGGCAAGCGGCACACTGTATATGGTGGCAGGCTGCGGGTGGCAAGTAAAACTGTACCTGGTGGCAGGCTGAGGGTAGCAAGTGGCACACTGTATCTTGTATCAGGCTGTGAGTGGCAAGAAACACCGTATTTGGTGGCAGGCTGCGGGTGGCAAGTGGCACACTGTATCTGGTGGCAGGCTGCGGGTGGCAAGTGGCATGCTGTATCTAGTGGCAAGCTAGGGTTGGCAAGTGGCACACTTTATTTGGTGGCAGGCTGGTTGTGGCAAGTGGCACACTGTATATTGTATCTGGCTGCAGGTGGCAAGTGACACTATCTGCTGGCAGGCTGCTGGTGGCAAGTGGCACACTATATCTGGTGGCAGGCTGAGGGTGGTAAGTGGCACACTGTATCTGGTGAAAGGCTGCAGGTGACAACTGGCACACTATATCTGGTGGCAGGCTGCAGGTGGCAAGTGGCAAGTGGAACGCTGCATCTAGCGGCTGGCTATGGGTGGCAAGTGGCACACTGCCTCTGGCCGTAGGCTATGGCTGACAAGTGGCGTGTTGCATCTAATGGCAGGTGACTGTGGAAAGTTACTGTACATAGTTAGTCAGGTTGAAAAAAGACCATCTAGTTCAACCAAAAAAAAAAACAATCCCATATACACAATCCTTCACCCACAGTTGATCCAGAGGTAGGTTAAAAACCCCAGCAAAGCATGCTCCAATTTGCTACAGCAGGGGAAACAATACCTTCCTGATTCCCGAGAGGCAATCGGATTTTCCCTGGATCAACTTTACCTATAAATGTCAGTACCCAGTTATATTATGTACATTTAGGAAAGAATCCAGACCTTTTTTAAAGCAATCTACTGAGCTGGCCAGAACCACCTCTGGAGGGAGTTTATTCCATATTTTTACAGCTCTTACTGTCAAGAAGCCTTTCTGTATTTGGAGATTAAATCTTTTTTTCCTCTAGACATAAAGCGTCCTCTGTGATGACCTTAAAGTGAATAACTCAACATCAAGTTCACTATATGGACCACTTATGTATTTGTACATGTTGATCATGACCCCCCTTAATCTACTCTTCTCAAGAGGGAATAGGTTCAGTTCCTCTAATCTATCCTGATAGCTGAGCTCCTTCATGCCTCTTATTCGTTTAGTTGCCTTTCTCTGCACTTTCACAAGTTCCCCGATATGCTTTTTGAGAACTGGTTCCCAAAACTGAACTGCAAATTGCAGATAAGGTCTTACTAATGATTTGTACAGGGGCAAAATGATATCTCTCTCTCTGGAGTCCATATCCCTCTTAATACAAGAAAGGTCTTTGCTCATTTTGGAAACTGCAGCTTGGCATTGGATGCTTTTATTTGAGCTTGTGATCTACCAAAAACCCCAGATCCTTCTCCACTATGGATTCCCCCAGTTGTACTCCCCCTAGTATGTATGACACATGCATATTCTTAGCCCCAGGGCTGGACTGGGCCAAAAATTTGGCCCTGGACTTCACCCAGACCGGCCCACTTTATTCTTGCAAACATGCACCAAAACAATATAAAAACTATATGCAGATGCGCAATATGGATATTTATTAAGTTTGGGATGGATCTGAGGGAAGCGGTGCAGCCTTTGTATGGGGCATCAAAGCGGCCGGGGGGGAAATTGCCACCTTGCCCCCTGGTAGGGTGACCACATTTCCAGACTGCCAATTTTGCCAAGGACCAGGGGGGATGTAGTCTCAGGGTTGACAGTGGGGGTGATTTGTCGAGTGAATGGCTGGTGCTAGCACTGAAAACATCCCGACACCATGCTTAATATGGTGTCAGGATGATCAAATCACAATATTTCTATTACTACATTGTAATATATAATAAAATAGTTCAACTCACCAGAATGCAGAATCAGTGGGAACCCTGAGCTTGTCACCTGCCACCAGATGCAGTGTGTCACCATTACCTGCGACCAGATGCAGAATGTCATTTGCCACTGCCGCCTGCCACCAGATGCAGCGTCTCACCATTGCCTGCCACCAGATGCAGCGTCTCACCATTGCCTGCCACCAGATGCAGCATCTCACCATTGCCTGTGACCAGATGCAGTGTGTCATTTGCCACCATCGCTTGCCACCAGATGCAGCGTGTCACTTGCCACCATCGCTTGCCACCAGATGCAGTGTGTCACCATCACCTGCTGCCAGAGAAAGGGCAGGGAGAGAGAGAGGGAGGTGAGAGAGAGAGAGAGAGAGAGAGAGAGAGGGGGGGGGGAGAGCGGAAGAGAGAAAGAGAGGGGGGAGAAAGAGAGGAGGGGAGAAGGGAGAGGAGAGGAGAAGGGAGAGGAGAGGGAGAGAAAGGGAGGGGCGTAAAGAGAGCGAGAGAGAGGGGCAGAGAGAGAGAGAGGGGCAGAGAGGGACAGAGAGAGAGGGGACAGAGAGAGAGAAGGGGGCAGAGAGAGAGGGGGCAGAGAGAGAGAGGCAGCGAGAGAAGGGGGCACAGAGAGAAGGGGGCACAGAGAGAAGAGGGCAAAGAGAGAAGGGGGCAGAGAGAGAGAGGCAGAGAGAGAGAGGGGCAGAGAGAGAAGTGGGCAAAGAGAGAAGGGGCAGAGCGAGAAGGGGGCAAAGAGAGAAGGGGGCAGAGAGAGAAGGGGGCAAAGAGAGAAGGGGCAAAGAGAGAAGGGGCAAAGAGAGAAGGGGGCAGAGAGAGAGAGAGGGAGGTAGAGAGAAGGGGGTAAAGAGAGAAGGGGCAGAGAGAGAAGGGGGCAAAGAGAGAAGAGGGCAGAGAGAGAGAAGGGGGCAAAGAGAGAAGGGGCAGAGAAAGAAGGGGGCAGAGAGAGAGGGAGGCAGAGAAGGGGCAGAGAGAGAAGGGGGCAAAGAGAGAGGGATGCAGAGAGAAGGGAGCAGAGAGAGAAGGGGGCAGAGAGAGGGGTAGATAGAGGGGGACAGAGAGAGAGAGGGGCAGAGAGAGAGAGAGAGAGAGAGAGAGAGAGAGAGAGAGAGAGAGAGGGCAGAGGGGGGAGAGAGAGAGAGAGAGAGAGAGAGAGAGAGAGAGAGAGAAAGGGGCAGAGAAGCAGAGAGAGACCGGGGGCAGAGAGAGAAAGAAGGGGGCAGAGAGAGAAGTGGGCAAAGAGAGAAGGGGCAGAGCGAGAAGGGGGCAAAGAGAGAAGGGGGCAGAGAGAGAAGGGGACAAAGAGAGAAGGGGGCAGAGAGAGAGAGAGGGAGGTAGAGAGAAGGGGGTAAAGAGAGAAGGGGCAGAGAGAGAAGGGGGCAAAGAGAGAAGAGGGCAGAGAGAGAGAAGGGGGCAAAGAGAGAAGGGGCAGAGAAAGAAGGGGGCAGAGAGAGAGGGAGGCAGAGAGAAGGGGCAGAGAGAGAAGGGGGCAAAGAGAGAGGGATGCAGAGAGAAGGGGCAGAGAGAGGGGCAGATAGAGGGGGGCAGAGAGAGAGAGGGGCAGAGAGAGAAGGGGGCAGAGAGAGAGGGGGCAGAGAGAGAAGGAGGCAGAGAGAGAGGCAGAGAGAGAGAAGGGGCAGAGAGGCAGAGAGAGAGAAGGGGGCAGAGGGGCAGAGAGAGGGGGGGGGCAGAGAGAGAGAAGGGGAGAGAGAGAGAGAGAGAGAGAGAGAGAGAGAGAGAGAGAGAAGGGGCAGACAGGGGCAGAGAGAGAGAGAGAAGGGGCAGAGGGGACAGAGAGAGAGAAAGAGAGAGAGAGAGAGAGAGAGAGAGAGAGAGAAGGGGGCAGAGAAGCAGAGAGAGGGGGCAGAGAGAGAAAGAAGGGGGCAGTGAGAGAAGGGGGCAGAGAGAGGGGCAGAGAGAGGGGGCAGAGAGAGAGAGAGAGGGGCAGAGAGAGAGGGGGCAGAGAGAGAGGGGGGCAGAGAGAGAATGGGCAGAGAGAGAGAGAGAGGCAGAGAGAGAGAAGGGGCAGAGAGGCAAAGAAAAAGAAGGGGGCAGAGAGGCAGAGAGAGAGAAGGGGCAAAGAGAGAGGGTGCAGAGAGAGAGAGAGAGCAAGAAGGGGCAGAGAAGCAGAGAGAGAGGGGGCAGAGAGAGAGAAGGGGGCAGAAAGGGGCAGAGAGAGAGAGGGAGAGAGAGAGAGAGAGAGAGAGAGAGAGAGAGAGAGAGAGAAAAGGGGGCAGAGAGGGAGAGAGAGGGAGAGAGAGAGAGAGGGGGGGGGCAGAGAGAGAAGGGGCAGAGAGAGAGAGGGGGCATAGAAGCAGAGAGGAGGGGGCAGAGAGAAGGGGGCAGAGAGGCAGAGAGAGAGAGAGGAGGGAGAGAGGGGTCCGGGTCTGGTCAGTGCTCAGCTAACTCACTTGAATGGTGGGGGGCTTTAATGCGGATGTCGGCTGCTTGTTTAATCTTCCCGCTCCCTCTTGCTCTTCATAGATGCAACGCATGGGCAGGGAGAGAGGGGCGGGAGAAGCAGTGTTTGTCACAAGCTGGCTGAGGAGCAGTGTGCGAATCCTCTCCTCTAGGGCAGCTGCACTGAGCCGGCTGTCACCCACTGCCCACATGCTGACATCAGGGATGATCCAGAGGATGGGGCGGCAGCGGCCGTCGGAGGACTTCCCCGCCCACCAGCGTGACCTTACAGTAACCTATCGCAACGGCAAAGGAAGTGCTCTGTGCTACAGGTGGTGGGCGAGCCGGCAGTGAAACACTAAAGCACCCAGCCAGCTCCCATCATCCCAGCAAAGCCCACCCGGGCCGGCAGTACAGCAGTGCTCAAAATAATGGCTGCACGGGCCATGCATCCATTATTTTGACAGGCTGTCTGTCACTGAAACATGCCCACTGAGCCATCGGCCCACCAGGAAACTCCCAGTTGTCCCGATGGCCAGTACATGCCTGCTTAGCCCCCAAGTGCATAACTTTACATTTATCAAAATTAAATTTCATTTGCTACTTATTTGCCCAATTAGTGCATTGAGGTTGGCTTGTAAATTGGAGACATCCTGTAAGGATGTTATTCCACTGCATAGCTTAGTGTCATCTGCAAAGACAGAAATGTTACTTTTAATCCCAGACCCTCTATCATTTATAAAAGGAAATAAAAAGTAAGGGTCCCAACATTGAACCTTAAGGTACACCACTAATAACCTTAGACCATTCAGAGTAAGAATCGTTAACCAGTACTCCCTGAATTCTGTCTTTTAGACAGTTTTCTATCCATTTACAAATTGATCTTTCCAAGCCTGTAGATTTTACCTTACACATGAGCCATGTGTAGAGAACTGTGTCAAATGCTTTTGCAAAATTAAGGTATACCATATCCACAGCCACCCCTCTGTCCAAGGTTTTACTTACCCCCTCATAAAAAGGAATCAGGTTTGTTTGACAACGTCTGTCTTTCATGAACCCTTGCTGTCTGTTGCTTAAAATCTTTTTTTCCAGCAAGAACTCGTCTATGTGGTCTTTTATTAAACTCTCCAGTATCTTCCCGACTATAGAAGTTAAACAAACAGGTCTATAGTTACTTGGTAAAGACTTTGATCCCTTTTTAAATACAGGCACTACATTGGCCCTGCGCCAATCCAGTGGTACCATTCCAGTCACTAACAAGTCCCTAAATATTAGAAACAATGACCTTGAGATGACAGAGCTCAGATGTTTTAGGATCTGTGATCTGTGAGTGGATGCCATCTGGTCCAGGTGCTTAATCCACCTTTAATCTGTCTAAATATTTCTGGACCATATCACTTTTGAGCCATTGCGGATCATTATGGCCATGAGCTCCCCTACGCTCTTTTGTATACACAAAGCTGAAGAAAGTATTTAATAAATTTGCCTTCTCTTTGTCCCCAGTCACCCACTCTTGATTATTTTGTAAACAGCCCACATGCTCAGACCTGAGTTTTTTACTATTACGGTAATATATTTGAAGGATTTTTTGGGGTTTTTCTTACTATCTTTTGCAATCTGTCGTTCATTTAGAAATTTTTGCATCCTTGATTTCCCTTTTACATATTCTGTTATATTCTTTGTAACATTCAAACAACGATGGCGTTCCTTAATTTTTTATAAGTGATACGCTGCATCTGGTGGCAGGTGACAGTGGCAAGTAACAAGCTGCATCTGGTGGCAAATGACAATCTCAGGGTTCCCACTGATTCTGCGAGTTGAACTGTTTCATTATCTATTACAACATAGTAATATAAATAATGGAATTTGATCATCCTGACACCATATCAAGCATGGTGTCTGAATGATTTAAGTGCTAACACCAGGCATTTGCCCAACAAATCACCCCTGTCGTCGAATTCCCCGTCAACCCCGAGACTACGTTCCCCTCATCTTTTTTTTTGGAAGGGGGGGTTGTCCCTGAATGGCAGTTTGGACACCCAAATATCATTGCTAGTGAGAGACCACATAGCTGGTGGTATTGGTGGTGTTGCTGCTGCTGAGAGGCTGCATGGCTGGTGTTACTGGTGAGAGAACATTTAATTTGTTTTAGCAAAAATTTGTTTGCATTTTCATTTTATTTATTTCCATAAAAAGGCCTACCAAAATCCTTAGCACCAGGCCCATGATGCTCTTAATCACTCTACTAAAAACTATAAAAAAGGTTTCTGGGGGTATCAGACCTTAAGTATCCCTGGCTATAGATCTTCCAACCTGACAGCTTCAGAGAAGAAGTTGAGATTTATTTTCACAATTGAAAATATGAGTGTAGGAAGGGTTGTAGAAGTGTACAGTAAAACCATGGAGGTTTGCTCTTCAGTCAAGCTAAAATATAACATTAGGGCCCATGGATCACTTGTTGACTTTGGCTAGACATGCATCTATAGGTAAAATCTGATTAAAAGAGTTGACCTGGACATTTAAAGGAATGAGTACAGAAGGTCACCCTTGTTAGTACAAAGTGTTTTTGTTGAAAAGTATTAAACCTTTTTTATACTAAAGTCACATCGATCTTCTTTACAATTTTAAAATGCCTTTCTCCATGTGTAAATAACTGAGTCTTTAGCAAGTTAGAGATATTTGTCTCTTTACAATCTGCTATGTAACTATTTTAAATGCATTAAGCATTTTCTCCTCCACTGAACATTTTCTGTCTTTTAATATGAAGATAAAATTCCATACCTTCAATTTAACCAATGAATGTATTGTGTTATAAACATGACATATATAGTTAGAGTTTAAAAAGCCTGTGCTCTGTATATCCAGAACTTGCTGCCATTTTGTGTGTATACATAATAGCTATTTTCCATAATGGTCTTTTGTACTGCTAACATGTCTGACTTCGTGTTTGGATTTTATTTGGTGAATTGGTATTAATATTTAATGCAAAAGCACTTAGCATTAGGAGTTTGACATTTTGTCTGACCTTAATCACCAAGAGGACCATGAGAGGTTTATTCAGTGGGAAGAGAACTGTTACTCTCTGACAGAAATGATGGGAAATAAGTAAACAGCCTTTTAAATCCTCACCAGAAATCAATATGGTTTAAAGATGATGGACGGTAGTTTTTTGTTTTTTTGTTTTTTATTTATTTATTTATTTATTTTTTGCTACTTAAGGACTTCAACCTTTTACGGGAAAATATCTTATCTAAGTGTCAGCATTTTTTCATGTACCGACACAATCATTATTGCAAATAGAACTCCTCACATCATTACTGTACTGAGGTTGATGCATATCACTTGCCACAGTAATATAAAGAATGTTAGTCTGCAGAAAAATTTAAATAACGTTTGTGTATAGTTTAAGAAGTCAATAATCTGTGCTACAAAGTGGGTGCTTTTTAATCTTGAAATAGTCACATTAATATATATATATTTTTTTTCTTTTCCTTTTTACCAAACACAATTAAAGAAACTATTTTTGTTAGTTGTAAAACTCATTAGGAACAATTGTTTTGTAATCAATGGTGATTTCTAATATTAATATATGTATATGTATATATATATATATATATATATATATATATATATATATATATATATATATATATATATATATATATATATTAGTGTTTTCCAAAACAATGCCTCATGCCAAGGATGGGTTAATATACATTTGAGACATTGCACATGGCTGCTAGCTCTCAGTTCTGGCTGTCAATGACAATCATGGCTCTCACTGATGATCTGAAACCAATCAGAGCGGTTTCCAATCATCTGCATTTTTTTTAATGCTCCCGTTGTCCATGAAGACTGGCCGCCTACTGCCTCCTCCGCCATCTGACACTTCTCATATAGGTAAAGGACAAAGTTACCTGGGGTGGTCACCTGGTGGCCCCACCCCATTGTGACGTTGCTGACCCAGCATGCACTGGTCCATGACATCAGAAGGGGACGGTGCCACGGTGACAGCATTCATGGAGGGTGGACCATTTTTTCTTTTTTGGGTGCGGTGGGCGGCGTGATGGACGATGGATTTACATCTGGGGGACACAATTTTTTATGTTTTAATAAAGGAATTGGCAAAAACTGTCTATGTGTTTTTGTTACTTTTTGACACTTTTTTTAGTGAATGGGTAGGGGTACTATGTACCCCATACTCATTCACATAGGGAGGAGTGGGATCTGGGGGCCCCTTGTTAAAGGGGGCTTCCCGATTCCCATAGGCTCCCGCTCGTAGACTCCCACAACCACCGGCCATGGTTGTGGGGATGAGGCCCTTGTCCCCATCAACATGGGGACAAGATGCTTTAGGGTGGGGGGGCATTGAAGGCATGTGACCTAGTGTGGTTCAGGAGGGGGTGACCGTTTGCTCGCCCCCCCTTTCATGACCTGCCAGGCTGCACACCAAGATAAGGGTCTGATATGGATTTGGGGGGGCACATGTTTTTTTCCTTGATTTTTTATCAATAGCCGGGTGCCGCCAATTGTTCGGGCCCCATAGACTTCAATAGGGATCTCCGTTAGAACTTTTCCCCCGTTCAGGAGTTCTGCTGCAAACAGGGGGGTGTTCGGCCCATCTCTATTGCTAGGCAGTCAGAAAATTAGATGCATAGTTTATGTCCCCCCCAGATGTGTTAGAAATATCCTATTAATTGACAACTTAGCTTAACAACTTTTTGTTAAAAAAAAAATCATTTTATTTTCCTTTTCTCATCTCTATATAGGGGGCTCCTCCATAGAGGGATTGCAACTTCCAGTTCAGTGGCCCCTCCATAGGGAGAATGCCACCTTCATTCCGGGGGACCCTCTATAGAAAAATTGCCACGTTAACCTCTAGCAACCAATAAGTTAGTATTAATCATGTGCAGTAACCTCTAACGACCAATCAGTGAGCAATATTGATGTGCAGTAACTTCTAACAACCAATCAGGTAGTAGTAATGATGTGCAGTAGCACCTACCAAGCAATCAGTGAACAGTAATAATGTGCAGTAATCTCTAGCAACCAATAAGTAAGTGGTAATGATGTGCAGTAACCTATAGCAACCAATCAGTGAACAGTAATGATGTGCAGTAACCTCTAGCAACCAACCAGTGAGCAATATTGATGTGCAGTAACTTCTAACAACCAATCAGTTAGCAGTAATGATGTGCAGTAGCCCCTAGCAACCAATCAGTAATAATATACTGTAACCTCTGGCAACCAATTGCAATCGCTGCCTGATCTACTGCTGTAAACTGATTTTGAGTCTAGCTGCTATTTACGTATGTCTCAAAGAAAGTGGAGAGAAAAATTGCATGTGGGGGGGTGGAGACAAGAAAATGTTTGCCTATGCCTATGTTTAGGTCCTATCATAATTAAAGATGGCCCTGTATGTAGTATCACCTTAGAAAAAAAACTAAGAAAAGTCAGAAAAGTCAGAATGGCTGTACACTGACGATCCATTTTATTGCAGGTAACATCCAAATGACAGGAGGTAACAAACACAGTGGGGGACGAGAAGGAGTTTCACACTCTTAGCAGCGATTATTCATTGTCCAAGGAACCCAAATACCAAATGCTCCATACAGCTGACACGCATAAACAGGCGGTCGGTTCATTTACCGGAATGCCGAGTTGACTCGATAGATATGCAAAATATGGCATTCAATATAAACAGAACACAGGAAACTATGTCCCATCCAGATTCACTGTCAAACTTACAGATGAATCAGTAGGACAAGAAACCAATGCATTTCCCAAAAACATACACTTAAAAATGTATCAGAATTATAAACAAAAATAGTTACATTCTCAAAGAAATCAAAAACAAATGAACTTTGAAAGGACAGCACTAATTCTCTTTTGTTGTCCGAACCACAACTACATACACACCTATGGGCAATGACAACATTTGCCAGAAAAACAAGGGAAAGGAAAACCAGAAACTTATACAGGAAAAAGGAGGGAGAACAGGAACAACAGGGGGAAGGAACACAATTTATAGGCGCAGCTCAAGTATATAAATCATAGAAATTAGTAAGATCCCATTCATAGTTAAAACTATTCAGGATCCATGTACCTAAATGAAAAATCAAAAAAACCTTCACACTTGCACAGCAGCCTGAAACTGTCTCCTCCCCTAAAAGGCTTCCTGACCCTTTTAATTCCCTGCAAAATCTTCTCCATGTTGACCATTAACCACTTGACAACTGGGCACTTAAACCCCCTTCCTAACCAGACCAATTTTCAGCTTTTGGTGCTCTCACATTTTGAATGACAATTACTCAGTCATGCAACACTGTATCTATATGAAATTTTTGTCCTTTTTTTCACACAAATAGAGCTTTCTTTTGGTGGTATTTAATCACCGCTGGGTTCTTTATTTTTTGCGCTATAAAAGAAAAAAGACAGAAAAATCTGTAAAAAAAATACATTTTCTTCATTTCTGTTATAAAATTTTGCAAATTAGTAATTTTTCTTCATATATTTTGGCCAAAATTTTTACCGCTACATATCATTGGTAAAAATAACCCAAATCGGTGGATATTATTTGGTCTTTGTGAAAGTTATAGAGTCCAAAAGCTATGGTGCGAATATCTGAAAATTGATCACACCTGAAGTACTGACGGCCTATCTAATTTCTTGAGACCCTAACATGCCAGAAAAGTACAAATACCCCCCAAATTACCCCTTTTTGGAAAGAAGACATTCCAAGGTATTTAGAAAGATGCATGGTGAGTTTTTTGAAGTTGTCATTTTTTCCCACAATTCTTTGCAAAATCAAGTTTTTTTTCTTACTTTTTTTTTTTCACAAAATTGTCATATTAGCAGGCTATTTCTCACACACCACATATGCATACCACAAATTACACCCCAAAACACATTTTGCTATTACTCCTGAGTACGGCGATACCACATGTGTGAGACTTTACAATGGCGGTCGTTGCAACTTTTTATCTCGCACGGTATTTGCGCAGCAATTTTTTTAACGCGTTTTTTTTTAAAAAAAAAACAGTTTTGTGCTTTACAAAAACCAAAACAATAAAGTTAGCCCAATATTTTTGCATAATGTGAAAGATGATGTTACGCCAAGTAAATAGATACCCAACATGTCACCTTTCAAAACTGAACGCGCTTGTGGAATGGAGCCAAACTTTGCTACTCAAAAATCCCCATAGGCGACGCTTTAAAATTTTTTACTGGTTATATGTTTTGAGTTACAGAGGAGGTCTAGGGCCAAAATTATTGCTCTCGCTCTACCGATCGCAGCGATACCTCACATGTGTGGTTTGAACACCGTTTTCATATGTGGGCGGGACTTACGTATGCGTTCGCTTGCTTCTGCATGCGAGCACACAGGGACAGGGGCGCTTTAAAATTTTTTTTTTTTTATTGTTCATTTTACTTTATTTATTTTAGTTTGATGCTTTTTTCCCCAAAAAATTTTTTTTGACCACTTTGATTCCTATTACAGGGAATGTAAACATCCCTTGTAATAGGAATATGGCATGACAGGTCCTCTTTACAGCGAGATATGGGGTCAATAAGACCCCACATCTCACCTCTAGGCTGGGAAGCCTGAAATAAAAAAAAAAAAAAACGATCCTGGCTTCGATCGTAGCGGTGAGTCGGTAGAAGCACCAGAGGGCGGCGGGAGGGGGGACATCCCCTCTCGCCTCCTGTAAGAACGATCAAGCAGTGGAACAGCCGCTATGATCATTCTTATGATGTAGGGAATCGCCGGCTGAAAAAGCTGATATCTGAATGATGCCTGTAACTGCAGGCATCATTTAGATATCACCGCACAAAGTCAAGGACGTTGTATGACGGCCGGTGGGCGGGAAGTGGTTAAAACACATTATTTTTTTTTAACACAAAGTTATCCATTTATACAATATTTCTACCACATAACATGTACATACCAAAAATTACACCCCAAAATAGATTCTCCTACTCCTCCTGAGTACGGCGATACAACATGTGTGAGACTTCCACAGCCTGGCCACATAGAGAGGCAGAGTACAGCTGAGTATGGCTCAGCATGGCAGGGTATGGCGGGGTATTGCAGAGTATGGCGGGGTATTGCAGAGTATTGCAGAGTATTGCGGGGTATTGCAGAGTATGGCGGGGTATTGCAGAGTATGGCGGGGTATTGCAGAGTATGGCAGGGTATTGCAGAGTATGGGGGTATTGCAGAGTATCGCTGTGTATGAATGGGTATGACTGGGTATCACCAAGTGTTGCAGAGTACTGCGGGGTATAGCAGAGTACTGCGGGGTATTGCAGAGTATTGTGGGGTATTGCAGAGTACTGTTGGGTATGGCAGAGTACTGCGGGGTATTGCAGAGTACTGCGGGATATTGCAGAGTACTGCGGGGTATTGCAGAGTATTGCGGGGTATTGCAGAGTACTGCGGGGTATTGCAGAGTACTGCGGGGTATTGCAGAGTACTGCGGGGTATTGCAGAGTATTGCGGGGTATTGCAGAGTATTGCGGGGTATTGCAGGGTATTGCGGGGTATTGCAGGGTATTGCAGAGTACTGCGGGGTATTGCAGAGTATTGCAGAGTACTGCGGGGTATTGCAGAGTACTGCGGGGTATTGCAGAGTACTGTGGGGTATTGCAGAGTAATGTGGGGCATTGCAGAGTATTGTGGGGGTATTGCAGAGTAATGTGGGGCATTGCAGAGTATTGTGGGGCATTGCAGAGTAATGTGGGGCATTGCAGAGTAGTGCACAGCATTGCAGAGTAATGTGGGGCATTGCAGAGTAGTGCACAGCATTGCAGAGTAGTGCACAGCATTGCAGAGCGTTAGGGATGGCTGAGCATGGATGGATGGATGGCTGGATGTCTCTGTGCAGCGCTGTGGGCACCACACATCCAGCCCACAGCGCTGCAGCCATCCATCCATCCCCCTCTCCGCTCACAGTGTACCGATCGGTACACAGGAGGGGAGGAGAGGAACCGGCGTCATCAGATGACGCCGGTCTATTTACATGTGATCGCGCCGTCATTTGATCACATGGTAAACGTCCGCGCTCAGCGGCCATTTACCGGGATCCATGATGCGCCGGGTCCAGAGGACCCGGCGGTCACGCATGTGTTCGGGTGCGCGCCTCAGCGGGCGTGCGAGAGGGGAATTCTGGGAGGACGTCATAGTACGCCCTCCCAGAGTTATCCAACCGCCCTGCAGCCGTCATTCGGCTATGAGCCGGTTGGTAAGTGGTTAAAATAGCTAGCCACATTAGTCAAATATTTATTTTGAATATCGTATGTATACAGTATGTATCGTATGTATACAGTATGTTCATGGAGGCGGTTGCATAGCCTCCTGGTCGTCCTATACCCACGTATTGCATTTGGCAATAATTAAAAAATTACATGTAATATGGAATATCAGATGTTTAGTGTTGCAGTTTATAAAATGCCTTACTTTATAGTTTTTTCCACTAACTGTGGATGTGAAACTGTTTCCACTATATAGTCACAATCGCTAGTTCTGAGAGATCGATTTATTGAAAAAGGTTATGATCCCAGACATCTAGACGAGGAACTCAATAGGGCACTATCCACTGATAGAGAATCCACCTTGACAGAACGCCCCAAATCCACAGCTGAACCTATGCACAAATGGGCTTTCTTTACCACTCACTCCATTCAGTCCAAACAAGTAAAAGCTATATTCAAAAAGCACTGGAAGGTACTTTTAAATGATAATCTACTGGGGTCAGTTCTTCCTGAACGGGCGGCTGTTGTATTCAGGGGAGCACGGTCCATTCAAGGACAGATTGCTCCGAATATAATAGACCCCCCCAAAAGAGTTTCATTTTTTCAGGAATGTCAGGGTTATTACCCCTGCCGTAGATGCAATGTCTGCCTCCACAACATTCGAGGCAGACAAAAAAGTACCACTTTCCAATCCACAGTCACCTCCCTCACTTACCAGATGAAACACTTCACAACTTGTACATCACAATACATTGTCTACCTCATTACTTGCCCCTGCCACAAACAGTATGTTGGGCGTACCATCAGAACTTTCTCTATACGAGTCAATGAACATGTGGCAGGTATCAAGAAAGGCAAGGACAAACATACAGTACCCCGGCATTATCTGGAACACCATAATAAAGACCCTACCGGGACTTTATTCCAGGTGATCGACAAATTTGTCCCACATTGGAGAGGTGAGTCCCGCCTCCGAGGAGTGTCACGCCTCGAGACTTATTGGATATGGGAGTTGAGGTCCTATTTCCCGTTAGGTTTAAACGTGGAGTGGGACCTCAACTCCTTTATCAACCAATCCTAAATTCCTTCCACATCTCTATGCATGTCCCTCCCTCTCTTTATTAACATTTTTATATATTTTTTTATTTTCATTATTCCAACATTTTTTCCCCCTCCCCCTCTCCCTTTTTTTCACCTATATTCACAAGCTGGTACACAGTTTATATATGGTGCACCTTAGAGGGTTATCTATTCACCCAATTGAAATTGGTCCAATCCAAATTGACCCATTCGGTCTATGCTGATGATTCTTTACAGTCAAGGGATCATAGGGATAACTATCAGATATTTGGGTCACTTTACAAATCCACACATTCCCTCCACATATAGATTCATTTTAACACATTTTACAATGTGCGTTTTGGAGATTTTGTGTTCACATAATTTTTCGATTTTTTAATTTTTTATTTCAGTCCCACCTAACACACATGGACCTTAAGAGACATTCACACATGTCACTCCAGTATTTTTTTACACATTTATGCGATTCCACCTCAGTTAGTCATTTCCCAACACATTATATTTCACTATATGTGTCCCCACTTCCAATACACTTCGGGTTCACTGGAGTTCTATGCACACTTCCGGGTCATCGGGTCTCGCTCTGCTGCATAACACACTTTTTTACACAGACACCATAGAGATGGTGTTTTGTCTCATTCAGCGTCCGTTGCTTGCTGGATTGCATTGCCGGGACGCTACGTGTATTTATTTAAGTCCCATCCCTCTGCGGTGTACGGATTGTACGTACAGCAGAGTTGAGTGGGATGTTTGCTCTCTGATTGGCCCAGTGAGTCATGTGAGAGGGAGATGTTAGACACGCCCACGGACGTGACATCATTTCCTACACAGACTGGTCATGTGGGCGTTCAGGGATAGAGGCCGGCTGATACATAGCGGCCTATTGGTCAGCTTTATTTAACACCTTTTGTCTTCTTATTGAGGATTGGCTCCTCTGGCTGACAGGGCAGTATATTCTGCCGGACTGTCAGCAGAGGAGTGCTGTTTTCATTTAATCTTTAAATGCTTTATTTTTGTTAGAGAGATCATAGAGTGTTATATTTTTCTGCTTGTAGACCTTTATACAGTCTCCTGAGCTTCACCTTAATGTCATTCATTTATTTATATAGAAATTGTCCCCACTTCCAATACACTTCTGGCTCACTGGAGTTCTATGCACACTTCCGGGTCATCGGGTCCCGGTCTGCTGCATAACACATTTTTTTACACAGACACCATAGAGATGCTGTTTTGTCTCATTCAGCGTCCGTTGCTTGCTGGATTGCATTGCCGGGATGCTAGGTGTATTTATTTAAGTCCCATCCCTCTGCGGTGTACGGATTGTACGTGCAGCAGAGTTGAGTGGGATGTTTGCTCTCTGATTGGCCCAGTGAGTCATGTGAGAGGGAGACGTCAGACACGCCCATGGACGTGACATCATTTCCTACACAGACTGGTCATGTGGGCGTTCAGGGATAGAGGCCGGCTCATACATAGCGGCCTATTGGTCAGCTTTATTTAACACCTTTTGTCTTCTTATTGAGGATTGGCTCCTCTGGCTGACAGGGCGGTACATTCTGCCGGACTGTCAGCAGAGGAGTGCTGTTTTCATTTAATCTTTAAATGCTTTATTTTTGTTAGAGAGATCATAGAGTGATATATTTTTCTGCTTGTAGACCTTTATACAGTCTCCTGAGCTTCACCTTAATGTCATTCATTTATTTATATAGAAATTGTGTATGATCTTTATGTCTAGACATTCAAGCAAGTCATGTGATTGTATTCACCTAATCCAATCTCCTGGTTTTTCAGCCCTTGTGATTGGTCCTTCTCTAAATAATTTTATTATATATATTTGGCAACTTGGAGTGAGTGGTCTATGCCCCTGTTGAAGACCCCTAGGTCGAAACGCGTCGGGTACATACACCACTCTCTTTGTTGCCCATTTGTTTTTATCCACCGTGATCACGCTTTTATTTGTGTATGGTCGTTTTTGTCAATAAAAACACCCTTTTTTATCTGCACCATGTGGAGGCACATTCTTTTTGTTTCCACATTTACCGCATGAGATCCAGTCCCTCCAACTGCTCCTTTCGGGGGACCGTTTGTGAAACTTCTGATGCATGCTGGGACGGTTCGGTGTGAGGACGGTTCGTTGTGAGGACCCATCCGGTTGCCGGCCGAGATCCATACAGACCACAATCCAAGAGATTGGCGATTCTTGAGCTCCCATTCCACGTCATTTGTGACAAACTGCGCATGCGATTCCCTGTCGCTGACATGGGAATCCACAGGATCTGGTAAGAGGCTTTTTTGCACTTTCTCTGAATGACCCATTGGGACCCGGTTTCTCGGTTGGGAAGTCGCTGTATGATGCCAGGTGTTTTCTGACAACCATCAGACCATCACCACCCTTTGGAGTACTTATACCTCCTGTGCGGTTGGACATTTACATCCATCTATGGACGTTTGTGTTTCAAGGCACCTGTGGTCAATTAGTTATTTCTTGACTGTTTCACCATTTTAAAGACCTATATTCATTTGTACATGCGCTGCATTTTTCCATATTTCCACTATATACATAAGGGAAACAGTGGCAATTACTCGCACCATAGCTGTAATTACCTTTAAAGTGGTTGTTAACCCACTTTTGTTACATGCTGCCATCCTCTCTGCAGTATTATAATAATTGTCCCTGTGCCTGTGTTTTGTAGGAAAAACTGAAGGATTATACCTGTATGAGCTCTGCTCCCGCCGCTCAGCTGATTTATCTCCTTCCTTGTCTCTCTGGCTCACAGCTGCAGTGGGTGGGGCCTAGAGAGGAGAGACAGAGCTCCGAGCCGCTGACAATCAGCTGTGTGGAGGGAGCGGATCTCATACATGTACAATTGTGCAGTTTTTTTTACAAAACACAGGCACAGGCACAATTATTATAAAGGTGCAGAGAGGATGGGAGCATGTAATATGTGAAATGAGAGCAACTGGAGGGGGGGGCACTGGTAGAACAGAGACAGACAGAGAAGGGAGGGGGGAGGAGGGGGAGGAGGGGGAGAAGGACATAGGAGACAGAGAGCAGGCTGTGGCTGATGGAATCACGCAAACAGACCAAGATGTCAGGGCTCAGCAGCCATGATTATCGTGGTCTGTTTGCAGAGGGGAGGGCATAGCCAGGCAGAATCAGCCAGGAATTTCAGGTGATATGAGGGTCCAAATGACACAGCACAAGCACTGTGCTGTATAGCATGCTTTAAGGGAACGGGATGTTTCATTCTTTTTTGGTTTACGAACGCTTTAAGGCTGGGTTCACACTTAGTGCAGATGCAGCTCACAGCAGGGGTCTGATGCGTCCAGTTTTTTTGCCTGAATTCAGACCTGAAATGGAGCCAAAGACGCACAGGACTCCTGTGCAATCCTCTCCGCAGCAGCCATGGAGATGTGTGAACCAGCTCCATTGAGAGCCTGGCACACTCTCCTGTCATGCGAATTGGATGCAGAGAAACCCACATCCAATTCGCACTAGTGTGGACCCAGCCTATAACTAAGTCAAATATCCCCCTGTGTATGGCGAGATGAAAAAGAAATGGAGGAGAAAAAATCACCCAAAGAGGGAGCTTGTCGAGATACCAATTTTATGCCCCCTGTAAGTATTTTGGCATAAACATTATTACTATATAATATAGGAAGATGATGTTCAATGATATTTTTTTTTCCATGCTAATAGAGATTACAGTTAGTCCTCTCTCCATCCTACCATGTGCTCTCTTGCCCAGCAGATTAGTTCTGTCCATTTTCCTAGCTATACTCACTGCTTGTCCAATGATTTCCTTAGGATATCCCCGTAGTAAGAATCAATCTCTTATTCGGGTGACCTCCTCCTCAAAATCATCATCCCTACTTCATTTTCTATTTCAATTTTTATTTTTATTTTTGAAGTAAAAGTCATACATATGTAAACGATAGGAGAAACAATGAAGTATGATAATTGCACAATGCACACTAAGTAAATGCATAGTCGGAGTCCATTACCCATGAGCTATTCTGGTCCACAGGTTTATGACAAACCATGGATTACAATGGTAAGATCAGGCCCAATGGGGGAAGGATCCCTTTTCTCCCAGCACCCCAAATGGGAACGACTTGTGCCAGAAGGGGAATCTCTAACCCCCGTCTCTGGCCCTCAACCCACCATCAAATACTGGAATAACAGAAGGATAATTGCTAAATAATTAAGCTTAGAATTACTTAAACTCTGAATTTCTCACTAAACCGTAATACTTCTCGTGTTAAGGAAACAAGAAGTGAAGGAGATGGGAGGGAAGACAGGGAGAGAAACCCAGAAAGAGAGATGAGAAAGAGAAGAAAAGAGAAAGTATGCATATCATCAAGCGCTGAGTTTTTTTTTTATTCTAGCGGGATGTTAGTATCAAGGGGGATGCCTACATAGTGGGCCCAGGGTTCCCAGGTGGCCTCAAATTTATGAGCCGTGTCCAGTAATATGCTGGATAACTTTTCCTGAGACATTATCCAGGATATTTTCAGCCAATGTTGAAATTTTCGTTTGTTTCCAGGCTTTAGCCACAGTAAGTTTAGCTCCTAGTACAATGAAGTGGATTAGCCTGCGAGTGGGCGTGGAGATCTTTGGTATCTGGACATTAGGAAGGGCAACCATTGGGGATCAAGGGATCTGGCATCCAGCCAGCCTGTCAATAAGGTTAAACATTTTTTTCCAAAAGGAGCTTATTCTGGGACATTCCCACCAGATGTGGGCCATTGTACCGGAGAGTTACATAGTTACATAGTTACATAGTAGGTGAGGTTCAAAAAAGAAACAAGTCCATCAAGTCCAACCTATGTGTGTGATTATATGTCAGTATTACATTGTATATCCCTGTATGTTGTGGTCATTCAGGTGCTTATCTAATATTTTTTTGAAACTATCGATGCTCCCCCCTGAGACCACCACCTGTGGAAGGGAATTCCACATCCTTGCTGCTCTTACAGTAAAGAACCCTCTATGTAGTTTAAGGTTAAACCTCTTTTCTTCTAATTTTAATGAGTGGCCACGTGTCTTGTTAAACTCCCTTCCACAAAAAAGTTTTATCCCTATTGTGGGGTCATCAGTACGGTATTTATAAATTGAAATCATATCCCCACTCAAGCGTCTCTTCTCCAGAGAGAATAAGTTCAGTGCTCACAACCTTTCCTTATAACTAAAATCCTCCAGACCCTTTATTAGCTTTGTAGCCCTTCTTTGTACTCGCTCCATTTCCAGTACATCCTTCCTGAGGACTGGTGCCCAGAACTGGACAGCATACTCTAAGTGCAGCCGCATCAGAGTCTTGTAGAGCGGGAGAATTATCGTTTTATCTCTGGAGTTGATCTCCTTTTTAATGCATGCAAATATTCTGTTTGTTTTGTTAGCAGCAGCTTGGCATTGCATGCCTTTGCTGAACCTGTTATCTACTAGGACCCCAGGTCCTTTTCCATCCTAGATTCCCCCAGAGGTTCTCCCCCCAGTGCATAGATTGCATATTTTTTGTCACCCAAATGCATTATTTTACATGTTTCTACATTAAACCTCATTTGCCATGTAGTTGCCCACCCCATTAATTTGTTCAGATCTTTTTGCGAGGTTGCCACATTCTGCGGAGATGTTATTGCCCTGCTTAGCTTAGTATTATCCGCAAATACAGAGATTAAACTGTTTATCCCATCCTCCAGGTCATTTATGAACAAAATAAATAGGATTGGTCCCTGCACAGAACCCTGGGGGGACCCCACTACCCACCCCTGACTATTCAGAGTACTACCCATTTATCACCACCCTCTGAACTCGCCCTTGTAACCAGTTTTCAATCCATGTACTCATCCTATGGTCCATGCCAACTGACCTTATTTTGTATAGTAAACGTTTATGGGGAACTGTGTCAAATGCTTTTGCGAAAACCAGATACACCACGTCTATGGGCCTTCCTTTATCTAGATGGGAACTCTCCTCCTCATAGAAGGTTAATAGATTGGTTTGGCAAGAGGGATTCTTTATGAATCCATGCTGATTACTGCTAATGATAACGTTCTCATTACTAAAATCTTGTATATAGTCCCTTATCATCCACTTCAAGAGCTTGCATACTATTGATATTAGGCTAGCTGGTCTGTCATTCCCAGGTATGTATTTTGGGCCCTTTTTAAATATTGGTGCTACATTGGCTTTTCTCCAATCAGCTGACAACGTCTAAAGCATAGAGGATCTGCCAAAGTAAATATAGAGGCCAGTCTAGAGGAGGTATAATACCATCTAGTGAGCACTTTAAAACTGGCCTTTGTCAGAGATGTATTTAGGATAATCTTGAAAGACTTGAAGCAAGCTGTCTGCCAGCTTCCCAGGTCCCACTGGAATTGGAAATCAGACTTCCAGGAAGTCATAAGGGAAGATTTAGAGTTAGGTAGAGTAAGTGATGAGTAGATGATCGAAACTCCCCCCTTCTGTTCCATGGCCTGTTCACACCAAAGTTCATAATCTGTGAACCTCGGTGGGAATGGTTTATCCTTCCAGAGTGAGTGAAAGAAAAGTGATATTTGTCCAAACCTGAAGCGTTCAGAAACGGGTGGGTCCAGCTTTTTGATGCAGTGATTGAGGGTGAAAGGACCCGTGGATGTGAAAAAATGTCCAATTCGGTATAGTCCCTTGTCCAACCACCATTTAAACATATAATGTCCATTCCTAGGGGAAAGTCTGGGTTGTTAAATAAATGTGTTAGCGGCTTGCTAGCTGATACCAGGGCTGCCGACGTGCACATAGCATCCCATAGAGCAAAAGAATGTGACAAGGTATGGGCCAAAATCGGAGGGTGATTTTTCGGTGGGCTCCAAAGTAGGAAGTTCAGGGTGTAGCGTGGAACTGCTTGTTTTTCTATTTGTACCCAGTCCGGTTTCTCGATTCTGGAGTAGACTATTCTTAGTTGGGCAAGCCTGGCAGCTAGATAGTACTTGTGAAGGTGAGGTAAGCCAAGGCCTCTCTTTCTTCTATGCGAGTATAAGGCTTGCTGAGGGTTTCTATAGCCCGCCTTTCCCCAGGTGAATTTCAGTAGCTTGCTTTGGAAGGATTTGATGTGGTCCCTCTTGTTTGGGATGGGAAAAGAATGAAACAGGTAGAGCAGTCTGGGGAGCAGAGTCATTTTTATAGAGTTTATCGTCATGATAGATTATTTTTGGACCAGGACTTAAGGTCTTATTCAAGTTTACGGTACATGGGGGGATAATTACTAGCGTAGAGGGCTTCAGTCTTAGCTGTCAAGTTGATTCCAAGATATCTAATGGAAGACTTACTTCATACGAATTTAAAGGATTTGTGTCATAGGGCTACTGTGTCTGGCTGTAGAGAAACATTTAGTGCTTGAGACTTGGAGTAGTTAACCTGGAGTCCAGATATTTTAGCGAACTCTTCTAATGTGTGGCATAAATTAGGAAGTGAGGTTATAGGGGAGGTGAGGAGGTGAGGAATAGGTGAGGAGGTGAGGAATAGGAGAATATCGTCCCTAAAGAGACTGCATTTATGTGTTTGGGGGCCACATGATACCCCTTTTATGTTTGTGTTTTGGCGAATTGAGATGGCGAGTTGAGAGTTTCAATTGCTAAAGCAAAAATTAGCAGAGAGAGTGGACAACCTTGTCTGGTTCCTTTCGCTATATGTATTGGTTTGGAATAGTATCCCTGAAGTCAGATATAAGCTTTTGATTGTGAGTAGAGAGCATGAATTAAGCCCATGAAGCATCTGCCAAAGCCCCAACTTTCTAGGAGAGCAAAGATGTAGGGCCAGGAAACCAAGTCAAAGGCCTTGTGTAGGTCTAAAGAAAGAAGCATGCCCAATTGTTTAAAAGAGACAGGGGGGGGGGGGTTGCCTCTTTAAGTGTAGTATTAAAACTGTATAATTTATTGCACAAGATTAAAAACACTTACATTATATAAGTGGGAGTCATGCTCGTCATAAGTATGTAGTCCTGGCAGTTCTACTGCGTCCCACAGGCTCCTCACGCGATCCGGGTAGCTGGGAAAGGTTCTGATGTGATGTTGTGCTGAATAGCTGTACATTCAGGAAAACCAGGTAGTAGTCAGCTCCATGCTGTTCAGCTTGAACCGGAAGAGGAAATGATGTCACCAAAAAGGCGGGAGGAAGGGGTCAAGACTGTTTCTGTGGAATCAAAGGGTACATGCTCAAAGCTCACAGCTCCTTCTACTGGCCTGTTGTTCTCTGGAGGAGAGCATTATTAAATACACCCTCCTGGGCATGACGTCTGCAGCCGTAGAACTACAACGGTCAGCAGACCAAAGGCAATGGGATGAAGGAGCTTCGGAAAAATACTAGATTATAAATAGTTGGGCTTAAAAAAGTTAACAGCTGATGCACGAAACGCATCAGCATATAGCCTGTACCCGTGTACCCATGTAACCAAAAAAAGGATTTTTATTCAAGAGCATCCGAGTTGCCAGCCCTTTTTGATTCAAGTATTGTATTTGGGGCCTGAACGTCCTGGCTAGAGCACCGGATCACAGCTCGTGGACTTTCATATTGGCAGTGGAGCTGGGGTAACATTTTGTTTCTCTTATATTAAAAATATATACATATATATACACACACACACACACACACACATATATATATATATATACATATATATATACATACACATATACACATAATAAAAACATGTGTAAAAATTAATATGTAAGAATGACATTATGTACAGAGTTAATATATTTGTAAAAGAGACATGATAAAATGTATTTTTGTATCTTTGTATACTGCATGACCACACATATGCAGATACGTACCAATGTATGCTTGTGAGAGATATGTATTATTGTATACTGTATGGCAACACAAATACAGATACACAACAATGTTTGTATGTGTGAGATGGTTACTTACAATCCCACCACCCCCAACCGCAGACTAGGGACCCAACGATATCTAAATTTGAAGATGATGACCGTACAGTTCTACTGTAAAAAATGAAATGATTAAAGTAGCTAGTATCTATGTACATGTATTATAAGAGAGTATGTATCTCAATCTCTACGTTAAGCCCCCCCTGGTGAGAGAGTACTTAAATAGTATATCCAGAAGGTCTCCTGCTGGCACAGCCATTTAAAACGCTTCGCAGTAGGAAGCTCTCTGGAGATGGCCTCAATCACCCAGACCTGTAGACCCACAGTGGATATTTTGTGATACTTCAGAAAGTGTCTGGGGACACTATGTTTGTCCCATCCCTGCTTACTGAATCGTCTATGTTTACCAAATTGTTGGTGTAAGGGACGGATGTTCCTTCCTACATACAGGAGACCACAAGGACATGTCAGACAGTATATGACATAACTGCAGCAATTATGGAATTTTTTGATGTTATATGTATTTCCTTTTGTGGTGAAAGTTTTTTGCCATGATGAATAAATTTGCACACAAGGCATAGTTTTTCCGGCATTGGAACATGCCTGTCAGTGGAATGAGTGGGATAAGGGTGGGGAGGGAGTAAACTGGAACTTATGAATTGGGTATTGGGGTATTGGGAATTACAGTACATTTCACAAAATAATCCCAACATCATTTTTTATGGGCACTATATCGATGACTTAGTCATCATATGGGATGGCGCCATAGACAACCTGACACAGTTGGTATCACATTGCAACAATAACAATCTGGGACTATCTTTAACCCATGTGGTTGATCCTGACAGACTGGCCTTTTTGGACCTGGAACTGTACCACAGTGACTCACGCATAGAGGCCACTAATTATACAAATCCAACTGCAGAAAATTCATTCATCCATTATCGAAGCTGTCACCATCCCAGGTGGATTAACAATATCCCCCAGAGTCAGTTTCATAGGATTTGCTGCAATTGTACCCAGGATGAGGACTACCAGACCCAAGGCTGACTCCTTACTGATGAATTCTTGAATAAAGGATATCCATTTATCCTTGTGGAAGATGCCTAACAACAGTATACAATTAAACCTTTGCCTAAATCCACCACATCAGATGAACCTCAACCTACTCGGTTAATGACACAATTTTATGATTGCCACAGAAAAATGGAAAACATTCTTATTAAACACTGGCCAGTTTTATTGGAAGACCCCCTTCTGGGATTGTCCCTTATTGTCCCTTATGCAGAAACCCAAAGTTTCCTATCGTAGGGCTAAAAACATCAACAGTCAATTAGCACCCAGCAGAATTCGTAAGTTCCAGTCTACTCCCCCCCTATCAATATACAGTATGGTGCTGCGCTAATCCAACAGTAAAATAACAGTAATGCTAAAGGTAGCAGTATGGGTGAGAATGCAAATGTCACTAGTGGGAAAATACATCAGGTGATTGTGTTTCATTGAAAAAATATTTAAATCTCATGCTAGTGAACTATAAATAAATTGCAAAGTGCCAAAGAGCAATTCAGTGAAAAATAATGCAGTACTATGCGTGTGGTGCACACATAATGCCCTGTACACACGGTCAGATTTTCCAACGGAAAATGTGTGATAGGACCTTGTCAGAAATTCCGACCGTGTATGGGCTCCATCACACATTTTCTATCGGATTTTCCGACACACAAAGTTTGAGAGCAGGCTTTAAAATTTTCTGACAACAAAATCCGTTGTCGGAAATTCCGATCGTGTGTGCACAAATCCAACGCAAAAAGTGTCATGCATGCTCAGAATAAATAAAGAGATGAAAGCTATTGGCTACTGCCCCATTTATAGTCCCGATGTACGTGTTTTACGTCACTGCGTTCAGAACGATCAGATTTTCCGACAACTTTGTGTGACCGTGTGTATGCAAGACAAGTTTGAGCCAACATCCTAGGATTTTGTTGTCGGAATGTCGGATCAATGTCAGACCATGTGTACGGGGCATAAGGGCGCACTGCAATATTATAAAATGATATGCCAATATGTTAAAATACTAATACATTACAGATAATGGTGCATAATAAATTAAAAAAGTGCAGTGAAAAATAATGCAGTGCTGTGTGTGTCATGCACACATAAGGGCGCACTGAAATAACAAAGTGTCCAGTGTAAAACCAAAGCACAGTGACAAATCTCAACACTATCTATATCTCCCAATTATAAAGCGCCAAATAAATCTGCCTAGTGCAGTAAAATAGGTGACAGAGGTTCAGTCCATGTTGTGCCAATATAACATCCAGTGATTTTACACATAGAAAGATATTTCTCCACACAGCGTTCTGTGAAGTAGATGTACACCGTGATGTGTATAAACCAGGAAAAAATAGTGGCTGCTCTTCGTGACAGAGATCCTACACTAATAAGTAATGGCCCTTACCTCATGTTACTGAGGTAACAGCGTTAACAGCAATGCTGATACTGGCTCCTTTTCATAATAATCCTGGACCCGAGTCTTGTTCTCCCAACATCTATGTCCCTCAGAGGGTGCAGGGGCCATAAATGAAAAGAAGGGGATGCCACATAGTGTAGTAATTTTTTCCTTGTCAAAAGAAGTTTATTGAGTATACAATGTTATAAAGATACATAAAGTAAGTTTACAAGGATCTATAAAGTAAGCTCATTGTTTTACAGTAGGGTTTATATAGGTAAATATCATGAAATTTCAAATATTAAACATTGGGTTCACGTAAACCAAAGATATATATCATTTCCTTAGTTACTTTTGTAGGTATTTAAATGATTTATACCTACTATACATATTGTTTACAAGTAGAGTGTATATAGGTCAAATAAATTCTGATAATGAGCTTTAATCGTAAGGTGGAGAAAAGGAAAGAGAAAGAAGAAAAAGGGTTGAAAGGTAGAGGTATGGTCCACAAGGTTGTCCCGCTCGTCAGTTTATTATTCTTTTTAGTTCTCTTTGAAGCCTTATGCCCCGTACACACGGTTGGACTTTGTTCGGACATTCCGACAACAAAATCCTCGGATTTTTTCCGACGGATGTTGGCTCAAACTTGTTTTGCCTACACGCGGTCGCACAAAGTTGTCGGAATTTCCGATCGCCAACAACGCGGTGACGTCAAGCACGTACGACGAGACTAGAAAAGGCCAGTTCAGAACCAAGCGAGGCACCCTTTGGGCTCCTTTTGCTAATCTCGTGTTAGTAAAAGTTTGGTGAGAGACGATTCGCGCTTTTTCAGACTCGTGGCTTTCAGATCGTTTTCTGCCGTTCAGTTTGTGCTTGTGGGTTTGTATCTGCTCTTCAGTGCGTGCAGTCAGTTCGTATTGGAGTTTTCTGTGCGATCTTGTCCGCTCGTTGCTGTTTTTCAGGTCGCTCTTCACAGGCCTTGCTGTTCTTCAGTGCGTTCTGTTACTTCGTTCTGAGCAGCCGACCGTTTTCTAGCCATGTTGCGTATACGTACTCCTCGTAGAGTTTGTGCTGTGCGGAGGCTTGGTGTTGGGGTCCTGACCTTGACACAAGTCCAGTCCATGAACAGGGTGGGGAGGAGTTCATGGACCAAGAATTGGTTGCTTCAGCGTGACCAGTTCTGTCATATGCCTTTGCTCCGTGAGATCCGTGAGAATAATCCTGATGATTTCAGGAACATTCTCCGGATGACGGACCACGTGTTTCACCGTTTGTTGGCTTCGCTGACCTCCTATATCAGCAGGCAGGATACCTGCATGAGGCAAGCCCTCACCACGGAACAGAGGGTTTTTAATTACCGGCTGGCCAGAGCCCGAAGAGTGGTGGAGAACACATTTGGAATCCTGGCCAGCCGGTTCCGATTATTTATGACACCCATCCATATGGCGGAGTATAAACTAAAACCATATAATACTTGCCTGCTGTGTTCTCCATAATTTTCTACGAAAACATTCAGCCAACTATGCTGGCTCAGTTGGGCCTGAGGCCGGAATCCCAAATACATCAACAATGACAGCACTTGAAAGCGGCCGTCCTGGCTTGCCCTCCCTGAATGCCCGTGATGTCCGGTTACGATACCTGGAGTTCTTTGCGGGTAGGGGGGCTATCAATATGCCAGACAATATGTGACACCTTTTTCAAATAAAAAACAACCAAAAGAAATTCTTGGTGGACATTTACTACTTGTGTTTGTTTTAGCTGACCCTGACAGAAATGTGTTGAGTGCAGAAAATGTCGTGATTGGGTAACCTTATAAAAAACAGTGTTGGCTGGTACTTCCTAAATGCAAAAACACATTTCACTACAAGTGCACTTGCAACTGCACTGAACCTGCACTTGTAGTGCAAAGAGGATTTGCCCTTAGGAAATAACCCCCATTTGTGCATAAAACAACAATTACATCACCCCAAAAGTGTTGTAGTGTTGAGACAATAATCCACACATTCTTGAGTAAGGCACTTTTTATACCTGCACAATCACATGCGCATTTACCAAAGGTTTTTAAAACAAACCAACATGTTTGTTGTATAACAATGTTTGCAGTAGCATTATGAAAAATCAAAATATCCATTTCAGATAAAACAGGCCTGTGTAAAACCAACAAGAAAGCCAAAAAACTTGAACTTACAAAGTTCACATTAGGTAAAACCTGAAGGCTAT
This sequence comes from Lithobates clamitans, assembly GCA_037952925.1. Taxonomy (NCBI): domain Eukaryota; kingdom Metazoa; phylum Chordata; class Amphibia; order Anura; family Ranidae; genus Lithobates; species Lithobates clamitans. The sequence goes on from JBBGZY010000035.1 coordinate 778,010, forward strand.
ATCAGACATCAGTATTTAGGAACTGGGTTTGATATAGCGTTCAGATGGGGGGAAATCACCCCTGGAAAAGCCAAATTTGGAAGATGCACACCAATTTACGAATGTCAACATGTGCTATCTGCCATCAGGGGGGATCAAGGGACGTGTTTTGGGGGAGCAAGCCCTTCCTCAACGCTACTTTATAATTGAGGAAGGGGTTGCACCCCCAAAACGCGTCCAGTGATCTCCCGTGATGGCAGATAGCACATGTTGGCACACTGTGTGCATCCTCCAAATTTGGCTTTTCTAAACATTGTAAAAATTTTTGTAAGATAAAACAGGTGATTTTGTGGGGTTTAAATTCGCCCCAAAACATCAATGATGTTATTATTTTTTTTAATAACATCACTGATTTGTTGCTGGATGTTTTGCAATTGGAGATTACACCCCATGATCTCCCCTATCAGTATCTGGGCACTTTCAGATGTAAAGCGTTCTGGATCCCGATCACCTAAAAAGAGATAAAGAACAAAAAAAACAGGTCTCAAATATCTGCCAACATCCATCTCTTTTACCTGAGCCTGTGGTTGCAGACACTCACCTGTTGTGGTGCCAATCTCCACCACATCTTCTTCTTCCTCCTGCTCTTCTTCTTGGGTAGGTATTTCCCCTTCTTCCAGAGGGGGGGGGGGTCTCTGGTCTCCTGGGATGAGGGGTGTCCGAGTCTTTTCTCCCCTATGTAAAACAAAAATGGTATAATTAGCACACAGATATTTGATGACAGAACTAGAAATAGGAAACATTGCTTGGAAGTGGGGTACAATTGTCTATTTTAGCCGAGTTCAAAGATGTCTTTTTTTTATTGTCCTTTGTCAAGCTGCAATACTTTACCTGTTGAGTACTAGCTTCACACATGTAACCCCCCCTATAGTATACACTGGAGCATCAGTGTGCCCCCCCTAATAAAAATGGTGTTCTTGTGTCCCACACTAGTGCTCCAGTGTCCAGATGTGAAAACAGCTGCTCAGTGTCCTCTCCTTACACACAATCTAGTTTGCATTTCATTCTAGTAACAAACCCATCTACATAAACAAATATTTGGCATCCAAGTAGGCCCAAAAAAAATGTGTGAAAATGCATATGGCCTAAACAATGGTGTTCTAGAGGCCGAAAGAAAAATGTTTGATACGAACGAATAATGGGCCCATGAACATTAAAGTTGACCTTTTTAAACGTTACAATTACTAAAAGCATATGGAGCAGAACGAACGGAATAAAGACAGAAAGAATATGAACACAGCACAATTACTTACTTTTTTGCAGCACTCTCCGGATCTTTCGGTACTGCTCCAGCTCTCTCAACTTCAGGTCCGACCATCGCTTCCTGAGCTGATCTTTAGACCTTCGTACCCCGAAATTCCGCTCAAGACTCCTGACCACTTTACCAATGATTTTGGCCTTTCGGATGTTGGGGTTGGGGTAAGGCCCATATTTTCCGTCATAGTCGGACTTCTTCATGATGTCTACCATCTCCAACATCTCCCCAAACGACATATTTGTGGCCTTAAAACGTCTCCTTCTGGATTGGGATGTGCCTGGATCCGGGCTTTCCTCCTCCTCCTCCTCGTTGCTAGAATTAGCATGCACCTGTTGTAACTCCGCCATCATGCTCTTCCCCCACTGCGCCGAACGAAAAGGGGCGGGGAATAGACTAGAAAGAACGTCAGGGGCGGGCGTAGTTACACGCATGCGCAGTGTGTATAAAGCGTAACACGCGTGCGTATTACGTACGATCTGTGAGCGGAGGAAGGAGCATTGGACGCGCCGATCGTAAGAACGAAGGTAAGAGACAAACTTGGGCCTATACTGCTTCTAGATTGAGGCCTATATTGTAACAAGATTAGGAGAGTTTGGACTGACATTAGGCTTTGTCTTGTGTTGTGTCTTGCAGTGAACATGGATATCTTAATGAGAGATACTGACTTCATGTCACTATTCATTGATATGCTAAGTGAGCTGCCCTGTCTGTGGGAGATTACCCACCCCCATTTCAAGAACCAAGCAAAGAGGAAGGCAGCACTGGAGCAATTGTGTGAAATTGTGAAGCAGGTGATCCCCACGGCAGACATCACTTATTTAAAGATATTAATTGGTTGCCTGAGGAGCACATATCTGAGGGAGCGCAAGAAAGTCCTGGATTCACAGAGATCCGGAGCAGCAGATGACATCTATGTCCCCAGGATGTTGTACGACAGGCTGCACTTTCTGACAGGCCAGACTGAACCCAGGCCATCCCTCTCCAGTCTTCCTTCCAAGCTTCCTCCCCCCCCGGCTGAGGCTTCTGACGCCCAACCTGGGCCTTCCAGGCCACATGTGGAGGAGCCCAGATTGAGCCAGGTATAGCATTCCTCTAAATATTTCTGCTTGTCCAATCAATGATGTTACCTAGATGTTATTTGGGAGTACTAATTTAGGATTGTGATTTAGGATTGTGATTGATGATGCCAAAACTAAAACCATGTCCCTTTTTCATACACAGGGAAGTCTCAGCCAGGAGGTGGCCGGGCCGAGCCGGCTGGCTGATATCAAGGTCCCTCCACCCCCCTGAAAAGAGAAAGTGGCAGTAGGAGGAGTACCCTAGAAGAGGCAGCTATTAGATTTTTTTGGAGGGCTACAGAGGTCCTGGGAGCACCACACACCAGGCAGGAGAACCTTGCTGCATTCATTGCCTATAAAATGCAGAGGATGGAGGAGGGCCAACAAGCCATGTGTCAGGCCCTCATATCAGAGGCTCTGTAGAAAGGTGTGAGGGGCCAAATTACACCTCACACACAGCTTTGGGATGGTCCTCCTCCTCCTCCTGCAGGTCCTCCTCCTCCAGGTCCTCCCAGTCCTCCTCCAGGTCCTCCCAGTCCTCCTCCTCCTCCAGGTCCTACTCCTCCTCCTGCCACATCTCCAACTGCACAGCCACAGCCCGGAAGGAAGTGTGAAAGGAAGACCAGACAGTGATTGCCCTGGATCCAGTCTGGTCGGCCAAAAGATGCAGCCTCTTGTGGTATCACAGCCTGGGGACACTGATGTCATCTGCTGCTATCCGGATCTCTGTGAATCCCGGACCAGGCTGCCCTCCCTTACATATGGACTCCTCAGGCCACCAATTTTGAGGTTTAAGAATTGATGTCTGCCGTGGGGGTCACAGGCTTCACTAATTTCTCCTGTTGATCCAGTGTTGCCTTCCTCTTTGTTTGGTTCTGATACCTTAATAAAGGATTTTTGTTTTGAATTATACTCTCCTATGTGTTTTCCTTCAAAAATGATGGTTTGTTTGTGAGGATTCAGGTACATTTCTAATATACAATGTGAAATGAACAAGGGACACCAACACCAAACAATCTCCTGGAGATTAAATAATAAAAGATATCAATGGTGTTGGGGTAACTTGCCACACAAAACACACACAAAAATATTCTGGAGTAAAAATAAAAATAACATTGAACAAAGATCAGCCTTGGAAAAAATCCAAACATTAAAGAAAAAAAAAGGCTTAAAAACAAAAAAAAAAAAACCTAAAAAATATAAAACTGTCAGATGTGACAACTAATACCAATATATTGAGGGAATCCCACTAAAAAAACACAAATAAAACTTTGTGAGAAGTGTGTGTGAATATGAGCAGCAAAACGACTTAATTCTTGTCACATTATAAAGAAGAGAGTGCGCTGTATTAAACCATTTTTTACATTGCAGCGTGACGAAAGTGCTGTATCCATTGCGAACGCTAAGTTTACCAGAACGAGCTGTCCCGTGTCGGAATTTCTTCTGAGCATGCGTGGCACTTTGTGCGTCGGAACAGGCCACACACGGTCGGAATTGACGCGATTGGATTTTGTTGTCGGAAAATTTTATCTCCTGCTGTCCAACTTTGTGTGTCGGAAAATCCGATGGAAAATGTCCGATGGCGCCCACACACGGTCGGAATTTCCGACAACACGCTCCGATCGGACAATGTCCATCGGAAAATCTGACCGTGTGTACGGGGCATTAGAATGGGTGTCTCTGTAAGTCATTTAATCTGTTACCATGGCAACAGGACAGAGTCATTGAAGTTTGACAGGAACTATTGTTTTATCCAAGGATGCCAAAGTTTTTCAAATTTTGGAATTTGATTTTGATCGATGGCTACCATCTTAGCATGGGACATTGTATTATTCATTCTGTGAATTGTTTCTGCTAGTACCAATGTAGGAGATTTCCATGCCTTGGCCACTGTTTGTTTTGCAGCCGTTATTAGTTGGATCATAAGTTTGAATTGAGAGAGTGTTAACCATTCCGGTTTTAGATTAAGTAAAGTTAAATATGGATCTGGTTGTATTATTTTTTTAAATATTTTAGATGCAATCACGAAGACTTCCTTCCAGAAGGTTTGGATTACTGGGCATGTCCACCATATGTGTAAATATGTGCCTATTTCTGGGCATCCTCGAAAACAAAGAGCTGAGGTATTAGGTGAATATTTTGCCACTCTAGCGGGTACAAGGTACCAGCGAGTTAGGACTTTATAATTTGTCTCCAGTGCTAAGATGTTGGGTGAAGATGACTTAGATGTGAGCCATATGTTAGACCAGTCCGTGTCTTCTAAAGTTCGTCCCAGGTCCTCCTCCCACCTCTGAACGTAAGAGGGTCTATTAAGATTTGCTACTCCATATAATTGATTATAAAGTGATGAAATTGTACCTTTAGCAAATGGATCTTTTGTACAGATTGATTCAAAAATGGATAATTGGGATAATGGTGTATCCCCCTTTAGGAATGGTGTATAGAAATTTTTGATTTGGAGATATCTAAATATCTCAGAGTTTGGTAGATCATATTTTTCTCTAAGCGATGGGAATGAAAGGAATGATTTAGATGCTATGAAGTCATTTAGTGTCTGAATGCCTGATGTTGTCCAAGCTTTAAAAGAACTTGGGTAGATCCATGCCATATAAAAGGCCGGATTTCTGATAAAAGAAAGGAGAGGATTGTGTAGAGATTGTAACTGATATTTGGTTTTTAGTTTATCCCAGAGAGATAAGAAGTGTTTAGTTATGGGATTATGAATTTTAAAGCGGTCTTTAGGATCAAGCCATAATAAATTTGATATTAATAGAGGGTCATTTTCTGAAGACTCTATAAATACCCATAATGGGATTTCCTGTTTTGCATGGTATTTGGACAGACTGGCCAAATGTGCCGCTCTGTAGTAGTTAGTAAAATTAGGGTATCCCAGGCCTCCTTTATTTTTGGGAAGATGTAGTGTGTGTATAGGTATACGTGGTTTAGAAGAGCCCCATATAAATGAAGTTGCTCTTTTTTGTACTATTCTCAAAAAATAGGAAGGAATTGGAATAGGGAGGACTCTGAATAGATAAAGCAATTTGGGTAGAACAGTCATTTTGATTGCATTAATCTTCCCCATCCAGGATAAAGGAAGTTGCGACCATTGTTTTATTAGATTTGTGATCTGTCCTTAATACAGGAGGATAATTGGTTGAGAATAAGTCAGAATGAGAGGCTGTTAAATGAATTCCAAGATATGGGATTGATTCTTCTGCCCATGTGAATGGGAGTGCAGCCCTAGCCGGGATCAATTCCATGTTTGTGAGTGAAATATTAAGCACTAGGCATTTCTTAGGATTAATCATAAGGCCGGATAGGGCTGCAAATCCATCAAGAGCTGGTAATAAGTTAGGACCAGAGACCTGTGCTGATGATAGAAAAAGTAATATATCGTCTGCAAATATACATAATTTGTGTGTAATACCTCCTACTTCAATGCCAGTTATGGTTTGGTTTGTTCTGATATATTGGGCCATGGGTTCGAGTGTAAGGGCAAATAATAAGGGAGATAATGGGCAACCCTGTCGGGTACCTCTTTCGATATTAAAGGCTTCAGATTTGTATCCAGCATATTTTATATAGGCTTTGGGTTTATTATATAATGCTTTGATCCATGTTAAAAAGTGGGGTCCAAAACCCCATTTTTGTAATGAATATTGCATATATTGCCAGGATACTGTGTCAAATGCCCTCTTAATATCGAGAGATAGAAAACATAAAGGGATTTTCCGTTTTTTAGCAATATGTGCCAATAACACTGCCCTGCCTGTCTATTTGGCATGAAGCCTACTTGATCTCTATGTATTAATTTTCCTATAATGCTATTAAAGGCGTTTTGCTATTATTTTTGCTAATAATTTAATATCGAGGTTTAACAGAGAGATAGGCCGATAATTCACACAGGAAGTATCATCAGAAAGGGGTTTTGGGATCATACAAACAATTGCCATTAGTGGTTCTTGCCGAAAAGAATGTCCATCTAGAAGTTTGTTAAAAGTTTCAGTGAGGGGGGCAGGAGGCGGAGCCTAGCAGAGCAGACATGCATTGTTAGAGCTCCACACCGCTGAGGAGAGAAGAGAAGGACAAAGCGGAGCCTGCAGGCTCAAAAGGTATCCATTTGAACCTTTTTGCCCCAGGGAACAAACTGTGAAAGTTTGGGCAGGAAATATGGTACTGGGAGGAAACCGTGGCAGAAATAAAAATCACCTCACAAAGAGCTTACAGGCACTCACTGCAGCTGAAGCAGCTCCAGTCACCTCACAAGATACAGCATCAGGGCGCTCTCACAGACAGAAAATGTCACAGCAAGACTCTCCATTTGAGTCAGATACAGAACAAATCCTCTCACAAACTTCTCCACAAGCCTCCTCAGTATCCCCAGTAATATTATTACAATTTGAAAAGATGCTTCATAAGGCTTTAAAACAAACCTCAGACCAAATAACAAAAAGCCTAACCAAAGAAATAAGAGAGCTGGGAAACCGCACCGCAGCCTTAGAAATAAAAATGGATGAAATTGAAATTACAACCCAAGAAAATATAACAGAATTGGAACAATTAAAAGAAGAGAATTTAATACTTCAAACTAAGCTCGAAGATTACGAAAATAGAGCCAGACGTTCAAACTTGCGCATAAGGGGAATACCTGAAACTGTGACAGACCTGCAATCTACTATTACTGCTCTATTACAAGAACTAAAGCCAGATATCCCTATCGAACGTTTAGAACTGGACAGAGTACACAGAGCCCTCACAGCCAAAAAGAAAGATGGACCCCCACGTGATATAATCACAAAATTTCATTATTACAGAATGAAAGAACAAATACTAATTGCTGCAAGAGAAAAAAAGGAACTTAATTTTCAAGGACACAATTATCAAATTTTTGCTGACCTATCCCAACTTACTGTTACTAAAAGACGATCCATGAAACCCCAACTAATGGAACTGCAACGCCACAACATTATGTATCAATGGGGCTTCCCCTTCTCAGTCAGATTTAACTACCAAGGTACAATTTACAGAAGCAGATCAGCAGATGAACTACAACAAACCCTTTTAAAATTAAATCTGACAGAACCCACAGGCAGCAACTCTCCCACACGCAGAAGAATTACATCATCTTCACCTTCAGGCAGCACCCAGAAAATTTCAGAACAAAATGGGAATCATCATTCTCACAAAAGAGGCCGTTATGCCACATCATCCATGGACCAAGAAGATTCAATGGACTGACATCCTAATTCCTGATATCTCTTCATTTATTATACTAAGAGATGGTTCTCTATAAAAAACCTATATTTATAACTGAATGTAACTGCATTCTGATAGTCAAACACTGTGTGGGATCATGTTACATTCCAGTTATATTTCTTATTACTTCTGATTCATATAGCCTTAGAATATATAAGTGAAATAAGGAAATTCATGTTCAGTTATATATTATCAGGTAATAACAATAGATTTATTACTTTTTAGGACAAATATGTTCAATAATCCAGAAGTAATGGAAGCCTTTTCTTTCTTTTCTTAAAACAAATATATTATTACCTAGTAATAGTTCCTAGAATTATGTTTTTGTTTATTTTAATCTGAAGCAATACAACCTCAATTTTATGAGTTAACATATCTAAACAGTTACATATGAATAAAATATGTAATGGTTTACTCTAAAAGGGTTAAAATCCCCAAATAATTCAAACTATCTTCATCAATACCAAAGTTATTAACAGTACCTTTCTAACTGAATTATTTAGCCTAGGGCAAGACTAACCATATACAACCACCCTGGAATAAATAATTTCAACAAAAACTATATTCTGCACTCCAATTAATGAAACATCATTTTGATGTCTTTTGACATAGCACTTCTCTCCTGTAAGCGGAGGATCCGTGTTCCCCCATTAGCCCTCCTCATTCTCCCAACCATATTATGTGGGAGTGTGACGAAGGCACTTATTCCCCTGAGAGAGATATTTATTCTCTTTCACGGGTAAATTGTGATTACTTGCAAAAAATAATTTATACAATGTATCATCTAATCTCATATGTTTTTTGTTTACTCTTTACTCCAGAATTCACTGGTTTCTTTTCTATCTATTCATCTCTTCAGTCCACACAGGTTGATCTGCGCAGTCAGCTCTGCATAACAAAAAGTAAGTCAAAACTATTTGATCTGTTGCCATGGCACCACTGAATATACTTTCCCTGAATGTTCAGGGAATAAATGTCCCTCAAAAAAGGACCAAAGCCTTCCGTACTTTCCATAACAAGAAGGCTCACATAGTATGCCTCCAAGAAACACACTTCACCAAAGATTCTACTCCAAAATATATTCCTCCTTTTTATCAACAAATTTACACGGCTTCTGCCTGTACCAAGCAAAGGGGAACTCTAATTGCATTTCACCGATCCACACCATTCACCTTATCATCAGAAATTAAAGACCCAGAAGGTAGATACCTGATACTCATGGGTTATATAATGGATACAGCAATCACAGTGATTTCCTACTACGCTCCTAACAACCTACACCATTCCTCTCACATATATTACAAGTGATTAATACACAAAAAATAGGAACAGTGATAATGTGTGGGGATTCGAACCAGGTCCTCCTCCCATTTCTAGATAAATCACCTTTTACACCATCCAAAATAACCTCTAGATTACCTTTTTCTCAACTTCTTTCCAAATACAATCTGGTAGATTCGTGGAGAGAAAGTAACCCAATGAAAAAGAAATTCACTTATTTCTCGCACCCTCATCAAACTTTCACCAGAATAGATCATATTTTTCTAACAATAGGAATGATACCAGAAATTATTGCATCAGATATAATTCCGATTCCGTGGTCTGACCATAATGCAGTATACACTACTATAGCCTCAGCCATACCAAAAGCGCATGACCCAACGTGGTACTTACCGGATATAATGCTCAAACACCCATTACATCAGATGGCCATTGAACAAGCTTTAAAGGAATACATATCAATTAATAATACAACAGACATCTCCCCAATAACACTGTGGGAAGCTCATAAGCCTGTCTTGCGTGGTACAATACAAAGACAAATGGCACTATTTAAACGGGAACGCAAAAATCTAGCAAAAAAACTAGAACTCAATTTTAATGCAGCCTACATATCATTTCAAGATAATCCATCTCAGAGTACAAAATCTCATCTGGAAAAATCTAGATTGGAATACGATCTATTTCTCACTGAGTCAGTTGATAAATCCCTCAAACGCTCCAAACACAATTTCTACATGAATACAAACAAACCAGGTACATATTTGGCTCGGGCATTAAATTCAACTAACAAATCTTTCAAACCAATACGTTTGAAATTATCAAAAAATGTTTACACTTGTAATCCAGTTAAAATAGTCCATAAATTTCACTCACATCTCGCAACTTTATACAAGACAAACAATGAATTTAATCCTACAGAGGCTGAATCCTTCTTCTCAAAAATAACCTTACCCGAGTTATCTCAGAATCAAAAAAGCAGTTTGGATGAGCCTATAACTATAGATGAAGTTGCTAACGCCATAAAAGACCTAAAACTTAACAAAAGACCAGGCCCAGATGGCTACTCGGCTTTATACTATAAAACATTCTCAGAAATACTCTCTCCCATTCTCACTGAAACTTTTAACAAACTTCTAGATGGACATTCTTTTCGGCAAGAAACACTAATGGCAATTGTTTGTATGATCCCAAAACCCCTTTCTGATGATACTTCCTGTGTGAATTATCGGCCTATCTCTCTGTTAAACCTCGATATTAAATTATTAGCAAAAATAATACTTTATAGATCCTTGTAAACTTACTTTATGTATCTTTATAACATTGTATACTCAATAAACTTCTTTTGACAAGGAAAAGTTTCAGTGAGAATGGGAGAGAGTATTTCTGAGAATGTTTTATAGTATAAAGCCGAGTAGCCGTCTGGGCCTGGTCTTTTGTTAAGTTTTAGGTCTTTTATGGCGTTAGCAACTTCATCTATAGTTATAGGCTCATCCAAACTGCTTTTTTGATTCTGAGATAACTCAGGTAAGATTATTTTTGAGAAGAAGGATTCAGCCTCTGTAGGATTAAATTCATTGTTTGTCTTGTATAAAGTTGCGAGATGTGAGTGAAATTTATGGACAATTTTAACTGGATTACAAGTGTAAACATTTTTTGATAATTTCAAACGTATTGGTTTGAAAGATTTGTTAGTTGAATTTAATGCCCGAGCCAAATATGTACCTGGTTTGTTTGTATTCATGTAGAAATTGTGTTTGGAGCGTTTGAGGGATTTATCAACTGACTCAGTGAGAAATAGATCATATTCCAATCTAGATTTTTCCAGATGAGATTTTGTACTCTGAGATGGATTATCTTGAAATGATATGTAGGCTGCATTAAAATTGAGTACTAGTTTTTTTGCTAGATTTTTGCGTTCCCGTTTAAATAGTGCCATTTGTCTTTGTATTGTACCACGCAAGACAGGCTTATGAGCTTCCCACAGTGTTATTGGGGAGATGTCTGTTGTATTATTAATTGATATGTATTCCTTTAAAGCTTGTTCAATGGCCATCTGATGTAGTGGGTGTTTGAGCATTATGTCCGGTAAGTACCACGTTGGGTCATGCGCTTTTGGTATGGTTGAGGCTATAGTAGTGTATACTGCATTATGGTCAGACCACGGAATCGGAATTATATCTGATGCAATAATTTCTGGTATCATTCCTATTGTTAGAAAAATATGATCTATTCTGGTGAAGGTTTGATGAGGGTGTGAGAAATAAGTGAATTTCTTTTTCATTGGGTTACTTTCTTTCCATGAATCTACCAGATTGTATTTGGAAAGAAGTTGAGAAAAAGGTAATCTAGAGGTTATTTTGGATGGTGTAAAAGGTGATTTATCTAGAAATGGGAGGAGGACCTGGTTTGAATCCCCACACATTATCACTGTTCCTATTTTGTGTGTATTAATCACTTGTAATATATGTGAGAGGAATGGTGTAGGTTGTTTGTTAGGAGCGTAGTAGGAAATCACAGTGATTGCTGTATCCATTATATAACCCATGAGTATCAGGTATCTACCTTCTGGGTCTTTAATTTCTGATGATAAGGTGAATGGTGTGGATCGGTGAAATGCAATTAGAGTTCCCCTTTGCTTGGTACAGGCAGAAGCCGTGTAAATTTGTTGATAAAAAGGAGAAATATATTTTGGAGTAGAATCTTTGGTGAAGTGTGTTTCTTGGAGGCATACTATGTGAGCCTTCTTGTTATGGAAAGTACGGAAGGCTTTGGTCCTTTTTTGAGGGACATTTATTCCCTGAACATTCAGGGAAAGTATATTCAGTGGTGCCATGGCAATAGATCAAATAGTTTTGACTTACTTTTTGTTATCCAGAGCTGACTGCGCAGATCAACCTGTGTGGACTGAAGAGATGAATAGATAGAAAAGAAACCAGTGAATTCTGGAGTAAAGAGTAAACAAAAAACATATGAGATTAGATGATACATTGTATAAATTATTTTTTGCAAGTAATCACAATTTACCCGTGAAAGAGAATAAATATCTCTCTCAGGGGAATAAGTGCCTTCGTCACACTCCCACATAATATGGTTGGGAGAATGAGGAGGGCTAATGGGGGTACACGGATCTTCCGCTTACAGGAGAGAAGTGCTATGTCAAAAGACATCAAAATGATGTTTCATTATTTGGAGTGCAGAATATAGTTTTTGTTGAAATTATTTATTCCAGGGTGGTTGTATATGGTTAGTCTTGCTCTAGGCTAAATAATTCAGTTAGAAAGGTACTGTTAATAACTTTGGTATTGATGAAGATAGTTTGAATTATTTTGGGATTTTAACCCTTTTAGAGTAAACAATTACATATGTTATTCATATGTAACTGTTTAGATATGTTAACTCATAAAATTGAGGTTGTATTGCTTCAGATTAAAATAAACAAAAACATAATTCTAGGAACTAGTTAGGTAATAATATATTTGTTTTAAGAAAAGAAAGAAAAAAAAAAAAAGCTTCCATTACTTCTGGATTATTGAACATATTTGTCCTAAAAAGTAATAAATCTATTGTTATTACCTGATAATATATAACTGAACAAGAATTTCCTTATTTCACTTATATATTCTAAGGCTATATGAATCAGAAGTAATAAGAAATTATTTATATTATTTATATTATTTATAACTGAATGTAACTGCATTCTGATAGTCACTGGAATGTAACATGATCCCACACAGTGTGTGACTATCAGAATGCAGTTACATTCAGTTATAAATATAGGTTTTTTATAGAGAACCATCTCTTAGTATAATAAATGAAGAGATATCAGGAATTAGGATGTCAGTCCATTGAATCTTCTTGGTCCATGGATGATGTGGCATAACGGCCTCTTTTGTGAGAATGATGATTCCCATTTTGTTCTGGAATTTTCTGGGTGCTGCCTGAAGGTGAAGATGATGCCATTCTTCTGCGCGTGGGAGTGTTGCTGCTTGTGGGTTCTGTCAGATTTAATTTTAAAAGGGTTTGTTGTAGTTCATCTGCTGATCTGCTTCTGTAAATTGTACCTTGGTAGTTAAATCTGACTGAAAAGGGGAAGCCCCATTGATACATAATGTTGTGGCGTTGCAGTTCCATTAGTTGGGGTTTCATGGATCGTCTTTTAGTAATAGTGAGTTGGGATAGGTCAGCAAAAATTTGATAATTGTGTCCTTGAAAATTAAGTTCCTTTTTTTCTCTTGCAGCAATTAGTATTTGTTCTTTCGTTCTGTAATAATGAAATTTTGTGATTATATCACGTGGGGGTCCATCTTTCTTTTTGGCTGTGAGGGCTCTGTGTACTCTGTCCAGTTCTAAACGTTCAATAGGGATATCTGGCTTTAGTTCTTGTAATAGAGCAGTAATAGTAGATTGCAGGTCTGTCACAGTTTCAGGTATTCCCCTTATGCGCAAGTTTGAACGTCTGGCTCTATTTTCGTAATCTTCGAGCTTAGTTTGAAGTATTAAATTCTCTTCTTTTAATTGTTCCAATTCTGTTATATTTTCTTGGGTTGTAATTTCAATTTCATCCATTTTTATTTCTAAGGCTGCGGTGCAGTTTCCCAGCTCTCTTATTTCTTTGGTTAGGCTGTATGTTATTTGGTCTGAGGTTTGTTTTAAAGCCTTATGAAGCATCTTTTCAAATTGTAATAATATTACTGGGGATACTGAGGAGGCTTGTGGAGAAGTTTGTGAGAGGATTTGTTCTGTATCTGACTCAAATGGAGAGTCTTGCTGTGACATTTTCTGTCTGTGAGAGCGCCCTGATGCTGTATCTTGTGAGGTGACTGGAGCTGCTTCAGCTGCAGTGAGTCCCTGGGGCAAAAAGGTTCAAATGGATACCTTTTGAGCCTGCAGGCTCCGCTTTGTCCTTCTCTTCTCTCCTCAGCGGTGTGGAGCTCTAACAATGCGTGTCTGCTCAGCTAGGCTCCGCCTCCTGCCCCGTGTAGTAATTTTTTAACCCAAAGCCGAAGTTTATTGTAACATAGGTACTCACATAAAGCAGAGCAGAACTTGCATAAGACCAACGAGCAGCGGACTCGTGCGCGTCAATCAGTGGGAAGTGCCTGTCCCGTCCCTACGCGTGACGTTACGTACCTCGTGACTTCATCAGTGGATACTAGGAGGCACAGACTGCTGTCCTTAAAAAGTTGTGGCCTAATTGGTATGTGGCGGCCATTTTCTTGTAGATCAATAAGGAAACGCCATAGCGGTCATTTTCCCTGGAGGGAAATGGGTCCGGCCATTTTATTGGTTATCTAAACAATGGCACGGATGCAGATGCAGTTGCGATCAGCGCCTGTTGGCCGTGAACTACAAGAAAACTATCAAAGTTGTATGACCCAAGCAATGGTAAACCAATAAGATCCCAGCAGGAGAGCAATTTGATAGTGAGCCACTCGGTCCAATGCCAAATCGGCCCCATGCGATATTTAAAGAGCGCAAAAAGAATATAAAACCAATTTTTATTTGAACAATAAAAAAGTTTATATATATATATATATATATATATATATATATATATATATATATATATATATATATATATAAAATTAAGAAGCATTATTAAAAAAAAAAAAAAAATAAAGAAAATGTATAAAATTTTTTAAGGTTAAAAAACGACCGGATGGGATAAGCCTTAACCCTGATATCAGCATACATCTCAGATTTGAGTACACGCAAGAACTGTCATAACCACAAATGTTCCTAGAAACATGAATTAACTATCCTGAACACATAACAGTGAACTCAGGTAGTAATATAAATAAAACAGTAAATCTTTAAAATAATTTAGGGTGCAACCCATATTTTGAGAGGTATATATAGTACATTAGTTATAACATCAAGGGTAGGGTCGGATAGAGTAAATAAAGGAAAAATGTAGGATACTCTAAAGTGAATATAGGTGAAGTAAACACATGGGGGCATATCAAATATAAAACTGTAAAATACTGAGGAACGCTAAAAAACACTGAAATGCATGGGAAGCACAGCAATTGCCTAGAAATTCCCATATTGAGGAACAATACCTACATCCTTCATCGGGTAAAAATGGGGGGGCTTACGGTATTTTTTACTTAGGATATAGTACTAGCATATTACGAATATTCAAAAATCACTAAGGAAACAGTTGAGGTCAAATTCAATGTTTAGGCCTCTCGGCGCAAATGTGTCTAATATAAATATCCATTTAGATTCTGCCTGACTTAGGGTCCTGACTTTATGTTCCCCCTGCTAGTGTCTAATGTAAGGTTCTATTCCCCAAAATTTAAGGCGGGTGGGGTCCTTGTTGTGGCATAGCAAAAAATGTTTCGAAACGCTATGTTTATCATATCCATTAATCATATTCTGGACATGCTCTTTAACCCGTACCTTAAGGGGTCTTTTTGTGCGGCCAATATATTGGAGCCCACAGCTGCACTCGTGGGTGTATACAGCCCCTTCTGTATTACAACATATAACGTTTTTTTACCTCATGTGTCTCCTGTACTGGTAGATGTAAAATGAAATTTCTATTTATTTCGCCGTATCATTCTTAGGCAGGCAAAACATCTCTTACATGGATAGAAGCCTTTTCCAGTAAAAAAAAATAAGTCCTTTTAGGTGGATCTATTACATTCTTCACCACTTTATCTCGGATAGTTGGTGCTCTTTTAAATATAAATCTGGGATTCGGAGGTAGAGACTCTTGTAGTTGTTTATCCGCTAGGAGTATATGCCAATGGCGTTTAATAATCCTTTCTATTTTCTTGTGCTGTATGCTAAAGTCTAGGATTAGGGGTGCTCCCACCATTGGTTGTTTCTGTTTGGTCGTATCTTCGATTAATGTATTCCAGTTCATTGCAGTGACCTTCTATTTTCTGTTAAATAAACTGACGATCGTAGTCTTTTTTAGTAAATCTTAGTGCTATCTTCTCTGCCTGATCAAGGAAGATGTTTAAATCCGTACAGTTCCGTCTTAGCCGTATAAATTGGCCCTTTGGCACATTGAAGAACCAGTTTCTATGGTGACAACTCTCTATGAGGAGGTAACTATTTCTGTCGACTTTTTTGAAATGCGACTGTGACCTAGGTGAGGTGTTTTCTTGAAAGATTTCCAAGTCTAGGAATGTTACTTTATTTTCACTGATGTCCCAGGACAATTCTATATTTCTATTATTCATGTTAAGTCTTTCACGGAAACGTGTTAACTGATCTACGTCTCCTTTCCATAGGATAAAAATGACATCGATATATCTTTTGTAGATTACCAATTCATCAGGTCTATTCAGAAAAATGTTTTCTTCCTCCCACTGGGCCATAAATAGTCCGGCTATACTTGGGGCGAATTTCGCTCCCATTGCTACTTCAGTGTGTTGGTGATAGTAGTTTTTATTGTACCAGAAATAATTATTCTTTAGGCTAAAATCAATGCATTTAATTAGAAACTTTCTCTGCATACAAGGTAGTTGGGTGTGCTTCCTCAAGCCCCATTTAGCAGCTTTGCACGCTAGATGGTGGGGTATTATTGTATATAAAGAGGAAACATCTGCAGTGGCCATAATCCATGGTCCTTCTTTCTGAATATTCTCTACAATCTGCAACAAATGTTTCATATCCCTCAGGTACGCTTGTGTGCTCTGAACAGCCAGTTGTAAAAACACATCAATATATTCGCCCATCCTGGACGTCAGCGAATCAATACCATTCACTATTGGCCTTGGTGGTGGATTGATATTGTTCTTGTGCATCTTTGGTAATGAGTAGATGATGGGTGTATGGCAGGAATTCGGAATTAGAAATCTGGCCTCTTTTTTGTTAAGTATGTTCTTTTTTACCCCTAGATATACAACTTGTTCAAGTGCCTTCCTGCACTTAAACATGGGATTGCTTAATAATTTAGTATAAGTTTTCTTATCCCTCAGCATATCCATCATGGTGTGATGGTATTGTTCCTTAGAGAGGAAAACAATACCCCCTCCCTTGTCAGCTGGTCGGAAGACCAAGTCTTTCCTTCTTGTTAATCCCATTTTTTATATAGCTGGGTACTCTTTTTTCTTTATTTTAAGATCCTTAATATCCTCTAAAATCACTTTTTTAAAAACTTCGATATATTTATTATCTTTAATAGGTGGATTAAAAACAGATTTGTTCCTCAGTGTACTATGTATAATCCCGCCATTCACAACATTTGGGTATCTGTGTCTGACGGGGTTTCCTGCAGTATATTTCCGGATATTTAATTTTCTTACAAATTTTTGAATTCCGATATAGGTCTGGAATTTATCGAGATTCTTGGTGGGTGCATACTTCAAACCCTTATCCAGAACTCCAATCTCTTCATGTGTAAGTTCCAGACCACTTAAATTAAATATGCCCTCTCCTTTTTTTCCCTTTTTCTTTTGTTCTCTCTGCCCTGATCTCCGTCCTCTCTTCTTTCTGGACTTTTTCTGGAGTTTCTTGTATCGTCTAACTGTCTCAAGGGGTGATCCTCCCTGGCCCTGTCTAAAAAAGGCCTACTATGGGCTTGGTCCACATATTGTGGGGGATATTATCTATCTTGTTTCTCTTCTTCATCCCGATACATTAATGGAGCATAGTGATTGTAGGTGGATATTGGGCTACGTTCATTCTGATGGTAATTCCTTTGTTGAGGACCTCTTCTTTCGCCATATCCATAATCATGGGCTGAGCTTCCGCCTCTTGGCCCTTGTTGTACGTATGGTGGTTCCCTGTTATCCCTATACTCATACATCAGTCTTCTCTGGTCTCTCGGTCCTTGTGGTGGTCCTCTGTACTCTCTGTGATCATAAGGTGGTTTGTGCCAATTATTCCCATTGTAGGGCTTCCTGTTATTTTTCCAATAGTACGGTTTTCTTCCTCCATTTTGTGGTGTCCGGTTATATTGGGGTCAGATAGGGGGTATGTGGCTGGTAATTTGAATTTCTCTCATCGTAATCTTGATGTCTTGGAGCCATACCTTTATGTTCTTCTCTGGGGTCTTGGTATACTCTATTCTGAGTATTTGACCCCGATGGTTCATTGGTCTGCTGTGAGTGAACCCTCACTATTTTCTCTGGTGTAGAGTATGTAGATAAATTATCCCCTCTACCCAGTTGGCTTTGCCACTTGAATACCTGGTCATTGCGGAAGTCTTTTGTGTCCCTGGTATACTTCTTGCTTTTCCTCTGTTGGACTTCTTTATCCTTTTTAATAAGATCTTTATTAAGCTGTGTGGTTAAAGTTATAAACTCAGTTGTTTCTTTATGTATTTCCAATTCCGCTTTTATTTCCATAATATTCTGGTCTATTATTTTGTTTTTCCTTTGTTTCCTTTCCAATAAAAAACGTATTAATTCCAAGCCTTTATCATTAAAGAATTTAAACCATTCGTCATTTGACTCCTGGTCTGGCCATCATTTGGGGGTATATCCCATCTCAATCTTCTCGGGACTATATTCTCTTTAAGGTATGTTTCAAAGGTGCAAATGTCCCACCAGAGACTCACCTTTTTCTCCATATTATGTCCCAACCTCCTAAGACTTTCTAGGTCTAGATTTCTATTGGTATTAGTGTTAGAGGCATTAAAAACCTCTACTCCCCCCCTACCCATATCCTAATTATTCCGCTGACAGGCATGTTCCAATGCCGGAAAAACTATGCCTTGTGTGCAAATTTATTCATCATGGCAAAAAACTTTCACCACAAAAGGAAATACATATAACATCAAAGAATTCCATAATTGCTCCAGTGAGTATGTCAAATACTGCCTGAGATGTCCTTGTGGTTTCCTGTATGTAGGAAGGACCATCCGTTCCTTACGCCAATGATTTGGTAAACATAGACGATTCATTGGGCAGGGGTGCAACAAACATAGTGTCCCCAGACACTTTCTGAAGGATCACAAAAAATCCACTGTGGGTCTACAGGTCTGGGTGATTGAGGCCATCTCCAGAGATCTTCCTGCTGCGGAGTGTTTTAAACGGCTGTTCCAGCAGGAGACCTTCTGGATATACTCTTTAAGTACTCTCTCGCCAGGGGGGCTTAACACTGAGATTGATATACATACTCTGTTATAATACATGTACGTACATACCAGTTTCTTTAATACTATTTCATTTTTTAACAGTAGAACTGTACGGTCATCATCTTCAAATTTGGATATTGTTGGGTCCCTAGTCTGCGGTTGGGGGTGGTGGGATTGTAAGTAACCATCTCACACATACATACATTGTAGTGTATCTGCATTTGTGTGGCCATACAGTATACAATAATACATATCTCTCACAAGCATACATTGGTACATATCTGCATATGTGTGGTCATGCAGTATACAAAGATACAAAAATACGTTTTATGATGTCTCTTTTACAAATATATGAATTCTGTACATAATGTAATTCTTACATATTCATTCAGGCATAACACCCACTTGCCCCACTAGTGTCTAGTTAACTCAGCCTCTTCTCGGCATACTTAGCAGACTTCCTGAAGGCCACCAACTTGCCCATCTTCCTCCCACTGTCACATGCTCCCTGATTAACGAATCTTTCTCCCTTTTCTCTAAATTATATGTTTCCTGCACTCTTAGAAACCAATCGCTAATCTTAGGGCCTTCCACCTTCTGCCATTTCTTGGGGATTTCACTTTTTGCTGCATTTAGTAGCACAGGGATTATGGACACGTTGTACTCCCGTTTCCCTCCCTCCGAGCTATGAAACAGGCATATCCAAGGGTCATAAGGGATTGATTTGCCCGGTATCTCCTCTAGAATTTGGATTACTTCCTGCCAGAACGTTTTAACCACCGGGCAGCTCCACCATATATGTGCCATAGTCCCCAGCACCCTACACCCCCTCCAGCAGTTCGGCGACCTTTCGGGTTGATATTTATTAATTTTTTCCGGAGTTGCATACCATCTGGATAGACACTTGTAATTTGTCTCTATCGTTTTTATGTCGGTTGCCAAGCTGTGTGTTGCCTTTATAATATTTCCTTTTGCGTTTTCTTCTAGTGTTACCCCCAAATCCTTCTCCCATTTATTAATGAATGGTGGCATTTCCAACTCTCCACTGTTTAACAGCATTTTGTATATCGCCGAAATATACCCTCTGGTCTTGTTACTACAGAATATTTTCTATATTGGTAAGAGGCTTTTTTCCTCTCTTATAGGCCCAGAGAGATTTTTTACAAAGTGCGAGAGTTCAGCGTACCGCCAGCCATTTAGTTTCATTAAATCTCTACGTGTGTCTAAGTGATTGAAAGTGCCTATTTTCCCTTTTTTCACAATATCTTTTAATTGTGTTTCATTGCTTATGATCCAATTCCCCCCAACTTCCTCCATCCCCGGGGGAAACAGCTCATTATTTTTTAAATAAATTAGTGGTGAATTATATTCCCAACTATTTAATGTGTGCATCAGGTCCCAGATTTTAAAAGTGTAATGTGTAATAATATGTGTATCTGGTCCTAATTTTCTACATCGTGGAGGATTCCACAACAAATATTTCAAACGTGCATTACTTAAACCCATTTCTAGGCTAACCCATCTTTTATTATTACCACCCTTAACCCAGTCTACTGCCCGTGTAATTACTATTGTGTTAAAGTATTTTTTGAAATCTGAGAGAGCCAGCCCCCCTTGTGCTTTTTCTCTACATAACTCTTTGTGTGCTACTCTAGGTTTCTTGTTATTCCACACAAACCCATTTAGTATTTGTGTCAGTTTTTTAAAATAAATTTGAGGCAACGGATAGGCAGCATTTGCATCTTATAAAACACTTTTGGGGCCAACACCATTTTAACTGAATTAATTCGCCCAATCCATGAGATCGGGCAATAACTCATCCTTTTTACTTCTGCTCGGATTTCGTCCAATAAAGGGATAAAATTTAAACCGTAGATCTTCTTAACAGAGTTTGATAGCTTGACCCCCAGGTACTGTATATTTTCTCTCACTGGAAAGTGGAAAGTTTCCTTAATCCACGCCTCTTCCTTCCTATCTATGTTGATGTTTAAAGCTTCGGATTTTCCCAAATTAATTTTATAATTTGAGAACTCTCCATATTTCTTCACGACAGATAGCAGGTTGGGGATCGAGATCCTCGGGTTTGTAACATAGAGGAGGACATCATCGGCATAAGCGGCCAATTTATGTTCCTCCTTCCCCACTATACAACCTCTTATGTCCAGGTTTTTTCGTATAGCAGCTAGTAGCGGCTCTAGTGTCAGCACAAACAGGAGGGGGGAGAGCGGGCAGCCCTGTCTGGTCCCGTTCTTCATTTCAAACTGAGCTGAGGTAACATTGTTTACTTTAACAAAGGCAGAAGGGTGGTCGTATAAAGTTTTAATCCACTTTATCATTTTTTCGCCCACCCCCACTGCTTCCAGCGTTTTGATCATGAAACCCCAGTCTACTCTGTCAAAGGCCTTCTCGGCATTTATTGACAGAAATAGACCTGGGGTTCCATTGCTCTTGATGGCTTCTGAAATGAGCAAGGACCGCACCCCGTTGTCTCTGCTCTCTCTTCCCGGGATGAAGCCCACCTGGTCCGGATGGACCAGGTGCACCATTTTTTCCTTAAGTCTAGTTGCGAGCACCTTCGCATACAGTTTTATGTCTGTGTTTATAAGCGCAATAGGCCTATAACTAGAGTAAAGGGTACGGTCCTTGCCCTCCTTGGGGATTAGGGTCACAGCCGCCAGCAGAGCCCCCTCATTCAGCGCGCCCTGCGTCCCGAGTTCGTTCCACAGCCTACACAGCTTCGGGACCAGAGAGTCTCCAAATGTTTTGAAAAAAACGGCCGTGAAACCATCTGGGCCTGGGCTTCTCCCGGTGGGAGAAGATTTCAGAGCCAGACGGACTTCTTCTTCTGTTATGGGATTATCAAGGTCTTTTGTATCCTTTTCGGCCAGTTTATTTAGCCCTGCTGCCTTTAAAAAGGCCTCGACCCTTTCCTTATTCCCACTACTACACCCTTTCTTACCAACAGAGTACAGAGATGTAAAATACTGTCTAAATTCCTCACCAATTTCTCTCGAAGAAAACCTCAAGTTCCCTTTTTTATTTTGAATCCTGTCAATGAAATTTATATCTCGTTTTCTCTTCAGAGTTTTTGCCAGATGTTTACCTACTTTGTTTCCCCACCTAAATGTATCTCTTAGTTGTCTATTAATAATATGGTGCGTCTCCTCTTCCAGTAAATCTCTTAATTCATCCCTTTTGATGGTCAACTGTTGCAATGGGGTCCTATCAGGTCCTCTGTAGGCTTTATGTGTCTGCTCTAACTTAAAGATTTCTGCCATAAGCATTTCTTTTTTTTTTACTCTTTCTTATTTCAGTCCTGCCCCAACAGAGATCAGGATCCCTCTTATGTACGCCTTAAAGGCTTCCCATACAATCGCCCCCTTGGTTTCACCTGTGTCATTAATTAGAAAGAACAAATCTATTTCCTGTTGGATTTCTCTCTTAGAATCTTTAATTAAATTCTCGTTTAGACGCCAAGTAAACAGGGGTTTTTGCACTCCTTTTAGTCTTATTTTCATCATGACAGGGGCATGGTCTGACAATGTTCTAATCCCAATCTTAGTTTCTTTAACTGTCTGCACCAAGCTATGATCCACCATCAGATAGTCCAATCTAGAATAAGTTCCATGCACGGGGGAGAAGAAGATATAGTCTCTGACCCCAGCATGTTGAACCCTCCACATATCGATCAACTGACATTCATGTAATTTTTTCCCAATTCTTCTCAGGATACCTTTACTCAACCCCCGTGCATTTGACGAGCTATCTAAGGATGGATCCAAGCTAAAATTGAAGTCTCCAGCTACTATCATCTCCACCTCCCTAAAATCCAGCAAACTATTAAGAACCTGCGAAAGAAATTTGGTCGGGTCCCTGTTCGGGCAATAAATGTTGGCAAGGGTGAGGATTCTCTCTCCGATTCTAATCTTCAAGAAAAGGAAGCGTCCTTCTGGATCTGTCTTCCTATCTATTAGGACATAGTTCAAAATGCATAGAATACAGCTTTATACCTGTTTCCCACATTAGGTGGGTTTCCTGCAGAAAAACCACGTCTGCTCCATAATGGTGCAGCTCTCCCAGTATCTTATGCCTCTTATTGGGGGAATTTAAACCCTTAACATTAGATGTCAGACATTTAAAATTCATTTAACCAATAACTTGGGCCTTGCTTAAAACCTGGTGTTTGTCTAAGGAGCTCTGAGTAGGACGAGACTGCTCAGGAGAGATCCCCCCCAATCCTCCCCCCTTCACCTCCCCATCCCTCCCATCCCACCCCTGCCTCGCTCCCTCTTCCTCATCTCCCGCCCCCCACCTCCCACCCTCTCCCTCCCCCCCGCCACTACTTGGCAAATGGGTCGCAGAGCAGCTCTTACTGTACTCCTGCCCTGCGCTCCGTTGTGCCCTGGAGTGGGGCCCTGGTGACGGACAGCGGTGACATCGCCCCCCCCCCCCTATGGGGGAAAGGATCTCTCCAGGTCCGCTAATTCACTTATTTCCCCCCCTTCTCCCGCCCCCCCACTCCCCCCCACCTCCACCACCCCCGGCCCCCCGGCCCTCCACCCACCCCCACATCGACTCCCTGTCTCAATACATATTGTTACTATTAAAACCCATTACTACAAAAGAACCCCTTCAGGGATAATAGGGACAGCAATATCTAAATTCCTGCAAAAGTCCTGCAAGTCTTCCGTGTGTCTCAGTTTAAAAGTCCTACCCTCTTTTGTCACACTCAAAGACAGCGGGAAACCCCAATTGTACTTTAGATTTGCCCCCCTTAATAAGTCCAGTAACGGTTTCAACTGGCGTCTCCTAGCTAATGTACCAGCAGAAAGATCCGAAAATATTTGGATCTCTTGGTTGTTAAATTTCACCGGTAGAGCCCCTCTTAATTTGCTCCAGATTTTGGCTTTGTCCTCGAATTGATGGAATTTCACAATGATATCTCTAGGTGCATTGTCTCTCATGTTTGGGGGTTTTCTAATCCTGTGGGCTCGATCGATTTTCAATTCACTTTCCGGGCTTCTTCCCAAGAGTGGGTTGAAAATCTCTTTGATAATTATGGTCAGATCTTCTCCTCTCAGCTCTGGTAGGGATCTAATTCTTAAGTTTCGTCGCCTGTTTTGGTTTTCTTGTTCTTCCAACTTATACAACAGCTCTCGTTGGCCCCTCTGTAGAGTTTTTACTTGATTTTTTAACGTGGAAATTTCATCACCCTGCTGTTCCACCCCCTTCTCCACTTCTTCCACTCTCTTAAGGAGGTGGCCCATGTCCGTCCTTACATTGAGGATTTACGCCTTGATTGCCTTTTCCAACTTCAAAAACATGTCTTGAATCTCTGTTTTTGTGGGGATAGCTTCCCCTGCAAGATCCATCTCCATATTCAACACTAGTTCTCCTTCAGAAAGTGTCCCTATGTTGACCGCCCTCCCCGGGCCCCTTTGTTTTTAGTTGAGGCCTTTTTTTTATCTTTTGACTCTTGTTGTTTATTTTCCGTACTTGGGCTTTTCAAAAACTTAAAAACTTTTGAATAGTACTGGAGTTCAAACTGTCTCTGGGTTTGTTAAGGTCCGCTAATTTTGGGAACGTCCTCTCATGTTCATCCCTCCTCCACACGCCACCCGTTCCTTTTTTGTACTAGTTTTTACCAGCTCCTATACTAGCACTCCAATTCTCGGCCCAGCTTGGTCCAACAGTTTAACAAAGTGCTAGAGTACAGATCTCAATGGCCTTCCCTTTGGGGAATAGCAGCAGTTCATTTAGCAGACTTATACCAGATTGAGGTAGCCAACGTTAGTCACTGCTCCACTCTTAACAATTATTGACCATTTCTGTAACATATGCAATGTGTAACCATAGAGTCCCCTCTGAACTTTCGGGATTGTTGATCAATTTGATTTACATCCGTGATCAGCTGTTATAATCGTGTAGCACACTTCATATAAATAAAGTTCAGCCAAGCTGATCCTACCTCGCACTCAGCTGCGCTGTTATGGGAGAAAGGTGCAAAGAGAGAAAAAAAAAAATAGAAAAAGGGGGGGTCCGCCAGACTTTCCTAGGCGCTTCTCAGGCAGTCCTGCTCTGGGCCCGACTTGATCCAACAATTTAGCAAAGTGGTAGTATTCTAATTTCTCTGACCGTCCAAATACTGAGTTACCACAAATCACTTAGCTGCCAGTATATCAGAGTAAAGGTAGCAAACATTAGTCATAGCACCGCTCTGAACATTTATTGTCCACTGCAGCAGCATAAGCAATGTATTGCTATAGAGTCCCCTTACAACTTTCAGGTTTCTTGATCTATTTAAATTTCTTCGGCAAGAAGCTATTTCAGACATATGACACCGTTCTTATAAGTGAGATTCAGCCAAGCTGATCCTACCTGGCTCCTGGGGACCTCATATAGGGGAGTCTTCCACTTTCAGAATGAGTTTACTTGCCCCATGCCAGTGCCAGCACTGCTCTTGAGAGAAAGAAAAAAGGGGGGGTGTCCCCGCGTCTCTCGATCGTCCGGGTATGTCTGCGCCTGCGTCCTGCTTGATGGGACACTGCTCAGCCACTCTCCGCGAACTGTCCCAACGCAGTTGCTAGGCTGGGGTGAAACAGGACCGAGAAATCAGGGAGCAACAGATGCAGGGGGGAACCCAGGGGACGTTGCTGGGGCGGAGCTCCACTCCGCTCGATCTCCATAAGCCGTTCTGATGCAGCGCTAGTCCACAGCCCTCGTAGGGCCGCCTCTCTCGCTCACTGGAGCCAGGTGTCAAGCGGGTCAGCGCGCAGCATCGGAGGAGGGATATCTCGTCAGCCACGGTCTCTCACCCCGTGTTTTTCAGGACGCCATCCCATCCGAGCTTACTTCGTTCACCACCCCACCACCGGGCCCCGCCCCCAGACCTCAGAACGTCACATCCTCCTCCCCTGTCTCCTGAATCCCCCTACATATTCATTTTCACACATGTTTTTAATATGTGTGTATGTGTATGTATGTATATATTTTTTATATACTTTTATATATTTCTCCGACCCGACGCGATTTTGCTGCAATTTTTTGCCGCTATTTTGATGCGACTGTGGACAGTGCCTGTGTATTCTTGGGGTCTATGGACCTCGAGTCGCATCAAAGTGGGACCAGAGTAGTGCAGGGACTGTTTGAAGTCACTGCAACTTGAATTCACACAGATGTGAACGGTGCTCATTGGAAGTCACGGGGAACGACTTGTCATGCCAAGTCGCATGATACGTCACACCAGTGGAAGCCAAGCCTTAGTTTGATTTTTTTTAGCTCAAAATGTGCTCTGTTTTGCATCAACCTTTGTCAGCCCAAATATTGATAATGTCCTTTTTTTTCCGAAATTCCTTCATCATATTGCCTTTGGTCCATTGACCATTGTAGTTCTATGGCTGTGGACTTCATGCCCAGGAGGGTGTATTTAATGATGCTCTCCTCCAGAGAACAACAGGCAAGTAGAAGGAACTGAAAGCTCCGAGTGCGTAGCCTTTCATTCCACAGAGACAGTCCTGACCCCTTCCTCCCGCCACCTGTTGGTGACATAATTTCCTCTTTCAGTTCAAGCTGTACAGCATGGAGCTGACTACTTCCTGGTTTTCCTGAATGTACAGCTATTCAGCCCAATATCACACCAGAATATTTCCTAGCTACCCGGATCGTGCGAGGAGCTTGTGGGACACAGTAGAACTGCCAGGACTACATACTTATGACAAGCACGACTCCCACTTATATCTTGTAGGTGTTTTTAATCTTGTGCAATTAATTATACTGTTTTATATACTACACTTAGAGAGGTGCCTCCCCCTTGTTTCTTTTATATGTTTTGCAGAGTTGCTGGACACACTCTGAGGATGGCTGCCTCTTTTTAAATCACCCCCTTACCATGCTTCAACTTTGTTTTTACCTACAGACTGACTAATCAAATGTACATTATTACAAACTAGGTATTGCCTCCTGGAGTGCCAGATACCCAATTTACCTTCCCTTGCCTGATTGTTTAGGTCCCCCTTCCCAATTAGTCTGGAGTATGGAAACTATGTCAATTTCCCTTCTAATCTGGTCAGGGCCCTGTCGGCCTGGGATGAAACCCTCTTGATCTTTATGGATGTATTAATAAAGGAGGCTAAGCGGTTGACTAGAATTTTGGTCAGAATTTTCAGATCGCTATTTATAAGGGATATTGGACAATAGTTACTAACCCCGAGTCTTGGCATTAAGGAATTTTGTTAACCACTTCAGCCCCGGAAGCATTTACCCCCTTCCTGAACAGAGCACTTTTAGCAATTGTGTCGCTTTAACTGACAATTGCGCGGTCGTGCAACGTTGCTCCCAAACAAAATTGACGTCCTTTTTTTCCCCACAAATTGAGCTTTCTTTTGGTGGTATTTGATCACCTCTGCGGTTTTTATTTTTTGTGCTATAAACAAAAAAAAGTGACAATTTTTTTAAAAAAACAATATTTTTTACTTTTTGCTATAATAAATATCCACCAAAAATATATAAAAAAAACAATTTTTTTCCTCAGTTTAGGCCGATATGTATTCTTCTACATATTTTTGGTAAAAAAAATATAGCGTATACAAAATAGGGGATAGTTTTATGGCATTTTTATGATTATTTTTTTTTATTAGTAATGGCGGCGATCTGCGATATTTATCATGACTGCCACATTATGGCAGACACATCGGACACTTTTGACACTATTTTGGGACCATTGTCAGTTATACAGCGATCAGTGCTATAAAAATGCACTGATTACTGTGTAAATAACACTGGCAGGAAAGGGGTTAAACACTAGGGGGCGATCAAGATGTTAAGTGTGTCAAGGAGCAGTGATCTCTCTCATGTCACTAGGCAGAATGGGGAAATGCCTTGTTTTCCTCCCCGTTCTTCCTCTTCGTGACACGATCACAGGCACCCGGTGGACATCGATCATGGGGCGCGCGGCGCGCACGCGCGCCCACAATGCAACATCTTAAAGGGGACGTACCTGTACGCCCATTTGCCCAGCCGTGCCATTGTGCCGAAGTATATCGTCGTGCGCTGGTTGGCAAGGGGTTAAATAAGGAACCAAGGTGTTGGCAAACTTTTTGTGGTAGGGGTTTGAAAGGCTGTCTGGTCCAGGGGCTGAGCCCCTCTTAAGGTCCTTGATAACCCCCAACACCTCCCCCTCAGTGAAGGATGCTTCAAGAATGTCTTTGTTTTCTGGGGATAGGGAGGGTATAGGAAGACCGTCCAGGAACCCATCAAAGGAATTATTGTTATTCGAGGTGTGGGGACTATACAGATTGGCGTAGAAATCATGGAATGCTTCTAAAATTTTCAAGGGGTTAGCTGTAGTGCCATTTCCAGGAATTCTTATCTTTGGCATTACATAAAGACTGCATTCGGGGTGACAATTTGACTGCCAGCATGGTCCCAGCTTGTCCTTCTGGGTATAAAATCTATTCTTGTTCCAGCGAGTTTGTTTTTCTGCTTTTACCATGAATTCTAAGTTGAGTTCCAGCCTGGCTTTATCAATTTGGGCCGCTGTATTGGCGGACGGGTCCTTTTTGTGTTGGGCCCGTAACGTTGCGTATGCTTTTTCTAATTTCTCTATGTCGACCATTCTTTCTCATTTAATTTGAGTGGCTAGCTGAATGATTTCTCCTCTGATGAAGGCCGTGTGGGCTGCCCACAAGGTCTCCGCAGAGGTTCCACTATTATTGTTAAAGTGAAAGTATCCCTGCAATGATTTATTTATCATAGTGACTCTAATTGGGTCAGAGAGGATGGACTCGTTCAGTCTCCAGTGCCTTTGACCAGATTTTGGGGATTGTAAGCAAAATGACATTATCACTATGAGGGTCAGACAGGACCGTGTCTCTAATATGGGATTTTACAACAAGTGGGATAATGTGAGTAGGGACCAGAAGATGATCGATCGTAGCATATGAATTTTGTGGATTGGAGCAGTGTGTGGAGTCTCGCGTAGAGGGATTCAGCTCCCTCCAGACATCTGCCAAACCCTGAGTATGTATTAGCTTGGCTATTTTGTGGCTTACTTTGTTGGGAGAGTAGTATGAGATCAGGGAGTATAGGTGACCCTCGATTGTTTCCTTAACTAAGATGAATCTGCCCTCGGGTCTCTGGTGTCTGAGAGCCAATTAAATTTGCATGATTTTGAAAATATGATGGCTACCCCCTTAGTTTTATTTTCTGCGTTAGCTAGGTAAAAATTAGGGAATTGGGAGAGTAGGAACTTGGGACTGTACCGAGCTGGAAAATGAGTTTCTTTAAACATGACTACATCCAATTTCATAGATTTATAATTGTTCTAAATTTCCTGCGTTTGAGAGGTGAATTTATGCCCTGAACGTTGGGAGTGGTTACATTTATATTTGTTCTGCATGGTGTTGCATGGTGTTAGCCATGAAACCAGGAGCGCAGATGGGTCTACAGTCACTTACCTCAGGTAATCTTTTTGAGTGGATGCCTGTAGAGCATGTTGGAGCATTTGAAATAGAGTAAACTGCGCAGGCCAGGCGAGGTGATTTTCTGCAAGAGAAAAAATAGTTAGGAGATGCTTGATAAGATATAGAATAGGAAAGAGGGAGAAGAAGAGGGGCAGTAAGAGAGGGGGGTTTCTCCCTAGGCAGGTATCTGGACCCAGGGGGGAGAAAAAGTCCCTGGGGACCATCTCACAAGGAGAAGTGACAAAACAAAATATATCCAAACTAGAAAGGCTCAGATGTCCTATCCCCTGGAGACCGGTAGGAATCTAAGGGATAGGAGGAGGCACATGGGAGTCACCCCAAACCAGGGCGCCCTTTAAAAATAGAACAATTTAGCTTGTGTAAAAGGCAAAAATGATGTCCAAAACTGCAACCATCAATAAAGAAAAATTATAGCCAATATTAAAGGTGGGGGGAAGTGGAGGGGGTGTAAATTTAACCTACATGGCTCCAGTGCGGAAATCATTAGCCAGTTCCGTGAGGTGGACCTTACTCCGGAGTAGCAGAGAGTGGGCCGAAGAGATTCTCACTTCTGGGAGTCAAAAGAGAACTGTCTAACAAATATAGAACTGGTGAAAGAACATAGGAGGAACAAAGGAGAGATGACTCCTGGTTAGGGATGAGCTTCGTGTTCGAGTCGAACCCATGTTCGACTCGAACATCGGCTGTTCGACCGTCCGTCGAATTGCGAACGATATGGGCCGTTCGCGCCAAATTCGTGTGGCGCGTCACGGCCCATAATTCACTGCGGCATCGCAGTGCATTGCTGGCTGATGATTGGCCAAGCATGCACTATGACCCGCATGCTTGGCCAATCACAGCGCCGTCAGTAGAGAGAGCTGTAATTGGCCAAAGCCAGGGTGGCTTTGGCCAATTATGGCTCAGGGGATTTAGTACACACCCCACACTATATAAGGCCGCCTGCACGGCGGCCCTGTGTAGTGTGTGTTCCGGTGTGCTGAGCGATAGAGAGAGAGAGAGACAGTGTCATTTGATTTGAGTTAGATAGATTAGGCAGAACAGTCAGTCAGTTAGCTGCACTTACAGTGTATTGTGTATATATATGCATCCCAGGTGTTGCATATATATATATACACTGTATTCAGTTTAGCTAGATCCGTTCCTGTTATCTTCTATCTAGACTATTTACATTCAGTGCAGTGTGTCCTGCTCACAGTGTTCAGCTAGATCCGTTCCTGCTATTTACATTCAGTACAGTGCTTCCTGCTCACAGTGTTCAGCTAGATCCGTTCCTGCTATTTACATTCAGTGCAGTGCGTGCTGCTCACAGTGTTCAGCTAGATCCGTTCCTGCTATTTACATTCAGTGCAGTGCGTCCTGCTCACAGTGTTCAGCTAGATCCGTTCCTGCTATATACATTTAGTGCAGTACGTCCTGCTCACAGTGTTCAGCTAGATCCGTTCCTGTTATCTTCCTACTGACAGGCAGGCTTGTCTGGTTACAGTATATAAAGCTACCTGAAGAAAATTACAGGTGTTCTTTTTGATCCTATTAGTACCACGGTCAGGCAGCTAGACTATTTACATTTAGTACAGTGTGTCCTGCTCACAGTGTTCAGCTAGATCCGTTCCTGCTATTTACATTCAGTGCAGTGCGTGCTGCTCACAGTGTTTAGCTACATCCGTTCCTGCTATTTACATTCAGTGCAGTGCGTCCTGCTCACAGTGTTCAGCTAGATCCGTTCCTGCTATTTACATTCAGTGCAGTGCGTCCTGCTCACAGTGTTCAGCTAGATCCGTTCCTGCTATTTACATTCAGTGCAGTGCGTCCTGCTCACAGTGTTCAGCTAGATCCGTTCCTGCTATATACATTTAGTGCAGTACGTCCTGCTCACAGTGTTCAGCTAGATCCGTTCCTGTTATCTTCCTACTGACAGGCAGGCTTGTCTGGTTACAGTATATAAAGCTACCTGAAGAAAATTACAGGTGTTCTTTTTGATCCTATTAGTACCACGGTCAGGCAGCTAGACTATTTACATTTAGTACAGTGTGTCCTGCTCACAGTGTTCAGCTAGATCCGTTCCTGTTATTTACATTCAGTGCAGTGCGTCCTGCTCACAGTGTTCAGCTAGATCCGTTCCTGCTATTTACATTCAGTGCAGTGCGTCCTGCTCACAGTGTTCAGCTAGATCCGTTCCTGCTATTTACATTCAGTGCAGTGCGTCCTGCTCACAGTGTTCAGCTAGATCCGTTCCTGCTATATACATTTAGTGCAGTACGTCCTGCTCACAGTGTTCAGCTAGATCCGTTCCTGTTATCTTCCTACTGACAGGCAGGCTTGTCTGGTTACAGTATATAAAGCTACCTGAAGAAAATTACAGGTGTTCTTTTTGATCCTATTAGTACCACGGTCAGGCAGCTAGACTATTTACATTTAGTACAGTGTGTCCTGCTCACAGTGTTCAGCTAGATCCGTTCCTGTTATTTACATTCAGTGCAGTGCGTCCTGCTCACAGTGTTCAGCTAGATCCGTTCCTGCTATTTACATTCAGTGCAGTGCGTCCTGCTCACAGTGTTCAGCTAGATCCGTTCCTGCTATTTACATTCAGTGCAGTGCGTCCTGCTCACAGTGTTCAGCTAGATCCGTTCCTGCTATATACATTTAGTGCAGTACGTCCTGCTCACAGTGTTCAGCTAGATCCGTTCCTGTTATCTTCCTACTGACAGGCAGGCTTGTCTGGTTACAGTATATAAAGCTACCTGAAGAAAATTACAGGTGTTCTTTTTGATCCTATTAGTACCACGGTCAGGCAGCTAGACTATTTACATTTAGTACAGTGTGTCCTGCTCACAGTGTTCAGCTAGATCCGTTCCTGTTATTTACATTCAGTGCAGTGCGTCCTGCTCACAGTGTTCAGCTAGATCCGTTCCTGCTATTTACATTCAGTGCAGTGCGTCCTGCTCACAGTGTTCAGCTAGATCCGTTCCTGCTATTTACATTCAGTGCAGTGCGTCCTGCTCACAGTGTTCAGCTAGA
This sequence comes from Lithobates clamitans, assembly GCA_037952925.1. Taxonomy (NCBI): domain Eukaryota; kingdom Metazoa; phylum Chordata; class Amphibia; order Anura; family Ranidae; genus Lithobates; species Lithobates clamitans. The sequence continues at coordinate 810,440 of JBBGZY010000035.1, forward strand.
TCCGTTCCTGCTATTTACATTCAGTGCAGTGCGTGCTGCTCACAGTGTTCAGCTAGATCCGTTCCTGCTATTTACATTCAGTGCAGTGCGTCCTGCTCACAGTGTTCAGCTAGATCCGTTCCTGCTATTTACATTCAGTGCAGTGCGTCCTGCTCACAGTGTTTAGCTAGATCCGTTCCTGCTATTTACATTCAGTGCAGTGCGTCCTGCTCACAGTGTTCAGCTAGATCCGTTCCTGCTATTTACATTCAGTGCAGTGCGTCCTGCTCACAGTGTTCAGCTAGATCCGTTCCTGCTATATACATTTAGTGCAGTACGTCCTGCTCACAGTGTTCAGCTAGATCCGTTCCTGTTATCTTCCTACTGACAGGCAGGCTTGTCTGGTTACAGTATATAAAGCTACCTGAAGAAAATTACAGGTGTTCTATCCCAGCTTAGTGCAGCTACAGGCCATTAGTATGTCTGGAAGGCCAAGAAGGAGAGGCAGACAGTCACAAGCCAATAAGAGAGGGCAAGCAGGCTCTGTGTCTAGTGCTGGTCGTGGAGACGGTGCATCCTCATCAGCACGTGGCCATGGGACACGCTTGGCCTTTTTTTCGGCAGCTGGCCGTGTTGAGCCGCAACATGCGGAAGACTTGGTCGAGTGGATGACCAAGCCGTCCTCATCCTCCTCATCCTCTCTCACCCATGCCCAGGGTGCTTTGTCTGGCAAAGCAGCGGCCTCTTCCCTCAGCTCAATGTCATCAGTGACTCCTTCCCTAGCCCCACCATGTCCTCCTGAGGATTCCCTCGAACTGTTTGACCACAGTGTTGGGTACATGCTCCAGGAGGATGCCCAGCGTTTGGAAGGCTCTGATGATGATACTGAGCTCAATGAAGGCAGTAACATGAGCACGGACAGAGGGGGTGCCCAAGAAGGACAGCAATCTGGCAGTCATGCTCCCCCTGCTGCAGCATACTGCCAGGTTTGCTCCAGTGATGAGGAGGGAGGGGATGATGAGGTCACTGACTCAACGTGGGTGCCTGATAGGAGAGAGGAGGAGGAGGAGGAGGAGGAGGAGGAGGAGGTGGCACATCACCAACTAGGCAGGATGCCCTCCAGGGGCCAGCCTAAGGGCAGCACATTGACTGCATCACACCCCAAAGCTCCACATGTGCAGGGCGCTGCAGTCTCTGCGCGTTATTCAAAAAGTTCTTTGGTGTGGGCCTTTTTTGAGACGAGTGCATCAGATCGCACCGCTGCTATTTGCAATATATGTCTCAAGCGTATCTCGCGTGGCCAAAACATCTCCCGCTTGGGTACCACATGCTTGACCAGACATATGTTGACCTGCCATGCAGTTCGTTGGCAAGCGTATCTAAAAGACCCACACCAAAGAACAAAGACGATCTCTCCTTGCTCCTCATCAGCTGAGATTTCCAACCCCACTAGACCTTCAGTCCTCTCTGCGACCTGCAGTGAGAGGAATGAAGGTGTAGAATTAGGTGTGTCACAGCCAAGTACTTATGGGCAATCTGCTTTTGGTACACCGACGTCAGATTGTACCAGGCAAATTTCCCTGCCCCAGCTGCTGCACCGCCGAAAGAAGTTTGCTCCCAGCCATCCACATGCCCAGCGGTTGAATGCTAGCTTGGCAAAATTGCTAGCACTTCAACTGCTGCCTTTTCAGTTGGTAGACTCTGCCCCCTTCCGTGAGTTTGTGGAATGTGCGGTTCCTCAGTGGCAGGTACCCAAACGCCACTTTTTCTCACGGAAGGCGATTCCGGCTCTCTACCGGCATGTGGAAGGCAATGTCCATGCCTCGCTGGACAGGGCGGTCAGCGGTAAGGTGCATATTACCGCTGACTCATGGTCCAGCAGGCATGGACAGGGACGTTACTTAAGTTTCACGGCGCATTGGGTGACTCTGCTGGCAGCTGGGAAGGATGCAGGACAAGGTGCAGTAGTGTTGGAGGTTGTTCCGCCACCACGCCTCCAAAATGCTGATTGTGACACACCTCTCTCCTCCACCCCCTCCTCTTCTTCTTCCTCCATGGCCTCTTCCTCGGAACCAGCGGTGCTCCGTAGGCGTTCAAGGGGCTACGCAAGTACGCAGGCCAAAAGATGCCATGCGGTGCTTGAGCTGGTGTGCTTGGGGGACAGGAGCCACACTGGGGCAGAGGTTCTGTCAGCTCTGCAGGGGCAGGTTCAGAGGTGGTTGACGCCACGCCAACTTAAGGCAGGAATGGTGGTTTGCGACAATGGCACCAACCTCCTCTCTGCCCTCCGACAGGGACAACTGACCCATGTGCCCTGTTTGGCTCACGTCCTTAACTTGGTGGTGCAGCGGTTCTTGGGCAGGTACCCGGGCTTACAGGATGTCCTGAGGCAGGCCAGGAAAGTCTGTGTGCATTTCCGCCGGTCATATAATGCCAGTGCTCGGCTGACGGACCTCCAAAAGGAGTTTAACCTGCCCAAGAACCGCCTAATCTGTGACATGCCCACCAGGTGGAACTCGACGTTGGCCATGCTGCAGCGGCTGCACACGCAGCAGAGGGCCATCAATGAGTACCTGTGCGACTATGGCACCAGGACAGGGTCAGGGGACCTTGGTTTTTTTTCCCCACGCCAGTGGGCCATGATCAGGGATGCATGCACTGTCCTGTCACCATTCGAGGAGGCCACGAGGATGGTGAGCACTGACAGTGCATGCATCAGTGACACTGTCCCCCTTGTCCACCTGTTGGAGCACACGCTGCGTGGGATAATGGACAGGGCACTTGAGGCAGAACAGAGGCAGGAAGAGGAGGACTTCCTTAGCTCTCAAGGCCCCCTTTATCCAGACAGTGTTCCTGCGTGCCCGCCGATCACACAGGAAGAGGACGAGGAGGAGGAGGAGGAGGAGGAGGAGGAAGATTGTGTCAGTATGGAGGTGGAGCCTGGCACTCAGCATCAGCAGTCTTTAAGGGATCAGTCCCAAGGAACACATGGACTTGTACGTGGCTGGGAGGAGGTGGCTGCGGACGTTGTTGTCCTTAGTGACCCAGAGGACTCCGGACCGAATGCCTCAGCAAACCTACGCTGCATGGCCTCCCTGATCCTGCAAAGCCTGCGTAAGGATCCTCGTATTCGTGGTATCAAGGAGAAGGACCAATACTGGCTGGCAACCCTCCTTGATCCACGTTACAAGGGTAAGGTTGCAGACCTTATCTTGCCATCGCAGAGGGAGCAGAGGATGAAACATCTTCGGGAGGCCTTGCAGAAAGGTCTGTGCAACGCGTTCCCAGAGACTGGGAGGTTACAAACTCCTGTTTCTGGACAACGTGTTGCTGAGGCTTCGGTCAGTCAAAGAAGGAGCGGTGGAGAAGGTGGCCGTCTGACCGATGCGTTCAGACAATTTTTTGGTCCGCAGCCCCAAGGTATGATCGGTTCCAGCAACCATCGCCAGCGTCTGTTTTACATGGTGCAGGAATACCTAGGGGCAAGATCAGACTTGGACACCTTTCCCACCGAAAATCCTCTGGGTTACTGGGTCTTGAGGATGGATCACTGGCCAGAGCTTGCACAGTATGCAATTGAGCTACTGGCCTGTCCTGCATCCAGCGTTCTTTCGGAACGCACATTCAGTGCTGCTGGAGGCGTGGTAACCGATCACAGGGTGCGTCTGTCCACCGACTCGGTCGATCGGCTGACCTTCATAAAAATGAATCAGTCTTGGATCACCACCAGCTACCAAGCACCTGATGCAGATGTAACCGAATAATTTTTTTTGAAATCTCAGATCCCTTCAAAGACTGCCTATGCTGATGCTGAGTGACTATCCCTGAGTAATTATCCTCTTCCTCCTCAATCATCACGCTGATAGCTTGTAAGAACATTTTTGGTTCTGGGCGCCACCACCAGTGCCTAAGGCACAATTTTTCAGCCCCTGTTTAACAGGGGCGTGTAATTACAATTTTTGATGTAATACTTTGCAGCAGGGCTCGTTCCTGCATTCCAACTAGAGTGTCTGTGAGGGGTTGCAGTGTTGTGGCACCAGCACCAGTGCCTAAGACCCAATTTTTCAGCCCCTGTCTAACAGGGGCGTGTAATTACAATTTTTGATGCAATACTTTGCAGCAGGGCTCGTTCCTGCATTCCAACTAGAGTGTCTGTGAGGGGTTGCAGTGTTGTGGCACCAGCACCAGTGCCTAAGACCCAATTTTTCAGCCCCTGTCTAACAGGGGCGTGTAATTACAATTTTTGATGCAATACTTTGCAGCAGGGCTTGTTCCTGCATTCCAACTAGAGTGTCTGTGAGGGGTTGCAGTGTTGTGGCACCAGCACCAGTGCCTAAGACCCAATTTTTCTGCCCCTGTCTAACAGGGGCGTGTAATTACAATTTTTGATGCAATACTTTGCAGCAGGGCTTGTTCCTGCGTTTCAACTAGAGTGTCTGTGAGGGGTTGCAGTGTTGTGGCACCAGCACCAGTGCCTAAGACCCAATTTTTCAGCCCCTGTCTAACAGGGGCGTGTAATTACAATTTTTGATGCAATACTTTGCAGCAGGGCTTGTTCCTGCGTTTCAACTAGAGTGTCTGTGAGGGGTTGCAGTGTTGTGGCACCAGCACCAGTGCCTAAGACCCAATTTTTCTGCCCCTGTCTAACAGGGGCGTGTAATTACAATTTTTGATGCAATACTTTGCAGCAGGGCTCGTTCCTGCGTTCCAACTAGAGTGTCTGTGAGGGGTTGCAGTGTTGTGGCACCAGCACCAGTGCCTAAGGCCTAATTTTTCAGCTCCTGTTCAACAGGGGCATGTAATTACAATTCTTGATCTAATATTTCACAGCAGGGCCCTGTGAGGGCTTACAGTGTTTTGGCCACAGCAACACCTAAGGCCCAAATTTCTGCTGAGTATATAGGGTAGGACCCTACTTTCAAACATCTAACTTACAAACGACTCCTACTTGCAAACGGAAGGAGACAACAGGAAGTGAGATGAAATCTACCCCTAAGGAAGGGAAATTCTCTCCTGTAAGAGTTAATATGGGAAAACAATTTTTCCTTTCCACTGATGCTTTCCAATCCTTGTTCCACAAAAAAACACAAATTTTCAAAAAACATTTTTCATTGGGACAAAAAAGTGAGGTGAAATCTTCTGAAGAGGAGGAAAGACGCAAAACAAATGTCACAGGGGTGATAACCCTTCCCTATGTTTTCCAAAAAGCTTAGAAAAGATTTTTTGGCTGGAGCTAAACACATTAAAAATGTTCAAAATTACAAACAGATTCTACTTAACAACAAACCTACAGTCCCTGTCTTGTTTGCACCGCCTGTATACTGCTGTTCAGAGTATATAGGGACCTTTCCTTATTTTAATTTGGGTGCGGGGTTCCCCTTAATATCCATACAAGACCCAAAGGGCCTGGTAATGGACTGGGGGGTACCCATGCCGTTTGTCTCACTGATTTTCATCCATATTGCCATGACCCGACATGACATTAAACCCGCAAGCAGTTTTAAATGAGATTTTTTCCTTTAAAAATGACATTTGGTGCAGGGACTGTTCTAAACATGGGAAACACGCGTCACTTTACAGGCATACTATAGACACCCCCCAGGTACGATATTTAAAGGAATATTTCACTTTTTTTTTTTTACTTTAAGCATCATTAAAATCACTGCTCCCGAAAAAACGGCCGTTTTTAAAAGTTTTTTTTGCATTGATACATGTCCCCTGGGGTAGGACCCGGGTCCCCAAACCCTTTTTAGGACAATACCATGCAAATTAGCCTTTAAAATGAGCACTTTTGATTTCGAACGTTCGAGTCCCATAGACGTCAATGGGGTTCTAACGTTCGTGCGAACTTGCGGTCCGTTCGCGGGTTCTGGTGCGAACCGAACCGGGGGGTGTTCGGCTCATCCCTACTCCTGGTAAAGAATTCCGTCAAATCCAAAAGGCGGGTGGTCAAATGTTGGGGCAAACATCCGACAGAGATCGGAACTTCTCGGAAGAGGGCTATTCATGGAGGGCCATTGTGCGTAGATCTTCATGTCTTTGTCTTGTTCCAAATGGGGGTCAATGGACTTGAGGGTGGCGATCTATTGGTGGATCCTGAAGTGGAGGATGACATTTCCCATTCTTGGGAGATTATTTTCAGGCTTAGCAGGAGCTTTTCTCCTCTGGAGAAGCTGGAGAGGGCCTGATTTGGCCTTTATAGGAGAATTTTACTGCAAAAGGGAAAGACCATTTATATTTGATGTTCTTCTGGGATAGAGCAGACAGTAGTGGTTTCAGCATCTATCTGCGCTGAATAGTAGAGGGTGAAAGATCCGCAAAAATTTGCATGGGGTGGCCTTGGAATGTCACGTGGGTCATGGCGCAAGATTGTTTCATGACCGCTCCTTTAACTGCATAGAAGTGGGGCTTGGCTATGATACCTCTGGAGGAGCCATCCTTCCTGGGAGGTCCCAGGGCTCTATGGGCTCTGTCCATCTCCAGGCGGTGTTGCAGGGCATTTGGTATACCAAATCAGTTTATTAGGTCTTGTGTCGCCACCATGACATCCAGGATTGTCTCCGGCAGACCCCTGATCCTGAAATTGTACCTTCTGGATCTGTTTTCTAAGTCGTCTATGTGCAATAAAGCAGTGTCCAGTTGTTCATGGAAGGTTTGGATAAGGTCAGAGGTCTGGTTAGGTACTGCTGCGGTCTGATCCAGTTTGCTTTCAATTGCTTTCATCCTGAAGCCTAGATTTTGGAGGTCAACTTTTATGTCCCCTGTGATTTTGGCAGCTGTAGTAGCCAATACCCTGTCCATGAGGGGGTGATAATTTGTGGTAAAGGTCTGCTGCAATAAAGTTATGGTCTTGTGCTGGGATGCCTATAGTAGGAAAGTTAGTGAAGGTGGATACTTGAAGCCCTGCAGGGGAGAAAGCATGGTCTCCAAAGAAGTGGCTGAGTAGGGATTCTGTGGAAGCAGGAGAGGGCGTCAGAACCTGCTGGCTGTATCCATGAGTTGCTGGGGTGTATTTTAGGGTGGCAGGAGCTAACACTTGCCTTTGTTCCAGTGCTCCTTCTGTGTTTTAAGCATGAGGCTGTGTGGCTGCAGTGGGCACGGCGGCCATCTTGGTACACCTGACCCGAGTGGAGGCTTCGAAAATACTGCCCAAGGTCTCACCTGATGGCTAGGTTGTGCATTCAAGGGTGTTCCCTGATGGTTTGGGGGAACAAATCCCTTACTGTGAGTGGCCTTGGGTAGTGCTGGAAGGTGCTGCGGGCGATTCTGGTCTAGCGTGGTGCGGAGCTCCGCGCTCAGGCGGTCATCTCTGAACTCCCGCACATGCGCACTGGTGATCTACTGCTTATTCTACGTTTCCCCATGACTAACCCCCGGGGGCTGAGTGAAATGCATTGGGGAGTGGCCTTTGCAGGAATCAGGATGGCATCCATCCCCTGTCAGCACTCTAGCAGCAGCTGAGGATGCACTGTCTACATGCCCCCTCCCTATCGAGCCTGAACAGCCGAAACACTTTTCCCAGGTCGCATATTCTACGGCGGCATAGAAACTGGCCTATGGAAATGCCTCTAACTGTATGCCCACGATGGCCAGAATCTGCTCCTTAAATGTTATTAACCGACGGGGGCTTTCTGTACAAGTTTGTGATTACACCTCCATCACAGCCCTTCAACATAACATCCAAAAAATCAACAGAATGTTCATTCATCTCTCCAGTGAACTTGAGATATCCACATAACTAGCCATATACTGTTTCACTCAATATTACCGAAATTATTCTCCTTTTTTGACATACTGCATTTTATAATCTATACACAGCTCCATCCTTCTGTTCCCTGTGGTTGCACATTTGGCCTCATTGCTGCCCCGGTTCGGGTTGTTTTATGCTGGGTTTGACGAGGTTCTTGTTGGGTCAATATGGCGGTAAGCATTATAACCAATGCTGTTTCAGTGAGGACAATGCGTAGGTCTATGTACAAATTGTGTTATCTTATGTTTTAATATAAAATACAAATGTTCCTCATGCTATTTTCTATTTCTCTAGAATCACTAAGAGTTTAGGATGATATCACCACCACTTTTGCATATCCCTTGAAAAAGCGACAATGCGAAACATGTCGGGCTAGTATGCAATAAGTATCATCTGTTAAGATTCAACACAAACTCGTATCCCTACTGTGACCACTATGTTTTTATAAATTGTTATTTCAGATACTATGTATAAACTGTATGTTCCCCCCTTTTTTTAATGGTTGAATTAAAAATAAAAAAATTTTTTAGAAAAAAAAATCTTTTCATGTCCAGTTGCTTGCACCGTTAAAATCCCTATATTTCTCTCTGTATTTATACTGAGATTCAAACAATTATCATTTAAATAAAAAAAGAATCCCCAATATCTCCCAAGCTCACTAGAACAAACAAATATCAAATCTTCACATATGTGCGTGTCCTCAGAGATTAGGGGTGGGAACCCTACTTATTAATGAAATGCTTTTTTTTGCTGCCTGTAGTTTAAGTTGATTGTTAAGCCACTACTATAAAAACCTCCCATCCCCTCTGTAACATAACAATATGTGTCCCTGTGGCTGTGTTATGTAAAAAAAATGTCAATCTGTACCTATATTAGAGCGACTCCCGTCACTCACTTGACTCCTTGGCTCTCTCCACTGCCCAGCTGACAGCTACAGTGGGCGGGGCCGAGCACTCCCGATGGCGTCAGCCGGGGAGAAGGGGAAGAGAGTAGAGGGAGAGCTGAGGAGTCATTTGAGCATCGGGATCCGCTTTGACATAGGTACAGATCACCATATTTCTTTTATAACACAGGCACAAGTACATATATCCCTACAGACAGCTGCCATCACCCGTCTTGGCTCCGGTCTGTTCCATGCAGCCAATTCTTGTGGTTATGCAGAAATTGTGCCAATATAGAAACTTTTAAGGTGCAGGCAAATACACTCAAAACCCGATTATTGGACAAAGGATACAACCATTCGGACGTTGATTGGGAACTTTTACGTACCTTGGAAGTGGATAGGGAATCTTTACTGACCATCAAGCCCAAACGTGATACTGACAATAGCTTTTGATTTGTCACATCTGACCAAATTTCTTTTTTGTTGTTTTATTTTTGTTTTGTATTTTTTTCAAGGCTGATTTTTTTTAGTTTTGTTTTTTATTTTTTTCAAGGCTGATTTTTTTTTTTGGGGGGGGGTTTGTATTTTTTCAAGGCTGATGTTTTTTTTAAGTTTTTTTGGGGTTTTACTCCATAATATTTTTGTGTGTGTTTTGTGTGTCAAGTTACCACAACACCATTATTATCTTGTATTATTTAATCTCAAGGAGATTGTTTGGTGTTGGTGTCCCTTGTTAATTTCACATTGTTTTTTTGAAATGTACCTGAATCCTCACAAACAAACTGTCCTTATTGAAGGAAAACACACAAAGGCGAGTATAATTGAACCAAAAAATCCTTTATTAAGGGCTCAGAACTAAACAAAGAGGGAAAAACAGCAAAAATTGGCGAAGCCTTTGGCCCCCAGGGCAGACATCAATTCTTTTACTGCAAAATTGATGGCCTGAGGAGTCCATATCTAAGGGAGTGCAGTCTGGTCCAGAAGTCCAAGAGATCATGAAATCAGCAGATGAGATGTATGTCCCCAGGCTGTTGTCATACAAGAGACTGCATCTTTTGTCAGACCAGACTGAACCCAGGGCCATCACTCTCTGGTCTTCCTTCCATGCTTCCTTCCACGCTGTGGCTGTAGTGGTGTAGTTGTGGCAGGAGGAGGAGGAGGAGGAGAATGGTCCAACTCACACAGGTGGGTATTGGGTGTGATTTCGCCACTCACCCCCTTAGTTAGGACTTTATAAAGAAGGTTCTCACACAGCTGGCGTTGACCCTCCTGCATGCCCATCAGTTTGGTGGCAGCCATGCAGGCAAAGGCCTCTTCAGGAGTGGGTAAGGCTCTGAGGGATGCAGAAGCCTCCTGAATGAGCCTGAGCGCTGAATCCTGCATGTGACTCCCCTTCCTGGGTCTTTTGTTTGGAAGGCGGAGGGGAGGAACCTGCGATTCGGTTAGGCTCCTACTGGGCCCAGGCTTCTCCTGGCTGCCACTTAGCCCCGCCTCCTCCTGGCTGCCACTAACCCCCGCCTCCTCCTGGCTGCCACATTCCACAGCCTCCTCCTGTGTGCCACATTCCAGAGCCTCGTCCTGGCTGAGGTCTTCCTGTGTATGAAAAAGGGACATAGTTTTAGTTTTTTATTCATCAATCACACACAATTTTCAACTCATGACTGTTGCAAATTGAATGTTAACAAATATAACAGACTATCCTTCTGAGCCCAGCATTTTTCATTCTTGTCCCAATTATTTTTGCCCACTACGGTCTATTGATATGTAAAAAACTGTATTAAATCAGCAATTAGTGATCAATAATAACATCTAGTAAAGATCATTTATTTATTGACCAGAAATCTGTAGAAGAATGCTATACCTGACTCCATCTGGGCTCCTCCACTTCTTCCTGGCTGGAAGTCCCAGGTTGGACATCGGAAGCCTCAGCTGGGGTGTAAGGAAGGGTGGAAGGAAGGGTTGAGAGGGATTCCCTGACTTCAGTCTGGTCTGACAGAAAACGCAGTCTCTCATATTACCACAGCCTGGGGACATAAACATCATCTGCTGCAGCTCTGGATCTCTGGGAATCCATGACCTTCTTGCACTCCCTTAGATAAGTGCTCCTCAGGCCACCAATTTTGGCTTTTAAATAGGGGATGTTTGCCGTGGGGACCACCGGACTTACCAACTCCAGCAGTTTCTCCAGTGCTGCCTGCCTCTTTTGTTTATTATTGTAATGTGGATGTTTCACCTGCCACAGACAGGGCAGCTCCCTGTACTTGTCAATGAACAGGGGGAGGAAGTTGTGGTCATTGAAGCCATCCATTTTATCTGCAAGACACAACACAAGACAAACCCTAATGTCAGGCAAAACTCTCCTAATCTTGTTACAATATAGGCCTCAATCTAGAAGCAGTATAGGCCCAAGTTTTGCTCTTACCTTCGTTATCACGATTTGCTCCTCTGATACTCCTTCCTCCGCTCACAGATCATACGTACTACACACGCGTGTTACGCTTTATAGACACTGCGTGTAACTCCGCCCACCCCTGACGTTCTTTCTAGTCCATTCCCCGCCCCTTCTTGTTCGGCGCAGTGGGGGAAGAGCACATGGCGGAGATACAACAGGTGCGTGCTAATTACAGCAACGAGGAGGAGGGGGAGGAAAGCCCGGAGCCTGAAACATCACAACCCAGAAGGAGAAGATTTAAGGCATTGAATATGTCCTTTTGGGAGATGTTGGAGATGGTGAACATCCTGAAGAAGGCCGACTATGACGGGAAGTATGGGCTTAACCCAACCCCAATGTCAGAAAGGCCAAGATCATGGCGAAAGTGGTCAAGAGTCTGCACTGGAATTTTGGGGTACGACGATCGAAAGATCAGCTCAGGAAGCGGTGGTCGGACCTAAAATTAAGAGAGCACGAGCAGTACCGAAAGATCCAGAGAGTGCTGCAAAAAAGTAAGTAAAAAAAAAGTAAGTGCTCCATGTGCTTTTCTTAACTGTTATCCAGTTTCAAAAAGCAACTTTCATGTTCATGGCACATTATTCGTTCATATAAAACATTGTTCGTTCGGTATATAAAACACCATTATTTTGGCCATATGCATTTGCCCACATTTTTTAGGGCCTACTTGTCTGAAACTAATTTGGTTGTGTAGATGGGTTTGTTACTAGAATGAAATGCAAACTAGATTTTGTGTAAGGAGAGGACACTCTGCAGTTTTGACATCTGGACGCTGGAGCACTAGTGTGGGACACCAGAACACCCTTTTTATTAGGGGTCCTACACAGGTGCTCCAGTGTATACTATAGGGGTGTCTCCATCTGTGAAGCTTGTACAAAACAGGTAAGTATTGAAGCTTGACAAAGGACAAGAAAAATGCAATATCTTGGAACTCTGCCAAAACAGACAATTGTACCCCACTTCCAAGCAATGTTTCATATTTATAGCTCTGCCATCAAATATCTGTGTGCCAAGTATACCTATTTTTTTTTTACATAGGGGATAAAAGACTCGAAGGACACCCCTTATCCGAGGAGACCAGAGACCCTCCACCTCTGGAAGAAGGGGAAATCCACCCAAGCCAAGCAGAGCAGGAGGAGGAAGACGTGGTGGAAATTGGCACCACAACAGGTGAGTGTCTGCAACCACAGGCTCAGGTAAGAGATGGATGCCGGCATATTTATAATACATGGTGTTTTTTGGTTTCTATCTTTTTAGGTGATCGTGATGTTGTGGATCCAGATCCTTTCACCTCGGAAAGTGCACTGATCCTGATTGGGGAGATCATGGGGTGTAATGCACTATGAATTCCCCAAAGCATGTAAGGCCCTTGCACTACATGCTTTGGGGAATTCATCCATAAATCTGACCACAAAAGAGATGGGTATAGTGTGTATGGGTTTGGCAAAGTCAGCCCCCTAAAAAAGCCTCTGGCACTCTGCCTGAATTTAAAGCACAAATCACATTTAAAAACATTTTAGGGGGTGTTTGGGGTAAAGCACTACTATGGAGCTGATAAAATACATTGTTAAGTGACTACATGAGGTGAATATAGGGCCAGGAGACCATGCTGGGGAGGTAAGTGAAGGCAAATATGTATGAACGACAACAAAAATAATTACCTAAAAATCCAGCATGCATGAGTACAAAGGGGACATTCACAGCATATAACAATCATGGTAATTAGAGAATGAGGATCTGAAAACTACGAGTCTGAAAAAGCGCAAATCGTCTCTCACCAAACTTTTACTAACACGAGATTAGCAAAAGGAGCCCAAAGAGTGCCGCGCTTGGTTCTGAACTGGCCTTTTCTAGTCTCGTCGTACGTGGTGTAGGCAAATGGAAATTCCGACAACTTTGTGCGACCATGTGTACGCAAAACAACTTTGAGCCAACATCCGTCGGAAAAATCCATGGATTTTGTTGTCGGAATGTCCGATTAATGTCCGATCCTGTGTACGGGGCATAATACTGTGAGAAACTCCGGGGGGGGGGGGCTTCCGGGGTTTTAATTTTTTCTGAAATAGAATTTTTTACAACCATCTGAAACTGTATTCCAGGTCCATTGTTTTTGGGGTTTTTTTGGGTTTTTTTGTTTTTTTTGTGGAGTTTATTTTCTCTTTTTATTATTTACTGGCTGTTTTCATTTTGATCCTGACTGTTTATACTTCTCTCTGTGGTGGACTCCTTGGACTCACATTCTTCTACTGACAGATCTTCCTGCCATTTGTAAACTTTATTATTTTATAGTCTCTAGGTACTTTTTAACTTTTTTTTTGGTTTCCCGATCGACTTTAGTGATATATTCTTGCACTTGTTTGGATCTTTCTTTATATTCATTAGTATCTACTAAGGGTGCCATGATCTCTTATAATTCTCTAATATCAGTTTTCACCTACCTCAGCTTTGTCTGTCTTCTTTTAATAATTAGTTCTAGAAGTCTAAATTCACTGTGATTAAAAAAATGAACCATAGGCACATGCCCGGCGCTCTGTGACATGGACGCCTGATCACAGAGCTCCGTCCCGCTCCGAGCATTCGGCACCCCCCGCAACGGATCCACTCACCTCCCACACCCGTAATCGGGAGCGGAGCACGGCGGCTACCCCCAGGACAGAGATAGGGCATATTGCTCCAACCAAACGGACCCCAGAGGACTGTTTCTCGGCTGGGTTTCACACAGCACAGACACCTAAGATGGCGACGGAGCGGCACACAAGCGATGCTGCATACACAGGCACAGCTGATTCCTCTCCCTGGCGCACTGCTCTGCTTAAAGAGGTATGTGGAGAGGCTCCTCTGCCCCACATTATCATAGATCCAGCATCTCCTGCCTCCACATTGTCCTTATTAGATCAGACCCTGGATGGACTTCACATACCACATACAGCCTCATCCCCCCAGAGGCCTGGCATACAGCAACAAAATGTGCATCAGTTCTCCTCATGTCCCCCTGATATCTCAATGCTCTTTAACAAATTCGCAGAAATGCTTGATAAAGGACTTGCACAAACTGCTGCCAAAATAGCTTCAGATATCACCTCTGATATTAAATCAGACCTCCCTCTCCTGGGATCCCGCATTGAGCATATTGAAACTAAAATAGACGCCACAATTGATCGGGTCAATCAAAATACGGATTGCTTTCAGGAACTCAATGATCAGCTGGAGGGGGCCATCGCCAAAATCGATGACCTTGAAAATAGGTCCAGACGGCTGAACTTTAGGATAAGGGGTCTTCCTGAGACTTTCACAGACATTCCGGAAGCAGTTCACTCTCTCATCAAACACCTCATACCTGATATCAGAGCCCACAGGTTGGAGCTCGACAGGGCCCACAGAGCCCTAGGTCCCCCTCGCTCAGATGGTCTTCCCAGGGACTACAACGTTAAGGAGGAGGTCATGAGGAGGGCTCGCACCATGCCCCAAATTCAGCTCCTGGGTCATTCAGTTCAGGTGTACGCTGATATTTCTCCTCATACTATTCAACGACGGTGAGCACTTAAACCACTTCTGAATGTTCGAATACAGAAAAATGTGAAATACTGGTGACTTTTCCCGCTGAGCCTAAAATTTGAATTTAATGGCAAGCCTTTCAGATTTTCTACACTAGCGGAAGGAGAACTTTTACTGAAAAAACTGGGACTCTTGAACACTGATCCAACATCACCGATGCAGTCTTCTCCATTACTCCTACCCAAACGACCACCTCCACCCAGCCCTCTGACTTCTACGTGGCAAAAACCCAAGTATAAGAAAGCCAAGGAAAGCCCTGCTACCTGAACCACCAGACTCTTTTTTTTTTCTCTCCCTTTTCATCCCTTTTTGGGATGTGGACATGCCTTACCCCTTCACCATTCGGGTCTCACTTTCCTTTTTTTTTTTTTTTTTTGAAGGAGCACCTGTCCGGTCCTGGGGGCGTTGATAGTTTTTGATCTTTTCTTTTGGGGTTATACCCTCTTCATAATATTTTTATTATTTTTGTCATGGGGGTCAATTTTAAGTTGTGATACTTTCTGCTCCCTCCCTTTACAGATTTAATTCTCAGTTATTAATGGGATAGGGAGTGTATCCTAATATGTTATACAATGTTGTTGCCATAGTTTTTGGGGGTGCCGTGCACAGGGCGGTACCTTTGCGCCTCATCCTTCCCTCGAAGTCGGATTGCAGTTATTCCTACTTCAGGTTGGAATTTCCTCCTCGAGTTTGGAGGCAACATATTTATATCTCGGGATATCATGAACGCTTTTTTCACATATCCCTGGATCTTCTTCTCTTTTCCTACTATTCTTCTGCTTTTTCTCTCTCTTAATCCCCTTACTAAATTTTTACTCTTTTCAGTTACGTGTGCGGTCTCGCTTGCCCACGGGACCTGGGATCGTGATCTGAGGATCCTAAGATTGATACATGACCACATACCACCCGTCAATTGGAAGGTAGGTGATTGGGGTTTGCTGGCATCTCAACCTATCCTGCTCCATGGCTGACCACACCACCTCCTCACATGCCCTACGCCTGGCTTCACACAACGTACAGGGGCTTAATTCCCCACTTAAGCGTCGGAAAATCTTTCAATATTATCATGACCAAAAAATAGACATACTATTTCTTCAGGAAACACACTTTCCAAGATCTTACGCTCCGTCTTTTATACATGCCAAATTCCCCACGTTCTTTCTTGCCAATTCTGATAAAAAAACCAAAGGGGTGGGAATTTTCTTCTCCCACAAAACACAATTTTCACTAACTTCTGAATTTGGTGACCCTGATGGCAGGTTCATTCTAGTGAAGGGACTCATTGATGGTCAGATTTACTCACTAATCTCATATTATGCACCTAACCGAGGACAATCCAAATTTTTCCAATCCCTCTTTCTCACCCTTGCTCCAATGCTGGAAGGCATGGTCCTTTACGGCAGAGATTCCAACATAGCATTTGATGCAGGAAAGGATAAGTCTAGACCCCCGGGAAGGGATGGTGTGCGCCCCACCAGACAGAGCCTCAATGTAGCCAGACAGATCTTCCAACAGGTTCTGGTAGATGCTTGGAGGGAACTAAATCCTGGTACTCGGGATTATACGCATTATTCCAGCCCCCACAATACTTTTGCCAGAATTGATCACTTTTTCATTATGCAAAAACATATCCCGCTGGTGCGTAAAGCAATCATTAAAGACTCTGTCTGGTCGGACCACTCCTTCCTTCTCTTAATCATACACAAACCTGTAACTCATCACCACGGGTTTCATTGGAAATGAAATGCCTCCTTACTCAGCAATCCCTCACATGTCAATGAACTTAGCAAAGATATTCAGGAATATTTCTTACATAATGATATTGATAATATCTCTCCCATCACATTGTGGGCAGCTCACAAAGCCTATGTAAGGGGTAAGCTAATCCAAATGTCCGCTAGAATAAACAAAGCCCTCAAACTGGAAATAGCTAGACTTGAAAGTGAATTTTCTCACTTCAGTAAACAACATAAATGCAACCCCACTGTTACATCGACAGCTAGCCTTGAATCCGCGCGCATGGCTCTTAATCTATCCCCCACAGCCATAGCGGAGAAAAGTTTATGATGGGATGGAGGGAGGTTCTATTATCAAAAGGACAAATTGGGTGCCATGTTGGCACGCAGGCTTACTCCAAGGCTGAGGGTGCGCACTTTACCTAAGATACGTTTAAGTAATGGCTCCCTATCCCAGAATCCTCTGAAAATCATGGAATCCTTTCATGATTTTTACCGATGTTTATATAGTACTCAAGGGTCGGAAACCTCGTCTCACACAATTGATTCTTATCTGAGCTCCCTGAAGCTCCCGAGAGCATCATAAGGACAGCCTTGAAAATCCTATTTCTGCGGAGGAAGTATCTCAGGTCATTCATGACCTCAAAAATTACTCCGCTCCTGGTCCAGATGGCTTTTCAGCCCCGTATTACAAACACTTCTCCCAGCAGCTTTCTCCATATCTAGCTCGCTTTTATAATCAGTTACGAGCAGGGGGTCAATTAGACAAGACGCTTAATTCGGCTTTCAATACAGTAATACCAAAGCCAGATAAGGACACTAGCTGTACAGCTAATTACAGGCCCATATCATTGATCAACAATGATCTAAAAATCTTAACTAAAATCTTAGCTAATAGAATATCCTCCTTTATAAGCCTGTATATTCATAGGGATCAGGTGGGCTTCATTCCTGGGAGACAGGGTCCAGACCAGATCAGGAGAGCGATAGACATAGTTTCGTTACTAAACTCCGGCTGGGACAAAGGACTCCCTCAGCAGGGATTAGTGTTGTCTCTGGATCTAATGAAAGCTTTTGAATCTGTCTCCTGGGCCTTCCTGTTCCTGATACTAAAAAAGTGGGGTTTTGGTCGAACCTTTATGAATATAATAGAAGCACTATACGATACCCCGGTTGCACAAGTCAAAATGCAGAGTTACTATTCAGACTCTTTTCCGATCCTAAGTGGTACTAGACAAGGCTGCCCTTTGTATCCATTGATTTTTGCCGTAGTCATCGAGACACTAGCTAGCGCCATCCGGGATAATCCGGACATACAGGGAGTGCGTTGTGGCCAACAAACCCACAAGTGCGCTCTCTTTGCTGATGATGTTTTACTTTTCATCACCTCGCCACTTACTTCTTTACCTAACCTATACAATGTGCTCGATGACTTCGGCAAGGTATCTGGTCTAAGGGTTAATTACTCTAAATCTATGGCTCTAAACATTAATCTACCGACCTCCGTGATGGCCTTACTTAAAACCGACTTCCAATTCAGTTGGGGGGAAAAAATGATCCCCTATCTGGGTATCAACCTTACTTCATCAATTGACAATCTCTATAATGCTAATTTCCCCCCACTTTTTCGTAAATTAGGAGAGGACTTATCCAGGTGGGACAAAATGGGGCTATCTTGGTTAGGTAGATTCAATTCTGTAAAACTAACTTTGCTACCACGTGTTCTTTATCTCTTTAGGTCCTTACCGATACCTATCCCCAAAGATCACCTCAGGAAGTTTCAATCTAAAATTATTAAATTTATATGGGGTGGGAAGGGACATAGAATTGCCAAGGAGACTCTGTTCAGGAGCAGGGATCAAGGAGGAGTGGGTTTACCTAATCTTCTTTTGGTATCATAACTTTCCCAACTGTCCACTGTATATTCTAGAGTTGCTCACCCAGATTGGGTTCATATGGAGCGACAGGCTATACCTCAATTTACTTTAGATTACATTATCTGGTCCCATTCTAGATCTAGACCTGCCATCATGGTCCCTACACTTTCCCACTCCCTGACACTGTGGGACTCTCTCAAACACAACCCTTTAATAGTATCAAATTGGCATCCGCTGTCCCACATATTCCAAAATCCTCTTTTTCCCCCCAGGCATGGACATACAAGCATTCCAATGGTGGCTAGATAAGGGGATGTATAGAATAGGACACTTTGCTAATCCTACGGGACCCCTCACTCTGACCCACTGCATCAACAAACTTGACATGCCCAACACTGAAAGATTTCATTTCAGACAGATATTTCACTTTCTGCAGTCTCTTAGGTCCCCCAGTCATACCCCACTTTCGATCACGGAATACGAGCGGTGGTGTGGTCAAGCTGTGGAGCAGAGGGGCGGGATCTCAGTGATTTACTGATCGCTAGCTAGGGCTGAGACTAAATCACTCTTCATGCGAGAATGGGAGATTGATCTCCATCACACATGGAGTGTTGAGGAATGGCATAGAGCTTCCTTTGCTGCATCTAAGGGCATATTGAATATAGCTTTAATTGAAGCAAATATGAAAGTCCTTATGCGGTGGTACATGGTTCCTCTCAAACTCTCCAAAATCTACCCCAGTGCTTCCCCTATGTGCTTCCGAAATTGTGGGCATATAGAGTCCATGTTACACATTTGGTGGGACTGCCCTAAAATCCGGGGTTTAAGGAATAGGATCTTTCATACCATTAGGAAAATAACAGGATTCCCAATCCAAAAGTCTCCTCAGCTTGCTCTCCTGAATTTTCCCTGCCCTAAAACTCCTAAAGTAGTTCAACGACTTATTATGTTCATTTTCCTGGGGACCAAACTCACGATTGCACGGGCCTGGAAGAGATCCACTGTTTCATTTCTCTTGGTTAAGAGAAAGATTTCATGGATCATGGCCCAGGAGAAGACGGTTAGTATTCTCCTGGACACTACCTCTAAACACGATGCCACCTGGGACCCATGGGTTAAATACATATCTCCGCCACCTTTGTCTACGGCTTGACCTGGACCCCTGTGGTTGATCGAGTACCGCACCGTCTCAAGATGTATCATTCCTTGTTCTCTATCCTCTCTTTTCTTCCCTCTCTCCTTTCCTATCTTCTTCCCTTGTTTACACTATATATTTTTGGCATACAGGTTAGACTACTTTGCTAACACTTACAGAAGTTACTATAATCCATTACTTTATTATAGATGATAGGCTTCTTCAGATACTTAACAAAGCTTATTTACTGCTGACTGAACCTATGGTTCCATTTTCCTCTCTAATTGGATAGTCACATGCAAACCTTACCATAAGCTCTACTAGTTATTCTGTCTTTCTGGGTATAATACTCATGATAGACACCTCAGGTTTGAACTCACTACTCCAATTAAAGACTTTACTTCATTATTATTTCATCATATATCTTTGGTTTACTGGTATTGCTTCTCCTGAGTGGTGGACCTCCCCTCTTAGCACAGCGAGTTCCCATGTGGGGTGCTGGAGTAGGGGAGTGGCCCCTCTTTTCGGAGTCGATCTTATGGAATTCAATGTAATGATTACGAAATATCTTTCTTTGTCCTACAAGCAGTTTATGATCTGTCTACTACTTTATGTGTATGAGTATAAGTTGGTCTTGTGGTTGGACCTGTAATCTTGATCATCCTTATTGTTTTGTTAACTTCTCAATAAAACTATTGAAAGCTAAAAAAATGAACCATTATTCCGTCAACTACTTTCCATAGAGTTGATCATTAGCTGGTATATCCCATTTAAGTATCCTAGGAGTTATTTTCTCTTTTATGGAGAATTCAAAGGTGATGATGTTCCACTATATTTTAAATAGTTTTTCCATTAAATGTTTTAGTCTCTAGATCTATTCCAGTTCTTTCCTTGGTGTAACTCAAAATCTCATCCAAATCCACCACCCATTTTTCCATATACCCAAAAATGTCTATGGCCATTAGTTACCCAGTAATGAAAAAAGGAGAAGCACACCAGCGCCTAAGACAATAGCTGGGAATTAAACCAAAGATAATTTTGTGTATCAGAGATAAACAGCAGACCACAGCCACTCTATTTGGAAAACCAAAACTTATAGGAGAACAAAGAAAAGCATCACTGGTCTTAAATCTCTCTACATCAATCTCTCACATCTAATAAATAAAATGTCCTATAGTGTAAACATCACCTAGATTAACAATATATCACTTAAACAAAAATCTAAATGTGCAAACTGTGCCAAAATAATGTGCAAACTGCACTATGGAATATAGTGCAAACTATTGCATACATAAATTGCAAAGTGTTTCATAAACCTATATGCAAAATCACAAAATTCATAATGATATGAAATAAAAGTGCACGATTCTAAAAAAATAAAATACATTATGTGAACACAAAAAAATAAAAAGTATAGTTCATAAAATAGTCCAAAAGAAAAATCCAAAAGTGTCAAAATTATAAATATCAGTGACTTCCTTGTTGAAGGTGATTCTGTACTTAAGAAACATGCCACCCAGTGTAATCCTCCACCAATCACACTAAATGAACTCACCAGAGGTAATGGTTGTTAATATTATGAACCAGTAACTACGTCTCTGAACAATCTCCTGGTTCAATCCCCGACAATGCTTCACTGCAGGTTATTCTCTCTGAGTGTCTCAAACAGGTCTTACATACTGTAGGTATAAAATGGAAGAAGGAAGGCTCCCATAGTGTGTTAACATTTAAAAAGACTTATTTTAAACAATAAGATAAAAACACTCACATTGTTCAAGTGTCCAGACTGACACTAGAGAATCAGCGCTTAGTATTGTTGCCGATTGTCTCCGGCTGCTACTCAATGCCGCGAGCCGCTAGTACAATCCTTGCTTTTGTGGTGTCCTTGTCCAGCTCTACACGTTTCATCATTCGATGTCTTCCCAGTTCGGCAGGACATCCAAAGTCACTGTGCAACCTTTATAGTGGGCAGTCGCCCTATAGTCACCATATGTACAAAATGAACAACCAAATGTAAAAAAGATTTAAAACAGCTTATGCCACATTACTATTACCTCAATTCATACACCTATGTGTTTTGGCCCTTTTGCTATTATTGTTAATAATGTCTTACATGTCCGGGCTCTGCGACTACTTACGTCCCTTAAAGGGACCAAGCGTGTTTTTATTGTTCAATGTTTTTATTCGGTTTCCTCAAACAGAAAATAAGACAATGAAAAGTGGTATCTGTCATAATAATACATAATAAAAGTACTTATTTGTATGGTTACAGATGACAGAGTAACAACTAACAAGCTTATCTGAACATCGAAAAGACATGTAAAAGCTTGGTGGAGGGTAAGGGGCATTGTCCTCACACCCAGGCACCCCGTCTGGGAACACACTGTGCTCTGAGGGGGAGACAACACATCCAACCCTTATGTTACATCTTTTTTCCACTAAAACTTTGCATATATAAGGTAGTGGGATCAGAGAGGGAAAAGCAGGGGCCTAATCAGCCCGGTGGGAGGGAGTGGAAGGGGAAAGATAAAACAAAACTAACAAACCAAAAAGAAACACACATAATCAGGTACATACAGTGTGCATTGTGTAGTCTCAAACTTTATACTATTTGGCACAGTCAGTCATGTAAGTGGAACTATATAAGTGTTATAGCTTTGATAAGAAGGCAACCCATATATGGGGGGTTCATATTTATGCTGTAGAAACATGTGGGTGCGCTAGCCATGGGCCCCACATTGAGTTAAACTTTGCCAAGTAGTCATTTTTCATAGCAAATATTCATTCTAAAGAACAACATCTATTTACTTCTCGGATGACATCTGATATGCTAGGGGTGTTTAGGGATCCCCAGTTTCTCATTATATTGAGTTTAGCAGACAAAAGGATCTGGACTACAATAACTCTGGATTTGTGTGGGATACTAGTAATGTGGAGATGTAGAAAGGCTTGTTCAAATGAAGGAGAAGTAGGGTGTGGAGTGAATTCTGAGATTATTTTAAAGATCTGATTCCAGTATGATCTGATAGATATACAGTAACATAGTATATGTATGAGGGAACCTGTGGAATCGCAATCTCTCAAGCATTTACTGGAGTTGCTGGGTGATTTTTTTGATAATTTATATGGGGTGTAGTACCACTTGTGTATTTTTTTCTGGAAGGGTTCCCAGTGGTCCATGTATAGTGTAGATTTATATGTCCAGAGTAAGGATGATTTCCATGATTGTGCAGAGTATTGTTGACCTAATTCTTGTTCCCACTTGAGCATTGTAGATGTTTTGGTAAAATTGTGCGGGTTACATATTTTTTTATAGAAGAAAGTGATCCCTTTAAGCTTATAAGTATCTAGGTCATAGAATTTATATATCTCTTCCTCTACTGTTACCGTTGAAGGGATCTTACCTTTTTTAAAAAGTTGTGATATTTGAATATAGCTATAGTACTCAGAGTTTGGCAGATGGCATTTTATTTGAAGATATGCAAAGGAGAGAAGTTTCCCTTCCACCACTATGTGTTTTGTGTTTCGGATGTCACAACCTACCCAAGTAGAGAGTTGAAGGCGGGGGATTTGGAGTTCAAGGTACTCTATAGGGACAGGGATTTTTTGTTGTGATGTGTTGGAATAATTGTGTTTAGATAATAGGGTATAGGGATAGGGTGATTTGTGTGTTTGAGTGTGTAGGAGACAAGCTGTTATATGAGCCCTGGAGTGTCTAGATGGCAAGAGAGCATTTTCCATATCTTTTGTGGGTCTGGGGTCCACCAGTAACGTGTTTGGTCTAAGATAGAGGTTAGGTAATAGTGGTAGATACCCAGGAGTGATAGCCCACCGGAGGTTCGTTGTTTAATGAGTATAGAGGTAGCTCATTTTGGACCGAACCAGAACCATTCGGTACTTTTTTTTCTGTCCCCCTGGCCAAATTAACCTTCAATGTAAAAGTGTGCACACTTGAAGCAAATTACTGACACACACACGAGTTCAGTAGATTGATACTTCTGCTTTTATTACTTCCTGGACCCCAGCTAATATACCGTGAGCCGGATATTTTGACAAGCGTATGCAGACCACAAGATCTACATATTCATTATTGTGACAAAGTATAAGTTTTTAGCTGGGTTATATCTATATAAGGGAATAGCAGACTATCATAGCTAAATAGGGTGTCTTGTTTCCAGTTCTTGAAAGCGGGCACAATCTTCTTTTAACTTGTTCTGAACTCTTGCAATTCTGTTCCACATGAAGGGGGGGGGGGGGGGGGTAAGCTGGCAGACATCTAATTGAATGTGGTTAAGGCTGATAGCTGAGAGAGAGAGATAAGCACTTATATCTATATGGTTATATTTGAAATAGGCATTTCACCATAACACTCATAATCACATCCATTACAGTTCCCCCCTTGAAATGCTTATTTCACAAAACTGTCCCTCACACTGAAAGGCCTATACCACCCAGCCTATCCCCCTCTGCAACTCTTTTAAGCTGCATGTAGAGAAAGAGCAGCGACTAGTTCACTACCCCCTCGATACAGCTGGGGGAGTGTGGCCAAATGCTATCTGTCCCTATAGCCCTACGGTGTTGAATCTCGGGGGAGGGTGACTGTAACAGAGTTTAACACATAATTATCATCATAATTTTCATCAAGCCTTACATAGACATCGTCATCATCATCTGGTATCTCTTGGTTCATGAATGTAGGGGTAGTTTGATCGACAGCTTTTTCTACACACTTCCTAATACAGGGAAGAACACAGCAGATTATGGCAGCCATTACCAGGATAGCTATTCCTATCTGGGTCAACAATCCCTGCCATCCTCCCTTTATCCAGGTAAAGTACTGATCCCAGGGGTTGGTGAGCCTTGAATTCTGTTTTAATTCTTTGGACAGGTCCTCTAGTTTGGGCCAGTGTTGTCTGGGATGTAAGTGCAGCATGTACTTGTCTCAGGGATCATCTTACATACACCCCCCTTTTCAGCTAGGAGCATGTCTAAGACCATACGGTTTTGGAAAGTCATGTGCGAAGTTGCTTCTAACTGTTCAGCTAAACCTTGGAGTGCATCTCTGATGTAGTTAACAAATCTTTGTTGGTTATAGTAGATGTAGTTTATCCAGTCTACATTTTTATTTACAGTGATAATGGGAATCAGTGACTCAAAACCCACTGCTACTTGGTCTCTTACATTGAACTCATCAGGGACCCCCCTTGGGACCCCTACCATCTATGTACACGTGGGGGTCAAAACTTCCTGCTGGGGCACTCCTGCTTCTTCTGTTAGATTTGGGTACATCGCTTGCTTCTGGCTCTGGGTTCTCTGAGAGAATATGCAGGGGCATTATGGTTTTAGCCATTGCACATTCTCCTGTTCACTGTCCTGTCATTCTACTTCTAATTTTCATGACTCCACAGATCCAGTACACGTCCCCTAAGGACTGAACTTGATTTTGCGCTAGATCTGCAGACACCTCACTGTAAGACTCACAATAACCTTTGGTGAAGTATTGATCTGTGTGCTTGTTGATTGTCATTCTATCTAAGAGTGACTTCAATATGTGTCAGTGACACATACACACACAGTCATGGGACCTATTGCTCTTTCATTGGACCGGACACTGTAATCAGTACCTGGAAGTATCTTGCTATAAGGGGATATGAAAGTGGCAACATGTGTGTTGGATGAATTATACCAGAACTGGGTTATGCCATCTTTCTGTTTGATGGCTACTTCTTGTGCCTGAACAACAATCACAATAAAAAGGATAACCAGGATCATGGCTTGGTCTCCTCAGCCTCTTCCTCAGGCACAGGACTTGCGGTGAGAGGCGTGTATCCACGAGTTCCTTCCGGCCACTTTTACTGATGTGGTAGTTGTCAGAAGGACTTGGAAAGGACCATCATATCTGGGTTCAAGGGTGTGTTTCCTCACAAACTTCTTTACCAGGACCCAGTCACCAGGGACCAACTTGTGCGATCCTGTGTCTAACTCAGGATCTGGAATGGAAGAAAACACTTGCTCATGGATACGTGTTAATTCTCGAGATAAAGCAGTCACATAATCAGTTAATACATCAGATTGAAGTTGCAACTGTTGTGGAAAATAACAACCCAGTCTGGGGGCTGAGCCAAACAATATCTCATAGGGTGACAAACCATGATTTCCCTTTGGGGTATACCTGACACTGAACAAGGCAATGGGTAGGCTATCTGGCCAACTCATTCCTGTTTCCTGAGACATTTTCAGCATTCTAGACTTTATTGTGCCATTTAGTCTTTCCACCTTCCCACTACTCTGAGGATGGTATGGGGTGTGGAAAGCTAGTGTGACCCTACCTAGAGCTGTCCATATCTCCTTGGTTACTGAGGCTGTGAAAGCCGGCCCCTGATCACTCTCTATAACCTCTGGGACACCATATCTGCACACTATTTCTGTTAAAAGTCTTTTAGCTGTGGTCTTCGCCGTCATGTTGGTAACGGGACAGGCTTCTGGCCTAAGTGGCAGATACAGTCTCTTGTTTAATTCTGTGATTCCTTCAACTTCTGTGGCCCTTTTTTTTTATCCACACTTGTTTTTCTTCTTTGTCAGCTGTCTCTTGTTTCTCCTTGAGGTGAGTCCTGTTTACAGGAAGGTTTTGTAGAATCATAGTGGTTTGTACAGTCTCTTCAGGGGTGTCTATTGGGTCATCCAGGATAGGTGCATTCACTCTGCTGACCACTTCTCGCGTTCGATCTGCAGCTTGTTTCCCAGTGAAGTAGGGCATCCATTAAGTCCTTGATAGCTGCACTGTGTTTTACAGGTGTTCCTGCTGCTGTCAGGAACCCTCTGGTTTTCCGGATGATCCCAAAATTTTCTTCTGCCAATTTGCATGCTGTTTCACTGACTGTCGGTAAGTGTGTTGTGTCCATCTTCATCACTTCGAAGCAGTCATGAGCAGTGAGATGAGAATCATTTTCCAAAGAGGTTCCCCCCTCGAGAAGAGGAAGGAGAGTGGATGGGTTAAGGGTATCACATTGGAGGATGGTGATGTTATCGGGGAGAAGCAAGGCACACTGAAGTCTGAGGTGTCTTGCTGAGGACAGGTGTTTGGGCTATACTTGGTTCAGTATGGCAGTTATGTCATGAGGAGCATTGGGCTGCACAGATGGCTTTAAGGCAGGAGGGTCCCCCCCTGGCCACTGAGTCCAGTTGACAGGAGTGATACCCTGAGTCTGTTATCATGGGCCTGAGCCAAAACTCCTGTGGCATGTCCTTGCCTCTCTGAGACAAACAGTTTGAAAGTCTTTTAGTCCCAAAGCAGAGGCTATTGAAAGGATCTCCTTCAGAGTTACAAAATTGTCCACAGCTTCTAGAGAAAGCGGGAAAGGGTCAGTTTTCAGGACATCATAAAGGGATTGCTTGACCTTGAGGCAAAGGGATGCCCTTGATTGCAGCAACTCTTTCTTCAGTGAGATGTCAGGTGCCTTGGGAGATGCAGAGGCCTGGGAAAATCACCTTCTTTCTGGACTTTTTGCTTTTTAAGGCCTTGCAACCTTGCTCAACCAGGTAGTGGAGGAGGCTTTCAGAGTAGATTGAGGCAATCACAAGCAGGAGGTCATCTACATACTGAAGGAGTACAATGTCTGAGTGTAACGTCATCCAGGTGTCCAGAATGAGGGCCGTTGCCTTGGCGAATTGGGAGGGGACTTCTGGGCACCTTGTGGCATAACAGTCCAGGTGTAGCTGGCAGGTGAAACAGGCTTGCCTGAATCCTTGTGGAGAAGGTCCATGTGATCTGGAGAGGTAGGCGAGGTGAGGTGTCATGTCCCTGGTACTGGGCGCTTTCATGTGGACCACAGTTGGGGCTTGGTTGACTGTGGGTGAATTTCCGGGGGCTTCGGTATTCCCTTCTGGAGTGGCTGGGTCTTTTACAGTTGTAGCAGACACATGGAGTTGGTACTGGTAGGCGCAGATAGGGTGTGTCAGAGGCCATCATGAGAGGAGCTACTCTCTACTGTTCTGTGAGGATTCTGGACCTAATAACTACTAATAACAACGTCTCAAGCTCCAAGGTTGTGGGTTCTCTATACTCAGACCCTTTTGGATTGACTCTTTAAGACCTGAAATAAATGCGGCAGCTAACATGTGTCTATGCGCTCTGTTCAGGTGTTTTAGAGTAGAGATGTGAACCATCTCCATACAGAATAATTTTTTATAGGGAGCCTCGGTCCAGCCGATCTCCACAACATACATATTTATTTTTTTATGTTTTTATTTTTTCTTTCTAAACATTCTAATTAGATACTGAGTCTTTTTTTTTTTCAGAATACAAAACGCTTGGATGTGAATGGGGCCTACCTAAATCTAGCACATAGATTTAAGCAAAGAAAGCACTTCCTCTTTTGCTCTTCTGGCATAACGCCTAGAATACATAAACTTCCTCTTTATTTATAATACTGTTAAATATTGAAATTGAACATTTTAAACTCCCCAATTATGGCTAATACAGCTTAAACACAATTAAAACCAAAAGAAACACCTTTTAGCTTCAATAATGCAAGGATAAGCAATTACAACTAAATTCAGACTCTGAAATATTCAGAAATATTCAATACATCCTATACATAAATTATTTATTTAATTAAAATGCTACATTGATTGCTACTATGCTCCATCACTGGAAACATGTGGGTGGGTTACCAAATCACAGGCCAAACTGCCCTTTTTTGGCTTCGCTAACTTGTGTCCCATGTCACAATTCTTAGGTTTGAACAAGAATGAGACACAGGAGAGAGAGAGAGAGAAAGAGACACAGCTGAGTAGGAATACGCAGTAGTAATTTGGAGATGAGGAACTGAGAAGATCTCTAAGGCCTCTTTCACACGGGGCAGATCAGTCATGATCCGCCCCGTGAACATCCGCTGGCTCAGCGGGGATCGCTCCGCCGATCCCCGCTGAGCAGGAAGATGACAGGTCCATCGCTGCACGCTGTGCAGCGACGGACCTGTCAGAGCGCCGCTCTCCCCTATGGGGGATTGGATGATGACGGTCCGTAGTGTCCGTCGTCATCCGATCCGATCCGAAAAACGGATGGAAAAGTATGTTTTTCCTCCGTTACACTTTTCGGATCGGAGCGGGTCGGATGTCAGCGGACATGTCACCGCTGACATCCGGCGCTCCATAGGGATGACTGTATGTCCGTTTTTCATCCGAAAACGGAAGGATGAAAAACGGACATACGGATCGTCCGTGTGAAAGAGGCCTAATAAGACACTGGAGAGAGAGAGAGAGAGAGAAAAAGAGAACTGAATAGAAATACACAGTGATGTGGAGATGAGGAACTGAGAAGATCTCTAATAAAACACTTAATGAGCAGACATGAAACACCAGCAGCTGATATTTACACTACACACATTCATTCTAAACACCAATAAATGCGCAGTATGTGGCAGTAGGGGTTTGTAACCAAGAGACCCAGCCCTATATCCTGGTCTACCACTTCAATCAACCCCCAACCCTCTTCATGTATCCCAAATAATAGACCACAAACACACTTAGGACACAACATTACCACCAACAACAAAAATGTGACCCACAACCAACGACAAGCAATGTGTGACAACCGTAGAGGAATAAAGGATTGCTCAGATCCCAACTCCACCGCTGGGCGTAATCCTGATGCCCCCTCCTGGTTACCCGTGCTTTACCACACAATTATTTCCCCCAAGAGGAGTTTATCGCGTCCCGACGCCCTCTCCTGACTTAAATTCTCAGGAGAAGTTTAACCACGTCAATTATTCCATCTGTGACTATATAATCAATCCCTCATTCACAACGGCCGTCACAAGATCGATCGATAAAACAAAACACTAAACACTCCAAATACAGGCGGGTCAGAAACAATTGCAGGTTCGTAATATATAAATAGGCTCGAGACAAGATACATACCTGTCTTTGTGGACCGCGGGAAGCCGATACGGAGACAGAAATTAACCAAATACGGATGCGGATCAAACAGCAGACAAATTATTAAGGAAAATGTCTTACTGTTTTCCCCAGAGTTGATCAGGCTCTGGTCCACCCGTATTTTGGTCCTCTTTCAGTGTCCTCTTAGTTTCGGCTTCCTTTTGGGCTGAACCAGAATCATTCGGTACTTTTGTTTCTGTCCCCCTGGCCAAATTAACCTTCAGTGTAAAAGTGTGTATAGTTGAAGCAAATTACTGACACATACATGAGTTCAGTAGATTGATACTTCTGCTTTTATCACTTCCTGGATCCCGGCTAATATACCGTGAGCCGGATATTTTGTTATCAAATCAAATATCAAATAAGACAAGCGTATGCAGACCACAAGATATACATATTCATTATTGTGACAAAGTATAAGCTTTTAGCTGGGTTATATCTATATAAGGGAATAGCAGACTATCATAGCTAAATAGGGTGTCTTGTTTCCAGTTCTTGAAAACAGGCGCAATCTTCTTTTAACTTGTTCTTAACTCTTGCAATTCTGTTCCACATGAAGGGGAGGGGGGGGTAAGCTGGCAGACATCTAATTGAATATGGTTAAGGCTGATAGCTGAGAAAGAGAGATAAGCACTTATATCTATATGGTTATATTTGAAATAGGCATTTCACCATAACACTCATAATCACATCCATTACACCATCTTTATTTCTTACCTTTTCAGATATAGTTAAGTATCAGGGAGTGTGTTTTGGAGAAGAAGGAGTGTGGTATGGAGATGGGGATAGTGCGAAAAAGGTATAATAATTTAGGTAGTACAATCATTTTAAATAAGTTTATTCTGCCAGTTATATGTGTGTTAATGTTAATATGCAAGAATGCAAATTAGGGTAGTTTATAACTGCAGCTGAATATAACCTTGCGTTCAGTCTTGTCTGTGTGTGACTATGAAGGCACAGATCTAGGAAAAATGGGACTCTAAGTTATATTTATTCTGTTGGATTTTTGCCATCTGTGGACTTTGGATTTTGTTCTGTGTTGGAAGTCAATAAAGTGCATCTCTCTGGAAGAATTGGGTTGCTGCGGAAGAGTACTTACATCAAGATTATAATGACTACTAATTAATTATCTACCCACTATAATATATCACTACATTGGTGCCGTTCAAGTGACCAGAAGAGCACTTTCGGACTTAGTAACAGAAGTCGATGGTGACAACAATCCTGTGAGGTGGACAGAAGTCTGATAAAGAACCAAGAGCTGTGCTGTGACTCTAATGTCTGGTTGTGACATAAGTGATTCTGATCTACAAAATTAAACAAGTTGGGAACCTCAGAATTATTCTCTGGCGACTGGAAACAAAAAAAGGGACTGTGTCGTGTACCAGAAGACCTGAACTGGAAGCTGTAGGAGTAACTAATGCGGTAAATAAAATATTTTCTTTTTTTTTTAATTATTAGTAATATAGTCAAAATGCTTACTCAGTGTGAAGCTAGTGTCAGTTCTGATAAAGTTAACAGATGGGTATTAAAATGTATTAAGCACCATGGCAGTCCTTATGAAATTCCAGAAAAATGTAAGAAGACGTGGACTATGATGAAGGAATTTTTAGAGAAAAATGTTTTTGATAGCAACATTTCAGAAAGTAAAAGAAAAGGTTGTATTTAGCAGGGCTTGTTCTCTTGCTGTTTAACAATGGAAAGTTCTTTGAATGGTAAGGTTGAGGAAATTGCGCAATTACAGAATGCAGTTGATAATAGCAACAAGGTTTGTCAGAGGTTACAAAACCAATCAGAAACTGAGACAATACATTTAAAATTGCATGCAGTTACCATTGGGGGAGCTTTGCTTGAGAAATCGAAACGTTGTAATGAATTATCAGAGGAAAATGAGAGATTAAAATTAAGAATTATGGAATTAGAGAAGAGATCTCAAGAATGCAGATATGCATCAAATCTTGGATTCAGCAATCTGCATCAAAAAACAAACACAAACTTTCTATCAAACGAAACAGAACCTCATATTAAATTTGATAATTCATTGCCAGCTGCACCCACTGTGACCACTAGGGATAAGCCGAACACCCCCCTGTTCGGTTCGCACCAGAACATGCGAACAGAAAAAAAGTTAGTTCGAACATGCGAACACCGTTAAAGTCTATGGGACATGAACATGAATAATCAAAAGTGCTAATTTTAAAGGCTTATATGCAAGTTATTGTCATAAAAAGTGTTTAGGGACCTGTGTCCTGCCCCATCGGACATAGATCAATGCAAAAAAAGTTTTAAAAACGGCTGTTTTTTCAGGAGCAGTGATTTTAATAATGCTTAAAGTGAAACAATAAAAGTGTAATATCCCTTTAAATTTCATACCTGGGGGGTGTCTATAGTATGCCTGTAAAGGGGCGCATGTTTCCCGTGTTTAGAACAGTCTGACAGCAAAATGACATTTCAAAGGAAAAAAGGTCATTTAAAACTACTCGCGGCTATTAATGCATTACACATAGAAGTTCATTGATAAAACCGGCATGGGAATTCCCCACAGGGGAACCCTGAACCAAAATTTTTTAAAAAATGACGTGGGGGTCCCCCTATGGATATTTGGGGGAACCCCGGCCAAAATTAAAAAAAAAAATGATGTGGGGGTCCCCCTAAATTCCATACCAGACCCTTCAGGTCTGGTATGGATTTTAAGGGGAACCCCATGCCAAAATTACAAAAAAAAAGACGTGGGGTCCCCCAAAAATCCATACCAGACCCTTATCCGAGCACGCAACCTGGCAGGCTGCAGAAAAAGAGGGGGGACAAGAGAGCGCCCCCCCTCCTGAACCGTACCAGGCCACATGCCCTCAACATTGGGAGGGTGCTTTGGGGTAGCCCCCCAAAACACCTTGTCCCCATGTTGATGAGGACAAGGGCCTTATACCCACAACCCTGGCCAGTGCTTGTGGGGGTCTGCGGGGGCCTTATCGGAATCTGGAAGCCCCCTTTAACAAGGGGACCCCCAGATCCTGGCCCTCCCCCCTATGTGAAATGGTAAGGGGGTACAAAAGTACCCCTACCATTTCACTAAAAAACTGTCAAGAAATGTTAAAAATGACAAGAGATAGTTTTTGACAATTCCTTTATTTAAATGCTTCTTCTTTCTTCTATCGTCTATCTTCCTTCGGTTTCTTCCTCCATCTTCTTCTTCTTCTGGCTCTTCTGGTTCTTCCTCCAGTGTTCTCGTCCAGCATCTCCTCCGCGGCGTCTTCTTCCCTTCTTTTCCTCGGGCCGCTCCGCATCCATGGTATGGAGGGAGGCTCCCGCTCTTCTCTTCATCTTCTTCTCTTCTTCATCTTCTTCTCTTCTTCATCTTCTTCTCCGGGCCGCTTCGCATCCATGCTGGCATGGAGGGAGGCTCCCGCTGTGTGACGCTTCTCCTCTTCTGACGGTTCTTAAATAACGGGGGGGTGGGGCCACTCGGTGACCCTGCCCCCCTCTGACGCACAGTAAATTGACGGGACTTCCCTGTGGCATCACAGGGAATGCCACAGGGAAGTCCCGTCATGTCCCCGTTGTCACGGAAATTTGGTTGTACGCAAAGCCAAATCTCCTGTTTCTAATCATAATAACAATTTCGTCTAATGATATAAATGCATCTCACCTTTTGATCATATGTCTTTCCTTCTGCCGTAGCTCATCCTCTGGTGTGTGCCTCATGCTCACAAATAGACAAAACAGGTCCTTCTTACATTCTCATCTCAGCAAGACTGCCTCCACAGCCCTCAGTCTGCCTCCTTTATTCAAAAGACCACAAAAGCAATAACAAACAGAAAGCCCTGGCCCCAACGGCCAATCGCTTCCTTCACAGGATATGACCTCAGCCTCACAGGATATGACCTCACAGGATGTGTGTGACCATATAAGGATTTAACAACAGAACACAAAACGACCACCAATTACTACAGGACATGATATACTATACAATAACTAAATACGATGACTAGAGTTCCTTGTGCATGAGAGATTATCTGCAGGTGTACGTCATGGCACCCCAAACATGTTGATCAGGCATACCAGGGGTGACAAGAGCAAACCACCGCTAAACCGATAATGTCTTTGCAGAGTGAACGCATCCCCACCAGACGATCGTTCTGTGCATTGCACAGGGGCCCCTTGCTACCAGGAAGTTTTTCACTACCTAACAGGTCTCAACCAGCGTCAGTCTGCCCCAGTCAGCTCTTTAGAGCGGGCTGCGATTGAACAGACACTGGGAGACTCTTATGACAATACATTAAATATAAAATTTTCCACAACACTGTGCGTCAGAGGGGGGGTCACCGGGTGGCCCGCCCCCCGTTATTTAAGAACTGTCAGAAGAGGAGAAGCGTCACACAGCGGGAGCGGATGTGGAGCGGCCCGGAGAAGAAGATGAAGAAGAGAAGAAGATGAAGAAGATGAAGAAGAGGAGAAGAAGATGAAGAAGAGAAGAAAATGAAGAAGAGAGCGGGAGCCTCCCTCCATGCCATGGATGCGGAGCGGCCGAGGAGAAGAAGGGAAGAAGACACAGCGGAGAAGATGCTGGACGAGAACACCGCAGGAAGAACCAGAAGAGCCAGAAGAACCAGAAGAAGAAGAAGGAGATGAAGGAAGATAGAAGAAAGAAGAAAGAAGAAGCGTTTAAATAAAGGAATTGTCAAAAAATGTCTCTTGTCATTTTTAACATTTTTGACACTTTTTTAGTGAAATGGTTGGGGTACTTCTGTACCCCCTTACCATTTCACACAGGGGGAGGGCTGGGATCTGGGGGTCCCCTTGTTAAAAGGGGCTTCCAGATTCCGATAAGCCCCCCGCCCGCAGACCCCCACAACCACTGGCCAGGGTTTTGGGGATGAGGCCCTTGTCCTCATCAACATGGGGACAAGGTGTTTTGGGGGGCTACCCCAAAGCACCCTCCCAATGTTGAGGGCATGTGGCCTGGTACGGTTCAGGAGGGGGGGCGCTCTCTCATCCCCCCCTCTTTTCCTGCGGCCTGCCAGGTTGCATGCTCGGATAAGGGTCTGGTATGGATTTTTGGGGGGACCCCACTTCGTTTTTTTTTTTAATTTTGGCCGGGGTTCCCCTTAATATCCATACCAGACCTGAAGGGCCTGGTATGGTATTTAGGGGGACCCCCACATCATTTTTTTTTTTAAATTTTGGTTCGGGGTTCCCCTGTGGGGAATTCCTATGCCGTTTTTATCAATGAACTTCTATGTGTATTGTCAGACCGGCAATGCATTAATAGCCGCGAGTAGTTTTAAATGACTTTTTTTCCTTTGTAATGTCATTTTGCTGTCAGACTGTTCTAAACACGGTAAACATGTGCCCCTTTACAGGCAAACTGTAGACACCCCCCAGGTATGAAATTTAAAGGAATATTACACTTTTATTGTTTCACTTTAAGCATTATTAAAATCACTGCTCCCGAAAAAACTGACATTTTTAAAACTTTTTTTTGCATTGATACACGTCCCCTGGGGCAGGACCCAGGTCCCCAAACACTTTTTATGACAATACCATGCATATAAGCCTTTAAAATGAGCACTTTTGATTTCTCCCATAGACTTTTAAAGGGTGTTCCGCAGCATTCGAATTGGCCGCGAACACCCCAAATTGTTCGCTGTTCGGCGAACTTGCGAACAGCCGATGTTCGAGTTGAACATGAGTTCGACTCGAACTCGAAGCTCATCCCTAGTGACCACCACAGTTTATAACAATAATAATAATACAGGTAAAGTTCAGCTTGTAATGAAGCCTTTGAAACCAAAAGAATTGGACGCAATTCTTAAAGAAATAGGAATAGTTCCCTACCATGATTTAAACAGATTTTTAAAATGGTTTTGTGACGTGGAGCAGGTCAGAGATACAATCTTGTACAATCTCAACCCATCTGACTTAGAAAGAGTTTTGCAACATTCTATAGGAAGTGGTATTCAGCCTCTAAGGACAAGGGACATATTACTGGAATTATTATGTGTTTTGTATGGTGTACATTCTGATGTTACTATTCATGGGAGGATCCAACAAATGCAAAGTGAATCTCCCTATGAATTGTCACACAGGATAGCAACTATTATGGAATTATTGGTTGGTAATAATCTTGCATTTGAGTATGGGGGCTTGATACATATGAGTATGTTGTGGCTGGCAATAAACAAATTCAGGTACTTGACAGGTACACAACAGGTCATCATTGTTCAAATAGGAAATGGAAAGAAGCAGATGTGAATTGTAAAATGCTTGCACGATGGACTCAAGAATGTCAAGTGCAAGGAAATAGTTTGCAGCACAGTTTTTACTGCCATATCCAAACCTTTTGACCTTGAAAGTGAGTGCTGGTACATTGATGGTTCTTCTTACTATAAAGATGGAAGTATAATTTTAGGATTTGCTGATGTTTGTGTAAAAGCATCCTTAAAAATAAGAACCTTGAGCCTGGAGATGAGAGAATCCCGGATGTATGTGGATCGGAGCTCCCAGAGCATACCACGTTTACTTTCAGTGAGATAGTGAGAGATGTGATGAAGTCAAACCGAAGAATGGACTGTGACATTGGCTCGTCTTTGCGCAATATTCAAAATCTTGATGTGATATAATAAGGCCTAACAGCTATATGAGCCACTGATGTTTACCAAATCCTTTTCCAGTCATGGTCTAAAAGTTATATTACCTAATAACTATTTCATGGGGATATTTTAGAGGCTGGTGAAGAGAGAAGTAACCAGTTTAAACTTCATATTTTATATGAGCCATTGTAAAGCATTCAGTACCTTAAATCATAATGATATTTTTTTGTTGTTTGATTTATGGGTCAGTTCTAGTAGTTAGAACCGACCCAAGTGGGGGTATATGTTGTAATATGTTGGTAGATTTTTGTGGGATTTTATATTTTTATTATATATACTGTATATGTACACATACAGTACAAGATTGACCAGGCCAGATTTCAGTTGACAATGATTGGAGATGTCCGAGCCAACTCAATTACACATCTCATAGGGGACTTGTTGATCAAAGGGGAAGTGGAAAAACAAGATTTACTCCACATATCAAATGGGATAGATAGTGACTCTGGGCTACTGTATGTTAATGTTAATATGCAAGAATTCAAATTAGGGCAGTTTATGACTGCAGCTAAATATAACCTTGCGCTCAGTCTGTGTGTGACTATGAAGGCACAGATCTAGGAAAAATGGGACTCCAAGTTATATTTACTCTGTTGGATTTTTGTTATCTGTGGACTTTGGATTTTGTTCTGTGTTGGAAGTCAATAAAGTGCATCTCTCTGGAAGAATTGGGTTGCTGCGGAAGAGTACTTACATCAAGATTATAACTACTAATTAATTATCTACCCACTATAATATATCACTACATGTTAGTGATCATGAATTCTGAAGAAAGGGTTCCGGAGGTCAAGACTTTGGCTGACGGTTGAGAGTAAAGTGCCAATACAGCTGACATGATTGGACTTGAGAATCCAAATTTGCTTAGGACAGCTTCTAGGAACCCCCAGTGCACACAATCAAATGCCTTCTCAGCATCTAGTGCTAAAAAGAGTGAAGGGGTTTTGTGTAATTCTGCATGTTTAAGAATATTTAAAATTCTCCTTGTGGCATCCGGAGCTTGACGTTCTTTGATAAATCATACTTGATCTGGATTAATTAAGGTGGGTAATATGTTCAATAGTCTGAGGGCCAATGCTTTTGCATATATTTTTATGTCTGAATTGAGTAATGATATGAGTCTATAGTTGCTAGTAGTCATGGGCCGAACCCCCCCCCCCCGGTTTAGTTCGCACCAGAACATGCGAACAGGCAAAAAATTTGTTCGAACACGCGAACACCGTTAAAAACCATGGGACACGAACATGAAAAATCAAAAGTGCTAATTTTAAAGGCTTATATGCACGGTATTGTCTTTAAAAAAGTTTGGGGACCCGGGGGGACATGTATCAAGGCAAAAAAAAAGTTTTAATAACTGCTGTTTTTTCGGGAGCAGTGATTTTAATAATGCTTAAAGTGATACAATAAAAGTGTAATATTCCTTTAAATTTCGTACCTGGGGGGTGTCTATAGTATGCCTGTAAAGTGGCGCATGCAGTCCGAGAGCAAAATCACATTTCTAAAGGAAAAAAAAGTCATTTAAAAGTACTCGCGGCTATAATGAAATGTCAGTCCCAACCCCCGGCAATACACATAAAAGTTCATTGATAAAAACGGCATGGGATTCCCCCACAGGGGAACTCCAAACCAAAATTAAAAAAAAAATGTGTGGGGGTCCCCCTCAAAATCCATACCACAACCTTCAGGTCTGGTATGGACTTTAAGGGGAACCCCACGCCAAAATTAAAAACAAAGGCATGGGGTTCCCCCAAAAATCCATACCAGACCCTTATCCAAGCAGGCAACCTGGCAGGCCACAGGAAAAGAGGAGGGATGAGAGAACGCCCCCCCTCCTGTACCGTACCAGGCCACATGCCCTCAACATTGGGAGGGTGCTTTGTGGTAGCCCCCCAAAGCACCTTGTCCCCATGTTGATGGGGAGGAGGGCCTCATTCCCACAACCCTTGCCCAGTGGTTGTGGGGGTCTGCGGGTGGGGGGCTTATCGGAATCTGGAAGCCCCCTTTAACAAGGGGACCCCCAGATCCTGCCCCCCCATGTGAAATGGTAACAGGGTACAAATGTACCCCTACCATTTCACAAAAAATGTGTGAAAATGGTAAAAAAAACACAATACACGCCTTGGGACAAGTCCTTTATTAAAAAAATAAAAAAATAAAACTGTCCCACGGAGTCTTCTTCTTCTTCTCACTTTCCGACGGACCGAAAAAAAAAAATCCGCACATCGCCTACAATCTGTCTCCATGGGAGGCACCCGCCATAATGACCGGCAACTCTCAGGTGACAGCTTTTATACCTGAGGGTGGGGCCACATGATGACATCACCAGGTGACCCCACCCCCTCTAATGCACGGGTACATTCCTTTGGCTTTCCTGTAGCGTCAGAGGGGGCAGGGCCACCCGGTCCACCCCCCTCTGACGCACGGGGACATCCCTATGGCATCCCCATAGCGTCAGGGAGGCGGGGCCACCCGGTTACATGGTATTTATGACAATACCATACATATAAGCCTTTAACATTATTACTTTTGATTTCTCCCATAGACTTTTAAAGGGTGTTCCGCGGATTTCGAATTTGCCGCGAACACCCCAAATTGTTCGCTATTCGGCGAACAGGCGAACACCCGATGTTCGAGTCAAACTTACATTCGATTCGAACATCGGGACCATCCCTAGTTGCTAGGGAGGGAGGCATCTTTGTCTGATTTGGGTATGTAGTGGTGATTACTGCTTGTAGCATTTCTTTAGGGAAATGATCTTTGCTCATTGCTATATTGTATATGCTCACCGGGTGGGGGGCTAGCATGTCAATGCATTTTTGATAATATTCATTAGAGAATCCATCAATCCCCGTGGCTTTGGATTTGGGCAAACTGGATATGACTTTCTTGATCTCCGGTGTCGTAAATTGTCAAGAGAGTGGTCAGTTGGTCGTCAACTAACTTAGGTAAATGGATTAATTAGGGGGAAGGATCGTATCTGGTCTGCTGTGGGTTGTGGGGTATCAGAGTATCAGATTTAAGATCATATAGGCTAGCATAACAGTTTCTAAAGATTTCTGCAATACCATCTGCGGGAAAAACTTTGGCTCCACAGGTTTTGTTCATCATAAATGGGATTTTATGTGAGAGGCGTTTGCCTTTAAAGCGTTTAGCTAGAAAGGCACCTGCCCTATTGCTGAGAGCATAGAAATCAGCTTTTGAGCTTTGGTGTGCTTTTCATATTGGTATAGTAATAGATCTCTAAGTGATATTCTCAATTTCATGAGGTCTATTGAGCTTTGGTGAGTGGGATTGTGTGTGTTCACTTCTTCCAGTGATCAAATATCCTGCATAATTTGTTCGAGGCGTTTTAAGTGGTGTTTTTTAGCTCAAGAGCCGAGTTGAATGAAAATGCCTCTCATGAATGCCTTGTGAACGTTCCACAATACGAAACGGTCAATTGAATCTGTGTCATTGGTGGAGAAGAATAGGTCATGTGCCTTGTCTATGACTTTCTAGTTTTCTGGTTGTGAGAGCAGGTAAGTATTCAGTCTCCAAATGGAGGGTGGTCTAAGTTTGACTGAGTCAGAAAAGGTGATTGTAATGGGGGCATGATCTGACCAGGATATGGTCTAGATCGTGAAAGAAGTGACATGTGGGAGGGTCCATTGCAGGGCTGGACTGGGACAAAAATTTGGCCCTGGACTTCACCCAGACCGGCCCACTTTATTTTTGCAAACATGCACCAAAACAGTATAAAAACTATACGCAAATGCGCAATATGGATATTTATTGAGTTTGGGATGGATCTGAGGGAAGCAGTGCAGCCTTTGTATGGGGCATCAAAGCGGCCGGGGGGGAAATTGCCACCTTGCCCCCTGGTAGGGTGACCACATTTCCAGGCTGCCAATTTTGCCAAGGACCAGGGGGGATGTAGTCTCAGGGTTGACAGGGAATTCAGCGGTGGGGGTGATTTGTCAAATGAATGGCTGGTGCTAGCACTGAAAACATCCCGACACCATGCTTAATATGGTGTCAGGATGATCAAATCACAATATTTCTATTACTACATTGTAATATATAATGAAATAGTTCAACTCACCAAAATGCAGAATCAGTGGGAACCCTGAGCTTGTCACCTGCCACCAGATGCAGTGTGTCACCATTGCCTGCGACCAGATGCAGAATGTCATTTGCCACTGCCGCCTGCCACCAGATGCAGCGTCTCACCATTACCTGCCACCAGATGCAGCGTCTCACCATTGCCTGCCACCAGATGCAGCGTCTTACCATTGCCTGTGACCAGATGCAGTGTGTCATTTGCCACCGTCGCTTGCCACCAGATGCAGTGTGTCACTTGTCACCATCACCTGCTGCCAGAGAAAGGGCAGGGAGAGAGAGAGGGATTTGAGAGAGAGGGGGGAGAGAGCGGAGGAGAGAAAGAGAGGGGGGAGAAAGAGAGGAGGGGAGAAAGGAGAGGAGAGGAGAAGGGAGAGGAGAGAGAGAGAAAGGGAGGGGTGTAAAGAGAGCGAGAGAGAGGGACAGAGAGAGAGAGGGGCAGAGAGGGACAGAGAGAGAGGGGGCAGAGAGAGAGAAGGGGGCAGAGAGAGAGAGGGGGCAGAGAGAGAGAGAGGCAGCGAGAGAAGGGGGCACAGAGAGAAGGGGGCACAGAGAGAAGAGGGCAAAGAGAGAAGGGGGCAGAGAGAGAGAGGCAGAGAGAGAGAGGGGCAAAGAGAGAAGGGGCAGAGCGAGAAGGGGGCAAAGAGAGAAGGGGGCAGAGAGAGAAGGGGGCAAAGAGAGAAGGGGGCAAAGAGAGAAGGGGCAGAGAGAGAGAGAGGGAGGTAGAGAGAAGGGGGTAAAGAGAGAAGGGGCAGAGAGAGAAGGGGGAAAAGAGAGA
This sequence comes from Lithobates clamitans, assembly GCA_037952925.1. Lineage (NCBI taxonomy): Eukaryota > Metazoa > Chordata > Amphibia > Anura > Ranidae > Lithobates > Lithobates clamitans. The sequence goes on from JBBGZY010000035.1 coordinate 851,266, forward strand.
AGAGGGCAGAGAGAGAGAAGGGGGCAAAGAGAGAAGGGGCAGAGAAAGAAGGGGGCAGAGAGAGAGGGAGGCAGAGAAAAGGGAGCAGATAGAGGAGGGGCAGAGAGAGAAGGGGGCAGAGAGAGAGGGGGCAGAGAGAGAAGGGGGCAGAGAGAGAGGGGGCAGAGAGAGAAGGGGGCAGAGAGAGAGGCAGAGAGAGAGAAGGGGCAGTGAGGCAGAGAGAGAGAAGGGGGCAGAGGGGCAGAGAGAGAGAGAGAAAGAGAGAGGGGGGAAGAGAGAGAGAGAAGGGGGGAGAGAGAGAGAGAAGGGGCAGACAGGGGCAGAGAGAGAGAGGGGGGCAGAGGGGGCAGAGAGAGAGAAAGAGAGAGAGAGAGAGAGAGAGAGAGAGAAGGGGGCAGAGAGAGAAAGAAGGGGGCAGAGAGAGAAGTGGGCAAAGAGAGAAGGGGCAGAGCGAGAAGGGGGCAAAGAGAGAAGCGGGCAGAGAGAGAAGGGGGCAAAGAGAGAAGGGGGCAGAGAGAGAGAGAGGGAGGTAGAGAGAAGGGGGTAAAGAGAGAAGGGGCAGAGAGAGAAGGGGGCAAAGAGAGAAGAGGGCAGAGAGAGAGTGAATGGGGGCAAAGAGAGAAGGAGCAGAGAAAGAAGGGGGCAGAGAGAGAGGCAGAGAGAAGAGGCAGAGAGAGAAGGGGGCAAAGAGAGAGGGATGCAGAGAGAAGGGAGCAGAGAGAGAAGGGGCAGAGAGAAGGGGAGATAGAGGGGGACAGAGAGAGAGAGGGGCAGAGAGAGAAGGGGGCAGAGAGAGAAGGGGGCAGAGAGAGAGGCAGAGAGAGAGAAGGGGCAGAGAGGCAGAGAGAGAGAAGGGGCAGAGAGGCAGAGAGAGAGAAGGGGGCAGAGGGGCAGAGAGAGAGAGGGGGCAGAGAGAGAGAGAAGGGGGAGAGAGAAAGAGAGAGAGAGAGAGAGAGAGAGAGAGAGAGAGAGAAGGGGCAGACAGGGGCAGAGAGAGAGAAGGGGCAGACAGGGGCAGAGAGAGAGAAGGGGCAGAGGGGGCAGAGAGAGAGAAAGAGAGAGAGAGAGAGAGTAGGGGGCAGAGAAGCAGAGAGAGAGAGAGGGGGCAGAGAGAGAAAGAAGGGGGCAGAGAGAGAAGGGGGCAGAGAGAGGGGCAGAGAGAGAGGGGGGCAGAGAGAGAAGGGGCAGAGAGGGAGAGAGAGAGAGGCAGAGAGAGAGAAGGGGCAGAGAGGCAGAGAAACAGAAGGGGGCAGAGAGGTAGAGAGAGAGAAGGGGCAAAGAGAGAGAGAGAGAGAGAGAGAGAGAGAGAGAGAGAGAGAGAGCAGAGAGAGAGAGAGAGAGCGAGAAGGGGCAGAGAAGCAGAGAGAGAGAGGGGGCAGAAAGAGAGAAGGGGGCAGAAAGGGGCAGAGAGAGAGAGGGAGAGAGAGAGAGAGAAGGGGGCAGAGAGGGAGAGAGAGAGAGGGGGGGCAGAGAGAGAAGGGGCAGAGAGAGAGAGGAGGGAGAGAGGGGTCCGGGTCTGGTCAGTGCTCAGCTAACTCACTTGAATGGTGGGGGGCTTTAATGCGGATGTCGGCTGCTTGTTTAATCTTCCCGCTCCCTCTTGCTCTTCATAGATGCAACGCATGGGCAGGGAGAGAGGGGCGGGAGAAGCAGTGTTTGTCACAAGCTGGCTGAGGAGCAGTGTGCGAATCCTCTCCTCTAGGGCAGCTGCACTGAGCCGGCTGTCACCCACTGCCCACATGCTGACATCAGGGATGATCCAGAGGATGGGGCGGCAGCGGCCATCGGAGGACTTCCCCGCCCACCAGCATGACCTTACAGTAACCTATCGCAGCGGCAAAGGAAGTGCTCTGTGCTACAGGTGGTGGGCGAGCCGGCAGTGAAACACTAAAGCACCCAGCCAGCTCCTATCATCCCAGCAAAGCCCACCCCTAAATTGCCGCCTCGGTTCCATAGTAGGGCCGGCAGTACAGCAGTGCTCAAAATAATGGCTGCACGGGCCACGCATCCATTATTTTGACAGACTGTCTCTCACTGAAACAGGCCCACTGAGCCATCGCCCCACCGGGAAACTCCCGGTTGTCCCGATGGCCAGTACATGCCTGGTCCATTGGTCAGTCAAGAAAAGACCTATTCGTGTATATGTATGGTGGACCAACTAGAAAAAAGTATAGTCTTTTTCAGTATTGTGGTGGCACCTCCAGATGTCACACAGATTGTTTTTATGGAGAAATGTGTTGAGAGAGCATGGTTTACGCTTGGCTTTAGTGGATGAGTCAATCAAAGGATCCCCTACTGAGTTAAAGTCTCCACCAATTATTAAAAAGCCTTGTCGGCAAGATGAAATTTTCTTTAGGATTTTTTTTAAGAAAACAATCTGTCTGACATTTAGGATGTATATATTTACCAGAGTATAAAGTACATTGTTAATTTTACATACTAGAATAAGAAAACAGCCGTTGTCATCATCCTGTAGAGCAGTGGTTCTCAACTCCTGTCCTCGGGACCCACTAACAGGCCAGGTTTGCAGGATAACTGAAATACATCACAGGTGATATCATTTGCTGCTCAGTGATTGCAGTATTCTAGTCTGCAGCTCCCCAAGGTAATACTTAAATTCTGGCCTGTTAGTGGGTCCTGAGGACCGGAGTTGAGAACCCATGCTGTAGAGAGATGAGTTGGAAGTTCAGAGAATCTGCAATAGCAATGAGAACTCCAGCTTTTTTATTTTCAGAGTTCACGACAAAGATATGGGTAAAGTTTTACAAATAGAGCTGGGGCGCTATATTTTTTGCAAAATGAGTCTCTTGTACAAAAAGGATGTCTCCGTGAAGTGACCTGACATCATTTTTCAAAGCTTTCGATTTAAAGGGACTGTTAAGGCCACAAATATTAAATGAGATGAGTTTAAGAGCCATGGGAAAGTAATAGCCAGCTAATTATTTTGTCGTTCCTTAAGTGAGGCATGAGTGATGTGTTGGTATCTTCGTAGTAGAACCCTGTGATATGAATTCCAAATGGGAAGTCTCTGTGAGGTCATACCTGTAAAGTCCGCGGCTGTGTCAGAGGCATTAGTTTTATGTGTGTTGCATCAAAGCGGAGATTAGGTTCATAAGAAACCAGCAGAGATATGAACCGAGGGGTAGTAAAAAAAAATCTGGAAAAAAGCCCAGAAAGCATGTGCAACTTAACTATTGCAATACCGTGGGGGCAATGTATTCAGGAGAGGTTAAACAAGAAGCGTTGATGCAAGGTCAGTAGGTCTGAGATGGAGACAAGGGTAGTGCATGTCTTTATTTTCATCCAGGCGTGAGTTTCACATACTCCAGGGAGTATTTAGGACCAGTCTATTGTCACTTGGGATGGCGGAGATTTGTCTATTTGTCTGGGATTGTAGCATCAGGTGGTAGAATTTTCTAATCCTGTAGCAGCTTGAGGCTCTTCTCCAGTGAGTGTACTGCATATCTTTTGTGTTGTTTTGTAATCAGCAGTTTGGTGTGTCAGCCCCATTGATATGGTATGTTATTAGCAAAGCGCTTTTAGTTTAGCATGATGAATTGCTTCCTGGTGTGAATAGTGGCAGCAGATCTGCCACTATCCGTGTATAGGGTAATTCCAGCAAATTTTACGGATAGTGTGGGGTTAGCTCTTGATGCCTTCATCACTTCTTCTTTAATATGAAAGAAGTGAATCCTGGCCAGTATGTCTCTTGAGATTGTGTCCTCCAAAAAAGTTGGTTTAGGTATTCAGTAAACCCTGTCAATTATTATAATTAAGGTCTGTGTTCCCAGCTTCAGGTAGTAGTTCGGACATTATTTGATGTAGGAAATCGTTCAGCAGGGAGTCAGTGACGTTTTCTGGGATCCCTCTTAATTTTATATTGTTACGTCTCGATCTGTCCTCGAGGTCGGTAAGTTTGGAGTTAATTTTGTGAATTTCATCCTGGGCGGCCACACACCATAGATGGCATCTTTATTGATATGAAGAAATAAAATCCAAATGCAGTCACCTCATGTACAGGGAGGAACAGAAAAGATAGCTAACATGTTTCACGCCCCACCATGGCGCTTATTCATAGCTGAATGATTAAAGTTTGATCATGGGTATATATATAGGGACTTCAGGTTTTGATAGCCAATCCAGAAATGGCCTCAAATAGAGACCTGCCCACATAATCAAACTCTAGAACGACACCCAAGAGATAGGAGACACCTGGGATGTGAAGTTGAATTTTAAATCAAAAATTGAAGACAAGATAATATGACAATGTAATAATGCTTATAAAGGTCTACCAAACTAAAAAAGTTTACTAAGTGAACCAATGCGCATATATATATATATATATATATATATATATATATATATATATATATATATATATATATATATATATATATTATGATTATTTTTAATGTTCGCATTATTCAACTTCTCCCATTGTGTACATCTATAACCTTGGGATGAAGACCATGATAAATACTAAAACAATATTAAACAATAGCAAAGTACAAAGTAACAACACTAATTTTCAAATCATAAATGATAAATAATCTCAAAGGAAAACTTGTGTATAAATGATGATAAACAAAATTCGTAAAAATGGAAAACCATACTGAATTGCAAAATAACATATACAAGAAATTGATGTGAAAATACCAATAATCCTATTCCCATCACTATCAATAATGTCTTGGTAACTGCATATATATATATATATATATATATATATATACACACACACACACACACATCATCCTGAAATATATAAACCTAATTACATTTGAAAATTATGTAAATAAAACCTTAATTTTTGTTTAAAAATGATTATGTATAAATCATTATTCCCACATAAATCCATGCACTCAAGAAGAACGCAAGCCCCATTCAACGACATCTGGAATCCATTCATATTGGATTCATAAACAAAAAATATATCTGAAATTTACAACAAACAGCCAAGGAAAAAAGAGAAGAAAAAGACAGAAAATCGTCATCCGATGGGGAAGCATTTAAATGGTGCATGGAAAAGGTGGGAAAATAAAGAGGGACCCTAAAGGAGTTACGTGAACATCTTTTTAATAGACTAGCTATATGTGCTAAATAGCATAAACTTCAGACGGTGGTCCAAAATTTATAGAGATATATAAATATTACCCGGATGGTTATGCAAGGAACAGTAAACAAAGAGCAATGATCTTGTTGCACCTGTAATTGCTATAGGAAAGGTGGTCACGCTACTGATTTTCTCAGTTGAATCTCAAAGAACCCTAGAAAATCAACAGATATTGTGTGGATAGATGTGTAGGAGACATAGTCTCTCTATACTTGGTGCAATAACATGATTAAGATGATAATTTTGTTACAAAAGTGATAATTTAAACTTCCAGGCTCTAAGTAGATCACAAACAGCAATGGATCACCAAATATATACAAAATCACAAAAAAAATCACAAAAAAAATCACAAAAAACGCACAAATCGCAAAAAGTCTCAAAATCACAAAATATCGCAAAAAATCGTAAAAAATCAAACACATCAAAAAAATAAATAAAACATGGAAAAATACACAAAATTGATAGCAAATCGGAAGAACAAAGAACACAAAACAAAAAATCGAAGTGAGAGATGGCCACTGACAAATATAAACCAGGGAGCATTACGTCATATACCGGTACTGAAAAAATATAGGCTAAAGTATCAAGATATACACACCTGTATGTGAAATATTGTGGGAGTCAATGTGACCTAAATCAATCAATATATTATTTGGATTAAATTGGGGATACACATGGGCATAACACGGTACATATCAATTGATAAAAGTGTGACACGTCCCATTCAAAATTGAGGCCGATGGGACATCTAGTATTTAGATTAAAAATCCACCGAACCTCTGCTTTGCACAATATGCCAAATTTGTCCCCACCTCTAGGAGGTTTAACAATTTTATCAGTGCCTTGAATGGTCAATCTGGAAGTATCCTTGAAATGAATATCAACCCAATGGCGAGCAATGTTAGTGGCATGTTCCTTCTCTATGTCATAGAGGTGATCATAAAGACGATCCCTCAGTCTGCGAGTGGTCCTGCCAACATATTGAATAGAGCAAATGGTACATGTGATGACATAAACTATGTAACGCGTGTTACAATTGATGAAGGACTGTATTTTATATGATTTGCCTGTTGAAGTAGATGTGACAGTGTCACCCCCTTTTATGAAGGGACAATAAGCGCAAGACCGACCACCGCATCTGTATGTTCCCTTAAACTGCAGACAATGAGCAGTTTGTTTTTTTCTAATGTAAAGGCCGGGGGACAAAAGTCCACCTAAAGAAGGTGCTTTTCTTGGTACCGTACGTATGCCTTTATTTAAAATTTGAGAATAGATATTAGACAACACCGGCAGATATTTGGTAACTATTTTCTTAATTTTATGAAATTCAGCACTGTACGGAGTGGAAAATGTTGGAACAAAATGGGATTTTTCTGATCTATCCCGTCTACTGTGGTTACTGGGTTTGTCCATTAGCAAATTGTCCCGAGGTGTTTTGTTTGCAATGGACAAAGCCCTATTGATAGCTGACCTGGGGTAACCCCTAGCTTCAAATCTAGCTGACATCTGTATGGCCTCCTGTTCAAAATCTATTTGTCTGGTGCATAGTCTTTTCGGCCTTAGAAATTGGCCCACTGGAATACTTTTGATAGTATGGGTCGGATGGCTAGAGTCTGCACGTAGAAGAGTATTACCCGCAGTGGGCTTTCTATAGAGATTTGAAATGATTTCACTGTTGTCTCCTGTGAGCTTAACATCTAGAAACTCTATAGACTTTGGTTCATGCTGTCCTGTAAATTTTAAATGTAAAGCATTATCATTTATGTACTCCAACCATTGATCTAAACAGATGTGTGGCTCAGAGACAATGAACAGGAGATCGTCTATATATTGACAATAGAATGCAGTGTCTTTTCGACGGGGACTTTCAGGTCCAAAAATGCAGGACCTCTCCCACCATCCCATATACAAATTGGCCAGGGATGGTGAGAACTTAGCTCCCATAGAGGCCCCTCACTTTTGGAGGTAAAAGTCCCCGTCGAACATAAAAAAGTTATGTGTAAGGAGATATTCCAGGCACATGATAATGATCTTCTGTGAAGCCAGAGAGAAGTTTCCTGATCTCTTTAAGAAGAAGGATACTGCCTGTAGACCCAGGGGCATGTGGAATTGAAGAGTACAGGTTGGAAACATCACGCTATTCAACTGTAATTTTCATTCCATGTTAAACCATTAAGTTTAGATAAAAGTTGTTTGGTGTCACGGAGGTGACCTGGCAGCTCCACTACCAATGGTTACAGTTGCTGGTCCACCCAATGACCCAATCTCTCATTTAGTGAGTCTATGCCTGCCGCGATCGGTCTCCCTGTGAGGGGAGTTAACCCTTTGTGTAGTTTAGGGAGGTGGTGGAAAAGTGGCATTGTTGGCATCCTCATTGTTGGATCGAGCCGTCCGAATGGGTCTGTTCACACAAAAAGAGAAGGAGATGTTTATACCTATGTTTCATAGGTATAAACATCTCCTTCTCTTTTTGTGTGAACAGACCCATTCGGACGGCTCGATCCAACAATGAGGAGAGCTCTGCCCTAAATGACTCAGTAGGGTCACCCCTTAATTGGCAATAGGTAGTGGTGTCCGATAATTGTCGCATAGCCTCATCTCTGTATGTGGCCGTATTCATGACAACCACTGAACCCCCCTTGTCTTCACTTTTGATAACTATACTGTCATCTTTGCGTATATTTTCAATAGACATTTTCTCATCAACAGATAAATTATCAACTGATTTTTTTGAGATATTCTGTGCCAACAAGGTCAAATCTCTTTCAACCAGAGTCTGATATGTGTCCATGTCTTTGCCTCTAGAACTCACAGGATAAAAATCAGATTTCATCTTAAATGATACTGAACTGCAACAAACATCATTGTCATCCATATTAATATCTGATTCAATAACCAAGTCAGTGAGGTCCATTAAGGCGCACACATCTTTAAAAGACTGAGGAGAAGAAGAGGTAGACCCACCGATTGATGACTGGTCTGCTGGCAGGGGAATATCTGAATCTTCTGTTTCAGAAAAATAGTGTATCTTTCTTTCTTTATTTTCCCACCTTTTCCATGCACCATTTAAATGCTTCCCCATCGGATGACGATTTTCTGTCTTTTTCTTCTCTTTTTTTCTTGGCCGTTTGTTGCAAATTTGAGATATATTTTTTGTTTATGAATCCAATATGAATGGATTCCAGATGTCATCGAATGAGGCTTGCGTTCTTCTTGAGTGCATGGATTATGTGGGAATAATGATTTATACATAATCATTTTCAAACGAAAAATTAAGGTTTTATTTACACAATTTTCAAATGTAATTAGGTTTATATATTTCAGGATGATGTGTGTATATATGTATATATATGTGTGTATATATGTATATATATATATATATATATATATATATATATATATATATATATATATAGCATTATTGGTATTTTCACATCAGTTTCTTGTATATGTCATTTTGCAATTCAGTATGGTTTTCCATTTTTTCGAATTTTGTTTATCATCATTTATACACAAGTTTTCCTTTGAGATTATTTATCATTTATGATTTGAAAATTAGTGTTGTTACTTTGTACTTTGCTATTGTTTAATATTGTTTTAGTATTTATCATGTGTCTAGCGCATGTATATACATATATATATGCGCATTGGTTCACTTAGTAAACTTTTTTAGTTTGGTGGACCTTTATAAGCATTATTACATTGTCATATTATCTTGTCTTCAATTTTTGATTTGAAATTCAACTTCACATCCCAGGTGTCTCCTATCTCTTGGGTGTCATTCTAGAGTTTGATTATGTGGGCAGGTCTCTATTTGAGGCCATTTCTGGATTAGCTTTCAAAACCTGAAGTCCCTATATATACCCATGATCAAACTTTAATCATTCAGCTATGAATAAGCGCCATGAAGGGGGCGTGAAACATGTTAGCTATCTTTCTTGTTCCTCCCTGTACATGAGGTGACTGCATTTGGATTTTATTTCTTCATATTAATAAAGATGCCTTCTATGGTGTGCGGCCATCCAGAATTTTTTCTTTCCTCAAGCTTGTGCAGAGCCAGCACATGTGAGTTCCATTAGGGCGGGTGTCTTGATACGGATTTGAGAGATTGGAGCGGCAATCTTTTGCTCGTGATCTTTATAGGAATCGATCAGCTCATTATGTGCATGGCCCACATCTCCAATTGTTTCTTCTGCTTGGGACACCCTGAGGGAGAGATCCTGGATGGATGTTGTGACACCAGCAAGCATTCTGGACATGTCAGTGTGGAAAGAATTGCACAGAGACAGTAACATATCTTTTATATCAGTCAGAGAGCCCGGCTGGGAGGATGCTGGGATGTCCTCTAGTAATGGTGTGGAGAAAGGATAGGCTGCATCTGGGTTGGAAGCATGAGGTGAGAGGGCTTCCTCTTCTCCTTGCTTGCTTTTTTTGCTCTTAGAAGGGCTGCATGTGGTGGGGCTGTCTGGAGGTGTTGACTCATCTTGTAGCAGTTGTGGGGAGACAGAGCCTGTGCTGCCAGACTGCAGTGTAAGCTGTGCTGTGTCAGCGTGGCTAGGAGCAAGTGTGTTGTAACGGGAGCCACCACCATCTTGACGGCCGGGAGTGGAGGTATAGGGCAGATACAAATCTGTCAGCTTCTGTGGCCCTGAGCGGGTGTTTAGACGCATAGTCATGCTGGCGGTGGTGTCAGGAGCAGCTCGCTATAGCTTCGGGGCTTGTGGCACGTCTCGGGATGCAGTAGATGTTGCTTTGGTGCACCTTGTCCTCAGAGCTCCTTTACTCTACGGCCATCACGGTCCGTGCTCGGCCACGCCCCCACCCCACCAAGCGTGTTTTTAAAGAGCATCTCTGGACTCCTAAAATCAATAAAGAAAGGCACATAAAACCGCTAATGTTTGCAATTGTTTCTCTGCCCATAGGCATTAAAACAGAAAAGAAAACGAAGAAAAGGGGGAGGGGGAAAGTGAATGGTACTGGAGTCAACCCTAAGAATAAAAAGAATGAATATTTAGATTGTTTTTAAGGTTATGGAGGAGAATGACATCAAAAGTATCAAAATGTATGATAAATGTAAGTCTCCTGGGGATATAGAAGAAGGCATCGGAGAACTAGAGAAGAGGAAGGATATTGTTATAAGGGCTGTGGACAAAGGGGGGTCTCAATAAACAAATTTATGAAAAAAAAAATGATGAGATTATTATCAGTGAAGGATACATATAAGAAATTATTGTGTAATCCCACTAAGAAATTGAGACACCAACTCAAGAAAATTAGAAAAAGGGGGAAAAAGGTGGGTACTCACTGAAAAGGAAGCCAACTACCTAGTTCCAAACGCTCCTCAGATTCCCACAGTATATTATCTCCCAAAGATCAATCAGTATGGGAAAAGGGAGGGAAAAATAAATTTGTGCCACCCACCTATGGGACCGTGGCTGACTATACATTGACTATACAAATTTGACAGTTAAGGCAGTTTAAAAAAAAATATGTATACAGTATCTCATAAAAGTGAGTACACCCCTCACATTTTTGTAAATATTTTATTATATCTTTTTCATGTGACAACACTGAAGAAATGACACGTTGCTACAATGTAAAGTAGTGATTGTACAGCCTGTACAAGTGTTAATGTGCTGTGCCCTTTAAAATAACTCAACACACAGCCATTAATATCTAAACCACTGGCAAAAAAAGTGAGTACACGCCTAAGTGAAAATGTCCAAATTGGGCCCAATTAGCCATTTTCCCTCTCTGGTGTCATGTGACTCATAAGTGTTACAAGGTCTCAGGTGTGAATGGGGAGCAGCTGTGTTAAATTTGGTGTTATCGCTCTCTCTCTCTCTCATACAGGTCACTGGAAGTTCAACATGCACCTCATAGCAAAGAACTCTCTGAGGATCTGAAAAAAATAATTGTTGCTTTACATAAAGATGACCCTGAAACTGAGCTGCAGCATGGCTGCCAAGACCATACAGCGGTTTAACAGGACAGGTTCCACTCAGAACAGGCCTCGCCATGGTCGACCAAAGATGTTGAGTGCACGTACTCAGCATCATATCCAGAGGTTGTCTTTGGGAAATAGATGCATAAGTGCTGCCAGCATTGCTGCAGAGGTTGAAGGGGTGGGGGGTAAGCCTGTCAGTGCTCAGACCATACGCCGCACACTGTATAAAATTGGTTTGCATAACTGTCATCCCAGAAGAAAGCCTCTTCTAAAGGTGATGCACAAGAAAGCCCGCAGTTTGCTGAATACAGGCAGACTAAGGACTTGGCTTACTTGAACCATGTCCTGTGATCTGATGAGACCAAGATAAAGTTATTTGGTTCGGATGGTGTCAAGCGTGTGTGACAGCAACCAGGTGAGGAGTACAAAGACAAGTGTGTCTTGCCTACAGTCAAGCATTGTGGTGGGACTGTCATGGTCTGGGGTTGCATAAGTGCTGCCAGCACTGGAGAGCTATAGTTTATTGAGGCAACCATGAATGCCAACGTGTACTGTGACATACAGAAGCAGAGAATGATCCCATCCCTTTGGAAACTGGGCCGCAGGGCAGTATTCTCTAACATCCACCAGCTCTGTGATGTCATCATGGAGGAGTGATAGAGGACTCCAGTGGCAACCTGTGAAGCTCTGGTGAACTCCATGCCCAAGAGGGTTAAGGCAGTGGTGGAAAATAATGGTGGCCACACAAAATATTGACACAATATTGACAGTTTCACTTAGGGGTGTATTTACGTTTGTTGCCAGCGGTTTAGACATTAATGGCTGTGTGTTGAGTTATTTTGAGGGGACAGCAAATTTACACTGTTATACAAGCTGTACGCTCATCACTTTACATTGTACCAAAGTGTCATTTCTTCAGTGTTGTCACATGAAAAGATATAATAAACATAACAAAAATGTGAGGGGTGTACTCACTTTTGTGAGATACTGTATATATATATATATATATATATATATATATACACACAGTGGGGACGGAAAGTAGACCCCCTTAAATGTTTCACTCTTTGTTATATTGCAGCCATTTGCTAAAATCATTTAAGTTCATTTTTTTCCTAATTAATGTACACACAGCACCCCATATTGACAGAAAAACACAGAATTGTTGACATTTTTGCAGATTTATTAAAAAAGAAAATCTGAAATATCACATGGTCCTAAGTATTCAGACCCTTTGCTCAGTATTTAGTAGAAGCACCCTTTTGATCTAATACAGCCATGAGTCTTTTTGGGAAAGATGCAACAAGTTTTTCACACCTGGATTTGGGGATCCTCTGCCATTCCTCCTTGCAGATCCTCTCCAGTTCTGTCAGTTTGGATGGTAAACGTTGGTGGACAGCCATTTTTAGGTCTCTCCAGAGATGCCCAATTGGGTTTAAGTCAGGGCTCTGGCTGGGCCATTCAAGAACAGTCACGGAGTTGTTGTGAAGCCACTACTTCGTTATTTTAGCTGTGTGCTTATGGTCATTGTCATGTTGGAAGGTAAACCTTCGGCCCAGTCTGAGGTCCTGAGCACTCTGGAGAAGGTTTTCGTCCAGGATATCCCTGTACTTGGCCACATTCATCTTTCCCTTGACTGCAACCAGTCGTCCTGTCCCTGCAGCTGAAAAACACCCCCACAGCATGATGCTGCCACCACCATGCTTCACTGTTGGGACTGTTTTGGACAGGTGATGAGCAGTGCCTGGTTTTCTCCACACATACCGCTTAGATATAAGGCCAAAAAGTTCTATCTTGGTCTTATTTCTCACCATCTTGGAGTCCTTCAGGTGTTTTTTAGCAAACTCCATGCGGGCTTTCATGTGTCTTGCATTAAGGAGCGGCTTCCGTCGGGCCACTCTGCCATAAAGCCCCGACTGGTGGAGGGCTATAGTGATGGCTGACTTTCTACAACTTTTTCCCATCTCCCAACTGCATCTCTGGAGCTCAGCCACAGTGATCTTTGGGTTCTTCTTTACCTCTCTCACCAAGGCTCTTCTCCCCCCGATAGCTCAGTTTGGCCGGATGGCCAGCTCTAGAAAGGGTTCTGGTCGTCCCAAACGTCTTCCATTTAAGGACTATGGAGGCCACTGTGCTCTTAGGAACCTTAAGTGCAGCAAAACTTTTTTGTAACCTTGGCCAGATCTGTGCCTTGCCACAATTCTGTCTCTGAGCTCTTCAGGCAGTTCCTTTGACCTCATGATGCTAATTTGCTCTGACATGCACTGTGAGCTGTAAGGTCTTATATAGACAGGTGTGTGGCTTTTCCTAATCAAGTCCAATCAGTATAATCAAACACAGCTGGACTCAATTGAAGGTGTAGAACCATCTCAAGGATGATCAGAAGAAATGGACAGCACCTGAGTAAAATATATGAGTGTCACAGCAAAGGGTCTGAATACTTAGGGCCATGTGATATTTCAGTTTTTCTTTATTCAAATCTTCAAAAATGTCAACAATTCTGTGTTTTTCTGTCAATATGGGGTGCTGTGTGTACATTAATGAGGAAAAAAATGAACTTAAATGATTTTAGCAAATGGCTGCAATATAACAAAGAGTGAAAAATTTAAGGGGGTCTGAATACTTTCCGTCCCCACTGTATATAAATAATAATAAAATAGGAATGGTTAATTAGGGTCATATGCTAAAGTTGGCACGAGCAAGGCACTATACAGTATAAAGAAATTCAAGTGTGTAGTGAACAGTCAGAAGAAGAACAGCAAAGAAGACGCATTAGAAGACTACCTCCTCTCCATAAAGACTCTCCTGCGCCAGATTACGGAGAGGGACAGCACTCCTGATGAGGACGAGTGGATGAAGCGATCCCTTACTTTGGCTGCTGCTGATCCATCCGTGGCTCCCTTGCTCATCCCATCACAGAATCTTGCCTCTCCGATTCCTTTTCTGTACCGATTTCTGTGCCAACGTTCCCCCTTGCCACCAGTCAGGTCCCTTCTCTTCATGACTGTAACATTTTGCCTTCCTCTTCCAGATCGTCTTTGGCTTTGTCTCCACCTGCTGACCTGTATGCGTGCAACAATTTCACAGCCGAGTATAAAGTCGGGCGCATGCGAAGTTCCGCAGGCTGGGTCTGCTACAAAATAGTATTATAGACTTTGCCAGATCAAATCCCTGGCCCTCCATACTGACTTTGCTATATCGGCAATATTAAATAAAATGTGCCAGTCAACACCGAGATCACAGCTGGGCTCATGCGCAGTTCAGCTGGGATGTTCCCTTCACCTCCTTTGCTGGTAAGCAATTTGCAGCTACTTCACAAGCTAGCCGTTTTACTAGAAGCTTCACAATTTCCGTCTGCAGTAAAGGAATCAATTACTATTAGTGGACATGCTGCTTATATTAATCCACCTAGCTTGCCTCCCTCCTGTAGAGCCTTCGCAGAGTTTTGCGGATGACATAGTTTCAGCGTCTTCTAAAATCCAAGACCCACCATTTGATCCTGCCGGGCTTGACCCATCTGTGCAGTCTGGTGAGTTACAGAATGTTCTACATTTTTGTGCTTTAGCTTGTATGTTGTTTGATAAAATAGGACAACGCTCTTCTCCTGTGTCTGTGGTGAATCCTGGTGTTACGCAAGTTTGGGTTGATGATTTCTCTAGCACACTGATTGTTCCTTCAATCTCAAATCCAATTAATGTTTCACCTTTGGTATCAGTTTCTTCTCTGGCTCTATTTCCTTTGGTTCCAGAAAATTGTTTTAAAGAGGTTTTACCATGTGAACTTTCACTGCTGGGTTTTCATTTGAACCCAGCCGTCAAGGAAAAAATTAGTAATGGGGGACTATATTGACATTTGTCTTTGCTTAATTCTTTTAAAGATAATAGATTTGATAGAAAAGAGACCGAAAAATTTACAGAAGACAAACGTGAATTGGTCCTGTGCACTTATTCAAATTGACTTCATGCTTTTTGCTTCATTGCCAGTGTGTTGAGTGAACGTCATTCTAAACTTTGCAGCAGCCTTTTTCAACTTATCAATATTATTTTAGAGGCGTATAAGAATTTCAAGGGTCTTGCTTGGTTTTTTACAACGAGTCATTTAGGCAGAAGCTTTTCGTGCACAAAGCATTGAAGTGGGGGGTTAAAGATGTCGGTCTGTGGCTCAGTCTATTATTTCCACAAAAACAAAATTTGAAATTGACATCCCCCCTCTAATTTGGGGTTCCATAATGGTTTTTGCTTCAGCTTTAATGAAGGGCAATGTAAATGGCCCCATTCATGCAGATACAAGTACAAATGTGCACATTGTGCTGGGACTCATGCGGCTTCACACTGTTTTAAAAAGTTATCTTCTTCAGTGACGGCTTCACCAACGGATAGCAGCCATGTTATTTGAAGGTTCTCGTGATGGTTTCCAATTGCCCAATTTTAAGAGATCAGGTTGTTTCCTTTGTAATAACCTGCCTTCTGTTCAACGTCATGATGCTGAATTGAATTGAATTGATGCTGAATCTAAAATCTGGCGGGAGATTGAAGAAGGTAAAGTAGCGGATCCTTTTGAATTTCCCCCTTTCCTGACTTTCGGGTTTCTCCTTTAGGACTTATTCCCAAGAAGGATCCTCATTCCTTCTGGTTGATCCACCACCTCTCTTACCCCAAGGGTTTCTCATTGAATGATGACATTGACCCATTACTTTGCACATTCTCTTATTCTTCTTTTGATGATGCCCTGGTCAAGATTCACAAAGGAGACCATCGTGCACTGCTGGCTAAAGCTGACAATAAGTCAGCTTTCAGGCATTCACTGATTCATCTAAGTGTTTTTAGTTCTTTGGGATTTTACTTCAATGGTCATTATTTTTTCGACAAGTGCCTGCCTATGGACTGCTCTTTGTCCTGTCATTATTTTGAAATGTTTTCTAAGTTTTTAGAATGGGTGGTATGTTCTTCTTCTGGTTCGGCTAATTTACTCCACTACCTGGACGATTTTCTTTCTATTGACCCTGCTGATTCTGTAGAGTGT
The DNA here is from genome assembly GCA_037952925.1 of Lithobates clamitans. Taxonomy (NCBI): domain Eukaryota; kingdom Metazoa; phylum Chordata; class Amphibia; order Anura; family Ranidae; genus Lithobates; species Lithobates clamitans. Next base: position 867,348 of record JBBGZY010000035.1, read on the forward strand.
TTATATCTGTTTACAGAAATTCAAGTAATTTGCCAATGTTTTGGAGTACCCCTTGCTCAAGAAAAATCTGTCCTTCCTACTACCTGTTTAGAATTTTTGGGTATCACTACTGATACTGACCTGATGTAGTTCCGCTTACCTCCAGATAAGGTTTCAAAGTTTCTGTTTCTAATGGATTATGTGATTTCAAAATGAACGGTTATTTTAAAACATTGTCGTCATTGTTGGGTTTGTTGGCTTTTGCCTCTAGGATCATCCCTATGGGCAGGGTATCCTCTAAACGTCTTCACAAATCAGTATTCAGCATTAAATCACTGTTTCATTTTGTACGTATCACGACAGCTTTGCGTGAAGATTTAGTGGTCTGGAAGAAGCTTTTATCTTCTTTTAATGGCTGTTCTTTCTGGCAAGCTCCTTTCTGTACTGCTGATGAGCTTAACTTGTTTACAGACACTTGTGGTTCTGTAGGTTATGGTGCTTATTGGCAAGGACATTGGTCAACTGGCAGGTGCCATTTTCTTGGCATGCAAAGGATTTTACAAATAACATTACTCTTTTGGAAATTTTTCTAATAGGCAAATTCTTTTGCATTCAGATAACAAAGCCATCTTGTATGCCATCAACTGCTTATCTTCTAAATCTTTTCCCATCCCATTTACAGTTGAATCAATTTTGGGACTTGGTTCCGGAAGCAGACAAATTCGGCATTCCGTGCCCACAACATTTTTGGGCCCTGGTTTAACTCAGCACCTTCCATGTGGGCAGACTACAATGCTGCGTGGATATCTTGGTGTAGTTTTCTGGATTCTCAAAATCTGAATTTTCATTTCTTTTCTGAATGTTTAGTATTGTCTTTTTAAACATTTTCAACGTCATCTCATTATTCTTATTCTCATATTTTAAAGAAATTAGCTGGGGTTTATTTTTTCCTAAAATTGCTTGGTTTTCCTTTATGCATGCGTGTTTTCACTGTGAAACAGGCCCTAAAGTTTATCGGAAGACAACTTTTAAACCTGATTCTCGTGTGGCGATTTCAGTTGATCTCTTGGAGAAGATTTGTTCTTCAACATTAGTTATTTGTTTTTCTGAATATGAAGCGCTATTGTTTCGACTTGCTTTTTGTTTATGTTTTTCAGTGCCTTTCGTGTTTCAGAATTGCTGCCTAGTAGTAAGAGCGATTCTTCTGGTATTTATTTTTTGGATTTGCTGTTAGATAGTTTTCTTCAAATCCAAATTTGTTGCAGCAAGACTGATCAGTTAGGCCTGGTAGTTTGCCCCCCTCACGTTATAAATGTTATCCTGTTTTAAAGAAATGTTTACTACATATGGGTCTAGGCCATCTTCATATCTCCTCCCACTCCTTTCGAATAGGTGCTGCTACTACTGCAGCTAATATGAGTTTGTCTGGAACAGTGATTAAGGGTATAGGTAGATGGAATTCGAATTGTTACCAATTATATGTCTGTCCTAATTTTCTATTTTGAATTCCAGGTGTCATATGTAACATGTGGATCATCGGCCATTTCCCACATATTTTGGGCTTATCACAGGGCTTTAGTTAGATTGTATGGTTCAAATGTAGGCTTTCCTCAGATAGTTTTCATATCTGGTGGTATGGGTTGCGTGGTATGAGATTAAATGATATACTTCAGACTTTGTCTTTTTTATATGGTTCTTGGCCTCAACCTCAGATTGTTATTTTTCATATTTCAGGGAATGATATTGGTAGTAGACACACTTTGGTTATCATTTCACAATTGAAATTTAATTTTCTACAACTTCATTCCATTTTGCCTGGTACTGTGCTATTTTTTTTCTGAAATTGTCCCTCACTTGCTTTGGCTATCGAGACCTGGTTTAGACATTGTGATAACATTCAGAAAATAATTAACTGGGCTATTGCCAAGTTTATGCCTTCCATCAATTGTTTTTCTTAACACCATGTGGATCTTGAAGGTGGTTTGCAAGGACTATACAGGTCTGACACAGTTCATTTATCTGATGTAGCTTTAGATATTTTTAATTTAGACCTGCAAAATTGTATTGAATTGGCCGCAGTGTGGGTGGGGTGCCATGCTCATTGGTGAATGAGCCTTGGCCTATGGGACAGATATATATATGTATGGACTTGTGTGTATAGCTCGAGCTGTTATGGCTGAGTTATTATATTGTAGTAAAAGTATATTTGATGAGTTGGTATATGTTACCTGATATGAAATTGGTTATTTATATTTGAAGGTTGTTTTAAAATAAATACCAATAAAAGGGCCGCGGCCATTTCAAATCCAAAACTAAAGTGTGTGTTTATTATGTAATAATAAAGTTGTTTATAGTGGTATAAGTTCAGCCTACAGTCCCATGGGAGAAGGGAGGGCCAAATAAATTTGTGCGCCCACCTATGGGACCGTGGCTGACTATACGTTTAAATTTGACAGTTAGGGCAGTTTTAAAAACATGTATAAATAATAAAATAGGATTGGTTATTTAGAGTCATATGTTAAAGTTGGCACGAGCAAGGAACTATATAAAGAATTTAAAGTGCGTAGTGAACAGTCGGCAGAAGTACAGCAAAAAGAAAAGATGCATTCCGCTCTCCCACCCATTGTCATGGCCCATCTTTATGTGGTTAGTCCTTTTCTCTTGAAAAGGGACAGTTATATATATATATGTATGGACTTGTGTGTATAGCTCGAGCTGTTATGGCTGAGTTATTATATTGCAATAATTCGAAGTATATTTGAAGAGTTGGTATATGTTACCTGATATGAAATTGATTATTTATATTTGAAGGTTGTTTTAAAATAAATACCAATAAAAGGGCTGCGGCCATTTCAAATCCAAAACTAAAGTGTGTGTTTATTATGTAATAATAAAGTTGTTGATAGTGTAATACGTTCAGCCTATGGTCCCATGTGAATAAACCGCCTGGGGGACCTATTGTTAGTGGGATTGGGCCCGTGTTCTCCAGAGTTGGTGAATACATTTTTTACATGGGTATTGTGTTTCAAAATGACTCATATCTTAAGGACAGCGGTAGATTGATTAAAATAATAAATTCCAACACTTATAAAGAAGATGGGCATCTGGGTACAGTGGATTTGAATTCACTGTATACCAGCATCAATCAAAAAGATGCAATGCAAGCAGTAAAATGGGCTTTGGAAGAAAAAACAAAAACTTGAAGCAAAAACAGAGGGAATTCTCGAGCTGCTAACGTTTGCCATGGTGAACAACTACTTTTGGTATGGTGGGGGTTTCTTCCAGCAGCTGAAAGGAGTTGCCATGAGAGCAAAGTATGCAACCAGTGTGACAAATTTGGTCTTAGCCAAGTGGAAGGAAGAAAAGATATATCATCAGTGGCCAGAGATGGCGCTATACAAACGCTACATTGATGATTTTCTGTTGATATGGGAGGGTCCGCAGGATGGTTTAATTTTTGGGAACTGAAAGGTGCAAATTATACCTTTAAATACTAGTTCTGACTATCATCTTATTATCTAATTATAATTACCTTACCATCGGCCGAATCCTTTGCTTTGATACCCAAGTATATCTCTATGCATAGGAAACAGCGTACATGAATAACTCACACAGCAAAATTGCTTTATACACTGTTCAGTTTATTATCCCGGACATGGTGTTAAATAATAATGAAAGGTAGGTGTTACAGACCATCGTCCACCAATAAGGGGTACATATTCAAATGACACATTTCCTTTCTAACATATAATCAACCAATCACAGTCATTAACTCTTTATCTAAGCAAACCAATCAAGTCACATTATTATTGTGTCACCTAGGCAGGTATAAATGTAGATCATCTCATGACACATACGTCCTTATGTCTAGTTTCATTTTCAACACAAGACCTATTTTTACACAACAATATATTTTTACTTTAATCAGCAAAATGATAACTCTTAAAGGAACAGTGGTGTATTAGATTGTAAAACACAAGGGGGCTTTTTCACGACCCTTTCAGGAACAATTAAATAATAGTGTATATGGTTTGAGCTTCACTGCTGAGTGGAGCTTGGATCAGATACATTTTTTGGACCTTTCTCTTTTTAAGATGAAAGGTAAAATATACACTAAATTTTAAAGATACGGACCGTAACAGCTACATTTCCACGACCAGCTGCCACCACCGTAGATGGATATACAATACTCTGAGCAGCCAATTCACTAGAATTAGAAGGAACTGTGTGATGGATTCAGATTATATATATCAGACAAACAATATAACAGAGAGATTTTTGGATAAGGGATATACAGTAGACAGTCATTTTTGACTAAAGAAAGGGATAGGATTTTGGCAAAAGACAGACATGAATTATTATACACAAAGAAAAAGAAAAAATGAAAGATGTGGGGTATGATTTCCTTACTGATTACAACACATAATCCAAAGAATTAAAAAAGAATTATAAAAAACACTAGCCCATTTCACTAAAAGATGAGACCCTGAATAAATTACTTCCAACACACACAAGATTCATATATAGAAAAAACAATGCCATACGTAACAAAATATGTTAAAAATATAATTGATCCCCAAAAAAAGTAAAAATGTTGAAAAATATGGAAGGGTTCTATAGATGCAACAAATGCAAGGCTTGCAAAGTAACAAAGAAAGAAAGAAGAAAAAAGCAGCTTTTTCATCCATGACTAATAATAAAATCTATAACATGAAATATTTGATCACCCATGTAGTTTATGTTTTAGAGTATCCATGTCAGATGCAATATGTGGGTAGAACCACAAGGAAACTAAAAACTAGAATACAGTCAGGTCCATAAATATTGGGACATCGACACAATTCTAATCTTTTTGGTTCTATACACCACCACAATGGATTTGAAATGAAACAAACATGATGTGCTTTAATTGCAGACTTTCAACTTTAATTTGAGGGTATTTACATCCAAATCAGGTGAACGGTGTAGGAATTACAATGGTTTGTATATGTGCCTCCCACTTTTTAAGGGACCAAAAATAATGGGACAATTGGCTGCTCAGCTGTTCCATAGCCAAGTGTGTGTTATTCCCTCATTATCCCATTTACAAGGAGCAGATAAAAGATGCAGAGTTCATTTCAAGTGTGCTATTTGCATTTGGAATGTGTTACTGTCAACTCTCAATATAAGAGCCAAAGAGCTGTCACTATCAGTGAAGCAAGCCAGGTGTATGTGTGTCAAAGTCAACAATCAAGAGAAGACTTCATCAGAGCGAATACAGAGGGTTCACCACAAGATGTAAACCATTGGTGAGCCTCAAAAACAGGAAGGCCAGATTAGAGTTTGCCAAACAACATCTAAAAAAGCCTTCACAGTTCTGGAACAACATCCTATGGACAGATGAGACCAAGATCAACTTGTACCAGAGTGATGGGAAGAGAAGAGTATGGAGAAGGAAAGGAACTGCTCATATCCAAAGCATACCACCTCATCAGTGAAGCATGGTGGTGGTAGTGTCATGGTGTGGGCATGTATGGCTGCCAATGGAACTGGTTCTCATATTTATTGATGATGTGAGTGCTGAGAAAAGCAGCAGGATGAATTCTGAAGTGTTTCGGGCAATATTATCTGCTCATATTCAGCAAAATGCTTCAGAACTCATTGGACGGCGCTTCACAGTGCAGATGGACAATGACCTGAAGCATACTGCGAAAGCAACCAAAGAGTTTTTTAAGGGAAAGAAGTGGAATGTTATGCAATGGCCAAGTCAATCATCTGACCTGAATCCGATTGAGCATGCATTTCACTTGCTGAAGACAAAACTGAAGGGAAAATGCCCTAAGAACAAGCAGGAACTGAAGACAGTTGCAGTAGAGGCCCGGCAGAGCATCACCAGGGATGAAACCCAGCATCTGGTGATGTCTATGCATTTGAGACTTCAGGCTGTAATTGACTGCAAAGGATTTGCAACCAAGTATTAAAAAGTGAAAGTCTGATGGATGATTGTTAATCTGTCCCATTACTTTTGGTCCCTTCAAAAGTGGGAGGCACATATACAAACTGTTGTAATTCCTACAACGTTCACCTGATTTGGATGTAAATACCCTCAAATTAAAGCTGAAAGTCTGCAGTTAAATCACGTCTTGTTCGTTTAATTTCAAATCCATTGTGGTGGTGCATAGAGCTGAAAAGATTAGAATTGTGTCAATGTCCCAATATTTATGGACCTGACTGTAGGTGAGCATGTTAACAATATCAAAAAGGGCTTTGACAAACATAGTGGGGGTCATTTACTAAAGGCAAATCCACTTTGCACTACAAGTGCAAACTACAAGTGCAAAGTGCACTTGAAATTGCACTGAAAGTGCACTTGGAAGTGCAGTCGCTGTAGATCCAAGGGGGCATGCAAGGACAATAAAATCTGCAGAGCTTACCCTCATTTCAGATCTACCCCTCAGATTTACAGCGACTGCACTTCCAAGTGCAATTTCAAGTGCACTTTGCACTTGCAGTTTGCACTTGTAGTGCAAAGTGGATTTGCATTTTGTAAATAACCCCCAGTATCTTTAGACATTTTAAATTAAACCCCAACAAAGACACTAGTCAGTTACTTTTGTATGGGATTGACATGATAGAGGGACACTGGAGGGGTATGGATAAATTAAAAGTATTATCAAGAAGGGAGACTCAATGGGTAAATGAAATGGGAACTTTACATCCTTATAGGTTGAATATAGACATAGAATTAAATAGTTTTTAACTCATTTTTGGCAGTACCATTCACTTTCCACCCCCCCATTTTTTTCCAGTTTTAATGCCTATGAGCAGGTAAACAGTTGCAAACATTAGAGGTTTTATTTGCCTTTTTTTAATTGATTTTAGGAGTCTAGAGTTGTTCTTAAACCACTTCCATGCCGGGCCATTGTAAAATGACGCCGTCAGGAACATCTCCTCCCTCTGGGTGGATGTCATATGACGTCCTCTGGCTCTCGCCACTCCTGCGGTGGCCCGCAGCGTGGCCCGCAGCGTGGCCCGCAGCGTGGTGATCTGGGATGAGCTGTGTCCCTTGGACACAGCCCACCCCCCAATTAGGCTGTGGCTAATCACAGCTGGTCACATGTTTTGTGCTTGTGATCTCCAATCACAGCCAGTCACAGATGTCAACAAACGGCTGTAATGCCATTTATGTGTTCTCCTCCTCACTGTGTGCGGTCTTGAGGAGGAGCCATTCTGGGTTTTCAGGAGGACCCTCAAGGCAGAAAAAGAGGTCTAGAAACAAGAGAGGGTCCCGAGGAGGGAGGAGGAGTCAGAGAAGAAAAGAGAAAGCAAACTTAACCTGCCAGGGAGTGTTTAATTTGAGCAATACCGTTTTAACTCAGGAAGAAAAAAAAATTTTGAACAAGGGCCTAAAATTTGCCCCTCCATGTAAACTCAGTAAATTTAACACATTTATTGACATACATAAACACATCAGAAAAATTAATGTTCTACGTTACATTTGAAACCCAACTAGAAATGTTGTAAGGGCGATAATGTCCGGAACAGTGCACTCAGGGTTATCTAACCCTTCTCTTTTTAACCCTCCTACACAACTCCCTCCCACTATTCATATGTTTAGGGATTTGGTGTTAAAAGATTTGGCTAAAATTCCACCCAAACGAAACTTTTACAATTCTCTGCCTCAAGCTGGTTTAAAATCTTTGTGTAACAACAAAGATCTGGTAATTTGCCCTGCCGATAAAGGTGGAGGCATAGTCTTGTTAAATAAATTGGACTACATGAACGAAATGTATCACAACTTGAATGACCACGAAACTTACATGAAATTAGCTAATAATCCAACGTTCAAGTACAAGAAAGAATTGCAAGACCTGGTTTTTAAAGGTTTTTGAAAGGTTTTCTTGAATAAAAAAGAAAAATCATTCCTCATTCCTTTAGCTCCACGTATTCCCGTTATCTATTATTTGCCCAAAGTCCATAAGGATCCCCTCCATCCCCCTGGACGGCCGATAATTAGCGGGATCGACTCCATTACCTCCAGAATAGGCAAATATATTGATTTCTTCTTACAGCCCTCAGTGCTGGCCATCTTACCTTAAGGATACAAAAAATGTGATAAGATTATTATCCAATATCTCCTATTCAGGTGACTTAATTATGGCCACTGCAGATGTGGCATCTCTTTACACTTGTATCCCACATCAAAAAGGTATAGATGCAGTACATTAATTTCTTAATAGAGATGCCTCTCTCGCTGCCCCTCAGGTCGAATTTATTGCTGAATTAATTGAGTTTGACACACAACACATTTATTTTTGGTTTGACGGTCGGTTCTACCTGCAACACAAAGGGGTGGCGATGGGAGCCAAGTTCGCTCCAAGCTTGGCCAATTTGTTTATGGCCAAGTGGGAGGAGGATATCGTCTATGCCATGGATAACCCACAACTCTTATTGTGGGCCCGGTACATAGACAACATCCTCCTCCTGTGGACAGCACCCACGAAGAGTTGGAAGATTTTTTTTGGGCTCTTAATAACAAGGATAGGGGCATAGCCCTTACCTATAAATTTAGTAGGTCTAGAATTCATTTTCTTGATCTTGTTATTGAAAGGAAGGACCAAAAATTTATATTCAGTACCTATTTCAAACCAACGGATAGGAACGGATATATACCCTCTGATAGCTGTCAGCATAGATTGTGGCTTAGATCAGTTCCGAAGAGCCAATTTCTGCGGCTGCGCAGGAATTGTACAGACCTAGATACTTTTAAAGCTCAGGCCAATGTCTTGAGAGAAAGATTCCTAGAAAAGGGTTATGATCCTTCAGATGTTGACCAGGATATTGCTAATACCTGTGATATCGATCGCTCTTTGTTGTTGGAGGACAAACCCAGACGGAAGAATGATGACTTTAAATGGTCCTTTCTCACTTCATTCTCCACTCAACATAAGCAAATCAAACGTATTTTCAAACATCATTGGGATGTTTTAAAAAAATGATAAGATCCTGGGTCCTTTATTGCCCGAAGCCCCTAAAGTAATTTTTAGAGGGGTGCCTTCACTTCGAAATAAATTGGCACCAAAGATCATTAACCCTCCCAGCAAGCCATCTTTTTTCCACAATTGGACTGGTTTTTACCCCTGTAAGAGATGTACAGTATGCCAATTCAATACATGTGGTAGGAGGGCCAGCCATGACTTTCAATCTACTGTAACTGGCCGTACATATCAAATTAAACATTTCTGCACTTGTACAACCACCACTGTGGTGTACTTGTTAACCTATCCCTGTGGCAAACAATATGTGAGCTGGACTATTAGATCATTTACAACGAGAGTGTCAGAGCATATTAATCTTATTAAGGCCGGTAGCACTAAACATACAGTTCCTCTGCACTATAGGGAGTTTCATGTTCGGAATCCCTCAGGTACACAATTTTTAATCATTGACAAATATGTTGCCCCATGGAGGGGAGGAGCTATCCTAAGGAGAGTTTCTCGCATGGAGACTTTCTGTATATACGAATTGCTGACCCATTTTCCACAAGGAATGAATGTGGAGTGGGACATCAATTTGTTTATCAACCAAGCTTAATAGGAATGTTTTTCTTCTTTTTTTCATTTTTAATATTTTTAAATATATTTTTTTATTTTTATTTATTTTACCATATTTTTGTATTTTCATTATATGAAAAATGCTTACCTCTTATTTTAACATCTAAATAATGTTAATGCTATTATGGTAGATGAATATTTATTTTTATTTGGTATTATTTGGACCTATTGGTAGTTGCCATTTAGCTGTGTATGATTTATGATCTTCGGTCTAACCAAGGTTTGATCGCATACTATTAGGATTTGCCATATATGTTTTTTGATCTTCGTTTTTATTTCGTTTATACTTATTTTTTATGGTAACATTAAGAATAAGTCTGTAAGCCTTCCTTTTTTTTTTAGAAGCCGGGTTGATGCTTGCATTATGTTGATGTGAGCCAATTGGAGTTCATTTTCATTCTCTCTGCTTACTAAGATGAATCCCGGTGTTGACATAGATGTGATCTGCGTCGCTTGTGATGTAATCACGCAACAAGCGACCTTCCCATTGATTATCTGTACAGGGAGTCACATGACCATCCTCAAAATGAGGCTTGGTTTGCTCCCTGCGATACGTTGTGACGCTGCCGCGCCAGAGCGTAGTGACGTCATGACGCATTGCGAAAACGAGGCTTGGCTTCGTTTTTTTTGCGGTTAGCCTCTCCTCTTATTTATTTAGAAAAGTTTTTAATTTAAATCTGTTACTTCTATTTATAGGTGCTATACCAATCTGAATATCTATATATTATATTATTTAACATACGTATTATGGCTTAATTAACCGGATGTGGTGTTACTTCTGGTATTATGGCACTTCCACATGGGGTCATTAGTCTTTTATAAGTGGTGAAGTGTGGGGGGTCTGCACCCCAGATGACGGCTCTTTAGCAGAAACGCGTTGGGTGGACCCATCACAATTACCGCTACCTGTTCTTTGTACTTTTGATGATCTACAAATATGTGAGTCTGTTTCCGGCAATTTTAATAAATTAGTGTTTACGTTATTACGCTATGTGAGTTTTTTTCATCCATTTCTCGCATGGTATATGAACATTCGTTTGGGGCCCTCTATTGGAACATTATTTTTTGTGTCGTTGCGGGTGACCATGAATGCTGAGCTGCCGCCTTGACCTGGGATCTATTGAGGCTGTTTAAGGAGATGTACCCTTCTGACCAGTTGGTCTCAAAGCCTTTGTGACTTGGATGGCATAAGTCTTCCCAAGTCATCAACATCTGGTAAGCCCCTTAATACCCTTGGTTGCGGCCTCTTCACCATTATTACCTTTCCTGCAACGTTGGTGGTCTCTAACATCTATACGGATTACTGTGGCTTTATTCATATATCTGCTGCTTCAACCTGTGATCCAGTATGGTTGTTAAGGGGATGTACCCTTGTGACCAGTTGTTCTCAAAGCCTTTATGAGTTGGATGGCATAAGTCTTCCCAAGTCATTTACATCTGGTAAGCCCCCTAAGACCCTTGGTGGTGGCTTCTTCACTATTTCTTACCTTCTCTGCAACGTTGGTGGACTCTGACATCCCTACAGATTCCTGTGGCGTTATTTTTATTTGTGTGTGTTTGGACTTTAATATTTATTGGTTCTTACCGATTGTGTTTGAACTGTTGTTTGTATATTTTTAGTTAGGTATTTTTTACACTAAGATATGATTATATTGTAATATATATATATATATATATATATATGTATATATATATATATATATATATATATATATATATCAGGTTTAAGACATCTGATTTTTCTTCCATTTTTTCAATTTTTATTGGGTGTTGTAGCGCTACACTTTTACACTTAGGTCTTGAGGAGGAGACCTGGAAGGAAAAAGAAAACGTACATCGCTCGTTCTCCCCCCAAATAAAGAGGACCTGTCACCAGCCCCAAAGTACCTGTCACAGCCCATCAGTGTACCTGTCACTAGTCCATCAGAATTCCCCCAGTACCTGTCTCCAGCCCATCAGAGTACCTGAGTACCTGTCACCAGCCCATCAGAGTACCTCAGTACCTGTCACCAACTCATTAGTACTTGTCACCAGCCCCAGAGTACCTGTCACAGCTCATCAGAGTACCTGTCACAGCCCCAGAGTACCTGTCACAGCCCATCAGAGTAACTGTCACAGTCCATCAGAGTACCTGTCACCAGCCCATCAGAGTACCTGTCACTAGTCCATCAGAGTACCCCAGTGCCTGTCACCAGCCCATCAGAGTACCCGAGTACCTGTCATCAGCTCATCAGAGTACCCGAGTACCTATTACCAGCCTATCAGAGTACCCCGAGTACCTATCTCCAGCTCATCAGAGTACCCGAGTACCTGTCACCAGCCCATAAGTGTACCTGAGTACCTGTCACAAGCTCATCAGAGTACCCGAATACCTATCTCCAGCTCATCAGAGTACCCAAGTACCTGTCACCCTCCCATCAGAGTACCCAAGTACCTGTCACCAGCCCATCAGAGTACTGAAGTACCTATCTGCAGCCCATGCCTTATAGAATATAGGTTGGGGTGTTTGCTTTGCAAAATGGGGTCATTTTTGGGTGTTTCAATTGTCCTGGTGCTCCAGGATCTTCAAAATTGTGATAGGTTGTCAGGAAACTAAATGTGTAATTTATGCTCCTAGAACATAACATAATTAGTGCAACACTAAAACAATAAGGCTACTTTCACATTGCGGCTGGGGGGGCGTTAGCGGTAAAGTGGCATTATTTTAACAGCGCTTTACTGCTGTAATAGCGGCGCTATTAACCCCCGCTAGTAGCCAAATAAAGGGTTAAAAGGGCCCGCAAAGTGTCGCTTAGAAGGTGCTTTGACAGCAGTGCCTATTGATTCCAATGGCGGGGTGGTGGAGGAGCGGTGTATACACCGCTCCCGCACTGCCCAAAATATGCTGCTTGCAGGACTTTTTCTAACATCCTGCAAGCGCCCCGCCCCAGTGTAAAAGCCGTTCACCTCACTTAGTGGACCTCTGAGTTAACAGACAGGTCAAATGAACCTTCCCATAAAGGGTTTAATAGATGATTGTGGCCTCTGTGGGGATCCAATTGTGATGCGATCATACCACTCCAAATCACCAGCTGGATCTCACACTCAGTAAGGACCAGACAGGATCATTGCACCATGAATCTGGTGTTGCAACAGTGAGAGTGTGGTGCGGTAAGAGTGTGTGCAAGATCTTCTGTTGATCGCAGAGGTGTGTGGCAGGTGGGTCACAAGAGTTGGACTGGATGGCTGAAGCAGCCAATGGCAGCAGAAACAGCAGATGCAGGCACACAGCAGATGGAGGACCAGCGTCACCAGGCACTTTGTACCATGTCATGTAGATAGAAGGTGGTCCCAAACTTGGCGGTATCCACAGCTTACACCCAGTCACAGTTTTCACTCACAAGGCTGCTCTCTGGATTGATGACATGCTACAAAGTGCCTGGTGATGCTGGTCCTCCATCTGCTGTGTGTATACATCTGCTGTTCCTGCTGCCATCTGCTGCTTCAGCCACCCAGCCCAACTCTGATGACCCATCTGCCACACGCCTCTGTGAACCAACAGAAGATCTTGCACGCACTCTTATCTCACAGCGCTCTCACTGTCGCAACACCAGATTCATGGTGCAATGATCCTATCCATTCCTTATTAAAAGTGAGATCCAGCTGGCAATTGGAGCAGTACGATCGCATCACAATTGGATCCCCACAGAGGCAACAATAATCTGTTATACCCTTTATGGGAAGGATTGTTTGACCTGTCTGTTAACTCAGAGGTCCACTAAGTGAGGTGAGTGGCCTGTATTGTCTGTGGTGGAGGCACTAATAGGGATGTACACAGATTTCCTTATATCTGTTTTCCACTTCTCTCTCATTCCTTGGGAATTGTATGTGGACTATTTTGATGCATTTATGAATTAATAATATATATATATATATATATATATATATATATATATATATATATATATATATGGCTTATTTTACCACATATGAATTCTGGAATTAGTTTTAATCATTCGTGTATTTTTTTAGCGCTGCTCTAATTATGTTATGAATTTTAGTCTAGGATTTGATATATTGACCTTGAGTGGTTAGCTGCTTTTTACATTAGGGATTGTTTTTTGCGCTGATTGACCCCCATTTACTTTTCATGCTCCTAGAATGCCTGACAATGCTCCCTGAATGTTGGGCCTCTCTATGTGGTCAGGCTGTGTAAAAGTCTCACACACTTGGTATCGCTTTATGCAGGACGAGTAGCAGAATATATTTTGGGGGGTAATTTTTGCTATGTACATGTTATGTGTTAGAAAAATTTTATGAATTGACAACTGTGTGTAAGAAAAAATAAGTTAATTTTCTTTCCACGTTTTCAAAAAACTAGTGGAAAAAAAGACATGTTCAAAAGACTCAAATTACATCATAGATTTTACGTTGGGGTGTTTGCTTTCCAAAATGGGTTCATTCTATTGACCTGGTACCCCAGGGCCTTCAAAAGTGTGATAGGTAGGAATGAAATTAGATGTGTAATTAATGCTCCTAGAAAGTCTGATGGTGCTCCCTGCATGTTGGGCCTCTCTATATGACCAGGCTGTGAAAAAGTCTGACACATGTGGTATCACCATACTCAGGAGGAGTATCAGAATGTATTTTTAGGGTGTAATTGGAAGTATGCTTATGCTGTGTGTGAGAAATAACTTGTTGTTATGACAATCTTGTGTAAAAAAAATGAATTTCTTTATTTTCCCAAGAATTGTGGGGAAAAAAATTACAACTTCAAAAAACACATCCATGCCTCTTACTAAAAACCTTGGACTGTCCGTTCAATGACGGAGCGATCAGTTGTCAACAGACCGGAGCATGTCCAGTTCAGCTCCTCCCCTCTTCTCTCGCAGATCGGTACAGTTTGCGAGGAGAGGAAGGAGCCAGTGCAGCAGCACTGTGGGCTGGATCTGAAGGCCCACAATGCTGATCTGTGCCCAACCATGGCTCATCCATTCATCCTCATTCATGCTCCATCCATGCCCAGCAATGCTCATCCATGCCCAGCCATGCTCATCCATCCATGCCCAGCCAAGCTCATCCATCCACGCCCAGCCATGCTTATCCAGGACCAGCCATGCTCATCCATCCATGCCCAGCCATGCTTACCCATCTATCCATTCATGCCCAGCCATGCTCATCCTTGCTCATCCATGCCCAGCCATGCTCATCCATCCATGCCCAGCCATGATCCTCCATGCCCAGCCATGCTCATCCATCCATCAATGCCCAGTCATGCTCATCCATGCCCAGTCATGCTCATCCATGCCCAGCCATGCTTATCCATCCCCAGCCATGCTTATCCATCCCCAGCCATGCTCATCCTTGCTCATCCATGCCCAGCCATGCTCATCCTTGCTCATCCATACCCAGCCATGCTCATCCTTGCTCATCCATGCCCAGCCATGCTCATCCACACTCAGCCATGCCCAGTCTTGCTCATCCATGCCCAGCCTTGCTCATCCATGCCCAGCCATGCTCATCCATGCCCAGCCATGCTCATCCTTGCCCAGCCTTGCCCAGCCATGCCCATCCATGCTCATTCATGCCCAGCCATGCCCAGCCATGCTCATCCATGCCCAGCAATGGCTATTCATGCCCAGCCATGCTCATCCATGGCTTATCTGTGCCCATCCATGGTCATCCATGGCTCATCTGTGTCCATCCATGGCTCATCCATGCCACATCAGTGCTCATCCATGCCACATCTGTGCCTCATCCATACCACATCAGTGATCATCCGTGCCTCATCCATGCCACATCAGTGATCATCCGTGCCACATCAGTGCTCATCCGTGCAACATCAGTGATCATTCTTGCAACATCCATAACACATCCGTGCCACATCCATGCCATATTAGTGCTCATCCGTGCCACATCCATGCCATATCAGTACTCATCCATACTACATTGATACCACATCAGTACTCATCCATGCCACTACAGTGCCCATCAGTGTCTCACAAAAGTGTAATAGGTAGTCAAATTAGATGTGTAATTTATGCTCCTAGAACACCTGATGGTGCTCCCTGCATGTTGGGTCTTTCTATGTGGCCAGGTTGTGTAAAAGTCTCACACATGTGGTATCGCCATACTCGTGACGAGTAGCAGAATGTATTTTGGGGTGTCATTTTTGGTATGTACATGATATGTGTTAAGCCTCATACACATGATCGGACCTTGTACAAACTTTCCCTTGGATTTCTATACATAGGGCGTTGTCCTCGAACTTGTATTGCATACACACGATCAGACTTTTAGACAACAAACATGAATGTAGTGACGTTACAAAGTGCTGATGACACTACAAAAGAAGACGTTCAATTCTCTGGCGTCACCCTCCGGGCTCCTTCTGCTAATTTCGAATTAGTAGACGTTTGGTCAGTGCTGATTTGCGGTTTTCAGTTCCGTGCGTTACTTTGCGTTTCCGACCGTTTGTAGGGCAACCAGCCATGTTGCGCAATCCTAGGAGAGAGCGTGCAGGAATAGTCGGAGTAGTAGGATGAGAAGTATTTGGGCCAAAACTTGGCTAATTAATCGTGACCAATTTAGCCATATGCCCTTGCTGCGTGAGCTGCAGGAGAATAATCTGAATGATTATCGGAATTATCTCTGGATGACGGACTCCTGCTTTTAGCAACTATTGTCCTTGCTGTCCCCCTATATCACAAAGCAGGACACCTGCATGAGGGCTGCTATTCCAGCAGAGCAAAGGCTCATAGCCACCTTGCGGTATTTGGCGACAGGGAGGAGTCTCCAGGATATAAAGTTTACCACTGGTATCTCTCCCCAGGCTCTGGGAGTCATTATTCCTGAGACATGTAGTGCTATTATCCAAGTCCTGCAGAAGGACTATATTCATGTAAGTTTTTTGCTTTAATATCGCCTTCATGTTTTCTAAAGTGTTTTATAAATTTTGTATTCCATCCTTCCCATTTTTGTAATATGCTGTGAATGAATGTCCTTTTTGTCCTCATGCATGCTGTAACCTTTTTGGTGGCCTACATGCAAAATTTCCTTCACTAACCTCCCCAGCATGCTACCCTGGGCCCATACACATCTAGCCTAGTAACTTAACACTGTATTTTTTTATGCTTCATTTTTATGTTGACCCTATACACCCCCTAAAATGTGTCCCAATCTTATTCCTGTCCTTAAATTCATGCAGAGTGCAAGAGTCCCTTTTTG
This sequence comes from Lithobates clamitans, assembly GCA_037952925.1. Lineage (NCBI taxonomy): Eukaryota > Metazoa > Chordata > Amphibia > Anura > Ranidae > Lithobates > Lithobates clamitans. Next base: position 884,126 of record JBBGZY010000035.1, read on the forward strand.
GTGGTACAAACACTTATTTTTTACCCCCCCCCCCCCAAAAAAAGCAGAGTCAACCAATAGAACTACTCTATCTGGTGATTTTGATAAACACATACATAGTATGCCTTATTTTTTGAGTTAAGATTGCTGCATAAATTACCTTCAAAATGTACAAATTATATGTTTGTTATGATGAATTTATCATTATGAGGGGCTCCCACCATCCCTCTGCTGTGTTCATTATGAGGGGCTCCCAACATCCCTGTGCTGTGTTCATTATGAGGGGCTCCCAACATCCCTGTGCTGTGTTCATTATGAGGGGCTCCCACCATCCCTGTGCTGTGTTCATTATGAGGGTCTCCCACCATCCCTGTGCTGTGTTCATTATGAGGGGCTCCCACCATCCCTGTGCTGTGCTCATTATGAGGGGCTCCCACCAGCCCTGTGCTGTGTTCATTATGAGGGGCTCCCACCATCCCTGTGCTGTGCTCATTATGAGGGGCTCCCACCATCCCTGTGCTGTGTTCATTATGAGGGGCTCCCACTATCCCTGTGCTGTGTTCATTATGAGGGGCTCCCACCATGCCTGTGCTGTGCTGACTTCCTGGGTTTTTAACTTCATCATAACGAATAATCATAATTAATGAACATTGTTATTATTTTGTCCGATGTATGTCAAAATGTGTATAGATTTGGATAATGTGCATTCTTATTTGTGAATTATGCCACTTCTTACCTGTCCACTGGCCTGCCAATCTTGTAAAGATGGGTGGTCAGGCAAAATTTAACTTAATTTTTAATGCATTTAGCTCTCATGGAAGTGTAGTGGTTTACTTGTCAAAAACATCTACCCAATCAACTCCCCCCCTAACATTTTTAGAATGTGCCACCAGAGGGGGTGAGGGAGCATATAATTATAACTGTGGAGGTGCCATTGATGGCAAACATGTGTCCCACCACTAAACTCAGGATTGTGTTATTTTAATTATAAAGGGTTTTGCAGCATAGTTCTGCTTGCTGTGGTGTCAGCCAACTATGAGTTTATGTACATTGATGTTGGGATGTATGGACGCCACTCTGATGGAGGTGTGATGATGCATACAGAATTTTATGATCGTCTACAAAAAGGGACTTTACATTTACCAAATACTCAGGACAATATTGAGGGACTAAATTTTGTCTTTGTGGCAGATGAGGCCTTTTCTTTGGGGGAAAATATTCTAAAACCCTTTCCGATGAGGAACCTCACCCCAGAACAAAGAATTTTCAACTATCACCTCTCTCGTGCCCGGAGGGTCGTGGAAAATGCATTTGGCATCCTTTCCAGTAGATTTAGGCTCTTTTTAACTGCCATAAACTTGGCAGAATATAAAATTAATCATGTAGTTTTATGCTGCTGCATCCTCCATAATTTTTTACGGAGGAATACTTCCAGCTACATTGCCTCAGGGCAAAGTGATGAGCCTTTTTCCCGACCAGCTGAAGAGGCTGTGATGCCAGCTCTGGAAAGTGCGCATGCTGGTTTGGGCTCCCAGAATGCCCATCTTGTCCATGAACAATATATGGACTACTTTGTCGGTAGAGGGGCAGTGCCTTGGCAGCAAAATTTACTTGCCGATTAATTATTTGACTTATTAATAAAATAATATTTCCTTTGAACTACTGTTGTCTGTGTTTACTAGCTTTGCAAATAGCCTTGATCTTTGTCATTTTTGCCACTAGTGAAAACCAACCTGATGTGTAACATGAGGTGACAATCTCGCTTTGAGCTAACTATTATATTGTGCTGTGTCTTGGCTACACACATTTTAGAGTACACTGTCAATGTAACTACACCAACTTAACAAATATACTGGTATTGAGCATCGAAATAAGAAGCCACAAATTGTGTATTTTGTTTAAAAAATTGTATCTGTGCACATTCATGTGCGTTTTGATTTTTTTTTTTTTTCAGAAACAGGCATGTTCTAAAACAGAACTTGCATAACTGTGGAACTTACAAAGTTCAACTTCAAAAAACTATGCAAATATCACATTATATATATATATATATATATAATATATATATATATATATATATATATATATATATATATATATATATATATATATATATATATATATATATATATATATATATATATATATATATATACCGTATTTATCGGCGTATAACACGCACTTTTTTCCCCTTAAAATCAGGGGAAAGTCGCAGGTGCGTGTTATACGCCGATCCCCGCAGATGCCGAGCTGTCAAAATGTCAAAATCGCGGACCGCGATTTGAAAATGGCGCCGCCGGCGCCGAAGTACACAGAGCCGGTCCTCGGCTCTTTCCGGCGGCTCTCGTTTACTTTCGGCTCCACTCGTAGTCCCGAGCGGAGCTATCCGAACCTACTCGGATAGCTCCGCTCGGGACTACGAGTGGAGCCGAAATTAAACGAGAGCCGCCGGAAAGAGCCGAGGACCGGCTCTGTGTACTTCGGCGCCGGCGGCGCCATTTTCAAATCGCGGACCGCGATTTTGACATTTGGACAGCTCGGGATCGGCCTTGAAGCCCTGGAAGCAGGGACAGGGGATCCCAGGCTGCACTGGGGGAAGGCTGCACAGGGGAAGGCTGCACAGGGGAAGGCTGCACTGGGGCAAGGCTGCACAGGGGAAGGCTGCACAGGAGAAGGCTGCACAGGGGAAGGCTGCACAGGGGAAGGCTGCACTGGGGCAAGGCTGCACAGGGGAAGGCTGCACAGGGGAAGGCTGCACAGGGGAAGGCTGCACTGGGGCAAGGCTGCACTGGGGCAAGGCTGCACAGGGGAAGGCTGCACTGACAAGGCTGCACTGGGGAAGGCTGCACTGACAAGGCTGCACTGGGGAAGGCTGCACTGACAAGGCTGCACTGACAAGGCTGCAATGAAGAGCATTTAAATGTAAGTTTTTTTCCCTTCAACTTCCCTCCTAAAAGTTTTTTTTCCTTAAAATTCCCTCCTAAATTGGGGTGCGTGTTATACGCCGGTGCGTGTTATACGCCGATAAATACGGTATATATATATATATATATATATATATATATATTTATATATTTTTATTTATTTTTTTAAATAGGCATAACATAAACAACTATGGAACTTACCAAGTTCAACGTATACAAATTGGAATGTGGACATCATTATGCAGCAGGAAATGAAGAACATGATAAATGTTTTTTGACGTAAAAAGGGTTTATATTCTACCCAATAAGAAATGGGTGAGACCTCGTGAGCTGCCAAAAAACTATAAACTACCGTGAACTAAAAAAGCTGCCTGCACTTCTCACACTTCCCCACAATGTGAGAAAACAAATGTATATAAATGTGTCGCGCTACTCCTAACCAACAATCAATACAACCTAAGCTGTAAAGTAATCTGGATAATATGTGTAACATAAAACAGTGAATTACAAAATAATCCAATCATAATGTAAAGTGCTCACGCTCCGTGAATCACGCACAGTCCATAATGATATAAATATAATCCACACAGTCCATATAGTCCATATAAAGTGATAAGGTATCTTCATGCAATGTACACTCCTCCCCCTTCAGTTGTACCTTCACCTTAAGGGCTTAGAAAATAAGCCAAAAGATGTTTTCAGCAGATATCCTGGACCATCCTTCTATCGCCTATAAGTATACTGGCTGCTGTGTGCTGATACTCCTCCCTGGTCACCTCCTGCTCCTGATAATAGCCCAGCTTTAAGAGGATACCAGTTTTCTCCTGGTCATTTGCAATAAGCCTCCTCGCATATGCCACATAGGAAGAACAGAGGCATACAATAGTGTGATACCGTCTAAAAAATGTTTAATCTTAAAAAATGCTCAAAGTTCATACACCTCACATTTACATAGTAACAGAATGCTTCTAAAGTGCTGTGATGCTGTGGTGGTGAGGGGGGGATAGGGTCACCTGAATCCCGGATCTGCAGCCCCGGTTTCTCAGCGTTCAATCTATCCTCTGCCTACTCTCCAGATCACTTCCTGCTTCCCACATGTCAGACAACCAGGCTCCTCCTACCGGTTTTGTCACAAATCTCATGACTTCCTCTGGGATTACTTATTGGCTGACGTTTTTGCTTACTATATATACTAGCCTGTGACTTCATTTTCTTGTAGCCCCTGCTGTATTAATGTATTGGAAACTCTGATCTCCGCCATTTTGTCATAGCCCCCTGTTATAATCTAATACTGACGGCGATCTGTTTATATTACACCCTAAGGTGTATGTATTCTAGCAAATTGATTCCTCTTATAGATGTAAATAGAGAGGGGAATGCCATAACTATTAGAACATAGTTCGTATACATTAAACCAATAGTAACAAAACATATCCATCTCTATTGACAAGGGAGACACCTAGTGGAAAAAAATAACTACTGAAATAGAATTACTGTACCACAGGGACCTGACACTGGCCTCTATCCCATGATAATCTCTCTTAATTTTATTATATATAGCAATTTAGTATTTAAATGCTTACATTATGCACCTATTAAAAGCAAAGAAAGTTTATAAAATTACCCAACCTTAAAATTGGCCTCCCATATAGGGACCAAAAAATAGGAGATCTAGGAATGTTACAAAAAAATGTATAATTATGAAAACTATAAATTGAAAAATATAAAAAATAAATATATATATATAATATATGTGTATAGACCTTACTCATCTTCGTTGCCTAAAATACAATCTAATTATACTACAATGAATTCCATAAAATTAAATTAAAAGTTGGCCAGGAAGCAATTGAGATCAAATTCCTTATTCAGTCCTCTGGGCGCTAAACTGCCTAGTTCATATACCCACCAAGATTCCCTTTGACTAAGCGTCCTGACACAATGGCTACCCCTCCAGTGTTTTTTATATTTCTCTAGACCCCAAAATGACATGCCTGACACTTGTCTGTTATGGACTGTCCTAAAATGGTGGTATAGGTAATCTTCCTTTTTTCCTTTGGTGATTTGGTAAACATGCTCTTTTATTCTCACATGCATTTCCCTTTTTGTTCTCCCTACATAAATCATGCCGCACGGACATTGCAGGGCAGAAGAATAATAAAAATATTGCGTTAACCTGGGAACTAAGTCGCATGAAGATACATTTTTTAGATCTAGAAATCATAGTTGACAATAAGAAATTGATTACTAGAACTCACTTTAAAACAACGGACAGGAATTCTTATATTCCACAAAATAGTTGTCATCATAAACCGTGGTTGGTTAATATTCCGTGAGGACAGTTCCTTAGAATTAAAAGGAACTGCATATCTACTAGTGACTATGAGGTACAGTCAATGCAGTTGGCAAATAAATTTATTAATAAGGGGTATGACAGGGATTTTATTGCTAAGAAGAGACAAGAGGTTGGAAATATGGAAAGGGATATACTATTAGTAGAGAACCCATTAGAGGACAAACAAGAGTTACCCCCTGCTCTGATTTTGGATTATAACCTGCAATATAAACAGGTTGAGAGGATTATTGAAAAATATTGGAATGTGTTAAAATGCGATGACATCTTGAAACCACTCATCCCAGAAAAGCCTAGGTTTATATATAAATGAGCCACCAATCTAAGAGACAAATTGGTCAAGAATGTAGTTGACCCGCCAGCAACCAAGACTCTGTCACTGTTCAATGGAAAAGGTTTCTATGCCTGTGGCAGATGCTATGGCTGTAGGGCAGCCACAAGCAACACAAAGAAAAAGAGATACATTCATCAATAGCCACAATGGAAAAGAATACACGCTTAGGGATTTTATATCATGCAATACAATCGGCGTAGTCTATGCCCTGCAATGTTCGTGTGGCATGATTTATGTAGGGAGAACAAAAAGGGAAATGCATGTGAGAATAAAAGCATGTTTACCAAATCACCAAAGGAAAAAAGGAAAATTACCTATACCACCATTTTAGGACAGTCCATAACAGACAAGTGTCAGGCATGTCATTTTGGGATCTAGAGAAATATAAAAAACACTGGAGGGGTAGCCATTGTGTCAGGACGCTTAGTCAAAGGGAATCTTGGTGGGTATATGAACTAGGCAGTTTAGCGCCCAGAGGACTGAATAAGGAATTTGATCTCAATTGCTTCTTGGCCAACTTTTAATTTAATTTTATGGAATCCATTGTAGTATAATTAGATTGTATTTTAGGCAATGAAGATGAGTAAGGTCTATACACATATATTTTATATATATATTTATTTTTTATATTTTTCATTTTATAGTTTTCATAATTATACATTTTTTTTGTAACATTCCTAGATCTCCTATTTTTTGGTCCCTATATGGGAGGCCAATTTTAAGGTTGGGTAATTTTATGAACTTTCTTTGCTTTTAATAGGTGCTTAATGTAAGCATTTAAATACTAAATTGCTATATATAATAAAATTAAGAGAGATTATCATGGGATAGAGGCCAGTGTCAGGTCCCTGTGGTAATTCTATTTCAGTAGTTATTTTTTTCCACTAGGTGTCTCCCTTGTCAATAGAGATGGATATGTTTTGTTACTATTGGTTTAATGTATACGAACTATGTTCTAATAGTTATGGTATTCCCCTCTCTATTTACATCTATAAGAGGAATCAATTTGCTAGAATACATACACCTTAGGGTGTAATATAAACAGATTGCCGTCAGTATTAGATTATAACATGGGGGTTATGACAAAATGGCGGAGATCAGAGTTTCCAATACATTAATACAGCAGGGGCTACAAGAAAATGGAGTCACAGGCTAGTATATATAGTAAGCAAAAACGTCAGCCAATAAGTAATCCCAGAGGAAGTATTGAGATTTGTGACAAAACCGGTAGGATTAGCCTGATTGTCTGACATGTGGGAAGCAGGAAGTGATCTGGAGAGGAGGCAGAGGATAGATTGAACGCTGAGAAACCGGGGCTGAAGATCCGGGATTCAGGTGACCCTATCCCCCCTCACCACCACAGCATCACGGCACTTTAGAAGCATTCTGTTACTATGTAAATGTGAGTTGTATGAACTTTGAGCATTTTTTAAGATTAAACATTTTTTAGACGGTATCACACTATTGTATGCCTCTGTTATTCTTCCTATGTGGCATATGCGAGGAGGCTTATTGCAAGTGACCAGGAGAAAACTGGTATCCTCTTAAAGCTGGGCTATTATCAGGAGCAGGAGATGACCAGGGAGGAGTATCAGCACACAGCAGCCAGTATACTTATAGGAGATAGAAGGATGGTCCAGGATATCTGCTGAAAACATCTTTTGGCTTATTTTCTAAGCCCTTAAGGTGAGGGTACAACTGAAGTGGGAGGAGTGCACATTGCATGAAGACACCTTATCACTTTATATGGACTGTGTGGATTATATTTATATCATTATGGACTGTGTGTGATTCACGGAGCATGAGCACTTTACATTATGATTGGATTATTATTTTACGAGCTCTTTATATTATGATTGGATTATTTTGTAATTCACTGTTTTATCTTACACATATCATCCAGATTACTTTACAGCCTAGGTTGTATTGATTGTTAGTTAGTTATAGTGTGGCACATTTATACACATTTATATTCTACCCAAAACATTTATCATGTTCTTCATTTCCTGCTGCATGATGTCCAGGCGATTCCACATGGCATCAATTTCGCTAATTCCAGGCCATGATCTGCCCAATGAGCCTTTGGGCGCTGTCCATCATGAAATGTTCTGCTTCTTGTTCCACAACCAGCCCATCACCTAAAAATGGGTTAAAAAACATGTATTTAGAAATATGCAGGCATACATAGATTACCAGAAGCTGGGGTGTCAGACACTCACCTGGTATGGTACACTCTCCCACTTCCTCCACCCCTCTTTCCTTCACATCCTCAGTGAAGCTAGGACTCAGTTCACATTGAGCCTGGCAAGGTTGCGGGTCCAGGCAAGGTTGGGGGTCCTGGAGGTTGGGGGTCCCCGGCGACCCTGCTGTCTACGTCTTTTATCCCCTATGAGAAAGAAACAAAAAGGTATACTTAGCACATAGATATTTGTGGCCAGAAATAGGAATATGAAACATTGCTTTCAAGTGGTGTACAATTGTCTGTTTAGGAAGAGATCCAAGTTGAAGGCATGAATAAAATTCCCTTTTAACCAAAATGCAATACTTACCTTTTTTGGGCAAGTTTCCATGGTGTCCCACACTAGCGCTCCTGAGTCCAGATGTGTAAACAGCTGCTGAGTGTCCTCTCCTTACATTCCACTGAATCTATTTAGCAATTAATTAAAATTTCAAAGACATCTAGACAACAATGTCTTAAACTTCGTTCAATCAGACAAATTATCATGACCAAAACAGTCATAACCCTATATCAGCTAAAGACATCGTATTTATTGGCAAACGATCACTGTTTGTCCCTACGAACGTTGTTTCCTACCTACGAACGTTGTTTCCTACCTACGAACGATTAAGTACAACAGTAAAGAAAAGCACATGGAGCAGCATGCAAGTGAATAATCATAAATAGGAACACACGACAAGTACTTACTTTTTCGAAGCACCTTCTTTATTTTCAGATACTGATCCGGCTCCCTGTTTTTTATGTCAGACCAGCGCTTCCTCAATTGGTCTTTCTACGTCATAACCCAAAATTGCGGTCCAGAGTCCTCACAACACTAGACAGGATTTGGTCCTTTAGTAAATTTGGATGGGCGTATGGACCATGTTTCCCATCATAATCCTCCCTGTGTAAAATATCCACCATCTCCACCATTTCAGCAAAGGACATGTTAGTGGCCTTACATCTCCTCCTCCTGGATCGTGATGTTTGTGGCTCTGACCTTTCCTCCCCACTAGAAGATGACACATCACACATCTGTATCTCCGCCATGTTGCTCCTCACTGCGCACTGAAGAGAGAAGGGGTGGGGAATATTACAGAAAAAGAACGTCAGGAGCAGAAATAGACGCATGCGCCGTCTATGTCAAGCTAACACGTGGTACGAACGAAGGCATCATGACGTTCAGATAGTGGAGTTTTCACGCATAGGCAGTGTATATCAGTCGAACGAGCGTGTGATGTAATGTAACGTTCTGATTAGGCGTGAGACGAACGGAAGCGGAGAGTAGCCGCGAAAAGAAGGTACGTTTCTAAATTCTGTCGCTATTGCTAGTACTTTTAAATGACTGTTTTTTGCTTTGGAAATTTAATTTTGCTCTCAAACTGTTTTTACATATGGGAAACATGCACAACTTTACAGGCATACTATACACATCTACACCCCCCCAACCCCCCCACCCAGTTATGAAATTTAAAGGAATATTTCACTTTTATAGTTTCACTTTTAAACATTATTAAAGTCCATGGACCCAGGTCCCCAAACATTTTATGGCAATTAGCTTGCATATTATCCATTGAAATTATTACTTTTGAATTCATCCCATAGACTTTTATAGGGTGTTCCGCGGCTTTCGAATTTGCCGAAAACACCATAAACGGTTTGCTATTAGGCGAATGGGCAATGTTCAAGTCAAACTCATGTTCAACCCGAACATACAGCCCATCCCTACTGCTTAAATAAAGGCCTATATTGTGACCAGATTATGAGCTATACGCCACCCATTAAGGTTTGTCTTGTGTTCTGTTTTGCAGACATCTGATACTTGTCACCAAAATGATGAAGTCAGCTTTGAATTTACACGAATTCCCTAGCCAGTTTATCGAACAATACAGAGAGCTCACGTGTCTGTGGCAAGTCAAACATAAAGATTATTGCAATAAAACCAAGAGGATGGCAGCAATACATAAACTGGTGGAATTTGTGAATACTGTGTACCAGAGAGCAACCTAGAGTTTGATAAAGACCAAAATTGGGGGCCTCAGACGCATGTATAACAGGGAACGAAAGAAGATTGATGAATCAAAAAAATCAGGAGCAGCAGCTGAAGATGTCTATGTTCCCAAGCTGTGGTATTTCAACAGCCTCCATTTTTTGTCGGATCAAACTGTACCACACAGATCTCTCTCTACACTACCCTCTGCATCAGCTGAGGCCACTGATACTGAGCCTGATCCTACACAGGATGAAGAAGAGGAGGAGCTCAGCTTGACTTAGGTATAGCATTGTTTAAAAGCTTGGCTAAAAAATATAAATGATTTAATTAGATGGTAGTGATGCATAGTAATTTGTTGTCTTAAAAAAGTGAGTTCCATATCAATAGAAAGTAGTGGCCAAAAAGGATTAGGACAAGAATGAGAAATGCTGGAGTCAGAATGATAGTCTTTACTGTTTGGACACATTCCAAATTAAAAAGTCATAACCTGAAAAGTGTTTGTGATTGATGTCCAAAAATTAAAATGATGTTGGTTTTACACACACAGGAACTTTTGAGCCAAGAAGAGGCTGGAGCCAGCAGCCAGATGACAACTGAGTGCAGAATCCCTCCCCTGTGTCCTCCCAAAAAAGGGCCAGGAAGAGCCAACACCTGGACGAGGCCACAGCTGAGTTCTTAACTAGGGCTACATCTGTGATCACCACAGCACCCGATAGTGCTGAAGGGTTTGGCTGTTTTACAGCTAATAAGCTCTGTGAGCTTGATGCAGGTCAAAGGGAGCTATGTGAGGGTATAATCATCCAGCTCTTCAGCAAGGCCAGGGAACGAGAGCTAACCACTAAATCACATGTGTGTTATTTGGACCACACACCTCCACCTCCTCCACAACAAGCCTACCCACCCCAGCAAACCTACCCACCTCAACAAGCCCACCCCCAGCAAGCCCACCCACCCCAGCAAGCCCGCCCACCTCAGCAGCATGGTGGTCAGTGGCAAAATCAGGCCCAGGATCCACAAGGCCAGTGGTCTACTAATTTAGCATGTTGTATTTTTTGATTTGAGTATGATTTAATAGGCTATTTTTTTCTGTGCATCATTTGCTCTTTTGGTTTCTAATTTTGAATTTTGAATTGTGATGACAGAGAATATGTCTAATAATTTAGTATTTTTATTTATGTTGTGGATGCACAAAAAACAAAATGGCCAAAAAAAAAGAGACAACATTTTTTTTATTGATATCACTAAAACACAAATCCTATGTAAAATATGTTTGTCTGTACTCTGTCAGTATCACCAGCAAAGCAGATTTATTATTAAGCCATTAAAAAGAAGAAGAGAATGTGCGCTACATTTAGAAATGTCATAATTTGACTCGTCACGAATGTGCTATCTCCATTACGAACGCCAGTTTTACAAGACCCACCGCTTCGTGCTGGTCCTTGCTTCCGAGCATGCGTGTTTGTACTTTGGACTAAAGTCAGATGGTTTTGGTGTACACACGATCGGACTTTGCTCCATCGAACTTTTGTTGCCAGAAAGTATTACAAGTATCACAAGTATTCATACCCTTTGCTCAGTATTTAGTAGAAGCACCCTTTTGATCTAATACAGCCATGAGTCTTTTTGGGAAAGATGCATGGATTTGGAGATCCTCTGTCATTCCTCCATGCAGATCCTCTCCAGTTCTGTCAGGTTGGATAGTAAACGTTGGTGGACAGTAGGGATGAGCTTTGTGTTCGAGTCGAACCCATGTTTGACTTGAAAATTGGCTGTTTGGTCGTTCGCCGAATTCCGAACATTATGGGCCGTTCGCGCCAAATTTGCGTGGTGCGTCACGGCCCATAATTCACTGCGGCATCGCAGTGCATTGCTGGCTGATGATTGGCCAAGCATGCACTATGACCCGCATGCTTGGCCAATCACAGCGCAGTCGGTAGAGGGAGCTGTAATTGGCCAAAGCCAGGGTGGCTTTGGCCAATTATGGCTCAGGGGGTTTAGAACACGAACACTAACAAGAACACTATATAAGGCCGCCTGCACGGCGGCACTGTGTAGTGTGTGTTCCGGTGTTGAAAGAGAGATAGATAGACAGAGAGACAGTGTCATTTCATTTGAGTTAGATAGATTAGGCAGGACAATCAGTGAGTTAGCTGCACTTACAGTGTATATATATGCATCCCAGGTGTTGCATGTATATATATATATACACTGTATTCAGTTTAGCTATATCCGTTCCTGTTATCTTCTTACTGACAGGCAGGCTTGTCTTGTTGCAGTATTTACAGCTACCTGAAGAAAATTGCTGGTGTTCTTTTGATCCTATTAGTACCACAGTCAGGCAGCTAGACTATTTACAGTTAGTGCAGTGCGTCCTGCTCACAGTGTTCAGCTAAACCTACAAGTTATTTTTTGCGAGCTCTGCACAGTGTTCATCTAAAGCTACAAGTTAGTGCAGTGCGTCCTGCTCACAGTGTTCAGCTAAAACTACAAGTTAGTGTAGTGAGACCTCTGCACAGTGTTCAGCTAAAACTACAAGTTAGTGTAGTGCGTCCTGCTCACAGTGTTCAGCTAAAACTACAAGTTAGTGTGGTGCGTCCTCCTCACAGTGTTCAGCTAAACCTACAAGTTAGTGCAGTGCGTCCTGCTCACAGTGTTCAGCTAAATCAATTTTCTTCAGCTATCTTCTTACTGACAGGCAGGCTTGTCTTGTTGCAGTATTTACAGCTACCTGAAGAAAATTGCTGGTGTTCTTTTGATCCTATTAGTACCACAGTCAGGCAGATAGACTATTTACAGTTAGTGCAGTGCATCCTGCTCACAGTGTTCAGCTAAAACTACAAGTTAGTGCAGTGCATCCTGCTCACAGTGTTCAGCTAAAACTACAAGTTAGTGTAGTGAGACCTCTGCACAGTGTTCATCTAAAGCTACAAGTTAGTGCAGTGCGTCCTGCTCACAGTGTTCAGCTAAAACTACAAGTTAGTGTAGTGAGACCTCTGCACAGTGTTCATCTAAAGCTACAAGTTAGTGCAGTGCGTCCTGCTCACAGTGTTCAGCTACAACTACAAGTTAGTGTAGTGAGACCTCTGCACAGTGTTCATCTAAAGCTACAAGTTAGTGTACTGCGTCCTGCTCACAGTGTTCAGCTAAAACTACAAGTTAGTGTAGTGAGACCTCTGCACAGTGTTCATCTAAAGCTACAAGTTAGTGCAGTGCGTCCTGCTCACAGTGTTCAGCTAAAACTAAAAGTTAGTGTAGTGAGACCTCTGCACAGTGTTCATCTAAAGCTACAAGTTAGTGCAGTGCGTCCTGCTCACAGTGTTCAGCTAAAACTACATGTTAGTGTGGTGCGTCCTCCTCACAGTGTTCAGCTAAACCTACAAGTTATTTTTTTGCGAGCTCTGCAGTGTTCATCTAAAGCTACAAGTTAGTGCAGTGCGTCCTGCTCACAGTGTTCAGCTAAAAATACAAGTTAGTGTGGTGCGTCCTCCTCACAGTGTTCAGCTAAACCTACAAGTTATTTTTTGCGAGCTCTGCACAGTGTTCATCTAAAGCTACAAGTTAGTGCAGTGCGTCCTGCTCACAGTGTTCAGCTAAAACTACAAGTTAGTGTACTGCGTCCTGCTCACAGTGTTCAGCTAAAACTACAAGTTAGTGTAGTGAGACCTCTGCACAGTGTTCAGCTAAAACTACAAGTTAGTGTAGTGCGTCCTGCTCACAGTGTTCAGCTAAAACTACAAGTTAGTGTGGTGCGTCCTCCTCACAGTGTTCAGCTAAACCTATAAGTTATTTTTTTGCGAGCTCTGCACAGTGTTCAGTTAAAGCTACCTGTAGAAGGTTGGTGTTGTTTTCCTGATCCTATCACTACCGCAGGCAGCTAAAAAAGCTACAAGTTATTTTTTTGCGAGCTCTGCACAGTGTTCATCTAAAGCTACAAGTTAGTATAGTGCGTCCTGCTCACAGTGTTCAGCTAAAACTACAAGTTAGTGTGGTGCGTCCTCCTCACAGTGTTCAGCTAAACCTACAAGTTATTTTTTTGCAAGCTCCGCACAGTGTTCAGTTAAAGCTACCTGTAGAAGGTTGGTGTTGTTTTCCTGATCCTATCACTACCGCAGGCAGCTAAAAAAGCTACAAGTTAGTTTTTTGCAAGCTCTGCACAGTGTTCAGCTAAAGCTACCTGTAGAAGGTTGGTGGTGTTCTCATACTACAGGCAGGCAATTTTGCTAGCTGCAGTAACAATATATATATATATATATATATATATATATATATATATATATCCCAGCTTAGTGCAGCTACAGGCCATTAGTATGTCTGGAAGGCCAAGAAGGAGAGGCAGACAGTCACGAGACACATCCATGCCTTGCTGGACAGGGCAGTCAGCGGTAAGGTGCGGTAAGGTGCATATTACCGCTGACTCATGGTCCAGCAGGCATGGACAGGGACGTTACCTAAGTTTCACGGCGCATTGGGTGACTCTGCTGGCAGCTGGGAAGGATGCAGGACAAGGTGCAGTAGTGTTGGAGGTTGTTCCACCACCACGCCTCCAAAATGCCACTACTAATGATTGTGACACACCTCTCTCCTCCACCCCCTCCTCTTCTTCTTCCTCCATGGCCTCTTCCTGTGCTTTTTTTCTCGGAACCAGCGGTGCTCCGTAGCCATTCAAGGGGCTACGCAAGTACGCAGGCCAAAAGATGCCATGCGGTGCTTGAACTGGTGTGCTTGGGGGACAGGAGCCACACTGGGGCAGAGGTTCTGTCAGCTCTGCAGGGGCAGGTTCAGAGGTGGTTGACGCCACGCCAACTTAAGGCAGGAATGGTGGTTTGCGACAATGGCACCAACCTCCTCTCTGCCCTCCGACAGGGACAAATGACCCATGTGCCCTGTTTGGCTCCCCTCCCTAACTTGGTGGTGCAGCGGTTCTTAGGCAGGTACCCGGGCTTACAGGATGTCCTGAGGCAGGCCCGGAAAGTCTGTGTGCATTTCCGCCGGTCATATAATGCCAGTGCTCGGCTGGCGGACCTCCAAAAGGAATTTAACCTGCCCAAGAACCGCCTAATGTGTGACATGCCCACCAGGCGCAACTCAACGTTAGCCATGCTGCAGCGGCTGCACACGCAGCAGAGGGCTATCAATGAGTACCTGTGCGACTATGGCACCAGGACAGGGTCAGGGGAGCTTGTTTTTTTTTCCCACGCCAGTGGGCCATGATCAGGGATGCATGCATGGTCCTGTCATCATTTGAGGAGGCCACGAGGATGGTGAGCAGTGACAGTGCATGCATCAGTGTCACTGACACTGTCCCCCTTGTCCACCTGTTGGAGCACACGCTGCGTGGAATAATGGACAGGGCACTTGAGGCAGAACAGAGGCAGGAAGAGGAGGACTTCCTTAGCTCTCAAGGCCCCCTTTATCCAGACAGTGTTCCTGTGTGCCCGCCGATCACACAGGAAAAGGACGAGGAGGAGGGGGAAGAGGAAGATTGTGTCAGTATGGAGGTGGAGCCTGGCACTCAGCATCAGCAGCAGTCTTTAAGAGATCAGTCCCAAGAAACACATGGACTTGTACGTGGCTGGGAGGAGGTGGCTGCGGACCATGTCGTCCTTAGTGACCCAGAGGACTCCGGACCGAATGCCTCAGCAAACCTACGCTGCATGGCCTCCCTGATCCTGCAAAGCCTGCGTAAGAATCCTCGTATTCGTGGTATCAAGGAGAAGGACCAATACTGGCTGGCAACCCTCCTTGATCCACGTTACAAGGGTAAGGTTGCAGACCTTATCTTGCCATCGCAGAGGGAGCAGAGGATGAAACATCTTCGGGAGGCCTTGCAGAAAGGTCTGTGCAACACAATCCCAGAGACTGGGAGGTTACAAACTCCTGTTTCTGGACAACGTGTTGCTGAGGCTTAGGTCAGTCAAAGAAGTAGTGGTGGAGAAGGTGGCCGTCTGACCAATGCGTTCAGACAATTTTTTGGTCCGCAGCCCCAAGGTATGATCGGTTCCAGCAACCATCACCAGCGTCTGTTTTACATGGTGCAGGAATACCTAGGGGCAAGATCTGACTTGGACACCTTTCCCACCGAAAATCCTCTGGGTTACTGGGTCTTGAAGATGGATCACTGGCCAGAGCTTGCACAGTATGCAATTGAGCTACTGGCCTGTCCTGCATCCAGCGTTCTTTCAGAACCCACATTCAGTGCTGCTGGAGGCTTTGTAACCGATCACAGGGTACGTCTGTCCACCGACTCGGTCGATCGACTGACCTTCATAAAAATGAATCAGTCTTGGATCACCACCAGCTACCAAGCACCTGATGCTGATGTAACCGAATAATTTTTTTTGAAATCTCAGATCCCTTTAAAGACTGCCTATGCTGATGCTGAGTGACTATCCCTGATTAATTATCCTCTTCCTCCTCAATGATCACGCTGATAGCTTGTAAGAACATTTTGGGTTCTGGGCGCCACCACCAGTGCCTAAGGCCCAATTTTTCAGCTCCTGTTTAACAGGACCGTGTAATTACAATTTTTGATGCAATACTTTGTAGCAGGGCTCGTTTCTGCATTCCAACTAGAGTATCTGTGAGGGGTTGCAGTGTTGTGGCACCAGCACCAGTGCCTAAAGCCCAATTTTTCAGCCCCTGTTTAACAGGGGCGTGTAATTACAATTTTTGATGCAATACTTTGTAGCAGGGCTCGTTTCTGCGTTCCAACTAGAGTATCTGTGAGGGGTTGCAGTGTTGTGGCACCAGTGCCTAAGGCCCAATTTTTCAGCCCCTGTTTAACAGGGGCGTGTAATTACAATTTTTGATGCAATACTTTGCAGCAGAGCTCGTTCCTGCGTTCCAACTAGAGTGTCTGTGAGGACTTACAGTGTTGTGGCACCAGCACCACCACCACCACCAAAGGCCCAATTTTTCTGCCCTTGTTCAACAGGGGCATGTAATTACAATTCTTGATCTAATATTTCACAGCAGGGCCCATTTCTGCGCCCACCAAGAGAGAGTGAGGACTTACAGTGTTGTGGCACCAGCACCACCACCAGCACCTAAGGCCCAATTTTTCTGCCCCTGGTCAACAGGGGCATGTAATTACAATTCTTGATCTAATATTTCACAGCAGGGCCCTGTGAGGGCTTGCAGTGTTGTGGCCACAACAACACCTAAGGCCCAAATTTCTGCTGAGTATATAGGGCAGGTCCCTGCTTTCAAATATCTAACTTATTGGAGAGGGGTATGAAGGTGAAGACGTGACGGCAGTGTTGCTCATGCCAATTCACACCGGCACCTCCATATTATGGAAATTGGGACTATTGCGGTACTCGATAATAATATTGCAGTTACCACATTCTAAAACATCGCCTCGCTGTATGTAGTGTGGCATTTATTTTTATGATTGTATGTTATATTGTTATCTTGTATTTTGATACTTTCAATCATTAAAATTTATATTTATATTTTTTAGAATGTGGTAACTGCAATATTATTATCGAGTACCGCAATAGTCCCAATTTCCATATTATGGGGGTGCAGGTGTGAATTGGCATGAGCAGCACTGCCGTCACGTCTCCACCTTCATACCCCTCTCCAATATACAACCTCGGGATGATGGTACCTACACCATATTTTACTGTTTCATAAACTGAGGCCTTACTACACTTTTAAATATCTAACTTACAAACGACTCCTACTTGCAAACGGAAGGAGACAAAAGGAAGTGAGATGAAATCTACCCCTAGGAAGGGGGTAGAACTCCTGTAAGAGTTAATATGGGAAAAACATTTCTCTTTTCCACTGATGCTTTCCAATCCTTGTTTCACAAAAAAAACCCAAATTTTCAAAAAATATTTGTCATTGGGACAAAAAGTGAGGTGAAATCTTCTGAAAAGGAGGACAGACAGCAAAACAAATGTCACAGGGATGATAACCCTTCCCTATGTTTTCCAAAAAGCTTAAAAAAGATTTTTTTGGGGGACATAAACACGTTAAAAATGTACCCGTTCAAAATTACAAACAGATTCTACTTAACAACAAACCTACAGTCCCTGTCTTGTTTGCACCGCCTGTATACTGCTGTTCAGAGTATATAGGGCCTGGTGGCCCCACACCTTTCCTTATTTTAATTTGGGTGTGGGGTTCCCCTTAATATCCATAAAAGACCCAAAGGGCCTGGTAATGGACTGGGGGGTACCCATGCCGTTTGCCTCACTGATTTTTATCCATATTGCCATGACCCGACATTACATTAAACCCGCAAGCAGTTTTAAATGAGATTTTTTCCTTTAAAGATTACATTTTGTGCAAGGACTGTTCTAAACACGGGAAACACGCACCACTTTACAGGCATACTATAGACACCCCCCAGGTACGATATTTAAAGGAATATTTCACTTTTTTTTTTACTTTAAGCATCATTAAAATCACTGCTCCCGAAAAAATGGCCATTTTTAAAAGTTTTTTTTGCATTGATACATGTCCCCTGGGGCAGGACCCGGGTCCCCAAACCTTTTTTAGGACAATACCATGCAAATTAGCCTTTAAAATGAGCACTTTTGGTTTCAAACGTTCGAGTCCCATAGACGTCAATGGGGTTCTACTGTTCATGCAAATTTTCGGTCCGTTCTCAGGTTCTGGTGCGAACCGAACCGGGGGGTGTTCGGCTCATCCCTAGTGGACAGCCATTTTTAGGTCTCTCCAGAGATGCTCAATTGGGTTTAAGTCAGGGCTCTGGCTGGGCCATTCAAGAACAGTCACGGAGTTGTTGTGAAGCCACTCCTTTGTTATTTTAGCTGGGTGCTTAGGGTCATTGTCTTGTTGAAAGGTAAACCTTCGGCCCAGTCTGAGGTCCTGAGCACTCTGGAGAAAGTTTTCATCCAGGATATCCCTGTACTTGGCCGCATTAATCTTTCTCTCGATTGCAACCAGTCATCCTGTCCCTGCAGCTGAAAAACACCCCCACAGCATGATGCTGCCACCACCATGCTTCACTGTTGGGACTGTATTGGAGAGGTGATGAGCAGTGCCTGGTTTTCTCCACACATACTGCTTAGAATTAAGGCCAAAAAGTTCTATCTTGGTCTCATCAGACCAAAGAATCTTGTTTCTCACCATCTTGGAGTCCTTCAGGTGTTTTTTTTAGCAAACTCCATGTGGACTTTCATGTGTCTTGCACTAAGGAGAGGCTTCCGTCGGGTCACTCTGCCATAAAGCCCCGACAGGCAGAGGGCTGCAGTGATGGTTAACGTTCTATAACTTTCTCCCATCTCCCAACTGCATCTCTGGAGCTCAGCCACAGTGATCTTTGGGTTCTTCTTTACCTCTCACCAAGGCTCTTCTCCCCCGATAGCTCAGTTTGGCCAGACGGCCAGCTCTAGGAAGGGTTCTGGTCATCCCAAATGTCATTTAAGGATTATGGAGGCCACTGTGCTCTTAGGAACCTTAAGTGCAGCAGAAATTTTTTGTAACCTTGGCCAGATCTGTGCCTTGCCACAATTCTGTCTCTGAGCTCTTCAGGCAGTTCCTTTGACCTCATGATTCTCATTTGCTCTGACATGCACTGTGAGCTGTAAGGTCTTATGTAGACAGGTGTGTGGCTTTCCTAATCAAGTCCAATCAGTATAATCAAATAAATCTGCAAAAATGTCAAAAATTCTGTGTTTTTCTGTCAATATGGGGTGCTGTGTGTACATTAATGAGGAAAAAAATTAACTTAAATGATTTTAGCAAATGGCTGCAATATAACAAAGAGTGAAAAATTTAAGGGGGTCTGAATACTTTCCCTCCCCGCTGTATGTGTAATTTAAGTCCCTATGATGGTGCTCCTTGCATGCTGGGCCTCTGTATGTGGCCAGGCTGTGAAAAAGTCCTACACATGTGGTATCGCCATCCTCAGGAGTGGCAGAATTTGTTTTGGGGTGTAATTTGTGGTATGCATATGCTGTGTGTGAGAAATAACTTGTTATTATGACAATTCTGTGAAAAAAAAAATCTTAATTTTGCAAAGAATTGTGGGAGAAAGTTACAACTTCAAAAAACTCACCATGCCTCTTACTAAATACCTTGGAATGTCTACTTTCCAAAAAGGGGTCATTTGGGGGGTATTTGTACTTTCCTGACTTGTTAGTGCCTCAAGAAATGAAAGACACCATAGCTTGTAGACTCTAAACTTTCAAGAAGACCAAATAATATGCATTTATTTGGGTTATTTTTTAACCAAAGATATGTAGCAGTATACATTTGGGCCAAACTTTTTGAAGAAAAATTATGAATTTGCAGAATTTTATAAACAAAACGAAGAAAAATGCATTTTTTTTACAAAATTTTTGGTCTTTTTTCATTTTTAGTGCAAAAAATAAAAAACCCAGTGGTGATCAAATAACTCATTGAGTACTGAATAGTGACCATTAGTTTTAATCATTAAGTTATTTGTGACTTTTCATTATGAAACACATACATTTTTATTTTATTTTTTACCACCAAAGATAAAGGAGGAAGTCATTTTGCAAAAAGGCCTATGAGAGATTGTTCAAATACTGCATATGCAGTGTGTGCAATATTCCTTTAATTTTTGTTTGGATTATATCAACTTTAACCACTTCCTGACCAGCCGCCGCAGTTGTACTGTGGCAGGTTGGCTCTCCTGCGCAAATTGCCATCATTATACATCTGGCGCATACACAGCGATCTGTGGATGTGCGCGCCCATTCACTAGCGGGGGAGCCAATGAGCGGGTCCGGCGGACTCAGTGTCCACCGGCCCAACCGCGATTGCTCCACAGAGAGGCAGAACAGGGATCTACCAGTGTAAACAAACAGATCTCCGTTCTGTCAGGGGAGTAGAGTGAGATTGTCTGTTCCTAGTGATTAGGAACAGTGATCCCCCTCTACTCCCTGTCAGTCCACTCCCCCTACAGTTAGAAAGCACCTCCCTAGGGAACATTTAACCCTTTGATCGCCCCTGTTAACCCCTTCCCTGCCAGTGTCATTTATACAGTAATCAGTGCATTTTTATAGCATTGATCGCTGTATAAATGTCACTGGTCCCAAAAAAAGTGTCAAAAGTGTCTGATCTGTCCGCCGCAATGCTGTCATTACTAGTAAAACAAATAAAATAAATAAAAATGCCATAAAGCTATCACCTATTTTGTAGACATGATAACGTTTGTGCAAACCAATCAATATACTCTAATTGGGATTTTTTTACCAAAAATATGTAGAAGAATACATATTGGCCTAAACTGTGGAAGAAATGTGCTTTTTTAATTTTTTTTTTGGATACTTATTATAGCAAAAAGTAAAAAATATTGTTTTTTTTTTACAAAATTGTCGCTCTTTTTTGTTTATAGCACAAAAAATAAAAAAAAAACACAGAGGTGATCAAATACCACCAAAAGAAAGCTCTGTTTGTGGGGAAAAAACAGACATCAATTTCGTTTTTGGTACAATGTTGCACGAACCGCGTAATTGTCCATTAAAGTGATGCAGTGTTGTTTCGCAGGGCTGAAGTGGCTAAACCTTTTTTGTGATAAAAAGCTAAATGAGGGATATGGTTTAACATATTAAGTCTACAAGATATTGTTGAAATGCTGCATATGGCAGTGTGTTCCACATGTCTCCTATTTTATTAAATATATACTTTAAAGTGTTACTAAACCCAGGAGTCTGCATTCACTATATCTGGTCTTCCGCAGTACACAGAATATGGGAATTCAGTAGTTTTAGTAAATATAAACTGCTAAATACCTTTTCTCATCAGCAGTATATAGCACTGTGCTGATCACATGCACTCTTCCAAGAAAAAAAAAACTTTATAGCAATACACATCAAACTGAGTATGTGCAGCCTGACTCCAGTAGCTCTGTCTTATCTCGGACTTGTTCTGGAGTCAGTGGAAGAAGAGAAGGATCTGTGCATACAGGATTACACAACATTTTTACACAATGGATGGATTAACCCCTTAGGTTCCACAGTGAGTACAACAAGCATGCTTTACTGCATATACAGACTGATTTTGCTGTTGTGGGTTTAGTTACACTGTAAATAGTTTTTTCGTCTTCCAAAACTAAATGCATCAGGAGATGCAAAAAAAAGTTTTACTATAAAGTGCCTGAAGAGAGGTTAGAAGAAAGGAGGTTGAAATTTAGATCGTGGAAAGGGTTCTTTACTGTTAGAGCTGTTATAATGTGGAATGCTCCTTCCCCCCAGGATGTGGTACTAGCTGAGAGCATTGACAACGTAAAAAAGTTTTGTTTCTCAGAAAACAGAAAATACAGTGTTATGGGAATTGTTAGAGAAAAAAAAAATCACACATACACACATATAGGATGGATGTGTAATTTTTCATAAACTATGTAACTATGTTAAAACAAAAAAATAATAATAACAACGCACTGGTCACATCCGGTCATTGTGAGGTCACGCCCTGACTAGTTTCGTCATTCGACTTCCTCTGAGGGTGGGTGTCTTTGATACAGCATAGCAAGATTTCCATCTGTGGTTTCCGGGACTTTTCTCTCACATCATCTGTCAATTACCCATTACTTATGTGTACTACATACACATGAAAGCTGATCATAGAACATCGCGCTGCTATATCTACAGGCACTTGATTTGGTCTTGTGAAATTGTTATTATTTTTTTTGTTTTGATATGTATGCTCTTGCATTTCAAGCGGCAGCTGTTTAGTATTGTTATTATCACATAGTGATGACTTTATGGTTACAAGTGTGGAAGGTCTTTTTATTGCATGATACTTGACATATCTTTAGAGCCGAGATAGTGGAAGGAGGCCGTTTGTTCACTGTAATTTTAGATTATGTAACTATATTAATAAGAAGTGTTGCTTAGCATATGTGAACTACAGGAAATTGTTAAATACTATGTATACAGTACTGTATTTTTCAGACCATAAGATGCACTTTTTTCCCCAAAAAATATGGGCGAAAATGTCTCTGCATCTTATGGACTGAATACTAAATGGCCACCCCCTGTCTCCTCCATTAAACATACCTGGCCAGCGATGTTCAGAGAGCACGTCCACAGACGGCAGGCAGCGCCATCAGCTTGAGCTCACGGGGGGGTCAGACTGGTCCGTGTCGGCATCTTTTTCCCCAGCAGCACTCCTGCACGTATCACACAGCAAGGGAAGGGGGTGGCCCTTGTAGAATTAGGCCAGGAAGCTTTGAAGCTTTGCAGCAGGTCCAGTGTGCAGAGGCATGCCCATACAACGTCATTACGTGTTGCTCCGTGCACTCGTGTTCTGTCATATTTTCCCAACATCGGCTACTGCACATGCGTGAGTGCGTCCACGAGAACGTCAATCTGAATCACGTCGTCTTTCAGATTGTCATCTTACTTCACACTGCCCCTGCACGGCCTTTCATTAACATGCTAATCCCCTGAATAGATTAAATACCGGTACATTAACACCACTTGCTGCTGCACTGCTCCTGTCAAGTACGAAATTCAAAACAATGCATACAAAGCATTGCACGCTACACTAAGTAATGCACATTATACAAAGCAATGCACATTATACAAACCAATGCACGCTATATAAAAGCAATCCACATGTTTTATTAGACGCTATACAAAACATTGCACATATTTTATCAGACGCTTATGAAATACAAAGTGTGCATTGCTTTATTCTCCTGTTGCTGAGTCAGATAACTAGTCAAGTGAGCCCTCATTGGTCCTTTCCAGTTCATAGCATTTGCAAGCAGTGCCCGCCCTTCATTCTACAGTACAGTATACAGTAAAGTGAGTCCTCATTGGTCGCTGCCTCACTTCAAGCCCCAGTTAATAGCATTTGCAAGCAGTGCCCGCCCTGCATTCTACAGTACAGTATACAGTAAATGAAAAAAGCATTACTAAACACTGTCTCTGAATACTGAATATTAACACTGTCCAGGTGCTAGCTCACCCACCCACTGCCGAGGACCAGGTACCAGCTCAGCCACCCCCTGCTGGGGACCAGGTACCAGCTCAGCCACCCACTGCCAGGACCAGGTACCAGCTCAGCCACCCACTGCTGGGACCAGGTACTAGTCCAGCCACCCACTGCAGGGACCAGGTGCCAGCTCAGTCACCCACAGCAGGGACCAGGAATAATGGCTTCTCAGTCTCTACAAAAATCATAATATATGAAGCCAAACGCATTGCTGTAGAGAAAGGCATTCAGGATTTTACTGGATCACCATCGTGGTGCTACAGATTTATGAGGCGATGTGACCTTGTTATGCGCACCAAAACTAGAATTGCGCAAAAAATGCCAAAAGAATATGAATCTAAGATTCTGTCTTTTCATAAATTTGTGATTGATGCTAGGAAGAAAAATGGTTTTGAAATTGGCCAGATTGGGAATATTGATGAAGTCCCGCTAACCTTTGATGTGCCATCTAATAGGACTGTTGATCTGAAAGGTGCCAAAACCATAACTGTGAAAACCTCAGAACATGAGAAAACCCATTACACGGTTGTGCTGTCCTGCTGTGCAGACGGCACCAAATTGCCGCCCATGCTAATTTTCTAAAGGAAAACATTTCCAAAAGAAGCGATTCCTCGAGGAGTTGTTGTACATGTTCATGACAAAGGATGGATGGACAACAATGGAATGAGAATATGAGTTGAAAAAGTGTGGTTCAAACATCCTTGAGGGCTTCTGAAAAAAACTGCCTTATTAGTGCTTGACCAGTTTAGAGCACATATTAGCGAAACTACAAAAAAGTGCTTTAAAGGAGTGAAAACTCATCTAGCTGTAATTCCTGCTGGTCTTACCAGCCAGTTGCAACTAGGGATGAGCCAAACACCCCCCTGTTCGGTTCACACCAGAACATGCGAACAAGCAAAAAATTTGTTCGAACACGTGAACACCATTAAAGCCTATGGGACTCTAACATGAATAATCAAAGTGCTAATTTTAAAGGCTTATATGCAAGTTATTGTCATAAAAAGTGTTTGGGGACCTGGGTCCTGCCCCAGGGACAATGATCAATGCAAAAAAAAGTTTTAAAAAAGGCCGTTTTTCAGGAGCAGTGATTTTAATAATGCTTAAAGTGAAACAATAAGTGTAATATTCCTTTAAATTTCATACCTGGGGGTTGTCTATAGTATGCCTGTAAGGGGGTGCATGTTTCTCGTATTTAGAACAGTCTGACAACAAAATGACATTTCAAAGGAAAAAAGTGTCATTTAAAACTACTCGTAATGGGTGACGGGTGACCCCGCCCCCCTCTGACGTCACGGGGAATGCCACAGGGAAGTCCCCGTCAAGTCCCCGTGCATCAGAGGGGGGCAGGGTCACCGGGTGGCCCCACCCTCCATTATTTAAGAACCATCAGAGGACGAGAAGTGTCACACAGCTGGAGCCTCCCATCATGAATGTGGAGCGGCCCGAGAAGAAGAAGGGAAGGAGACACCGCGGAAGAAGATGCCGGAGGAGAACACTGGAGGAAGAACCAGAAGAAGAAGAAGATGGAGGAAGAAACCGAAGGAAAATAGAAGAAAGAAGATGGAAAAAAGAAGACTTTAAATAAAGGAATTGTCAAAAACTGTCTCTTGTCATTTTTAACATTGACAGTTTTTTGTGAAATGGTAGGGGTACTTTCGTACCCCCTTACCATTTCACACGGGGGCCGGGATCTGGGGGTCCCCTTGTTAAAGAGGGCTTCCAGATTCCGATAAGCCCCCCGCCCACAGACCCCCACAACCACTGGGCAAGGGTTGTGGGGATGAGGCCCTTGTCCCCATCAACATGGGGACAAGGAGCTTTGGGGGTCTACCCCAAAGCACCCTCCCAATGTTGAGGGCATGTGGCCTGGTACAGTTCAGGAGCAGGGGACGCTCTCGCCCCCCCTCTTTTCCTGCGGCCTGCCAGGTTGCGTGCTCAGATAAGGGTCTGGTATGAATTTTTGGGGGGACCCCACGCCATTTTTTTTTAAATTTTGGCACGGCTTTCCCCTTAAAATCCATACCAGACCTGAGGGGTCTGGTATAGATTTTGAGGGGGACCCCCACGCCATTTTTTAAAAAATTTTGGCCGGGTTCCCCTTAATATCCATACCAGACCTGAAGAGCCTGGTATGGAATTTATGGGGACCCCCACGCCATTTTTTTTTACATTTTGGTTTGGGGTTCCCCTGTGAGGAAATCCCATGCGGTTTTTATCAATGAACTTTTATGTGTATTGACGGACCGACAATTTATTAATAGCTGCGAGTAGTTTTAAATGACTTTTTTTCCTTTGAAATGTCATTTTGCTGTCAGAAAGTTCTAAACATGCGGGAAACATGCGCCCATTTACAGGCATACTATAGACACCCCCCAGGTACGAAATTTAAAGGAATATTACACTTTTATTGTTTAAGCATTATTAAAATCACTGCTCCCGAAAAAACGGCCATTTTTAAAACTTTTTTTTGCACTGATCCATGTCTCCTGGGGCAGGACCCAGGTCCCCAAACACTTTTTATGATAATAACTTGCTTATAAGCCTTTAAAATTAGTACTTTTGATTTCTCCCATAGACTTTTAAAGGGTGTTCCGCGGCTTTCGAATTTGCCGCGAACACCCCAAATTTTTTGCTGTTCGGCGAACTGGCGAAGAGCCGATGTTCGAGTCGAACTTGAGTTCGACTTGAACTCGAAGCTTATCCCTAGTTGCAACCTCTCAACGTTTCCATCAACAAACCACTTAAAGTTTTTATGCGAGAAGAGTGGAACAAATGGATGCCTGCTGGTAATCATGATCTGACACCTAATGGATGAATGAAGAGGCCCACTATCACTCAAGTTTGTGAATGGGTGAAAACATCATGGCACTCAGTGAAGGAGGAAATCGTTGTACAGTCATTCAAAAAATGTGGCATTAGCAATGCTTTAGATGGAACTGAAGATTGTATCCTATATGAAGATAGCGAAGAAAGTGATGTCAGTGATTGTGAGCAGCTGAGCTTCATAAATTCTGACACTAGCGATGATGAGTTCTTGGGGTTCCCAGAAAACTAGAAGAGTACTCGAACCTTAAAGTCTCTCCTCATTTGTTAATGACAGTGATGACAGTCCTTAATGCCATTGTTGACTGTTGTTCACTTTACATGGTTGAAATATTATTCGGTTATATATTTTATTAAATATTTTAGTACACCATTTGGGTCAGAAATTTTTTTTTCTCGTCTTCCTCCTCTAAAACCTAAGTACGTCTTATTGTCAGGTGCGTCTTATGATCCGAAAAATATGGTATATATCATATTCCTTCTGGTTTAATGTGAAAAATATCAATTTTAAATAGTTTTTCTTTTTTTTTCTTTAAAAGCTAAATGAGGAAGCTGTTAAAATACTCTTCCAAAGCTAAATTAGGTATATGGTTTAGCCAATGAGGCCTGCAAGATATTGTTAAAATAATGTCTATTCAGTGTTCAACATATTCCTTTTGCTTTGTTTTTATGAAAAATATACAGTAAGCTCTAAAGTGGTTGTAAAGCCTTAAGGTTTTTCACCTTAACGCATTATTGTGCTGCAGCTCCCCCTATTAATTAAAAGCATTAATAAAATTAAATAATGTGTTAAAGTTTAATATTAATATTCAAAACAGTGATCATATTATGTATGTATCCACTGAATTTCCAGCTCATAAGACCAGCAAAATGTGATAAACAATCCAAAAAAGTTTAAAAAATGTCCAAGTGAGAAATCTTCTGTGTTCCAGTATATCTCAAATGCTCACTCCCTAAAAAAAGGCTGCTTACATAAAGCGGTTGTTAAGCCATTATGGGTGCTTTGTAGAATCCCCACTGTCATAACGTGTTATATTACTCACTGCTTTTCTTTTATAAAAATGATGCAGCTAAATACCTTATTTTGAAGGGCCGCTGTGCACTCAACTGACGTCCAGTGCTCTCCTGCCCCACTCCGAGGACTGTAGACCGAGGGGCTGAAGTTGCCTCTAACTTCAGCCGGGAGTAGAACCTTGGGTGGTTACAACCCCAAAGCACCCTCCCCATGTTGAGGGGAAAGCGGTCTGATATGGTTCAGGAGGGGGAAGGGGCGCTCGCTCACCCCCCCTTTCCTGGTCTGCCAGGCTGCTTGCTCAGATAAGGGTCTGATATGGATTTTGGGTGAAATTTTGGCATTAATATTGAAAATATGACTGATCATGCCAAAAAAACTGTCTTTTTAAAGGATATCAATCACATGAAGCCACATTCACAATAACAGAAATCACCCAAATGGCCCCAATAAAAATTTTACATACCCTGGAATGTTTGGCCTTGGTACAGACACGGAAGGTGGCACACACAGGTTAAAATGGCAATTAAAGGTTAATTTCCAACATTTGTGGCTTTTTAAACCACAATTAGTGTCTGTGTATAAATAGTCAATGAGTTTGTTAACTCTCACATGGATGCACTAAGCAGGCTAGACACTGAGCCATGATGAGGTAGAAAAGAACAGTCAAAAGACCTGCATAACAAGGTAATAAAACTTTACAAAGATGGACAAGGATATAAAAAGATATCCAAAGCCTTGAATATGCCAGTCAGTACTGTTTAATCACTTATAAAGAAGTGGAAAATTAGGGCTTGTTTTGATACCAAGCCATGGTCAGGTAGATCAAGAAATTGTTTAGGATACAAAGAAAAACCCACAGGTAACTGCAGGAGAAATACAGGCTGCTCTCCAAAAAAGACGGTGTGGTTGTTTTTAAGGAGAACAATTCAATGATACTTGAGCAAAAAAGAGCTGCATGGTTGAGCTGCCAGAAGGAAGCCTTTACTGTGCCAATGCCACAAAAAAGCAAATGAGGCATGTCAAGGTGTTGTTGGGCATATTGTAACCAGGCTTTTTTGTGGAACTTGTACAGTAAAGGCTTCTTTCTGGCAACTTGACCATGCAGCTCTGTTTTGTTAAAGTATCATCGTATTGTGCTCCTTAAAAACAACCACACCATCTTTTTCCAGAGCAGCCTGTATTTCTCCTGAGGTTATCTGTTGGTTTTTCTTTGTATCCCAAACAGCTCCTATGGGAGTTGTGGCTGAAATCTTTTCCATCATTGTAAAGTTGTATTACTTTGTTACGCAGGTCTTTTGACTGTTCTTTTCTACCTCTTCATGGCTCAGTGTCTAGCCTGCTTAGTGCATCCATGTGAAAGCTAACACACTCATTGACTATTTATACACAGACACTAATTGTGTTTTAAAAAGCTGCAAATTTGGGAAATTAACCTTTAATTGGCATTTTAACCTGTGTGTGCCACCTTCTGTGTCTGTACCTGTCAGGGCTGGGCTCAACCCTCCCTTCTCAAAGCTTGCCGCTCAGCTGTCAACTAATTGCCAGCTCCTATCTCTCCACAGTCACTCACCTGTTGCTGATATCCTGCTCATCAGTCCTGCCTACTTAAGCCGTCCAGTCCAGATAATCTCTGCCTTCACCTTGGTTTCATCTCTAGAGATGTGTTTCTGTTAAAGACTTGCTTGGTAGACATTTCTTCTGGCTCCAGATCCTTCTTGCTGTTCTACTACACTCATCTCTGGCTCCCTGACGTTTTGGCTTGTCTGACTATCCGTTCCGGTTTCTGAACTCTGCCTACGTTTTGACTATGTTTACTCTTACCTTTTTCGTTTCAATATATTTTATTTTCAAATAAAAGAGAATACAACATAGGTAATAAACATGAAGTAGGTCCTCAGCCCCTCAGGAGCTAATAATGATTTGGCAGTTACAGAAGGAAAATCATCATATAGTACATGTATTTACTAAAGTGGTCGGAAAGTGAAAGGTATAACTTGGAAAACCATAATACATAAAAGTATTCATGTAGGTGAGGAGGAAATCCCGGAGAATAAATTCTGAATTATCTAGTCCTTTTTTATTTTAACTCGGGTCACCTCATAATATGAAAAGGTGGGTGATCCAGGACGGAGAGAGCTCCACCACCCCAATAGGGAACTTACTGTGACAGAGTCCCCCCACCCCCGTAATTTACCTTGCGTTACATAAATTTGTGAAAAAACATGTAAATACACCCATCACTTTCTGTAGAGGGTAACAAGTATTGATATCATATGAGACGGATCAAAGGTCTTGGGATAACAAGAGACTAATAAGCACAGTTAGTATTTGACCGTCTTGACGAGCAACTAGCTCAAATGTAATGGAAAAAAAAATTAAAGAATAAAATGTTCTAAACATACAATTGGTTTTTCCTTTCTTGAGGAGTATGTGGTATAGCCAACATAGTGCTAGACCTTTTTGCATAGGAGTAATCGTGTTTGGTCTAGTTAAAAATCATTTGAGTAAGAAGTGGGGGGTGGGGACCTTAGAGCGAGTGAGTATGGGAGGGGGAAGAGGAGAAAAGAAAGGAAAGAGACAGAAGAAGATATGTAAGTTTATATTGGAAGCCGACTGGGGGGGAACCCAGAGTCCCATAGACGCTTCTTGAGGACTCTAGTAGAGGGATATACCCACAAAATCTGCCCAAGGCTCCCATATAATTTTGAACTTTTCTGAGCGATCCAAGACTACGCCCGCCATCTTTTCCTGGTTCATAATCCAGGATATCTTTCGTTTGGCCATGAGGGTGGAAACATATGGTTGCTTCCAAGCTTTGGCTATCGTGAGCTTAGCTCCTAGAAGGATAAAGTGTATGAGGCGTTGCGTATTCCTGGAGGCTCCCTGCACTGGGAGGTTAAGGAGTGCTATGAGAGGAGATACTTGAATGGATAAGGCTGTAATTTTGTTAATCCAGGTGAAGATCTTGTGCCAAAACTGGCGTATTCTGGGACAGGACCACCAAGTATGTATCATGTCACCTCTTAACTCACAACCTCTGAAGCAGAGAGGAGAGGAGGACTGGAAAATCGCAGCTAGTTTAGAAGGGAGTAGGTACCATCTAGTCATAACTTTTACGTTAGCTTCCATGAGGCCGGTATTAAGAATCCCCTTGAAGGATTTTGCGAAATTTCGGTGCCAAGTGTCGGTTTTCCATTGTTGTGCCAAGTCCTCCTCCCATTGAAGCATGTAAGGTGCCTTGGATTGTGTTGATGATAATGGCCCTGTAGATCACTGAAATTCCCCCCCTCTGCTCAATGGCCTGGCCACACCAAGATTCATATTCAGTTATTAGTAGTTTGTGGGAAGATGTCTTGCACTTTTTCTGTAAAAAGTTTGAGATTTGAGAGAATCTGAAAAATTCTGAGGAGGGCATTTCCAAGGTACTAATGCAATATGATTTGGAAATCGGGCCCAAGGGCCGGAGAAAGTGGCCTATCCTATATAGCCCTTTGTCTAGCCACCATCGAAAGGCTTTAATGTCAACCCCCGGTGGGAAGTCAGGATTATTAAATATGTGTTTAAGAGGTTCTATAGGAGATGAAATCTGGTTGTTTTTCCGTAGGCAATCCCAGAGATGGAAAGAGTGTGATAGCGTCGGGGATAGTATTGAAGGTCTTAGTTTATTAGGGCACCAGAGGAGATAGTCTATGGTATGGAGGGGTACTGCCAGCCTTTCAATATGTACCCAGTCGGGTTGTTCCCAGCGGGAGTAAACTGCTGAGATTTGAGCAAGGTGGGCTGCTTGGAAGTAGCAGAGTAGGTTAGGTAAGCCTAGTCCTCCTTCAGTCTCGGCTCTGAACAAGATCGATTTTGAGAATCTATGACCTCTTTTGCCCCAAATAAATTTTATAATTTTGGCTTGGAATTTTTTTAATCAGGCTTTGTCAATAGGGATTGGGAGGGCCCTAAAGTAATACAGGATGCGGGGGAGAAGGGTCATTTTAATTGAATTTATTTTGCCAAGCCAGGATAATGAGAGTCTAGACCACCTGGTCAAGTCCTCTTCCAGTTTTTGGTATAGCTGAGGATAATTAGCTTGATAAAGAAGCTCTATCTTGGGGGTTAATTTAATCCCCAGGTATGTTATATGAGCTTCATTCCACGTGAATCTGAAACTCTCCCTCAGCCTGGCGAGTAAAGGAGTAGGTAAGTTGATGTTGAGCGCTTGAGACTTGTCATAAGTTACCTTAAGACCTGAGATAGATCCGAATTTGTCAAGAAGACGGCATATGTTAGGGAGGGAAGTCAGGGGGGACGATATAAACATTAGGATGTCGTCTGCAAACAACGCACATTTGTGGTGATGGGAGCCGCACTGAACCCCTTGAATGTTCGGATTAGATCTGATGGCGATTGCTAGGGATTCGATTGCTATGGCAAAAATCAATGGGGATAGGGGGCACCCCTGTCTTGTACCTCTTGAAATGGGGAAAGACTCAGAGTAAAATCCCTGCAGACACACCTGGGCTGTGGGAAAAGAGTATAGCGCGTGCAGAACATTCAGAAAGGAATCTCCAAATCCCCATCTATGTAAAATGTTAAATATATAATTCCAGTTTACGGAGTCGAAAGCTTTTTGGAGATCTAGGGCCAATAGGCAGCCTTGTCTGGATGGGCCACCATCCCAATTTGAGTTGAGGAGAGAAATTATATCTATCGCACGTCTAGTTTGATCTGGACCCTGTCTTCCAGGAATAAATCCTACTTGGTCTTTGTGAATGTATAAGCTAATAAAGGAAGCCAGGCGATCTGCAAGGATCTTAGTCAGAAACTTTAAGTCATTATTGATAAGAGATATAGGCCTGTAATTGCCTACGGAGCTGGGGTCTTTATTGGGTTTGGGGAGGACTGTGATGTGAGCCATATTAAGTGAGGAGTCTAGTTGTCCCCCTTGTCTGAGGGCGTTGAAGAACCGGGCCAACTATGGAGCAAGTGTGATAGCGAATGATTTATAATAGGGTATAGAAAACCCATCTGGGCCTGGTGCTGAAAGAGATTTAGAGTTTTTAATGACAGTGAATACTTCTTCCGCTGATATAGGGGCATCTAATTTTTGGCGATGGGCATCTTGTAAGTTAGGGATTTGAATGTTATTTAAAAAACTGTCCATCTCCCGTTGAGGAGGGTTATGATCCCCGCTGTATAAGGCTTTGTAGTATCTCTGAAATCCCCCCATGATACGTTGGGGATTCTGAAATTTGCCCCCCTGAATTTTAATTTTTGGGAGAGCTTGGGGCCTGAATTTTGGGGAGAGTCTACTTGCTAGCATTGAGCTTAGTTTGTCACCGTGGCAGTAAAATTTGGATCTATTCCACCATAACCATTTTTCAGCCTTGGTAGTGAGGGCCAGGTTTAGTGCCATGCGGGCTGCATCTAATTTGGCTATGGGTACCGATCTAGGGTTAGTTTTGTGCATTTTAGATAAATCAGAAAATTCCTTATCTAGTTTTGCAATTTCCGCTTTATTTGATTTATTAATGTGTGAAGCTATTTGGATTAAGTGGCCTCTAAGGACTGCCTTGTGGGCTGCCCAGAGGCAAGAGGGGCTAATATCTGGTGTGTCGTTGGTGTGAAAATAGGATTTGATAAGTTTTTCGATTTCCGCTGCTCTGGACGGGTCACTCAGAATGGATTCATTAAGTCTCCAGCATCTATCAGGGAGCCGGCTTCCCTGGCGGAGGAGTGTCAAAACTACCATGGAGTGATCCGACCAGACCACCTCTTTAATAAAAGCTTTTTTGGTCAGTGGGATAGAGGGTGATGTAAGAAGAATATGGTCGATCCTAGAGAAGGTTCCGTGCGGATTTGAGTAGAGGGTGAAGTCTTGGGTAGTGGGGTTGACTTCCCTCCATATGTCGACTAGACCATGTTGAAATAGTAATTTGGCCAATCGGAGGCTCTGCTTGGAAGGTCTAGTTAAGCGTGCACCCGGGGGTCTAGATTTATCCAGTCCCTGATCGAACGCAGTGTTGGAGTCTCCCCCAAAAATCACTGTGCCTTCAGTGAGCGGAGTTAGGGTCTGCAGCATGTTTTGGAAAAAGGCCAATTGGCCAGTATTGGGGGCATAATATGAGATAAATGAGTATAATTGTCCATCTAATTCACCCACCAGTAATAAATATCTCCCGTCTGGGTCTTTGTGTTCTGACTTTAAGGTGAATTTGCATCTTTTTGAGATGAAAATGCCTACTCCCTTAGTCTTATTCTCAGGATTGGCCAAAGAAAAGAAGGGGAAGTTAGAGTGGATGAACGATGGGCAGAAATTTTTAGGGAAGTGGGTTTCCTGTATGAGAATTACGTCATTTTTTTGCGAGTGCGTGTAGTTAAAAATTTACGTCTTTTAATGGGAGAATTCAATCCCTGCACATTATGCGTAACTACCTTGAGAGTAGTTTGTGGTGTATTAGCCATTGAGCAGAGGTGGGGAACAATCTGGGGCCGTATCAGCACTTACCCGATTGAAATCAGTGAGGCTAGGATACCTCGTAGGCCTGGCTGAGTCCTCGGATGTCAGTATACAACCTCGGGGTGTTTCCCCCCAGTCGACTTCTGTAAAGAGATTATAATGAGTGTCTTGTGAAAGAGAGATGAAAGTAAAGGAGACAGGAAAGACGAAAGACAAGGAAGTCTTCCGAGGGATGGAGGTGACAGG
The DNA here is from genome assembly GCA_037952925.1 of Lithobates clamitans. Taxonomy (NCBI): domain Eukaryota; kingdom Metazoa; phylum Chordata; class Amphibia; order Anura; family Ranidae; genus Lithobates; species Lithobates clamitans. The sequence continues at coordinate 918,406 of JBBGZY010000035.1, forward strand.
ATCCCCCATCTATGTTAAGGGTGAACTTTAGAGTCCCACTGAACAACAGGGACTACACTTGTCCAGAGAAGAGACTAAAATCTGTTCTCACAGACAAGAGGCGGTGCATGAGCACCGCTCCAGCAGACAGGCCGCTAAAACTATGTCTCTAAGTAAAACCGAAAAAAGAGAAGACTTATACTGGTTGCTAGGCTCAAACATTAGTAACTGACAGGATATTTCACCCTAGGCAGCTTCAACTAAAGGAGATGTAAAATTGAGCAGGAGGTGAAACCACATATTGCTTTGAAAAAAAAAGGATCAAAAAAGAGAAAAAGTAACGTAAAAACTGTGAGCCTTTTTAGGATGAAGATAATAAACTGGATCCAAATGGGCATAGATACCCATGGTGGAGGGATAGGGCAGAAGAACATTCCGGATGGATAGGGTACACTAGGTAACTCATTCAGTGATAGGGACATAGGAGGAGCAGGTCCCTATGATGGGCCCAGACAGATTGTGGTTATTATCATTCCTCCTCCTCTTCCCAGACATCCCCATGGGACATGGCCGAGAGGGGGGCCCTGGCTATAAATTGTGTCTAGTGTAATTTTAGGTAGGACTCATAACCCCAGTAGGGACTCCCCGCGAGATCCCCTCGGCCCAGTAAAAAAATCAGGCCAAGGGGTAACCATCCCATGAGGGACCAACCCGGGGTGCGAGTCCCCCCAGGTCACCTGAGAGGAAAGAAAAAAAAAGTCCATTAGGACTGGACACGGCCCAGATGGCCTCATAATCAAAAGAGTCACGGAGGGGCTGTCTCCTTATGTTTCTTGGACTTCACCGATTCCCATACTGGTGTCAGAGGGCTGGTTGGAAGTTGTCTTTTCGCTGAATTTGGATTTGATCCCGACGACGTAGAATTAAAGTCCTGGCTGATGAGGCCCAGTTGAAGCAGAACCTTTTCCCCATCTTGAAGCGACCAGAAAGTGTATGATTTGCCTTTCCAGATGAATTTTAGCTGAAACGGAAAGAGCCACCAATACTTGATAGCCTTGTCCATCAGGATTTGGAGGAGTGGTTTCAAGGATCTCCTCTTTTGTATAGTGGATGGGGAAAGATCTGCAAAAATTTGCAGTTGGTGACCTTGGAAGATAATTTTAGGCATTGTTCTTGATGTCCGCATTATTTCCTCCTTGACGGAGTAAAAATGTGGTTTGACCACGACGTCACGTGGAAGACCAGAGATCCGCAACATCAACAGGCTGGGATAGGCCCGAGTCCCCGGACTGTAGTAGTTGTTGTGTCTGGGGAGGGCCTGCTTCCATAGGTGAAAAGTCTGCACCTGCCATGCAGAGTCCTAATAGGGACTCGGTAGAAGCAGGGGAGGCGAAGCCCAAGGCAGTGCAGTGTGCAAGGTTTTCTTGCTGTAGTAAGGAGGGGGAGGACGTGGGCTGAGAGTTCTGTGTATTATCTGAGGTAACACAGTAAGGGGCCGCCGCCATCTTAGCTGTATCAGGCCGGGCCGGTGAGGCTTCAAAAGCGGGCTGTAAGTTGCGTCTTACCGCTCCGGAATACATGTGGATGGTCCCTGGGTTGTCTCCCACACTTGGGGAGTGGATCCAGGCGGCTGGTGCCGTTCGGTCTGCTGTTTCTGAGGCCGTAGCTGCTGGAGCGGGACGGAGCTCCCGGACTATGCGTCCATGTTAGGTGCCGCCGCGCATGCGCTTCTCTTTTACCTTTTTATTATATTTAATAAACAAGTGTGATTTAACTGTACTTCTTCAGTCTGATTTATGGTTTCTGACAGTACCAAGGCCAAACATTCCAGGGTATGTAAACATTTTATCAGGGCCATTTGGGCGATTTCTGTTATTATGATTTAAAATGGATCCAAAAAACTATGTGATAATAAATGGCTTCATGTGATTGCTATCCTTAAATAAAAGACAGCTTTTTGGCATGATCAGTCATTTTCAATAATAATGCCACAATTTCACAATTTCTGCCAGGATATGCAAACTTTTGTGCACAACTGTATAAATTGATATAGATATATATATATATATATATATATATATATATATATATATATATAAACTGATCGATATATATATATAAATCGATCGATAAATATATATGTATATAAATCGATCGATAGATATATATGTATATAAATCGATTGATAGATATGTATATAAATCGATCGATAGATATATATATATAAATCGATCGACAGATATATATATATGAATCAATCAATATATATATATAAATGAATCGATCAATATATATATATAAATCGATCGATATATATAAATCGATCGATATATATAAATCGATCGATATATATATATATATATATATATATATCGATCGATATATATATATATATATATATATATATATATATAAATCGATCGATATATAAATCGATCGATAGATAGATATATAAATAGATAGATAGACTAAACTGCCTGCACATCCCTAACTAACCTTCCAAATGTAGGAAGTTCTCCTCTCCACATTAATTATCACACTATACACGGCCACTGGGTAAGCAGCCATATATAGTGTGGGGTGTGGCACCCTGCCTTTGGTCAATCATGGCTCTTACAGCAGATCACTTTGTGATTGACTAAAGCATGCAGGTCAGCTGCATGCTTTGGCCAATCAGCAGCCGCCAATGCACTGCGATCTTGCAGTACATTATGGGTCGCTTTGCAGGGCTCAAATTTGCAGCAAAACCCCCATATGTTCATTTGTTATGCGAACAAAACGAACACCCAATCAAACATCGGGACCATCCCTAGTGCTGATGCATGATGGGGAGTTTGATCTGTCAGTCTCTCTATGAGAAGCATGGGCCCCCCCGGGGCAGGGGCATGCTTGCCATTGTGACCCCTGCAACCCCTGTAGCTACGCCACTGACTCAGAGACAGAAAGTGTGTTTTTGCAGGATTGAATTAATGCAGTTATAACCTCTAAGGACAAGTAAGCTGCAAATACAACATATTTGCTTTTATTTCAATCAGACCTGCAAGATTCATATAATATTTCAGATATTTTTAGTCAATTTTAAAAGATGACCCTACGTTAAAATCCTATGAATATATCCAAATATAAAATATATTTTAAAAACAAACATTCTGATATACAGTCATTTCCATATAAAACAGCCATTACCTTTGAGAATGCGACTCCAAAGACCTGTAAAAGTTTCATACAAATGTGGACATTTTAACAACTTGCTGCCCACCCTCTTTGAGCAGAGGCTGCTGGCAAGGGGGCATACCCATACGTTGCTGTCTAACTTTGGGTTTAGGGAGCGCACATGCGGTATCACTCTCAAAAGAACATTGTTCAGGCAGATTGTGTTTAAATGATACCCTTTAATGGTTTACTTAAATTAATAGTTAATAAAGATGCAAACTCTTGGGATGCCTTAGATCCCTTATCAGTCTTTATACAGTAAGAAAGGATCACAGACATTCTGAAAACTTGCATCTTTGATTACTTTAGTTATATAAATAAAAGGTATCTCTTAAATTTCAAACTTTCTGCCTATATGACTATTCAAATAAAAATGGATCTAAATGCAATGAACTCAGACAATTTAAATTAAGGATTTTCATAGCTAACATATATCTTAATTAATGCAGTAGTCTGGTATAAATATTGAAATTATGTAATAAGACTATTACACTTACCTGGAAAGCTGGAATACAGCAGATTACTTAAATGTTATTTTAATTATTAGAAGTAAAAAATGAAAAGACACCATTGATTTTATGAGGAAAATATAGTGCCTTATTTGGAGCAATTGTGACAAAATTAAAAACATAGGAATAAATAGCTCAAGTTGATAACAGAAAACGACTTTTCATAAAGGATACAAAGTTATATAGATGGGGACTTATCAGATTAAGCAAATTAATCAGGTGATATTATTACTATTATACAGGATTTATATAGCACCAACAGTTTACACAGCGCTTTACAACAATGGGGAATCAGAGGACATATGGCAAATATATGGCAAACTATGAGGACAAATCCCATGCAGAAGAAAGCCTGTAGATTTAAGGTTAAGCAGTTAAGGATGGCCTCTAGGCTCTGCTGTTGTAGCCAACACAAAATTAAGTGTTACTAAACCCAGGACAAGGCATTTACTATACCTGGTCTCCCACAGTGCACAGAACATGGAAAAGCAAATATTATAGTAAATATAAACTGCTAAATACCTTTTCGCATCTGCAGTATATAGCAGTCTTGTGACTTCTATCAGTGTCTGGTTAAAACTTGTAGGAGGAGTTTTCATTCTCTGACTGTCCTATGAGGCTGCATGACCCCTGACCCTCTGTCTGGACAGTGCTGATTGACCCTGTGCTTATTGCATGCACCCTCCCAAAAAAAAAAAGCAATACACACCAAACTGAGCATGTGCAGAGTGCTTCCAAGGCTCTGTATTATCAGCAGATGCATCGCATACTAGCACATTATGTAGAACTTACCTTAAAATGAAGCCCTCTGCACAGTCGCACTGTCACTACTGACAGGGCTTCCATCTTCACCTGGTCTTCCTACCAGGTTGGCGGGCTCTGGTCCTTTGATTGGGTGAGCAGCGATGATGTCACTCCCATGCATGCATGCAGGAGCCGCTGTTCACAGCACAGGGCTCTGAAGGAATGGCACAGTATGCCGTTCTTTCAGAGTGCATGCGCCAGTGATGTCACTGGCGGCTTCACAAGTAAATATCTCCTAAACGGTGCACATTTATTGGGGAGGTATTAACTGTACCTATAGGTAAGCCTTACAGCCTTATAGGCTTATTCTCACTTTAATTGAGCAAGCTAAAGTTAGAAGGTGATTGGCTACCATGCACGGATGCACCACATTTTGCACTCTCTAGTTTTAGTAAATCAACCCCTCTGTTGCAGAAACAGGGGAAAAGAGCTGCACACCAACGTAAAATAAACATGTCAAGGTGGACCAGAAATTTCATATATGTCATCAGAGTGGGGTGAACAGTTCAAGCCGAGCAAAATTTTGGCCCAAACATCGCCTGTTCGCTCGTTCCATGAACACCCATTGCGGGGCGCTTGGCGGGATGTTCACCCACCGAGCGCCCCACAATGTGCTGCACAGTGCATTCTCAGCCTTGATTGGGCAAAGCTTTGCTCAATCAGGGCACAGCGAATAGCTGGTTGTTGAGGAGTGTGCCAGGCATCCTTAACAATAGATTAGTCATCAGCTATTAACTTATGTGTAAAGAAAAACTGTGCTGTATCTCAATCCCTATTGTGGCCACAACTCAGTGGTGGAATATACACAAATAAATAAACATAATATGAGCTGCACTCTAAATATATAAAGTGACAATAGTGCAAGTGACACAATGGGGGTCATTTACTAAGATGAATGCACTGCGCTGGTTCCGACCTTAATTGGTGCGCTGGATAGATCCTTAATCCAGCATGTGAACCAGTACACACAGGAGTACCTGCACGCGAGAATGTTTCCAGCGCGATAGGACCGCGCTGGTTCTCGGCGTGGAAAAAGACATCTTCCTATTAAGGCAGCGCGAAAAAAACCTGCATGGGTTCCCCCTTCGGGTGCATGCCAGGCCCTTCAGTCTAGTATGGATATTAAGGGAAACCCCTATGCCGAAAAAATGGCGTGGGGGTTCCCCCCAAATCCACACCAGACCCTTATCCGAGCACACAGCCCAGCAGGTCAGGAAATTGGCTGGGGATGAGCGAGCACCCCCGCTCCTGAACCGTGCCAGGCCGCATGCCCTCAACATGGGGGATGGGTACTTTGGGGAAGAGGGACGCGCTGCAGGCTCCCCCACCCCAAAGCACCTTGTCCCCATGTTGATGAAGACAAGGGCCTCTTCCCAACAACCCTAGCCGTTGGTTGTCGGGGCCTGCGGGAGGTGGGCTTATTGGAATCCGGGGCCCCCTTATTAAAGGGGTTGGCCCCCCACCCTATGTGAATGAGTATGGGGTACATGGTATCCCTACCCATTCACCTTTGGAAAAAGTGTAAATAAAAAAAAAACACACTGCACAGGTTTTTAAAGTAATTTATTAGACAGCTCGGGGGGGTCCTCTTCCGGCTTTGGGGGTCTCTCCGGTTCCCTGTTCTCCGCGCTCTCCGGGTCTTCTGCCAGGCTCCTCCGCTATCTTCTGCTCTTTTGCCTTAGCAGAGGAGCCCAGTCTGCTGCCTTCTTCCCTCTTCTCTTCCGCTGTTCGACCTGTTCTCCGTGCTCTCCAGGTCTTCTGCCAGGCTCCTCCGCTATCTTCTGCTCTTTTGCCGCTCTTTTGCTATAGCAGAGAAGCGCCGGGGGTGGTCCGGTGACCACGCCCCCTAAAACATCACAGTCCCAGCATGCCCAGGGACTATGATGGCATAAGGGGGCGGGGTCACTGCCTAAATATGTCAGAGCGGAGCGCCCAGAGAGCATTCCAGCCAGAGAGCGTCGTGTCAACATAGGAAGAAGAGAAGAGGGAAGAAGGCAGAAGGCAGCAGACCGAGCTCCTCCGCTATAGCAAAAGAGCAGAAGGAGGAGCCCGGCAGAAGACCCGGAGAGCACGGAGAACAGGTCGAACAGCGGAAGAAAAGAAGAGGGAAGAAGGCAGCAGGCCGGGCTCCTCCGCTAAGGCAAAAGAGCGGCAAAAGAGCAGAAGAAAGCGGAGGAGCCCTGCAGAAGACCCGGAGAGCACGGAGAACAGGGAACCGGAGAGACCCCCGAAGCCGGAAGAGGACCCCCCCGGAGATGTCTAATAAATTACTTTAAAAACCTGTGCAGTGTGTTTTTTTATTGACACTTTTTCCCTAGGTGAATGGGTAGCCCATACTCATTCACATAGGGTGGGGGGCCGACATCCGGGGGCCCCTTTATTAAAGGGGGCTCCCGGATTCCAATAAGCTCCCTTCCCGCAGACACCGACAACCAACGGCCAGGGTTGTCGGGAAGAGGCCCTTGTCCTCATCAACATGGGGACAAGGTGCTTTGGGGGGGCCGCAGTGTGCCCCCCTTCCTCAAAGTACCCATCCCCCATGTTGAGGGGATGCAGCCTGGTATGGTTTTAGGAGAGGGGGCGCTCACCCGTCCCCACCCCCTTTCCTGACCTGCCGGGCTGCGTGCTCGGATAAGGGTCTGGTATGGGTTTTGGGGGGGACCCCACGCCGATTTTTCAGCGTAGAGGGTTCCCCTAAAATCCATACCAGACCGAAGGGCCTGGTATGCCCCTGGGGGTGTGGCCATTATTTTTTTTTTTAATTTTGGCTTGGGGTCCCCTCCGAATCCATACCAGACCCTGGGGGACCCCACGCTGTTTTTTTTCGAGATTTTTTTTTTTACATTGAGCGGGAAGACAGCTGATGACTCATAGGTTGTTAACCACTTCAATATCAGACACTTTTGCCTCTTCCCACCCAGGACAATTTTCAGCTTTCAGCGCAGTCACACTTTGAATTACAATTGCGCGGTCATGCTACACTGTACTCAAACAACATTTTTAGCATTTTGTTCCCACAAATAGAGCTTTCTTTTGGTGGTATTTGATCAACTCTGCAGTTTTTTTTTGCTAAACAAACTAAAAAAGAACACAATTTTGGAAAAAAAAAAAGTTTTTCTTCGTTTCAGCTATAAAATTTTGTTTTCTCCTTCACTGTCGGGCACTGATGAGGTGGCACTGATGGGCACTGATGAGGATGCACTGATATGTAGAATTGATGGGCAATGATAAGCAGCATTGATGGGCACTGATAAGCAGCACTGATGGGCATTGACTGGCAGCACTGATGGGCACTGACTGGCAGCACTGATGGGCAGCACTGATGTTGAGGTACTGACAGGTTTTACTGCTGGGCACTGAGATTGGCACTGTGGTGGGCACTGATTAGCACTGATATGGGCATTGATTGGCACTGTGAGCTGTCTTTTAATTGGGGAACTGACTGACAGCTGTGGGGTCACATCTGAGGTGTTGTGGCACATCTGAGGGGGCTGTGCTGATAATCAATGTGCTGATTATCAGCACAGCCCCCCTCTGACAGGGAGAGCCGCGATCGGCTCTCCCTGTCAGCGTGAACCAAGGAATGCCGTTTACCGGCACTTCCTGGTTCTCGCGATGATCAGCTTTGATTGGTCACAGCTGATCACGTGGTAAGAAGCCTCTGACAGAGTCTTCTTATAATGATTGGAGATGCGGGGTGTCAGACTGACACGCCGCACTCGCGATCGCTGCAATGCGCGCCCCTGCGGGCGCGTGCCGGCATGTTATCCTGCTGGATGCCATATGAGACCCAGTCAGGATAACAACCACTTCCCGGATGTCATTCTGCATACGGCAGGCGGCCAGTGTTATGCCGAGAATGTTCCGCTCGGTGGATAAAGACCCCCTGCAGGCGCAGCGCTTGCACAGAATGAAAAGCAAGGGATCCGCCGAAAATCTCCGAAGCTGAACAGCTTCAGTTAGGTGTTCACAGCCCTTGTGCCCGCCGCTGCCGCACGCTCCCAATGCTCATGCTACTCTGCAAGGGGCAGGTCTATTAGGTGATATCGTGCTAAGGGGCAGATGCTACAGAAGAGGCCGAATATTGAATTAATGGGCAGAGCTGTTTGCGGGGTGTGTTTAATAAAATGAAGGGTTTTACAATGTTGATGGGCGGGTTTGCACGACTCATTTAATAAAATAACAGAATTAATTTATCACAGTTTCAGTGCAAATTTTGATGATTTGTTGCAGATTCATTGCAGGACCCTCTTATTTGCACTATTTGGTAAGTACACTATTATAGAAATCGTATCCCCCTTCAGGGCTGTCTTTGTACAGGGCATGTATTATATGGATGAGAATGGCTACAGGGATACATATATTGGCGGGATGGATGAATGTATACAGCGGTCATATATCGGTGAGATGGATGGATGTATACAGCGGTCATATATCGATGAGATGGATGGATGTATACAGTGATCATATATTGCTGGGATGGATGGATGTATACAGCGGTCATATATCGGTGGGATGGATGAATGTATACAGTGGTCATATATTGGTGGGATGGACGGATGTATACAGCGGTCATATATTGGTGGGATGGATGGATGTATACAGCGGTCATATATTGGCGGGATGGATGGATGTATACAGCGGTCATATATTGGCGGGATGGATGGATGTATACAGAGGTCATATATTTGTAGGATGGATGGATGTATACAGCGGTCATATATCGGTGGGATGGATGTATACAGCGGTCATATATCGGTGGGATGGATGTATACAGTGGTCATATATTGGCGGGATGGATGGATGTATACAGCGGTCATATATTGGATGGATGGATGGATGTATACAGAGGTCATATATTTGTGGGATGGATGTATACAGCGGTCATATATTTGTGGGATGGATGTATACAGCGGTCATATATTGTCATGATGTGTGATGTTCACCATGTATATTGCCCAAAGTGCCAGCCATGAGGGAGGGGGGAGGGGGTAGACAATGGACATGTCTGATGCTCACCATGTATATTGCCCAAAGTGCCAGCCATAAGGGAGGGGGTAGACAATGGACATGATGTGTGATGTTCACCATGTATATTGCCCAAAGTGCCAGCCATGAGAGAGGGGGGGTGGACAATGGACATGATGTCTGAAGCTCACCATGTATATTGGGGGACAATGGGGACTTTATATGAAACACATCACTAGGGCAGGCTGAGTCATCAGATGTAAAAAAAATGTAAATTTATTGATACCACATGAGAGACAAGGTGCAATAGATGATACTCGCATATAGTCAATAGATAAGGTACAAAGTATGTAAAACATGGCAGTAGAACATATAATAGTAGCATAGTAACATGTCATACATTGTAACATAGATAGATTGCAGCATCATCAAAATTACACCCCACATGTGTATACGTAATCCATATTGTATTAAAATCCAACTGATGGCTAAAACACTAAAATGCCCATGATAGATACATATTTGTTGTGACATGTCAAGAAGTTATGAATGTTCAGTTGTATTGCTCGACGCGTTTCGTGGAAGTCTGTCCACTCATCAGGAGCAGCTATCTGGAAATATCTAGAGTAACGTATAAAGTAGTAATTAATAATATTTAATTACAACAGGAAGAGGGGAAGCAGAACCGCTAGTCCTAACACTCTTACCTGTAGATATATGGTATAATAGTAGTAGGGCATATATAGGGAAGTTCATGATGGTGGGAGATAACCAGGGGTGGACACATCAACCCCACGGGAGCTGAGGAGGCAACCACGAGGCGTCAGGGCGAGGCAGCTCAGGGCGCCGTAGAGCAATGGGTAGTGAAAAAGTACACCTAGGTTTCCAACATGGTAAATTTCGGAAAGTAGACACCCCAAGGAAATTGCTGAGAGGCATGATGAACCCATTGAATATTTATTTTTTTTGTCCCAAGTGATTAAATAATGACAAAAAAAATATATATATTTACAAAAAGTTGTCACTAAATGATATATTGCTCACACAGGCCATGGGCCTATGTGGAATTGCACCCCAAAATACATTCAGCTGCTTCTCCTGAGTACGGGGATACCACATGTGTGGGACTTTTTGGGAGCCTAGTCGCGTACGGGGCCCGAAAACCAATCACTGCCTTCAGGATTTCTAAGGGCATAAATTTTTGATTTCACTCCTCACTACCTATCACAGTTTTGAAGTCCATAAAATGCCAAGATAGCACAAAACCCACAAAATTGCCCCATTTTGGAAAGTAGACACCCCAAGCTATTTGCTGAGAGGCATGGTGAGTATTTTGCAGCTCTCATTTGTTTTTGAAAATGAAGACAGACAAGAAAAATGTATTTTTTTTTCTTTTTTCAATTTTCAAAAGTTTGTGACAAAAAGTGAGGTCTGCAAAATACTCACTATACCTCAGCAAATAGCTTGGGGTGTCTATTTTCCAAAATGGGGTCATTTGGGGGGGGGGGTTGTGCCATCTGGGCATTCCATGGCCTCCGAAACTGTGATAGGCAGTGAAGAGTGAAATCCAAAATTTATGCCTTAGAAAGCCTGAAGGCGGTGCTTGGTTTTCGGGGTCCCGTACGCGGCTAGGCTCCCAAAAAGTCTCACACATGTGGTATCCCCGTACTCAGGAGAAGCAACAGAATTTATTTTGGGGTGTAATTTCACATATTCCCATGGCATGTTTGAGCAATATATCATTTAGTGACAACTTTGTGCATAAAAAAAAAAAATTGTCTTTTTCCCCTCAACTTGTGTCACAATATAAAATATTCCATGGACTCGACATGCCTCTCAGCAAATAGCTTGGGGTGTCTACTTTCCAAAATGTCATTTGGTCATTTGGGGGGGTTTGAACTGTCCTGGCATTTTATGCACAACATTTAGAAGCTTATGTCACACATCACCCACTCTTCTAACCACTTGAAGACAAAGCCCTTTCTGACACTTTTTGTTTACATGAAAAAATTTTTTTTTTTTGCAAGAAAATTACTTTGAACCCCCAAACATTATATATTTTTTTAAAGCAAATGCCCTACAGATTAAAATGGTGGGTGTTTCATATTTTTTTTTCACACAGTAATTGCGCAGCAATTTTTCAAACGCATTTTTTGGGGAAAAAACACACTTTTTTAAATTTTAATGCACTAAAACACACTATATTGCCCAAATGTTTGATGAAATAAAAAAGATGATCTTAGGCCGAGTACATGGATACCAAACATGACATGCTTTAAAATTGCGCACAAATGTGCAGTGGCGACAAACTAAATACATTTTTAAAAGCATTTAAAAGCCTTTACAGGTTACCACTTTAGATTTACAGAGGAGGTCTACTGCTAAAATTACTGCCCTCGATCTGACCTTCGCAGTGATACCTCACATGCATGGTGCAATTGCTGTTTACATTTGACGCCAGACCGACGCTTGCGTTCGCCTTTGCGCGAGAGCAGGGGGGGGACTGGGGTGCTTTTTTTTTTTTTTTTTTTTTATTATTTTTTTTTGAATTTTTAATCTTATTTTTAATATGTTACTTTCATTTTTATGTTTTTAAATCATTTTTATTGTTATCTCAGGGAATGTAAATATCCCCTATGATAGCAATAGGTAGTGACAGGTACTTTTTTTAAAAAAAGTTGGGGTATTAGACCCTAGAACTCTCCTCTGCCCTCAAAGCATCCGACCACACCAAGATCGGTGTGATAAAATGCTTTCCCAATTTCCCAATGGCGCTGTTTACATCCGGCGAAATCTAAGTCATGAAATGCTCGTAGCTTCCGGTTTCTTAGGCCATAGAGATGTTTGGAGCCATTCTGGTCTCTGATCAGCTCTATGGTCAGCTGGCTGAATCACCGGCTTCATTTTCAGGTTCCCTGTTGGGACAGGAGAGCCAGAGAAAAACCTGGAAGACGGTGGGGGGGGCATTTCCTCCCACTGCTTGAAAAGCAGTCTAGAGGCTAATTAGCTGCTAGGATTGCTTTTACATGAAAGCCGACCGCTGTCTGAAAAGAATGATACCAAGATGATACCTAAACCTGCAGGCATCATTCTGGTATAACCATTCAAAGTCCAGCAACATACCAGTACGTTGCTGGTCCTTGTTGGGCATATATTGTAAACTTTTTTCATGCAGCCTGTGGGCTGAACAAAAAAAAGATATTGATCGGTGGGTATGCCCACCATTAGAATACCTCCCTTCATCCACCCATTTCTAATGATGGGCATACATGCACCGTTTATATATGCCGAAGCATGGGGGCATCCTCCCACAAAAGGCAGGAGCAAATCGCTCCTCCACCCACTGCTGCCCCCACGCTTCGGCATATATGCTGAAGTATGTAACTGTGGTGGTGAAATTACCTCCGACAGCGCTGGAGTCACGGCTTTATGTATCATGGGAGCAAACGCTGTTGCTGTCAAGATAAATAAATCCGCGCTGCAGCTGAATGGCGTACCTGAAAATTAAAAAAATGGTTAAAACACAGTAAACTATAAAAAAATTACATACCTGAAAAGCAAACATGATAAAACATAATAAAACATTGCAGAATAGAATACAGTAAAAAAGAGCAGAATAGAGAGAAAATATATATATATATAGAGAGAGAGAGAGAGAGAGAGAGAGAGAGAGAGAGAGAGAGAGAGAGAGAGAGAGAGAGAGAGAGAGAGAGAGAGAGAATAATAAAACAACAACTTTTAAAACTGTAACGGTTCCAGGTTTGGGTCTCTCAAAATGCGATGGCATCTTGGGAGACCCTGTGAAAGTGTGTCCTAGTCTGTGCAATACAATAATACCAGGTATCACGCCTAAATCCGCGCTTTCTGCAGACACGACATTTTCTTTGGGGGGCTCATTGGGTAGGGGTACTCGGGAGAACATATTGAAAATGCCTCTCATGCAGCCGGATTACTGCATTTGGTTGGGGAAGGTGAGGTGAAGCACCGTCTGGAAACAGAAGGGCTCTGATGATCTCTTCCTGGAATGTAAGGAAGGATCCAGTCTGTCCTGAAGCTCTGTATAGCACATGAGCGTTCAGCAAAGCCAATTGAAATAAATAGACACTTTTTTGTACCAGTGTCTGGCCTTACGGGCAACTAGGTACGGCGCCAACAACTGGTCATTGAGGTCCACCCCTCCCATATTTTGGTTATATTCGTGGACACAGAGGGGTTTCTCTACAACACCAGTCGCTGTAGTAATTTGGACCGGCGTGTCTGCATGAAGGGAGGTGAGAACAAAAACATTCTTCTTATCCCTCCACTTCATAGCGAGCAAATTATTACACTGCAAGCAGGCTCTCTCCCCCAGACTAAGACAGGAATCTACAAGCCGCTGGGGAAAGCCCCGGCGATTAGGTCGCACGGTGCCACATGCTCCAATCTGCTGATCAAACAAGTGACTAAAAAGTTGCACGCTCGTGTAATAATTGTCCACGTACAAGTGGTACCCCTTTCCGAATAAGGGGGACACCAAGTCCCACACTATCTTGCCAGCACTTCCTATGTAGTCAGGGCAGTTTGTCGGCTCTACGCGACTATCTTTGCCCTCGTAAACCATAAAACTACATGTATAGCCTGTGGCCGTGTCACAGAGCTTATACATCTTGACCCCGTATCTGGTACGCTTGCTGGGAAGGTACTGTTTGAATGACAAGCGGCCAGAAAATTTAATCATGGACTCATCAACGCAGACAACTTGATGGGGAGTAAACAAGTCTGCAAAACGTTGGTTGAAGTGGTTTACGAGGGGCCGAATTTTGTAGACCCGATCGTATGCAGGGTCTCCACGAGGACGACAGAGTTCATTGTCGTTGAAGTGCATGAACCGCAAAATCTGCTCGTATCATGCCCTGGCCATGGAGGCAGAGAACACGGGCGCATGGTAAATTGGGTCAGTGGACCAATATGACCGCAACTTACTCTTTTTATTCAAGCCCATGTTGAGGGAAAGGCCTAGAAAGAGCTTAAATTCTGAGACTGTAATTGGTCTCCAATCTCTGGCAAGGGTGGACTGGGGATTAGCGGAGATGTGTTGACCAGCGTATAAATTACTTTGGTCCACAATAGATCTATAGAGATCTTCGGTGAAAAACAGTGAATAAAAATCCAGTGGCGTAAAATCAACTGTTTCCACCTGAATTCCGGGTTGGCCAGTGAATGGGGGAAGTACGGGTGCTGCAGAAGTGGTGGGATCCCAATTCAGATTGGCGAATGCAGCAGGAAGGGCACTATGGGCACGACGGGCCAGTGTTTGTCTTCTTGGTGGCAGCGGGACACTACTTGTGCTTGCCACCTCGCCAGCTTGAACTGCACTTATGGGACTCGCCAAGTCACCAAGTGTTACTGCAGTGCTGGATGTACGACCAGGGTGTACTAGGCCGCTGGTGCTTGCCAGTTCACCAGAAGGAATAGCGGCGCTAGTACTTCTCTGCTCCATATGAGAGCCCTGCGGTTCTTGCACTTCAAGGACAGAAGTTCGGGGTCTGGTACGCCTGACCTTGGCAGGGACCACAGCTCGTCAGAGCTATCTGTCATGGAGCCGCTGTCCTCTACAGGATCGTATTCTGAGCCTGAATCTGACAGATGAGTGACTTCCTCTTCACTATCTGTCATGCTCAGAAACATTTAGGCCTCTTCACTAGTGTACCTTCGATTTGCCATTTTGGGCTCTAAATTTAGGGGTACACTAGTGAGACTCACAGGCAAAAAAGCTCCCGACTGTCAGCGATTGTATCAAAACGCTACCAAAAAACTGTTAGCAATCGCAGGGATCAGGTCTGACTCTGTGAACGCTGCAGTTATGTGTGCTTAGTGTTTTGTAAGTGTCAGTGATCGATCGATACTGCAGGGCTGGGCCGAGGGGCAAAACGCAGGTGGTAGCAGGTATCTGGGCTGATCCCGCTAACACTGTGTTTATGGGAACCCTAAACTACTGGGAACACTAGTATAGATCTGATCAGATCAGATATCGATCCGCCCAGATACTATAGCACTAAGGGAGGTGTATGCTGCGTGCGTGGGTGTTAGCGGTACTGGCGCTAACCTGACACTGCCTGGAGCGATGCAGACCTTATCTGACCCTAAAAACTTAACTTATATCACCGCCGGGCAATTAGGGGGTTAAACCTTTATAATGTAATAAAAGGCGGGTGCCCTAAAACTATAAAAAAACAAACTAACCAGCGTCACCCGTAACACTTATACGGTGATCGCTGGTGAAAGGGTTAACTAGGGGGCAATCAAGGGGTTAAAACCTTTAGTAGGTAGTATATGGGGGTCCCTGTCGCTATAAAACACTGACAGCGAACCTATATACTTACCTAACTAGCGTCACCTGTGTCACTAATACAGCGATCAGAAAAACGATCGCTTAGCGACAATGGCGACGGGGGTGATCAAGGGGTTAATCTTTATTAGGGGGGTTAGGGGGGTACCCTGGACCTAAAGGGGGGTACCCCAGACCTAAAGGGGGCTAACCTAACTGCCCTAACACTTATAACTGTCACAAACTGACACCAATGCAAAAAAAAAAAACTGCTATTGGTGTCAGTGTGACAGGGGGTACGGGGGGGGGATCGGGGGGTGATCGGGGGTGAAAAGTGTGCCTGGCATGTTCTACTGTATGTGTAGTGTTTGTGCACTTGGATGTCTTCTCTCCTCGGCACCGGAACGAAAAGACCGGCTCGAGGAGGGATGACATCACTTCCTCTCCCTCTGTTTACATTACAGAGGCAGAGGAAGTCTGTCATTGGCCAGGAGAGATCGCAAGGGGGGAGCCATGAATGAGTGGCCTCCCCCTCACCTTTGATCGCCCCTGACCTGAATACGACCGCCGCAGGCACTGGGGGAAGGGTCCGATCGGACCCCCCACCCGCGGGAAGGCAAGGACGTATATGTATGTCCTTTTGACTGCCCGTGCCGCTCTGCCGACGTACATCGTCGTGCGGCGGTCGTCAAGTGGTTAATCTTCAAACTTCAAATGTTTTATTTTTTTTTCAATAGGCTTTGCATTTGGTTTCGGTCACTTGCATTGCAGACCCAATCTCTCAGACTCCCCGACTAGTAAGTACTATTTAATACTGTACTGCGGTTTGAAACGTTGATGGTCCATTTAGCATCCAATATACCTTTTTATCTATGTATCGTCTTATTTTTCTTTTATTTCCTTCACAGGCTTTGCATTTGGTTTTGCTCAGTTGCATTGCAGTCCCGATCTCTCAGACCCCTCGACTAGTGAGTAATATTTGATTCCTGTCACGCTATGTGAAATGTTGATGGTCCATATAGCATTTAATAGACCTTTTTATCTATGCATCTTCACTTTTTTTGTTTTATTCACAGGCTTTGCATTTGGTTTCGATCAGTTGCATTGCAGTCCCGATATCAGACTCCACCAACTAGTGAGTAATATAAGAATTATTTTAATTGCCGAGGCGTGTATCATATTTATTTTCCTGTAAAAAGACCATTTTTATTAATGCTCATTTATTATAGGCTCAGTTTATTTACCAGCTGTTAAAGTGGTTGTAAACCCTTACAGACCAATTTGACCTACAGGTAAGCCTAGATAAAGGCTTACCTGTAGGTGCAAGTAATATCTCCTAAATGTACACGGTTTAGGAGATATTTGCAAAAAGACAGGCACCTTACGCACTGAGCGCGCCGCTGCTAACGGCGATATGCCATTAGTGGCAGCTCCCATGCGCATGTGCGGGAGTGACGTCATTACTGCTCTGGCCAATCACAGCACCGGAGCCACAATACCCGGAAGGAAGATGGAAGCTACATAGCAGAGGGGACATCGGTGACATTGCAGGCTCCTGTGTCAGGTAAGTGATACATAATGGGATACTATGCGATGCATTGTAGCCTGTTATGCTTTACCCTTGCAGGCAAACAGAGGAAGTAAAACCCATCAGGGTTTTCTTCCTTCTTAAATGTTCAGTATATTTGCAATTTAGTGGCTGAAAAACATACTTTGCAGTTGTTTTTTTATTATAAATTTTTCCGATATGTGCGTAGACGTTTTAATGCTTACTGTTATTTAATATTGCTCTGCTATATTTTTAGGCATGGAGAACAAGTGGCAAGGGGTATAAAATTACCTGGCTCAGGGTGCGTACCCATCAGGGTCTTCTAAAAATGACCAACGTGCCCTTCGGAAGTACGCCTCCAATTTTTCGATAAATGGTGAGTGTTAGAAAGGAGAGTGCACGACAAATTGTAGGATAACTCTTTCATGAATGCTTCTTTTAATCTCAATTTTTTTTTATAGAAGGAAATCTCTTCTATGGCAATAGAAGAGCCATTCAAAACAAAGATGAGGCAAAGAGCATATTTAATTAATTTCACACTTCCCCTATTGGTGAACATACTGGCATGCGAAAAACGCGATTTGCGGTATGCTCCAGATTTTACTGGAATGCAATGACTGTACACATTGACAACTGGGTACGCGATCTAGTAAATTTTGTCTATTTACATATACACAAAAGCTGTACACCTTTTAACAATTTTTTCCTTCAAGGTACTCGAATGTGAGCAGTGTCAGAAGGTGGGAAAACCATTGAAAGGTAGCCAGCCACTGCAGTTTATTAAGGTAAATGTTGTTAAAGCTGTGTTTTTATTTTTACAGAATAGATATGATAAGCGTCAAAATATATCATTCATACATTTAAAATGTATTCAATCCTATTAGGTGTCGAATGTGTGGGAACTCGTTGGCATCGACCTAACGGGACCTCTGCCAAAAAACTGTGAATGGAAATATATATATCCTCATGGCAACAGATTATTTTTCTAAGTGGGTGGAGGCGTTCCCACTAAAAACTAAAACTGCTGCTGAAGTGGGACAACACCTTTGCTCTATGATATATAGACATGGATGTCCCAAAAGAATCCTGTCTGACCAAGGCAAAGAGTTTGTGAATCAAATAGGTGTACTTTAAAAAATAGCATTGTAGTAGAAATGCTTTAAGAGTTATGTTGCTACCTTCATTTTTTTTAAAACATTCTTCTTTTACAGCTCAACATTGGGCTTTGTACACTTCTGGGAATAGAAAGGAGTGTGACAGCTGCGTATCATCCACAAACGAAAGGGCTGGATGAGAAAACCAACGACAACATAAAGCGGCAAGTTTAATTTGTATTTGTGATTGTCCCTTGACTGTATATCTTTGTACCTGTGTTTGAATAAACTAATTTATTACACTACACCAGGGATATGCAATTAGCGGACCTCCAGCTGTTGCAAAACTACAAGTCCCAACATGCCTCTGCTTCTGGGTATCATGCTTGTGGCTGTCAGAGTCTTGCTATGCCTCATGGGACTTGTAGTTTTGCAGCAGCTGAAGGTCTGCTAATTGCATATTCCTGCACTACACCAATATCTTGACAAGTGACTGACTGGGTGGACTAATTTTATCTGGAACATGCAAGTGGTTAAGCTTAGGACATACTTCCCCTGAGTATAGGGCTCGTAGAATGACTGTTTTCTAGAGATCTGTATGTAAACTTGTTGTTTTTTATTAATATATATATATATATATATATATATATATATATATATATATATATATATATATATATATATATATATATATATATATATATATATATATATATATATATATATATATATATATATTTTTATTGTCACTCTAGAGCTCTAATGAAAGTGGTCAATGATAAGCAGGATGATTGGAATCTGTATTTGGAACCTACGTTATTAGTGGGACTGCTTTAGCAGTCCCACTATTGTTATTCGATTTTATTTATTTTTAATTTTAATTTTATTCCTTACGTTTTTTGGCTCTGCGTAACTTCTGCATACTTTCAGCTATTAAAACCATTCAAATATTAAAATGTTCGTCTCTTTTAGCTGATGTGTGCTCTTTTTCAACTTTTTTTCTACCATTTATACTTTTTAAAATATTAAGCTTTTTATCACTTTTTTTTAACATTGAAGTCAATGGGAGCATGCTTCAGATCCTTAAAATCTTCTTCCGCTCCCAAAAGTTTCAGCTCCTTCATACTTTCACCTATAGACACCAAACAAACTTTAAAATGTTCACAGAATATTCAGCTATCTGGCTATAGCTTTTCAGTTTGATATCTTTTACAGTTTGAGAAAAAGCTTTTTGTTTAGAGGTCATTTCAGGAAATTTTAGCCATTAGTCAGAGTGTACTGTGTTTGTTTTGTTGCCATGGTTACCAAAGCTTCTGTTATACACAGGGGGGGAGGTGGCTGGAGCATCCCAGCTCTGATTACAGAGCCCGGGGGAGGGGACAGACACACCATGTACTGATTTATAATAGAGGAATATGATGGGGCAGTTTTGAAAGGGCAATTCTGATGGGGCAGTTTTGATGGGGCAATTATGATAGGGCAGTTTTGATGGTGGCAATATGATGGTGCAGTTTTGCTAGGGCAATTCTGATGGGGCAGTTTTGATGGTGGCAATATGATGGGGCAGTTTTGATGGGGCAATTCTGATGGGGCAGTTTTGATGGTGGCAATATGATGGGGCAGTTTTGATGAGGCAATTCTGATGGGGCAGTTTTGATGGTGGCAATATGATGGGGCAGATTTGATGGGACAATTCTGATGGGGCAGTTTTGATGGTGGCAATATGATGGGGCAGTTTTGATAGGGCAATTCTGATGGGGCAGTTTTGATGGTGGCAATATGATGGGGCAGTTTTGATGGGGCAATTCTGATGGGGCAGTTTTGATGGTGGCAATATGATGGGGCAGTTTTGATGGTGGCAATTTTGATGGGGCAATTCTGATGGCAATATGATGGGGGCAGTTTTGATGGTGGCAATATGATGGGGCAGTTTTGATGGTGGTAATTTGATGGGGCAATTCTGATGGGGAAGTTTTGATGGTGGCAATATGATGGGGCAGTTTTGATGGGGCAATTCTGATGGTGGCAATATGATGGGACAATTTTGATGGAGCAATTCAATTGGTGGCAATATGATGGGGCCGTTTTAATGGGGACAATTTTGATGGGGCAATTCTGATGGGGCAGTTTTGATGGCAGTATGATGGGGCAGTTTTGGTGGCGGCCATTTTAGCAATTTAGCTATTCAGCATTCCCACGCATTTTCCCCAGGAAATGCATTTTCTAGTTAGTGGGAATGCTTTAGCAGTCCCACTATTATTATTCGATTTTATTAGTGGGACTGCTTTAGCAGTCCCACTATTGTTTGATTTTATTAGTGGGAATGCTTTCGCAGTCTCACTATTGTTATTAGTGAGAATGCTTTAGCAGTCCCACTATTGTTATTTGATTTTATTTAGTGGGACTGCTTTAGCAGTCCCACTATTGTTATTCGATTTTATTTAATTTTAATTTTATTCCGTACGTTTTTTGGCTCTGCGTAACTTCTGCATACTTTCAGCTATTAAAACCATTCAACTATTAAAATGTTCATCACTTTTAGCTGATGTGTGCTCTTTTTAAACTTTTTTTCTACCATTTATACTTTTTAAAATATTAAGCTTTTTAACACTTTTTTTTAACATTGAAGTCAATGGGAGCATGCTTGAAATCCTTAAATTCTTCTTCCACTCCCAAAAGTTTCAGCTCCTTCATACTTTCACCTAGAGACACCAAACAAACTTTAAAATGTTCACAAAATATTCAGCTATCTGGCTATAGCTTTTCAGTTTGATATCTTTTACAGTTTTTGAGAAAAAGCTTTTTGTTTAGAGGTCATTTCAAGAAAGTTTAGCCATTAATCAGAGTGTACTGTGTTTGTTTTGTTGCCATGGTTACCAAAGCTTCTGTTATACACAGGGGGGGAGGTGGCTGGAGCATCTCAGCTCTGATTACAGAGCCCGGGGGAGGGGACAGACACACCATGTACTGATTTATAATAGAGGAATATGATGGGGCAGTTTTGATGGGGTAATTCTGATGGGGCAGATTTGATGGTGGCAATATGATGGGGGAGTTTTGATGGGGCAATTCTGATGGGGCAGTTTTGATGGTGGCAATATGATGGGGCAGTTTTGATGGGGTAATTCTGATGGGGCAGTTTTGATGGTGGCAATATGATGGGGCAGTTTTGATGGGGCAATTCTGATGGGGCAGTTTTGATGGTGGCAATATGATGGGGCAGTTTTGATGGGGGCAGTTTTCATGGTTTCAATATGACGGGGCAGTTTTGATGGGGCAATTCTGATGGGGCAGTTTTGATGGGGCAATTCTGATGGGGCAGTTTTGATGGTGGCAAAATGATGGGGCAGTTTTGATGGGGCAATTCTGATGGGGCAGTTTTGATGGGGCAATTCTGATGGGGCAGTTTTGATGGGGCAGTTTTGATGGGGGCAGTTTTGATGGTGGCAATATGATGGGGCAGTTTTGATGGGGCAATTCTGATAGGGCAGTTTTGATGGTGGCAATATGATGGGGCAGTTTTGATGGGGCAATTCTGATGGTTCAGTTTTGATGGTGGCAATATGATTGTGCAGTTTTGATGGGGACAATTTTTATGGAGCAGTTTTAAAGGTGGCAATATGATGGGGCAGTTTTGATGGGGGCAGTTTTGATGGTGGCAATATGACGGGGCAGTTTTGATGGGGACAATTCTGATGGGGCAGTTTTGATGGGGCAATTCTGATGGGGCAGTTTTGATGGTGGCAATATGATGGGGCAGTTTTGATAGGGCAATTCTGATGGGGCAGTTTTGATGGGGCAATTCTGATGGGGCAGTTTTGATGGTGACAATATGATGGGGCAGTTTTGATAGGGCAATTCTGATGGGGCAATATGATGGGGCAGTTTTGATGGTGGCAATATGATGGGGCAGTTTTGATGGCAATATGATGGGGGCAGTTTTGCTGGTGGCCATTTTAGCAATTCAGCATTCCCACGCATTTTCCCCAAGAAATGCATTTTCTAGTTAGTGGGACTGCTTTAGCAGTCCCACTATTGTTATTAGTGGGAAGGCTTTAGCAGTCCCACTATTGTTATTCAATTTTATTTAGTGGGAATGCTTTAGCAGTCCCACTATTGTTATTCGATTTTATTTATTTAGTGGGAATGCTTTAGCAGTCCCACTATTGTTATTCGATTTTATTTATTAGTGGGAATGCTTTAGCAGTCCCACTATTGTTATTCGATTTTATTTATTTTTAATCTACTTAATTTTAATTTTAATTTTATTCCGTACGTTTTTTGGTTCTGCGTAACTTCTGCATACTTTCAGTTATTAAAACCATTCAACTATCAAAATGTTCATCTCTTTTAGCTGATGTGTGCTCCTTTTCAACTTTTTTTCTACCATTTATACTTTTTAAAATATTAAGCTTTTTATCACTTTTTTTTAACATTGAAGTCAATGGGAGCATGCTTGAAATTCTAAATTCTTCTTCCGCTCCCAAAAGTTTCAGCTCCTTCATACTTTCACCTAGAGACACAAAACAAACTTTAAAATATTTACAAAATATTCAGCTATCTGGATATATCTTTTCAGTTTGATATCTTTTACAGTTTTTGAGAAAGAGCTTTTTGTTTAGAGGTCATTTCAGGAAATTTTAGCCATTAATCAGAGTGTACTGTTTGTTTTGTTGACATGGTTACCAAAGCTTCTGTTATATACAGGGGGGGAGGTGGCTGAAGCATCTCAGCTCTGAATACAGAGCCCGGGGGAGGGGACAGACACACCATGTACTGATTTATAATAGAGGAATATGATGGGGCAGTTTTGATAGGGCAATTCTGATGGGGCAGTTTTGATGGGGCAGTTTTGATGGTGGCAATATGAAGGGGCAGTTTTGATGGGGCAGTTTTGATGGGACAATTTTGATGGGGCAGTTTTGATGGTGGCAATGTGATGGGGCTGTTTTGATAGGGCAATTCTGATGGGGCAGTTTTCATGGTGGCAATATGATGGGGCAGTTTTGATGGGGCAATTCTGATGGGGCAATTCTGATGGGGCAGTTTTGATGGGGCAATTCTGATGGTGACAATATGATGGGGCAGTTTTGATGGTGACAATATGATGGGGCAGTTTTGATGGTGGCAATATGATGGGGCAGTTTTGATGGGGCAATTCTGATGGGGCAGTTTTGATGGTGGCAATATGATGGGGCAGTTTTGATGGAGCAGTTTTGATGGGGCAATTCTGATCGGCAGTTTTGATGGGGCAATATGATGGGGCAGTTTTGATGGTGGCAATATGATGGGGCAGTTTTGATGGGGCAATTCTGATGGGGCAGTTTTGATGGTGGCAATATGATGGGGCAGTTTTGATGGGGCAGTTTTGATGGGGCAATTCTGATCGGCAGTTTTGATGGGGCAATTCTGATGGGGCAGTTTTGATGGTGGCAATATGATGGGGCTGTTTGGATGGGGCAATTCTGATGGGGCAGTTTTGATGGTGGCAATATGATGGGGCAGTTTTGATGTGGCAATATGATGAGGCAGTTTTGATGTGGCAATATAATGGGGCAGTTTTGATGGTGGCAATATGATGGGGCAGTTTTGCTGGGGGCCATTTTAGCAATTCAGCATTCCCACGCATTTTCCCCAGGAAATGCATTTTCTAGTTTGTAATTTTATTTCGTACGTTATTTGGCTCTGTGTAACTTCTGCATACTTTCAGCTATTAAAACTATTCAACTATTAAAATCTTCATCTGTTTTAGCTGTTGTGTGCTCTTTTTCAACTTTTTTTCTACCATTTATACTTTTTAAAATATTAAGCTTTAACACTTTTTTTTAACATTGAAGTCAATGGGAGCATGCTTCAGATCCTTAAAATCTTCTTCCGCTCCCAAAAGTTTCAGCTCCTTCATACTTTCACCTACAGACGCCAAACAAACTTTAAAATGTTCACAAAATATTCAGCTATCTGGCTATAGCTTTTCTGTTTGATATCTTTTACAGTTTTTGAGAAAAAGCTTTTTGTTGAGGATGTCATTTCAGGAAATCTTAGCCATTAATCAGAGTGTACTGTGTTTGTTTTGTTGCCATGGTTACCAAAGCTTCTGTTATACACAGGGGGGAGGTGGCTGGAGCATCTCAGCTCTGATTACAGAGCCCGGGGGAGGGGACAGACACTATGTACTGATTTATAATAGAGGAATATGATGGGGCAGTTTTGATGGGACAATTCTGATGGGGCAGTTTTAATAGGGCAATTCTGATGGGGCAGTTTTGATGGGGCAATTCTGATGGGGCAGTTTTGATGGGGGCAGTTTTGATGGTGACAATATGATGGGGCAGTTTTGATGGGGCAATTCTGATGGGGCAGTTTTGATGGGGACAATTTTGATGGGGCAATTCTAATGGGGCAGTTTTGATGGCAATATGATGGGGGCAGTTTTGATAGTGGCAATATGATGGGGCAGTTTTGATGGTGGTAATAAGATGGGGCAATTCTGATGGGGCAGTTTTGATGGGGCAATTCTGATAGTGGCAATATGATGGGACAATTTTGATGGGGCAGTTTTAATGGGGACAATTTTGATGGGGCAGTTTTGATGGCAGTATGATGGGGCAGTTTTGATGGCGGCCATCTTAGCAATTTAGCTATTCAGCATTCCCACGCATTTTCCCCAGGAAATGCATTTTCTAGTTGTTTTTCTTATTATTCCGTACGTTTTTTGGTTCTGCGTAACTTCTGCATACTTTCAGCTATTAAAACCATTCAACTATTAAAATGTTCGTCTCTTTTTCAACTTTTTTTCTACCATTTATACTTTAATATTAAGCTTTTTAACACTTTTTTTAACATTGAAGTCAATGGGAGCATGCTTGAAATCCTTAAATTCTTCTTCCGCTCCCAAAAGTTTCAGCTCCTTCATACTTTCAACTAGAGACACCAAACAAACTTTAAAATGTTCACAAAATATTAAGCTATCTGGCTATAGCTTTTCAGTTTGATATCTTTTACAGTTTTTGAGAAAAAGCTTTTTGTTTAGAGGTCATTTCAGGAAATTTTAGCCATTAATCAGAGTGTACTGTGTTTGTTTTGTTGCCATGGTTACCAAAGCTTCTGTTATACACAAAGGGGGGAGGTGGCTGGAGCATCTCAGCTCTGATTACAGAGCCCGGGGGAGGGGACAGACACACCATGTACTGATTTATAATAGAGGAATATGATGGGGCAGTTTTGATGGGACAATTCTGATGGGGTAGTTTTGATGGTGACAATATGATGGGGCACTTTTGATGGGACAATTCTGATGGGGCAGTTTTGATGGGACAATTCTGATGGGGCATTTTTGACGGGACAATTCTGATGGGGCATTTTTGACGGGACAATTCTGATGGGGCAGTTTTGATGGGACAATTCTGATGGGGAAATTTTGATGGTGGCAATATGATGGGGCAGTTTTTATGGGGACAATTTTGATGGAGCAGTTTTAAAGGTGGCAATATGATGGGGCAGTTTTGATGGGGGCAGTTTTGATGGTGGCAATATGATGGGGCAGTTTTGGTAGGGCAATTCTGATGGGGCAGTTTTGATGGGGGCAGTTTTGATGGTGGCAATATGATGGGGCAGTTTTGATGGGGCAGTTTTGATGGGGCAATTCTGATGGGGCAGTTTTGATGGGACAATTCTGATGGGGAAATTTTGATGGTGGCAATATGATGGGGCAGTTTTTATGGGGACAATTTTGATGGAGCAGTTTTAAAGGTGGCAATATGATGGGGCAGTTTTGATGGGGGCAGTTTTGATGGTGGCAATATGATGGGGCAGTTTTGATGGGGCAATTCTGATGGGGCAATTTTGATTTTGGCAAGTTGATGAGGCAGTTTTGATGGTGGCAATATGATGGGGCAGTTTTAATGGGGACAATTTTGATGGGGCAATTCGGATGGGGCAGTTTTGATGGCAGTATGATGGGGCAGTTTTGATGGCGGCCATTTTAGCAATTTAGCTATTCAGCATTCCCACGCATTTTCCCCAGGAAATGCATTTTCTAGTTATTCTTATTATTCCGTACGTTTTTTGGCTCTGCGTAACTTCTGCATATTTTCAGCTATTAAAACCATTCAACTATTAAAATGTTCGTCTCTTTTAGCTGATGTGTGCTCTTTTTCAACTTTTTTTCTACCATTTATACTTTTTAAAATATTAAGCTTTTTAACACTTTTTTTTAACATTGAAGTCAATGGGAACATGCTTGAAATCCTTAAATTCTTCTTCTGCTCCCAAAAGTTTCAGCTCCTTCATACTTTCAACTAGAGACACCAAACAAACTTTAAAATGTTCACATAATATTCAGCTATCTGGCTATAGCTTTTCAGTTTGATATCTTTTACAGTTTTTGAGAAAAAGCTTTTTGTTTAGAGGTCATTTCAAGAAATTTTAGCCATTAATCAGAGTGTACTGTGTTTGTTTTGTTACCATGGTTACCAAAGCTTCTGTTATACACAGGGGGGGAGGTGGCTGGAGCATCTCAGCTTTGATTACAGAGCCCGGGGGAGGGGACAGACACACCATGTACTGATTTATAATAGAGGAATATGATGGGGCAGTTTTGATAGGGCAATTCTGATGGGGCAGTTTTGATGGGGCAATTATGATGGGGCAGTTTTGATGGTGGCAATATGATGGGGCAGTTTTGATTGGACAATTCTGATGGGGCAGTTTTGATGGTGGCAATATGATGGGGTAGTTTTGATAGGGCAATTCTGATGGGGCAGTTTCATGGTGGCAATATGATGGTGCAATTCTGATGGGGCAGTTTTGATGGGGCAATTCTGATGGTGGCAATATGATGGGACAATTTTGATGGGGCAGTTTTAATGGGGACAATTTTGATGGGGCAGTTTTGATGGGGTAATTCTGAGGGGGCAGTTTTGATGGTGGCAATATGATGGGGCAGTTTTGATAGGGCAATTCTGATGGGGCAGTTTTGATGGGGCAATTCTGATGGGGCAGTTTTGATGGTGGCAATATGATGGGGCAGTTTTGATGGGGCAGTTTTGATGGTGGCAATATGATGGGGCAGTATTGATGGGGACAATTTTGATGGGGCAATTCTAATGGGGCAGTTTTGATGGCAATATGATGGGGCAGTTTTGATGGTGGTAATATGATGGGGCAATTCTGATGGGGCAGTTTTGATGGTGGCAATATGATGGGGCAGTTTTGATTGGGCAGTTCTGATGGTAGCAATATGATGGGACAATTTTGATGGAGCAATTCTGATGGGGCAGTTTTGATGGTGGCAATATGATGGGGCAGTTTTAATGGGGACAATTTTGATGGGGCAATTCTGATGGGGCAGTTTTGTTGGCAGTATGATGGGGCAGTTTTGATGGCGGCCATTTTAGCAATTTAGCATTCCCACGCATTTTCCCCAGGAAATGCATTTTCTAGTTATTCTTATTATTCCGTACGTTTTTTGGCTCTGCGTAACTTCTGCATATTTTCAGCTATTAAAACCATTCAACTATTAAAATGTTCGACTCTTTTAGCTGTTGTGTGCTCTTTTTCAACTTTTTTTCTACCATTTATACTTTTTAAAATATTAAGCTTTTTAACACTTTTTTTTAACATTGAAGTCAATGGGAGCATGCTTGAAATCCTTAAATTCTTCTTCCGCTCCCAAAAGTTTCAGCTCCTTCATACTTTCACCTAGAGACACCAAACAAACTTTAAAATGTTCACAAAATATTAAGCTATCTGGCTATAGCTTTTCAGTTTGATATCTTTTACAGTTTTTGAGAAAAAGCTTTTTGTTTAGAGGTCATTTCAAGAAAGTTTAGCCATTAATCAGAGTGTACTGTGTTTGTTTTGTTGCCATGGTTACCAAAGCTTCTGTTATACACAGGGGGGAGGTGGCTGGAGCATCTCAGCTCTGATTACAGAGCCCGGGGGAGGGGACAGACACACCATGTACTGATTTATAATAGAGGAATATGATGGGGCAGTTTTGATGGGGTAATTCTGATGGGGCAGATTTGATGGTGGCAATATGATGGGGGAGTTTTGATGGGGCAATTCTGATGGGGCAGTTTTGATGGTGGCAATATGATGGGGCAGTTTTGATGGGGTAATTCTGATGGGGCAGTTTTGATGGTGGCAATATGATGGGGCAGTTTTGATGGGGCAATTCTGATGGGGCAGTTTTGATGGTGGCAATATGATGGGGCAGTTTTGATGGGGGCAGTTTTCATGGTTTCAATATGACGGGGCAGTTTTGATGGGGCAATTCTGATGGGGCAGTTTTGATGGGGCAATTCTGATGGGGCAGTTTTGATGGGGCAGTTTTGATGGGGGCAGTTTTGATGGTGGCAATATGATGGGGCAGTTTTGATGGGGCAATTCTGATAGGGCAGTTTTGATGGTGGCAATATGATGGGGCAGTTTTGATGGGGCAATTCTGATGGTTCAGTTTTGATGGTGGCAATATGATTGTGCAGTTTTGATGGGGACAATTTTTATGGAGCAGTTTTAAAGGTGGCAATATGATGGGGCAGTTTTGATGGGGGCAGTTTTGATGGTGGCAATATGACGGGGCAGTTTTGATGGGGACAATTCTGATGGGGCAGTTTTGATGGGGCAATTCTGATGGGGCAGTTTTAATGGTGGCAATATGATGGGGCAGTTTTGATAGGGCAATTCTGATGGGGCAGTTTTGATGGGGCAATTCTGATGGGGCAGTTTTGATGGTGACAATATGATGGGGCAGTTTTGATAGGGCAATTCTGATGGGGCAATATGATGGGGCAGTTTTGATGGTGGCAATATGATGGGGCAGTTTTGATGGCAATATGATGGGGGCAGTTTTGCTAGTGGCCATTTTAGCAATTCAGCATTCCCACGCATTTTCCCCAAGAAATGCATTTTCTAGTTAGTGGGACTGCTTTAGCAGTCCCACTATTGTTATTAGTGGGAAGGCTTTAGCAGTCCCACTATTGTTATTCAATTTTATTTAGTGGGAATGCTTTAGCAGTCCCACTATTGTTATTCGATTTTATTTATTTAGTGGGAATGCTTTAGCAGTCCCACTATTGTTATTCGATTTTATTTATTAGTGGGAATGCTTTAGCAGTCCCACTATTGTTATTCGATTTTATTTATTTTTAATCTACTTAATTTTAATTTTAATTTTATTCCGTACGTTTTTTGGTTCTGCGTAACTTCTGCATACTTTCAGTTATTAAAACCATTCAACTATCAAAATGTTCATCTCTTTTAGCTGATGTGTGCTCCTTTTCAACTTTTTTTCTACCATTTATACTTTTTAAAATATTAAGCTTTTTATCACTTTTTTTTAACATTGAAGTCAATGGGAGCATGCTTGAAATTCTAAATTCTTCTTCCGCTCCCAAAAGTTTCAGCTCCTTCATACTTTCACCTAGAGACACAAAACAAACTTTAAAATATTTACAAAATATTCAGCTATCTGGATATATCTTTTCAGTTTGATATCTTTTACAGTTTTTGAGAAAGAGCTTTTTGTTTAGAGGTCATTTCAGGAAATTTTAGCCATTAATCAGAGTGTACTGTTTGTTTTGTTGACATGGTTACCAAAGCTTCTGTTATATACAGGGGGGGAGGTGGCTGAAGCATCTCAGCTCTGAATACAGAGCCCGGGGGAGGGGACAGACACACCATGTACTGATTTATAATAGAGGAATATGATGGGGCAGTTTTGATAGGGCAATTCTGATGGGGCAGTTTTGATGGGGCAGTTTTGATGGTGGCAATATGAAGGGGCAGTTTTGATGGGGCAGTTTTGATGGGACAATTTTGATGGGGCAGTTTTGATGGTGGCAATGTGATGGGGCTGTTTTGATAGGGCAATTCTGATGGGGCAGTTTTCATGGTGGCAATATGATGGGGCAGTTTTGATGGGGCAATTCTGATGGGGCAGATTTGATGGTGGCAATATGATGGGGGAGTTTTGATGGGGCAATTCTGATGGGGCAGTTTTGATGGTGGCAATATGATGGGGCAGTTTTGATGGGGTAATTCTGATGGGGCAGTTTTGATGGTGGCAATATGATGGG
Organism: Lithobates clamitans; assembly: GCA_037952925.1. NCBI lineage: Eukaryota > Metazoa > Chordata > Amphibia > Anura > Ranidae > Lithobates > Lithobates clamitans. The sequence continues at coordinate 948,909 of JBBGZY010000035.1, forward strand.
GCAGTTTTGATGGGGCAATTCTGATGGGGCAGTTTTGATGGTGGCAATATGATGGGGCAGTTTTGATGGGGGCAGTTTTCATGGTTTCAATATGACGGGGCAGTTTTGATGGGGCAATTCTGATGGGGCAGTTTTGATGGGGCAATTCTGATGGGGCAGTTTTGATGGGGCAGTTTTGATGGGGGCAGTTTTGATGGTGGCAATATGATGGGGCAGTTTTGATGGGGCAATTCTGATAGGGCAGTTTTGATGGTGGCAATATGATGGGGCAGTTTTGATGGGGCAATTCTGATGGTTCAGTTTTGATGGTGGCAATATGATTGTGCAGTTTTGATGGGGACAATTTTTATGGAGCAGTTTTAAAGGTGGCAATATGATGGGGCAGTTTTGATGGGGGCAGTTTTGATGGTGGCAATATGACGGGGCAGTTTTGATGGGGACAATTCTGATGGGGCAGTTTTGATGGGGCAATTCTGATGGGGCAGTTTTAATGGTGGCAATATGATGGGGCAGTTTTGATAGGGCAATTCTGATGGGGCAGTTTTGATGGGGCAATTCTGATGGGGCAGTTTTGATGGTGACAATATGATGGGGCAGTTTTGATAGGGCAATTCTGATGGGGCAATATGATGGGGCAGTTTTGATGGTGGCAATATGATGGGGCAGTTTTGATGGCAATATGATGGGGGCAGTTTTGCTAGTGGCCATTTTAGCAATTCAGCATTCCCACGCATTTTCCCCAAGAAATGCATTTTCTAGTTAGTGGGACTGCTTTAGCAGTCCCACTATTGTTATTAGTGGGAAGGCTTTAGCAGTCCCACTATTGTTATTCAATTTTATTTAGTGGGAATGCTTTAGCAGTCCCACTATTGTTATTCGATTTTATTTATTTAGTGGGAATGCTTTAGCAGTCCCACTATTGTTATTCGATTTTATTTATTAGTGGGAATGCTTTAGCAGTCCCACTATTGTTATTCGATTTTATTTATTTTTAATCTACTTAATTTTAATTTTAATTTTATTCCGTACGTTTTTTGGTTCTGCGTAACTTCTGCATACTTTCAGTTATTAAAACCATTCAACTATCAAAATGTTCATCTCTTTTAGCTGATGTGTGCTCCTTTTCAACTTTTTTTCTACCATTTATACTTTTTAAAATATTAAGCTTTTTATCACTTTTTTTTAACATTGAAGTCAATGGGAGCATGCTTGAAATTCTAAATTCTTCTTCCGCTCCCAAAAGTTTCAGCTCCTTCATACTTTCACCTAGAGACACAAAACAAACTTTAAAATATTTACAAAATATTCAGCTATCTGGATATATCTTTTCAGTTTGATATCTTTTACAGTTTTTGAGAAAGAGCTTTTTGTTTAGAGGTCATTTCAGGAAATTTTAGCCATTAATCAGAGTGTACTGTTTGTTTTGTTGACATGGTTACCAAAGCTTCTGTTATATACAGGGGGGGAGGTGGCTGAAGCATCTCAGCTCTGAATACAGAGCCCGGGGGAGGGGACAGACACACCATGTACTGATTTATAATAGAGGAATATGATGGGGCAGTTTTGATAGGGCAATTCTGATGGGGCAGTTTTGATGGGGCAGTTTTGATGGTGGCAATATGAAGGGGCAGTTTTGATGGGGCAGTTTTGATGGGACAATTCTGATGGGGCAGTTTTCATGGTGGCAATATGATGGGGCAGTTTTGATGGGGCAATTCTGATGGGGCAATTCTGATGGGGCAATTCTGATGGGGCAATTCTGATGGGGCAGTTTTGATGGGGCAGTTTTGATGGGGCAATTCTGATGGGGCAGTTTTGATGGTGACAATATGATGGGGCAGTTTTGATGGTGACAATATGATGGGGCAGTTTTGATGGTGGCAATATGATGGGGCAGTTTTGATGGGGCAATTCTGATGGGGCAGTTTTGATGGTGGCAATATGATGGGGCAGTTTTGATGGAGCAGTTTTGATGGGGCAATTCTGATCGGCAGTTTTGATGGGGCAATATGATGGGGCAGTTTTGATGGTGGCAATATGATGGGGCAGTTTTGATGGGGCAATTCTGATGGGGCAGTTTTGATGGTGGCAATATGATGGGGCAGTTTTGATGGGGCAGTTTTGATGGGGCAATTCTGATCGGCAGTTTTGATGGGGCAATTCTGATGGGGCAGTTTTGATGGTGGCAATATGATGGGGCTGTTTGGATGGGGCAATTCTGATGGGGCAGTTTTGATGGTGGCAATATGATGGGGCAGTTTTGATGTGGCAATATGATGAGGCAGTTTTGATGTGGCAATATAATGGGGCAGTTTTGATGGTGGCAATATGATGGGGCAGTTTTGCTGGGGGCCATTTTAGCAATTCAGCATTCCCACGCATTTTCCCCAGGAAATGCATTTTCTAGTTTGTAATTTTATTTCGTACGTTATTTGGCTCTGTGTAACTTCTGCATACTTTCAGCTATTAAAACTATTCAACTATTAAAATCTTCATCTGTTTTAGCTGTTGTGTGCTCTTTTTCAACTTTTTTTCTACCATTTATACTTTTTAAAATATTAAGCTTTAACACTTTTTTTTAACATTGAAGTCAATGGGAGCATGCTTCAGATCCTTAAAATCTTCTTCCGCTCCCAAAAGTTTCAGCTCCTTCATACTTTCACCTACAGACGCCAAACAAACTTTAAAATGTTCACAAAATATTCAGCTATCTGGCTATAGCTTTTCTGTTTGATATCTTTTACAGTTTTTGAGAAAAAGCTTTTTGTTGAGGATGTCATTTCAGGAAATCTTAGCCATTAATCAGAGTGTACTGTGTTTGTTTTGTTGCCATGGTTACCAAAGCTTCTGTTATACACAGGGGGGAGGTGGCTGGAGCATCTCAGCTCTGATTACAGAGCCCGGGGGAGGGGACAGACACTATGTACTGATTTATAATAGAGGAATATGATGGGGCAGTTTTGATGGGACAATTCTGATGGGGCAGTTTTAATAGGGCAATTCTGATGGGGCAGTTTTGATGGGGCAATTCTGATGGGGCAGTTTTGATGGGGGCAGTTTTGATGGTGACAATATGATGGGGCAGTTTTGATGGGGCAATTCTGATGGGGCAGTTTTGATGGGGACAATTTTGATGGGGCAATTCTAATGGGGCAGTTTTGATGGCAATATGATGGGGGCAGTTTTGATAGTGGCAATATGATGGGGCAGTTTTGATGGTGGTAATAAGATGGGGCAATTCTGATGGGGCAGTTTTGATGGGGCAATTCTGATAGTGGCAATATGATGGGACAATTTTGATGGGGCAGTTTTAATGGGGACAATTTTGATGGGGCAGTTTTGATGGCAGTATGATGGGGCAGTTTTGATGGCGGCCATCTTAGCAATTTAGCTATTCAGCATTCCCACGCATTTTCCCCAGGAAATGCATTTTCTAGTTGTTTTTCTTATTATTCCGTACGTTTTTTGGCTCTGCGTAACTTCTGCATACTTTCAGCTATTAAAACCATTCAACTATTAAAATGTTCGTCTCTTTTTCAACTTTTTTTCTACCATTTATACTTTAATATTAAGCTTTTTAACACTTTTTTTAACATTGAAGTCAATGGGAGCATGCTTGAAATCCTTAAATTCTTCTTCCGCTCCCAAAAGTTTCAGCTCCTTCATACTTTCAACTAGAGACACCAAACAAACTTTAAAATGTTCACAAAATATTCAGCTATCTGGCTATATCTTTTCAGTTTGATATCTTTTACAGTTTTTGAGAAAAAGCTTTTTGTTTAGAGGTCATTTCAGGAAATTTTAGCCATTAATCAGAGTGTACTGTGTTTGTTTTGTTGCCATGGTTACCAAAGCTTCTGTTATACACAAAGGGGGGAGGTGGCTGGAGCATCTCAGCTCTGATTACAGAGCCCGGGGGAGGGGACAGACACACCATGTACTGATTTATAATAGAGGAATATGATGGGGCAGTTTTGATGGGACAATTCTGATGGGGTAGTTTTGATGGTGACAATATGATGGGGCACTTTTGATGGGACAATTCTGATGGGGCAGTTTTGATGGGACAATTCTGATGGGGCATTTTTGACGGGACAATTCTGATGGGGCATTTTTGACGGGACAATTCTGATGGGGCAGTTTTGATGGGACAATTCTGATGGGGCAGTTTTGATGGGACAATTCTGATGGGGCAGTTTTGATGGGACAATTCTGATGGGGAAATTTTGATGGTGGCAATATGATGGGGCAGTTTTTATGGGGACAATTTTGATGGAGCAGTTTTAAAGGTGGCAATATGATGGGGCAGTTTTGATGGGGGCAGTTTTGATGGTGGCAATATGATGGGGCAGTTTTGGTAGGGCAATTCTGATGGGGCAGTTTTGATGGGGGCAGTTTTGATGGTGGCAATATGATGGGGCAGTTTTGATGGGGCAGTTTTGATGGGGCAATTCTGATGGGGCAGTTTTGATGGGACAATTCTGATGGGGAAATTTTGATGGTGGCAATATGATGGGGCAGTTTTTATGGGGACAATTTTGATGGAGCAGTTTTAAAGGTGGCAATATGATGGGGCAGTTTTGATGGGGGCAGTTTTGATGGTGGCAATATGATGGGGCAGTTTTGATGGGGCAATTCTGATGGGGCAATTTTGATTTTGGCAAGTTGATGAGGCAGTTTTGATGGTGGCAATATGATGGGGCAGTTTTAATGGGGACAATTTTGATGGGGCAATTCGGATGGGGCAGTTTTGATGGCAGTATGATGGGGCAGTTTTGATGGCGGCCATTTTAGCAATTTAGCTATTCAGCATTCCCACGCATTTTCCCCAGGAAATGCATTTTCTAGTTATTCTTATTATTCCGTACGTTTTTTGGCTCTGCGTAACTTCTGCATATTTTCAGCTATTAAAACCATTCAACTATTAAAATGTTCGTCTCTTTTAGCTGATGTGTGCTCTTTTTCAACTTTTTTTCTACCATTTATACTTTTTAAAATATTAAGCTTTTTAACACTTTTTTTTAACATTGAAGTCAATGGGAACATGCTTGAAATCCTTAAATTCTTCTTCCGCTCCCAAAAGTTTCAGCTCCTTCATACTTTCAACTAGAGACACCAAACAAACTTTAAAATGTTCACAAAATATTCAGCTATCTGGCTATAGCTTTTCAGTTTGATATCTTTTACAGTTTTTGAGAAAAAGCTTTTTGTTTAGAGGTCATTTCAAGAAATTTTAGCCATTAATCAGAGTGTACTGTGTTTGTTTTGTTACCATGGTTACCAAAGCTTCTGTTATACACAGGGGGGGAGGTGGCTGGAGCATCTCAGCTTTGATTACAGAGCCCGGGGGAGGGGACAGACACACCATGTACTGATTTATAATAGAGGAATATGATGGGGCAGTTTTGATAGGGCAATTCTGATGGGGCAGTTTTGATGGGGCAATTATGATGGGGCAGTTTTGATGGTGGCAATATGATGGGGCAGTTTTGATGGAACAATTCTGATGGGGCAGTTTTGATGGTGGCAATATGATGGGGTAGTTTTGATAGGGCAATTCTGATGGGGCAGTTTCATGGTGGCAATATGATGGTGCAATTCTGATGGGGCAGTTTTGATGGGGCAATTCTGATGGTGGCAATATGATGGGACAATTTTGATGGGGCAGTTTTAATGGGGACAATTTTGATGGGGCAGTTTTGATGGGGTAATTCTGAGGGGGCAGTTTTGATGGTGGCAATATGATGGGGCAGTTTTGATAGGGCAATTCTGATGGGGCAGTTTTGATGGGGCAATTCTGATGGGGCAGTTTTGATGGTGGCAATATGATGGGGCAGTTTTGATGGGGCAGTTTTGATGGTGGCAATATGATGGGGCAGTATTGATGGGGACAATTTTGATGGGGCAATTCTAATGGGGCAGTTTTGATGGCAATATGATGGGGCAGTTTTGATGGTGGTAATATGATGGGGCAATTCTGATGGGGCAGTTTTGATGGTGGCAATATGATGGGGCAGTTTTGATGGGGCAGTTCTGATGGTAGCAATATGATGGGACAATTTTGATGGAGCAATTCTGATGGGGCAGTTTTGATGGTGGCAATATGATGGGGCAGTTTTAATGGGGACAATTTTGATGGGGCAATTCTGATGGGGCAGTTTTGTTGGCAGTATGATGGGGCAGTTTTGATGGCGGCCATTTTAGCAATTTAGCATTCCCACGCATTTTCCCCAGGAAATGCATTTTCTAGTTATTCTTATTATTCCGTACGTTTTTTGGCTCTGCGTAACTTCTGCATATTTTCAGCTATTAAAACCATTCAACTATTAAAATGTTCGTCTCTTTTAGCTGTTGTGTGCTCTTTTTCAACTTTTTTTCTACCATTTATACTTTTTAAAATATTAAGCTTTTTAACACTTTTTTTTAACATTGAAGTCAATGGGAGCATGCTTGAAATCCTTAAATTCTTCTTCCGCTCCCAAAAGTTTCAGCTCCTTCATACTTTCACCTAGAGACACCAAACAAACTTTAAAATGTTCACAAAATATTAAGCTATCTGGCTATAGCTTTTCAGTTTGATATCTTTTACAGTTTTTGAGAAAAAACTTTTTGTTTAGAGGTCATTTCAGGAAATTTTAGCCATTAATCAGAGTGTACTGTGTTTGTTTTGTTGCCATGGTTACCAAAGCTTCTGTTATACACAGGGGGGGAGGTGGCTGGAGCATCTCAGCTCTGATTACAGAGCCCGGGGGAGGGGACAGACACACCATGTACTGATTTATAATAGAGGAATATGATGGGGCAGTTTTGATGGGACAATTCTGATGGGGCAGTTTTGATGGGGTAATTCTGATGGGGCAGTTTTGATGGTGGCAATATGATGGGGCAGTTTTGATGGGGTAAATCTGATGGGGCAGTTTTGATGGTGGCAATATGATGGGGCAGTTTTGATGGGGCAGCTTTGACGGTGGCAATATGATGGGGCAGTTTTGATGGGGACAATTTTTATGGAGCAGTTTTAAAGGTGGCAATATGATGGGGTAGTTTTGATGGTGGCAATATGATGGGGGCAGTTGTGATGGGGCAATTCTGATGGGGCAGTTTTGATGGTGGCAATATGACGGGACAATTTTGATGGGTCAATTCTAATGGGGCAGTTTTGATGGCAATATGGTGGGGGCAGTTTTGATGGTGGCAATATGATGGGGCAGTTTTGATGGGGCAGTTTTGATGGTGGCAATATGATGGGGCAGTTTTGATGGGGCAATTCTGATGGTGGCAATATGATGGAACAATTTTGATGGAGCAATTCTGATGGGGCAGTTTTGATGGGGGCAATATGATGGGGCAGTTTTGATGGGGCAGTTTTAATGGGGACAATTTTGATGGGGAAATTCTGATGGGGCAGTTTTGATGGCAGTATGATGGGGCAGTTTTGATGGCGGCCATTTTAGCAATTTAGCTATTCAGCATTCCCCGCATTTTCCCCAGGAAATGCATTTTCTAGTTATTCCTATTATTCCGTACGTTTTTTGGCTCTGCGTAACTTCTGCATATTTTCAGCTATTAAAACCATTCAACTATTAAAATGTTTGTGTCTTTTAGCTGATGTGTGCTCTTTTTCAACTTTTTTTCTACCATTTACACTTTTTTAAATATTAAGCTTTTTAACACTTTTTTTTAACATTGAAGTCAATGGGAGCATGCTTGAAATCCTTAAATTCTTCTTCCGCTCCCAAAAGTTTCAGCTCCTTCATACTTTCACATAGAGACACCAAACAAACTTTAAAATGTTCACAAAATATTCAGCTATCTGGCTATAGCTTTTCAGTTTGATATCTTTTACAGTTTTTGAGAAAAAGCTTTTTGTTTAGAGGTCATTTCAAGAAATTTTAGCCATTAATCAGAGTGTACTGTGTTTGTTTTGTTCCCATGGTTACCAAAGCTTCTGTTATACACAGGGGGAGAGGTGGCTGGAGCATCTCAGCTCTGATTACAGAGCCCGGGGGAGGGGACAGACACACCATGTACTGATTTATAATAGAGGAATATGATGGGGCAGTTTTGATGGGGTAATTCTGATGGGGCAGATTTGATGGTGGCAATATGATGGGGCAGTTTTGATGGGGCAATTCTGATGGGGCAGTTTTGATGGTGGCAATATGATGGGGCAGTTTTTATGGGGACAATTTTTATGGAGCAGTTTTAAAGGTGGCAATATGATGGGGCAGTTTTGATGGGGGCATTTTTGATGGTGGCAATATGATGGGGCAGTTTTGATGGGGCAATTCTGATGGGGCAGTTTTGATGGGGCAGTTCTGATGGAGCAGTTTTGATGGTGGCAATATGATGGGGCAGTTTTGATAGGGCAATTCTGATGGAGCAGTTTTGATGGTGGCAATATGATGGGGCAGTTTTGCTGGTGGCCATTTTAGCAATTCAGCATTCCCACGCATTTTCCCCAAGAAATGCATTTTCTAGTTAGTGGGACTGCTTTAGCAGTCCCACTATTGTTATTAGTGGGAAGGCTTTAGCAGTCCCACTATTGTTATTCAATTTTATTTAGTGGGAATGCTTTAGCAGTCCCACTATTGTTATTCGATTTTATTTATTTAGTGGGACTGCTTTAGCAGTCCCACTATTGTTATTCGATTTTATTTATTTTTAATCTACTTAATTTTAATTTTAAATTTTATTCCGTACGTTTTTTGGTTCTGCGTAACTTCTGCATACTTTCAGTTATTAAAACCATTCAACTATCAAAATGTTCGTCTCTTTTAGCTGATGTGTGCTCTTTTTCAACTTTTTTTCTACCATTTATACTTTTTAAAATATTAAGCTTTTTATCACTTTTTTTTAACATTGAAGTCAATGGGAGCATGCTTGAAATTCTAAATTCTTCTTCCGCTCCCAAAAGTTTCAGCTCCTTCATACTTTCACCTAGAGACACCAAACAAACTTTAAAATGTTCACAAAATATTAAGCTATCTGGCTATATCTTTTCAGTTTGATATCTTTTACAGTTTTTGAGAAAAAGCTTTTTGTTTAGAGGTCATTTCAGGAAATTTTAGCCATTAATCAGAGTGTACTGTTTGTTTTGTTGACATGGTTACCAAAGCTTCTGTTATATACAGGGGGGGAGGTGGCTGAAGCATCTCAGCTCTGAATACAGAGCCCGGGGGAGGGGACAGACACACCATGTACTGATTTATAATAGAGAAATATGATGTTTTGATAGGGCAATTCTGATGGGGCAGTTTTGATGGGGCAGTTTTGATGGTGGAAATTTTAGCCATTAATCAGAGTGTACTGTTTGTTTTGTTGACATGGTTACCAAAGCTTCTGTTATATACAGGGGGGGAGGTGGCTGAAGCATCTCAGCTCTGATTACAGAGCCCGGGGGAGGGGACAGACACTATGTACTGATTTATAATAGAGGAATATGATGGGGCAGTTTTGATGGGACAATTCTGATGGGGCAGTTTTGATGGGACAATTCTGATGGGGCAGTTTTGATGGTGGCAATATGATGGGGCAGTTTTGATAGGGCAATTCTGATGGGGCAGTTTTGATGGTGGCAATATGATGGGGCTGTTTTGATTGGGCAATTCTGATGGGGCAGTTTTGATGGTGGCAATTTTGATTGGGCAATTCTGATGGGGCAGTTTTGATTGGGCAATTCTGATGGGGCAGTTTTGATGGTGGCAATTTTTATTGGGCAATTCTGATGGGGCAGTTTTGATGGTGGCAATATGATGGGGCAGTTTTGATGGGGCAGTTTTGATGGCGGCAATATGATGGGGCAGTTTTGATGGCGGCAATATAATGGGGGCAGTTTTGCTGGGGGCCATTTTAGCAATTCAGCATTCCCACGCATTTTCCCCAGGAAATGCATTTTCTAGTTTTCTTTGCATTCCAAAATGCAAACCACCACAAAATTTTCGCCGTTTCAATTAATGTATGGAAGGGAGGCAGTTTTCCCCGCCGAAGTTCCTGTTGAAATGCCGGTTAGTTTATGTACAACTATGCTGCAAGACTGTGCTCACATACTCAAACACATGACTTTCAGTAGAGTGGACATAATTTAAGGCTGCAGGGCTTTTTTATAAATTTAGAGGCTGTTCTCTTCCTAGAGTTAGGAAGTCAATATGGCTTTATGTGCCGTTGTGCACCTGCATTTCTGTATTTTCATTACGTTTTTTTTAAAACTTTTAGGGTAATTATACGTATTTGCAATTTAGTTTTTTTATGGCTTAACAAATTACATATATATATATATATATATATATATTAGTCTTTTTTGTTAGCTTTCACAGATCATTCTCCCACATGAGACTAGTTATGTTTCTTTCATGGAGGAGAGGAAAGCTGCAATGGAGATAGTGAAAGCAGCCACGATGGAAAATATCCCCAAGTCTCAGAATAGACAAAAGGAAACCCATGATAAAAAAAAATACAGAAAAAGTATAAAACCTTAATTTATACCGTTGGGCAAGAGGTAATGCTGTTCAACAAGAGGAAACAAGGCAGGAAAGGTGGAAGGATAGAACCAGACTTCAATGGCCCTTACACAATAGAGGCAATATCTGGGAAGCTGGTCACATTGTTGAATTCTGATGGAGTTTTTCTAAAGACCAAATACAATGTTGACCACCTAAAGCCTTTCCTGAGGCCAAAAAATGAGGACAAGGAAGGTGATCATTCTATGGAGACGCCTAAAGGACACAGCATTACTAATACCGCTCAACAGAGTTATGCTGCAGAAGTACAGAAAGTGATGGTCACTATTGAGGTACAAGCAAACAGTATCTGCATAAGATATAAATATATAATTTCATGGTTTTGTTTCCCCAACATTTTGTCACGCTGTTTAACCTCCATGCAGTATATATTTTTTTTATGGTGTGTGTGTGTGTGTGTGTGTGTGTGTGTGTGTGTATATATATATACCGTATATACTCGAGTATAAGTCGAATTTTTCAGCACATTTTTTTGTGCTGAAAGTGCCCCCCTCGACTTATACTCGAGTCAAGCATTTTTCTGCAGCAAAAAATTTCATTTTCCGAACCGATTTGGGGCCCCGTATCTCAGGGCCACTTGGTGCTAGAAACCCCAAATTTGGTATGCAAACCCAGTGAACCTGGTACCACAACATATCCAAAGCTGAAGTTCCTAGCCCTAAGTGGCCCCGAGATACGGGGCCCCAAAATCGGTTCGGAAAATGTCATTCATGTCATTCTCTGCTGCAGAAAAGTGCTTGACATTTTCTGAACCGAATTTGGGGCCCCATATCTCAGGGCCACTTGGTGTTAGGAACCCCAAATTTGGTGTGCAAACCCATAACATATCCAAAGATGGGGTTCCTAGCACCAAGTGGCCCTGAGATACGGGGCCCCAAAACTGGTTCAGAAAATGTCATTCTCTGCTGCAGAAAAGTGCTTGACATTTTCTGAACTGATTTTTGGGGCCCTGTATCTCGGGGCCACTTGGTGCTAGAAACCCTAGCTTTGGAAATTGTATGGTGCTAGTTCCACTGGGTTTGCATACCAAATTTGGGGTTCTTAGCACTAAGTGGCCCCGAGATACGGGGCCCCAAATTTGGTCAACTGTGTCTATCTGCAGCAATGTCATTTCGGGACCCTTTGGGTTCAGAGACCCCAAATTTTGGCTGTAGCTAGGGGGCATCTAGGAACCCTTAACTACCGAGTTTGAAGTTCAGGGGACCTATGGCTGCAAATGGGCACAGTGAGGCATGCAAATGGGCACAGTGATGCTGCAAATGGGCATTGTTGACCCTCTTTTCCACTTAAAGTAGCTGTGCATTTCTCACCCTCGTCTTATACTCGGGTCAATAAGTTTTTCCTATTTTTTTTGTGGTAAATTAGGGCCTCGACTTATACTCGGAACGACTTATACTCGAGTATATACGGTATATATATATATATATATATATATATATATATATATATATATATATATAATCGTCAATCTTGAATTTTAAGCCCTCAATAGATACTTCACGGAATGTAGTGCGCACCATAGAAAAGAGAGGTAGTTTTAGATAGTTTGACCCCGTTGGTCATATGTTAGGTCATGCCCTGTTGGTGTGGCCTTAATAGTTTGTGGATAAAGTTGCCACTGTTTGGCATTGTTTTACTGCACTCTTGCTAGTTTGACCCCGTTGGTCATATATTTGGCCATGCCCTGTTGGTGTGGCCTTTATAGTTTGTGGTTAAAGTTTCCACTGTTTGGCATACTTTTACTGCATTCCTTTGATACACATTGGTCAATTTAGGCTTTGCCCTGCTGGTATTGCCTTTGCTATCATTTGGCCTTTCCGGCTTTTTCTAAAAATTTGCCAATCTTTGGCATTTTTTTTTTTATCCAGAGAAGACAAGAACTCACAGGAAGTTGTTGTAGGGCCTTACCCGCTGTATGTCTACTCATTTAAAACACTGCATGCAACACAGTGGCTGGGAGAGATGAGATGAGGGGAGACTACTTCACTACTGGTGAAAAGGTATTCAAGTCAAATGTGTTCTTATAGGGATTTTATTCTTTTTTTTTTAAATACAGGTAATTGACGCATACCTACATCACCTAATTAAAAACCAGCAGGCAAGTGTAAGTTCTGTGAACTATGTGTGATTGTGGTTTCTTTATTGTTCAACATGATCATTGTTAATGTCATATTAAACAGGAATCTGTCTGTCAAATTAGTGCAATTGTTGCCGGTGCGTTGTTTGATGGGCAAATAGAAAAACTTGGAAAGATGGGTTACTTATCGTGGTTAAAGCTATATGTAAGAAATGTATCACATTGATTACTAATTTTATTTAAACCATTTTGTGCAGAACATTCATCCCGAGAACATTTGGGTGTGTCCCCTAAATGTTGGAGACACTGGATTTTAGTGGTATTTATTCTAAGTTTATCTTTCTTTACTCATGTTATTGGACTTCTGTCATGTATATCGGTTTGCAAACTTATCTTTAAAGCAAAATCAGAATAGCTATGCAAAAGTCATAAAATGTATAAATCTTAATACCCAACTTGTGTAACCTCTTCATCATAACAATGGACACAATTCTAAACCAAAACATTTCTTGGTCAATCCGTGACAGGTTTCAACCAAATGTGTATATAGATATTGATCTTTAACACAATAACCTTGCAGAGTGTTTCTGTTCTATAGAGGCCAAATTGCTAATGTGAATTGTGTTTACCCAAAAATTTAACATTTATTTTAGATTTTCTGCATGAAAGAGCAGGTCATGTTTATTATGGACCCTAGGGGAGCTGAAATTACATATGCTTCCAAATTGCACAATAACTGGGGGTAAGTGTGCCTTGTGAAAAAGTAGTTTAATTAAACGATTAAAAAAATATCTCTCTCAGACAGGTTTTCTGTGGTGTTTTGTTCCTTGTGCTGGGGGAAGATGCTGCGTACACTGTTTAGGAAGAGTATTACCGAGTACACACGGGCGGGCTTTGACCGGACTGGTCCGACAGACTTACCAGCGGACTTTTGACGGACTTCCGACGGACTTTTTAACAAACGGACTTGCCTACACATAATCATACCAAAGTCCGACGGATTCGTACGTGATGACGTACAACGGACTAAAATAAGGAAGTTGATAGCCAGTAGCCAATAACTGCCCTAGCGTTGGTTTTTGTCGGTCGGACTAGCATACACACGGGCGGATTTCTGGGTCCGGCGGAGTTACGACGTAAAGATTTGAAGCATGTTCCAAATCAAAAGTCTGTCAGATTTGTGACTGGAAAAGTCAGCTGAAGGCCCGGTGAAGCCCACACACGATCGGATAGTCCACCGGATTTGGTCCGTCTGACCAGTCCGGTCGAAAAGTCCGACCGTGTGTACACTGCATAAGGCTGCAAAGGTTTCTGGTGTCCAGGAGGACTAGAAGGTGTTGCACCCTTCCTATCTTGGCCAGAACTAGTTAGTGAATGTCTGTTGTAAAGGAGCTGGCTGGATATGCTTCTCCCTTGGACAGAGTTTTAGATGGAGTCTCTGATCTTTACTTGGATATTAGTCTCCTTTTTTGTGTTCAGTAAGGGAGAGATGCAGGCAGTTGCTGTGTTTGGCTTGCACTTCCTGCATGCTCTACATATTGAATCTGAAGAGAGGGAAAAGGCAGATTTAGAGATTTACTGAAGGAGAAGCTTGGTGATGATATTTGTAGGCATTTTTGAGGAATCTATGAGTTGAGTTGTCAGTGGCTTAGAAGTCTTTTCAAACCCCTGTAGGCTGAGCTGAAGATTTCAATGAGCGGTGTGACACACTCATGAATAAGTATAAATATGCCCTAACAAAAGGCAAAGGGCCGAAGCCTGTAAGCATAAGTAGGACATGTGCCACTGTTAGAAAAAAGGAGATTCTAAATAGTAACGTCCCAAAAAAAACAAAAACAAATCGGACTTTGTAGGCATGGAAACAAAGGTGGTAAACCAACTATTGGATCCAAAAATATTTATTAAAAAAAAAACCTACAATAATTCATGAAAAGTGTTCAAAAAAGATAAAAACGTGAATCAAATGATACTATTTGTACATTGAGCCCTTATGCGTCATGCGTCAGACGCATGACACATAAGGGCTCAATGTACAAATAGTATCATTTGATTCATGTTTTTATCTTTTTTGAATACTTTTCATGAATTATTTTTTTTTTTTTTCAATAAATATTTTTGGATTCAACAATAGTTGTTTTACCTTCTCCATTGTTTCCATGCCTACAAAGTCCAATTTTTTTTTTTGGTTACTATTTAGTATCCCCTTTTTTTTTCATGTTTACGGATGTGGCGACCTGAGTGCTTCTTCTTATCTTATTATTCTATGTGCCACTGTTAATTCCCACAATCAGGAATCTGAGGATTTGATCAACTCAAATGGCTGAGTTGAGTCAGATACAAGGAATGCCCTCTCCCTATAATCTCCAGGAGATGCGTGTATTGATTTAGTTAAGGTGGGGCTCCCTAGAGAGGAAATGGATGGCAATCCTATACTAGCATTGCTTAAGCGGAAGCAAGTGGTTGGGAATGGTAGATTCACTCACATAAAATTATTCTGCTGTCCTAAAATGGTGCACTTTGCACAAATGTACCATACTGAGAACACTTGCATGTCTCTACACAAGCCTGCTATTGAGCAGGCCTGTGTTAGGAGAGACATGCAAGTTTATTAGTTGCGTTGGAAGTCTATGCCTTTTTCGGGAAAGTGTTTCAAGGCAACAGTGGGCACCCTACAATAGTTTAGCATTAACCAATGAGCAGATAGAGAAATGTGAGCTATTTTTTTGGCACAATTGTAAGGAACATATAATCTGCTTTGTCTCTTACTCTTTTCAGGTACTGAGCATCGCGAGGTGGAACATGCAGAGCAGATGACCATAGAAGATGGGAAGTGGCAGACCAGAAGAGAGCCAGAAGAAGATGTGGCTGATTTCCGGATTGTGCCCGAATTGTAGTGGACTTTCATCTGAGTGTTTCCTTATGACCAATGGGACTTTCTTTCTACAAACTGCCAAAGACATAGTTAACCCTTCTCAAAAATAATGTGGCAGCCTTCCAGGGACAACAAAACCAAAGTCTGACCACCTAGAAGATACAGGGGTCGAAAGGGAATTTTTTTCTCCCATTTACAATACGGGGGGTTTATTTCGCCCCTTCCTGGATACGTTGGGAATTCTTTGTGCTTTTATAATAATTTTTTTCCCTTTAACTAGTTTGTATAATAAAAGAGAAATGTATTTCTAATTACTGATTGAGTATGGTTATTAGGGGGGTTTTGGCTGTAATGACTTTCAATATTTATTATATCATATAATAGCGGTTTGTGTAGGAGATACCCAGCTGGGGTATTGGATTTCTTGACTAGAAAACAAAACGTATTCATAACCATGTTTGTAAAATAACAACAAATTCTGAATAACTGATTAGAAATGCAAAAGGGGGTGTTTGATTGCGGTGTAGCTCTACATGGAAGGCAATACATTTCCATGTTTTATTGACAAAGCTTTGTCTCTCAGTGTGACAGGTGAAATGACACAGTGGGTGATAGAAAGCCTCGTACACAGTTCGATTGTTGGCAGGGGGTTATCTGTTGACAGACTGTCAACAGACAATCCCCTGCCAATAAACAAAATGTGTCCTAAAATATTAACGTTGGTCCGTTACTTTTGACAATTGTCCAATTTTTGGACAAAAAATGTTGGACGACAGGCTAGTAAATGTTGATAATCTCACAAATCCATCA
This sequence comes from Lithobates clamitans, assembly GCA_037952925.1. Lineage (NCBI taxonomy): Eukaryota > Metazoa > Chordata > Amphibia > Anura > Ranidae > Lithobates > Lithobates clamitans. The sequence goes on from JBBGZY010000035.1 coordinate 965,188, forward strand.
CACAGATCGAAAGTACAAACACGCATGCTCTCTGGAACAATGCTGACCTAACACGAAATTGGCAGAAGGGGGCCAAAGGATAGCGGGGTCAGGGGGAGGGGAGAGCATAGACAATTAAAATGTAAGCTGTAACAGCATGCTATCCCACGACTCAACTCTTACTCTGCCCAGCCGAGGCTGCAATGGGCACAGTGAGGCTGCAATCAGCCTCACTGTGCCCATTGCAGTCTCACATGGGGGCACTGATGAAGTTGTTGTTAAAATTTATTGTAACATAATTCTTCATAAGACATTTACTATTTTTTTATGAGATTTATGAGGGCGTGTTTAGGGGCGGCGCAAGGTAGGGAAGGGATTGAGTGGGGCACTGGTGGCGAATAAGCCTTGAGGCCTGGCTAGTAGCGCAGTACTTGAAAATTTTAACCCTGCCCTATAGAGTTACACAGAGCTCTGAGCAATTCTTAGTACTGCGCCTTTGAGGGGTCAATAGATGTCCAGTATGTCTTATTTATGCACACAGACCAGCATATCCTCGTAATGAGATCACACATGTGTACACATGTGTGATCTCATATGTGACACTTATATGTTACTGCCGCTGTATCCATCCACCAATACATGACCGCTGTATACACCCATCCATCCTGCCGATATATGACCACTGTTTACATCAATCCATCTCACTGATATATGACCGCTGTATACATCCATCCCGCCAATATATGACCTCTGTATACATCCATCCATCCCGCAAATATATGACCGCTGTATACATCCATCCCGCCAATATATGACCGCTGTATACATCCATCCATTCTGCCAATATATGACTGCTGTATACATCCATCCATCCTGCCAATATATGATCTCTGTATACATCCATCCCACCAATATATGACCGCTGTATACATCCATCCATCCCACAGATATATGACCGCTGTATACATCCATTACACCAATATATGACCGCTGTATACATCCATCCATCCCGCCAATATATGACCTCTGCATACATCCATCCATCCAATATATGACCGCTGTATACATCCATCCATGCGGCCAATATATGACCGCTGTATATATCCATCCATCCTGCTGATATATGACCGCTGTATACACCCATCCATCCCGCCAATATATGACCGCTGTATACATTCATCCATCCTGCTGATATATGACCGCTGTATGCATCCATCCATCCCGCCAATATATGACCTCTGTATACATCCATCCTGCAAATATATGACCACTGTATACATCCATCCTGCCAATATATGACCGCTGTATACATCCATCCATCCCACCGATATATGAACGCTGTATACATCCATCCATCCCACAAATATATGACCGCTGTATACAGTACAGCCATCCATCCCACCGATATATGACCGCTGTATACATCCATTAATGTCGCCAATATATGACCGCTGTATACATCCATCCATCCCACAAATATATGACCGATTTATACATCCATCCATCCCGCAAATATATGACCGCTGTATACATCCATCCATCCATCCATCCATATATGACCGCTGTATACATTCATCCATGCCGCCAATATATGACCGCTGTATACATCCATCCCGCCAATATATGACCGCTGTATATATCCATCTATCCCACAAATATATGACCGCTGTATACATCCATCCATCCTGCCAATATATGACCGCTGTATATATCCATCTATCCCACAAATATATGACCGCTGTATACATCCATCCATCCCGGCAATATATGACCGCTGTATACATCCATCCATCCCACAAATATATGACCGATGTATACATCCATCCATCCCGCAAATATATGACCACTGTATACATCCATCCATCAATATATGACCGCTGTATACATTCATCCATGCCGCCAATATATGACCGATGTATACATCCATCCATCCAGGCAATATATGACCGCTGTATACATCCATCCCACCGATATATGACCACTGTATACATCCATCCCACAAATATAGGACCGATGTATACATCCATGCCACAAATATAGGACCGATGTATACATCCATCCCGCAAATATAGAACCGCTGTATACATCCATCCATCAATATATGACCGCTGTATACATCCATCCATGCCGCCAATATATGACCGCTGTATACATCCATCCCACAAATATATGACCGCTGTATACATCCATCCATCCCACAAATATATGATCTCTGTATACATCCATCCATCCAATATATGACCACTGTATACATCCATCCAACTGATATATGACTGCTGTATACATCCATCCCGCCAATATATGACCGCTGTATACATCCATCCATCCCGCAAATATATGACCTCTGTATACATCCATCCATCCCGCCAATATATAACCGCTGTATACATCCATCAATCCCACCAATATATGACCGCTGTATATATCCATCCATCCCGCCAATATATGACCGCTGTATACATCCATCCATCAAATATATGACCTCTGTATACATCCATCCATCCAATATATGACCGCTGTATACATCCATCCATCCCACCGATATATGACCGCTGTATACATCCATCCCGCCAATATATGACCGCTGTATACATCCTTTCATCCCGCCAATATATGACTGCTGTATACATCCATCCCACAAATATATGACCTCTGTATACATCCATCCATCCCGCAAATATATGACCTCTGTATACATCCATCCTGCAAATATATGACCTCTGTATACATCCATCCAATATATGATCGCTGTACACATCCATCCATGCCGCCAATATATGACCACTGTATACATCCATCCCACAAATATATGACCGCTGTATACATCCATCCATCCCACAAATATATGATCTCTGTATACATCCATCCAATATATGACCACTGTATACATCCATCCAACTGATATATGACTGCTGTATACATCCATCCCGCCAATATATGACCGCTGTATACATCCATCCATCCCGCAAATATATGACCTCTGTATACATCCATCCATCCCGCCAATATATAACCGCTGTATACATCCATCAATCCCACCAATATATGACCGCTGTATATATCCATCCATGCCGCCAATAGATGACCACTGTATACATCCATCCATCCCGCCAATATATGACCGCTGTATACATCCATCCATCCCACAAATATATGACCGCTGTATACATCCATCCATTCCACAAATATATGACCTTTGTATACATCCATCCAATATATGACCGCTGTATACATCCATTCATCCCGCCAATATATGACCGCTGTATACATCCATCCATCCCACAAATATATGACCTCTGTATACATCCATCCATCCCGCAATTATATGACCTCTGTATACATCCATCCATCCAATATATGACCCCTGTATACATCCATCCATCCCACCGATATATGACCGCTGTATACATCCATCCCGCCAATATATGACCGCTGTATACATCCTTTCATCCCGCCAATATATGACTGCTGTATACATCCATCCCACAAATATATGACCTCTGTATACATCCATCCCGCAAATATATGACCTCTGTATACATCCATCCTGCAAATATATGACCTCTGTATATATCCATCCAATATATGATCGCTGTACACATCCATCCATGCCGCCAATATATGACCACTGTATACATCCATCCATCCCACCAATATATGACCGCTGTATACATCCATCCATCCCACAAATATATGACCGCTGTATACATCCATCCATTCCACAAATATATGACCTCTGTATACATCCATCCAATATATGACCGCTGTATACATCCATTCATCCCGCCAATATATGACCGCTGTATACATCCATCCATCCCACAAATATATGACCTCTGTATACATCCATCCATCCCGCAATTATATGACCTCTGTATACATCCATCCATCCCACCAATATATGACCGCTGTATACATCACTTCCGGCCAATATATGACCGCTGTATACATCCATCCAGCAAATATATGACCTCTGTATACATCCATCCATCCCACCGATATATGACCTCTGTATACATCCATCCATCCCGCCAATATATGACCGCTGTATACATCCATCCATCCCACCAATATATGACCGCTGTATACATCCATCCATCCCACCAATATACGACCACTGTATACATCCATCCCGCCAATATATGACCGCTGTATACATCCATCCCACAAATATATGACCGCTGTATACATACATACATCCATCAAATATATGACCGCTGTATACATCCATCCATCCTGCCAATATATGACTGCTGTATACATCCATCCATCCCACCAATATATGACCGCTGTATATATCTATCCATCCCACAAATATATGACCGCTGTATACATCCATCCATCCCACCGATATATGACCTCTGTATACATCCATCCCGCCAATATATGACCGCTGTATACATCCATCCATCCCGTCAATATATGACCGCTGTATACATCCATCCATCCCAGCGATATATGACCTCTGTATACATCCATCCCACCGATATATGACCGCTGTATACATCCATCCCACCGATATATGACCACTGTATACATCCATCCCACCAATATATGACCTCTGTATACATCCATCCCGCCAATATATGACCGCTGTATACATCCATCCATTACGTCAATATATGACCGCTGTATACATCCATCCATCCCAGCGATATATAACCTCTGTATACATCCATCCCACCGATATATGACCGCTGTATACATCCATCCCGCCAATATATGACCGCTGTATACATCCATCCATCCCGCCAATATATGACCGCTGTATACATCCATCCATCCCACCAATATATGACCGCTGTATACATCCATCCATCCCACCTATTTATGACTGTTGTATACATCCATCCATCCCACCAATATATGACTGCTGTATACATCCATCCCGCCAATATATGACCACTGTATACATCCATCCATCCCGCAAATATATGACCGCTGTATACATCCATCCATCCCACCAATATATGACTGCTGTATACATCCATCCATCCCACAAATATATGACCGCTGTATACCACCATCCATCCAATATATGACCGCTGTATACATCCATCCATCCCGCCAATATATGACCGCTGTATACATACATCCACCCTGCCGATATATGAATCCCTGTTGCCATTCAGTGGTGAAGCGTGGTGAAGGTGTTAATCCGTTCAGTGGTGAAGGGTGGTGAAGGGTGGTGAAGGGGTTAATCCATTCAGTGGTGAAGGGTGGTGAAGGGGTTCATGCATTCAGTGGTGAAGGGTGGTGAAGGGGTTCATGCATTCAGTGGTGAAGTATTGTAATGAAATTGCCCATGAAACATGCAAATTCCGCCCTTAAACACGCCCCTTTGTAGAGTAGCACGAGCATGGTGGTGTATTAATTGTGGTGTTTTAATTGTGCAGGCGCGGGTGTATCATTCGGCTATTTTCGGCGGCTCGGAGGCTTGGTGGAGGCTTGGTAGTGCTTGGTACTGCGCAAGCGCTGGGTATGCGCAGTACAGGGTGGTCCTTATCCGCCGGGGGAACTTTCTCGGCAAGACACCGGCTTCCCGGCCCCCTTCTTAGCAACCAGCTATATACAGCATGTAAAAAAAATTTAAAAAACGCAAATCACGATAAAAACACGGTATTTGCTTTTTGGATGCAGGTCCAGTGAAATCTATTACAAGCAAAACGCTGCATTTTGCGGGAAAAAAGTCCCGGACCCTTTCCAAAAACACAGAGGCACAAAAATGCATTGATGTGAACATGTTCCATAGGAACCCATGTTAAAAAATCCCCATGCATTTCTGCAAAATGCATAAAAAAACCATTAGTGTGAATAGAGCCTAAGGCCCCTTTCACACTGGGGCGGTGGGGGCGTCTGCGGTAAAGCGGCACTATTTTTAGCGCCGCTTTACTGACGTTTTAGCGGCATTATTCGGCTGCTAGCAGGGCGGTTTTAACCTGCTAGCGGCCAAAAAGGGGTTAAATCCGCCCGCAAAACACCGCTGGATCGGCATTTTGACGGCAGTTTTACAGCGCTGCCCCATTGATTTGAATGGAGCAGCAGTGAGTTCACCGCTCCAAAAAAGCTGCTGGCAGGACTTTTTGGGATGCCCTGCCAGCACACTACTCCAGTGTGAAAGCCCTCACTGGAGTTTATGGAGCCGCTCCTTTAGGGCGTTTTTCAGGCGCTATTTTTAGTGCCGTAGCACCAAACGCCCCAGTGTGAAAGGGGCCTAAAAAAAGTCCTGCTAGCAGCATCTTTGGACCGGTGTATAAACTGCTCCTGCCCATTGAAATCAATGGGACAGCGTGGCTATACCGCCAGCAAAACGCCGCTGCAGTGGTGTTTTGCGTGCGGATTTAACCCATTTTCTGCCACTGGTGGGGGTTAAAACCGCTAGCGGTCGAATACCTCTGGTAAAGCAGCGCTAAAAATAGCGCAGTTTTAGCGCTGCCGTCCGCACCGCCCCAGTGTGAAAGGGGCCTAAGGCCCCCCTCACATGGAACACACCATAGACCTCTATGGAGGGTCGGATGTCAGTGGTGACATGTCCGCTGACATCCAACCCACTCCAATCCTAAAAAGTGTAATGGAGGAAAAACCTATTTTTCCATCCATCTGCGGATCGAATCAGGTGACGACGGACTCTACGGTCCGTCATCATCCGATCCCCCATAGAGGAGAGCGGCACTCTGACAGGTCTGTCCCTGCACAGTGTGCAGAGACAGACCTGTCATCTGCCTGCCCAGCGGGGATCGATGGAGCGATCCCCCGCTGAGCACAGCGGGCTCCGTACACGGGGTGCAAAGTCCCATCGTGTGTATGAGGCTTAAACACCAGAAATTCACTTTTCATATCTTTAAAGGTCACCATACACTTGCCAATCAGTTATATCTTCCATAAATTAGATTCAGTGCAAGAGCCGGATTGATTTTCTACAATTAGAAGTAATTCTTACAGTGCATCTTCCTATTACCGCTTTAGCCTAATGCTCTCTTTCCACTATTTCAACACCAAAGTTGCATGATTTACAATGTGCTTTTTCGGCTTGTTTTCCACTATTGCAACTTGTCATGCCACTAGGGACTGAAAAGTTGCATCACAAGTTCTACCCCATGATTTACAATGAGTACCGTTCAGATGTCTGCGACTTCAAGTCGCAGCAACTTCAAAGTAATCCCTGCACTATTTTGGTCCCACTTTGATGCGACTTGAGGTCCATAGACCTCAAAAATACACAGGCATTGCTTTAAGTTTTGGCAAAAAGTTGGGGGAAACTCGCAGCAAAAAGCATGCAACTTTGGCCTTTCAATAGTGGAAACCGAGCCTTAATGCCACGCGACTAATTCAAAACATCTGAGAAAAAGTTGCACTGAAGTTGGAACAAAGTAGTGCAAGAACTTTTTTTGGAGTTGCACCGATTAGAACGGGGGAACATTGAAATACATGTGTTTTGACTTGTCCTGCAACTTCACATGTGTCAACTCGCACAACTCGCAGTAGTGGAAAGAGCTTAAGGCCACTTGGGACTGAAAAGTTGCATCACAAGTTGTACCCCATGATTTACAATGAGTACTGTTCATATGTGTGCGACTTGCTTACGCACATGCCATATACACAGCGGGCACACATCTTTATTACAGAAATCCATAGTTGGCATGGAAATTAACCACTTGCTTACTGGGCACTTAAACCCCCTGCTGTCCTGACCAATTTTCAGTGCTGATCCATTTTGAATGACAATTGCGCGGTCATACTTAGCCAAATGTTTTTTTTTGTTTTTTTTTTAAGTTCCCACAAATAGAGCATTCTTTGGGTGGTATTTGATCACCTGTGTGTTTTTTTTTTTTGTTCAAACAAAAGAAAAGACAGATTTTTAAAAATTATTTGGTATATTTTTGGATATTTTGATATAAAATTTTGCAAACAGGTCATTTTTCTCCTGCATTGATGTACGCTGATGAGGCCGCACTGATTGGTTACACTGATACTCAGCACTACTTGGGATCACTGGTGGGCATTGATAGGTGGCACTGGAAGGGGGTACTGGTGGGCATAGATGAGGCAAGAATTGCCTCTTCGAGACCAGTGTCCCTTGCGCCTAAGCCTGTGATCAGCTTTTATCTTTATCCTCATGCTGTCAGCGTGAGAAGAAAAAATAAACAGATCGGCCCTTACTTCGATCTGTGATCACCCGAGTCTCAGTGACTACATCCTATGACATCGTCCCAGAAATTCAGGTCCACGCTGTGGCCGTCTTTTGGCTATAGCACAGACACCAAGTGGTTAATAGAAAAAAAGATGCAGATTTCTAGGACTGGCCAAAAAATAACCAGTTACACTTACCGGTAATGGTGTTTCTGGGAAGTCCTCCAGGAGGGCACCCTGAGAGATGAATGGTCCTCCTGACAGGAAACAATCAAGAAAGAGGTTAAAAACCCCGCCCCTCCCTGCAATCCTCAGTTGTGCAAAAGTATTGACCCACACCAGTGCATGAAAGTGAAACAAAAACACCTCCAATGTACCACTATGTAATAATACAAACCGGGTAGGAAGTAGGCCTGCCGTCCTTGAAGACTTCCCAGAAACACCGTTACCGGTAAGTGTAACTGGTCATTTTCTCAAGTCGTCTTCCAGGACGGCACCCTGAGAGAAGAGCAAGTAGCTCAGGCCTACCTTAGGGGGGGACAACCGCTTGCAGGACCTTTCTGCCGAAGGCTAGGTCCTGGGGTGACAGAAGTTCCACTCTGTAATGTTTCAGGAACGTGTTCTGGCTTGACCACGTTGCTGCCTTACAAATTTGATCTACCGATGCTCCGGCTCTTTCTGCCCAAGAGGTTGCCAGAGACCTTGTAGAGTGAGCCTTAAGATTAGTTGGAGCCGTCTGACCTGAAAGCTCATAAGCTATGGCAATAGCCTGTCTAATCCATCTAGCAATGGACGTTCTAGAGGCCTGTTCGCCTCTTCGAACTCCACAAAAACTGACCAACAGATGCTGAGATTTCCTGAACTCTAACCTTTTCTAAGTAAAGCAGTAAACATCTCCTGACATCTAACGTATGGAAGGCCCTTTCCTTCTCGTTCTGTGGATTGAGATAGAAGGAGGGTAAAATTTTTCTTGTGACCTATGGAAGCGTGAAGCCACCTTGGGAAGGTACAAAGGGTCCTGCCTGAGAATAATTCTATCTTCTAACAGACGGAAAAAGGGCTCCTTCATAGAAAGAGCATGCAAATCGCCCACCCTTCTGGCTGTGGTAACCGCCAGAAGGAAGGCGGTTTAAAAGAAATCAGTCTAACTGAAGATTGAGCCAACGGCTCAAAAGGTGCCCTGGTCAGGGCTTCCAAGACTAAAGATAAATCCCACGGTGGAAATTCCTTCATTTGCAACGGGGAAAGTCTCTCTCTAGCCGACAAGAATCTCTTAATTAAAGGACCTAGAGCTAATTTAATATCCAGAAAACTAGACAAAGCCGCCACCTGAACCTTCAGAGTCTTGGTAGCTAAACCTCGGTCTATGCCCTCCTGTAGGAAGTCTAAGACCCTAGCATAAATGCGCCTTGTTACAGGCTTTCTACTCAGTAACAGGGTGTCAATCACTCTGAACACCCCTTGTTACGCAGGCTCTCCCTTTCAACAGCCAGGCTGTCAACCTGAAGAAACCGGGGTTTGGATGGTAAAGAGGGCCTTGAAGCAGAAGATACTGACGTTCTGGAAGCTGCACCAGAGGTAAAACCGCCCAGTTCCACAGCGAGGGAGACCTGGACCTCTTGGGCCACCAAGGGGCGATTAATATTACACTGCCCCTGGCCCAACTTAATCTTTGAAGGATCCTCGGAATCAGGGCTAAGGGGGGAAAGCATAAGCTAGACTGAAATCCCAGTCCTGACCCAATGCGTCCACCCCCTCGGATCCCCGTTCCCTGCAGAGGGAAAAGAATCTCTTGACTCTCCTGTTTTCTCTGCGAGCAAAGAGATCTATCTCCGGTGTGCCTAGCTGTTGACAGATCATTGAGAAAACTTCGGGATTCAGCTTCCATTCTCCCTGTTGTACTGTCTGACGACTGAGGAAATCCGCTTTTATGTTGAAAACTCCCCTTATGTGCACTGCAGAGATGGACGGTATCCTTTGTTCTGCCCATTCTAGAATCTCCTGTGTCAAACTCATTAGGGAAAGCAACCGTGTACCCCCCTGACAGTTCAGAAAGGCCACCGTGGTGGAATTGTGGGAGAGAATCTGAACCTCTCTCCCCCGATCCTGCTCTCGAAGGCTACTAGCGCCTCCCTGACAGCTAACAATTCCCAGAGATTGGAAGACGCAGTTCTCGGTCGTATGTCCCACACACCCTGAGCTTGAAGTTCTTCTAGATGGGCCCCCCATCCCCACGAGCTTGCATCGGTCATTATTCTGACCGGCTGGAGCTGGAACCAAAGATGACCTGCCCCCAACCTTTGGGGGTTGAGCCACCAAAGTAAGGAATTTCTTATTCCTTGAGGGATGGCAACCAGAGTATCCAGGGATTCCTTCTTTCCATCCCATGAGGATAGAAGGAAGTTTTGCAGGGGTCTTGAGTGGAGCTGGGCCCAAGGTACTGCCGGAATACATGAAGTCATGAGACCTAGAATCCTCATGATCACTCTTCTGGACACTCCCCCTTGGTGCCGGATTGAAGACACTGAAGCAATCAGTGCTTCTATTTTCTCCTGTGGGAGGATCAGTTTCTGCCCTACCAAGTCCACCCACAGGCCCAGGTAGAGCTTGGTCTGAGAAGCGATCAGAGAGGATTTCTCATGACTTATCAACCATCCCAGGGACTCCAAGGTGGATATTACCTTGTCCAGATCCCGGAGAAGGGATTCCCTGGAAAGGTTGTAGACCAACAGGTCGTCTAAATATGGTATCAGGGAGATCCCCTCAAGGTGCAGGTAGGAGATGACCTCTGCAAGGATCTTAAATACCCTTGGACTGGCCCCCGCCCAAAGGGTAGAGCCTGGAACTGCCAGTGCTGGGTACCCTGATCTGTGCGAATAGCAAAGCGAAGGAATACCTGGTGTTGCGGTAGAATGGGAATATGCAGATATGCATCCTTCAGGTCTATGGTAGCCATGAAAACTTCCTTTAACAGAAGTTTTGACCGTGTAGACCGATTCCATGCAAAATCTTTTGTATCGCAGGAAGGTATTTAATTTCTTTAGATTCAGGATTAACCTGAATTTCCCGGACTGTTTGGGAACAAAGACGTGGGAATAAAAACCCTTTCCTTGCTGATCCGCCTGAACTGGGAGAATGACTCTGACTCGCCAACTGCTCGATATTTTCCATGAGTCCTATGGCCTTTGGTTTTTCTCTGGGTAGAAAGGTCAGTATAAATGTCTGTGGAGGCCTGGAGGCAAACTCTAGCCTGTAGCCTTCTCTTATCCATTGAAGGACCAGAGGGCTCCGGGCTATCTGTTCCCACTGAGGGATAAATTGTGCTAGCCTCCCACCCACCTTGGTGCTGGCGTCACTTAGAATCCTTGTCTGCGACTTTGGGGCCAGAGAACAGGAGAGCTCCTTTCTGTTTGGCTTTCCCAATACCCCATTTCTTTCCTTCCTTACGGTCCTTAAACCGGTTGTTGACCTGGGGGCCTCGAAAAAAAATTCTTGGCCTTTTTAGGTTTAACCGGAAATTTCTTTCCCTTCTCCGTAGATCTGGAGAGGGTCTGGTCCAATCCTGTACCAAACAGGAGAGACCCCTCAAAAGGAAGGCCGCATAACCTAGACTTAGAGGTGTAGTCCCCATCCCAGGTCTTAACCCATATTGCTCTTCTGGCAGAACTGAGAAGAGCTGCTGTCTTAGCTGAAGTCCGCACCGACTCCACTGCAGCATCCACAAGAAAGGCTACCAATTACCTCCAGGGAATCCAAAAGATCTTTGGACTTGGAAGTACTCGCCACATGATCTGTCAATTTATTATGCCACATGTTAGTATTTCTAGCTATACAAGCTGAAACTAAAGCCGGACTTAATGTAGCCGCATTGGCCTCCCAGGCCCTGCGTAAAAGAGTTTCTGACCTACGGTCCATTTGGTCCCGAATGTTACCTGCGTCTTCAAAAGACAAGTCAGATTGTTTAGACAACTGGGCCAGAGATGCATCCAGCTTGGGAAGTTTAAAAAACTTCTCCTGCTCCTCTTCCTTAAACGGACACCTGCGTTTCCAGGTTTTAAACTTCTAAATTAATTTTCTGGCTCCTTCCATTCTCTTAAAACAATGTTTTTCAGAGACTGGCGGATAGGTAACACTTTGGACTGCGCTTTAGACAACCCCTGATACAGCCTATCCTGTACAGAAGTCTGTGCCTCTGGCTCCTGGATCTCCTCAGAAGCATAAATAGCTCCTAGGAGGCCCTCCATATCATCCGTAGAGAAGATATGTCGGCCTGGTCTGGAATGTCCCTCTTCCTCCTGGCTATCCTCTGCGTCTTCCCCCCTTCTTGAAGGAGACAAGGGTCTTCCACCTCCTCCTCCTCCGAATCCTGAGAAGATGGCGGTTTCTGCGGAACGGTGCTTACCTGTCTAACACTAGAAAAGGCACTTTCCTGGGAGGATGAGCCTTCTCTGCTATCCTGCCTAGTACTGAGGCTAGCCTGAAAGGCTTTAAGTGCGGACAGCATTTCAGATTGTACTGAGAGAAAATCCCTCATAACTTCTGAAGTCTCCTTCCCTGACAATTTGTGGTTGCATTTGTAACAGAACGGCTTGGTGTGCTCTGCAGCTAGTTTATCATTGCAGTACCCACACCTCTTAGTTCGGGAAGGATTTTTGGGTCTTGGTCTACTGGCAACACTCTGGGTTTCTGTGTCTGCAAAAAGAAGAAGCCCGTTTAGCTAGTAAAAATAAAACAGAGATCTCTTATGAGGGTAAGGCTAGAGGCCCACCCCCTCCCTTATCTCCTCCAGCCTGGTAGACTCACCCCCGGTGGCCTCCACAATAGCTGTAGACTCCTCCTGCTCCATTGCAGCCAGTGAGTAGTGGACGCCTGCTCCTTGCCTAGTGATGCTGCCTCTGCCGTCCGGGACTACCCCCCTTTTAAAGCTGGTGCCTGTAGTCCTTGTGCTGGCTTCTGGTTCCTCATGGCGCTCCGAACGCCACCGACGAGGTCTCGGGCCAGCGCGCTCTAGTGTCCGGGCCGCTGTGACGTCATTCCCTCCCGGAAGGATCCACCGCAAAATGACGCCGAACACACACACGGCCGCCGGCGCTGAGGCGGCCAGGAGACCCAGCTACACTTGCATCTTGCAGAAAAAATGGCAGATCTGGCAAATCCTCTCCTAAAACAGTCAGGTAAGGAGAGGGGGGAGCAGGAAAATGGTCCCTGGAGTTCTGGAGACTCACAGTGCCCAGGGTCCTCCAGTTCTCATGGGGAGCTCTTCATTGCCCCCCTGAGAAATAGGGGAAACGAACCCCCCGGGAAGGGCAAGCCCTACCAGACCCAAAGGTTTTCCAAAAACCTGCAGTCTGGCACCCAGGGGGAGACTTCCAGTCCACGGCCTTAGGTCTATTAGAAAAAAAAAAAAAAAACTGTTTCGCTGTGGGGAAACACAATCAAAAACTGAGGAGTGCAGGGAGGGGTGGGGTTTTTAACCTCTTTCTTGATTGCGTTTCCTGTCAGGAGGACCAGTCATCTCTCAGGGTGCCGTCCTGGAAGACGACTTGAGAAATAATGTTTAGAGCAGGGGTCTTCAAACTGCGGCCATCCAGGTGTTCAGGAACTACAATTTCCATCATGCCTAGTCATGTCTGCGAATGTCAGAGTTTTACAATGCCTCATGGGATGTGTAGTTCTGCAACAGCTGGAGGGCTGTAGTTTGAGGATTCCTGGTTTAGAGTCAAAGGCAACTGATGACTTTCTATTAAAGGTCTAAATGGGCCATTAACATGCATCACAATTGAACTTAGGAATGTGTCTTTGCAAAGTTAAACTCATTAAAATCCTTTCTTATTTTTGCTTGGGGATAGACAGAGGGATTATGAGTTTTGGGGGATGTCTACACCCCTGATAGGGTGAAGACACCTACCAAATTTTGCCAATTTCGCATTCAAAATTAGTCACTTCCTGTCACATAGCCAAACAGGAAGTGAGGGTAAAACCCTACCAATGTATGTACTTGGGGACACACAGGACAATCTAAATAGTTTCCCCATTCGGGAAATTGCACTCTAGCATTTTGCCATGTACATCCCAAATTATGTATCTTGGGGTTTATTTACTAAAAGGTAAATCTACTTTGTACCACAAGTGCACTTAGAAGTTCAGTTGTTGGAGATCCGAGGGGGACATGCAAGGAAAAGAAAAAAAACAGCATCTTTGCCTCTACATGATTGGATGATAAAATCACCAGTGCTACCCTTCTGATTTTCATCAACAACACTTGTATTGCAGAAAGGATTTGCATTTAATAAACCCCAAAATACCTAATAATTTGGGGTGTACATAACAAAGTGCTAGAGTGCAATTTGCATAATGGGGGCACTAGTTAGATTGACCTGTGTGTCCCCAAGGAAAGATTAGGGTTTTACTCTCATTTCCTGTTTGGCTATGACAGGAAGTGAAGCCAATTTGAAGAAAAGGAACAAAGCCCAACCTTTAAAAAAATAAAAATCTTGATTTCCCTCAAATGTCCACAATTGGAAAAGTATTGGCTTCAGCTTGATTTTAGTTCAGTGCTCTAAATCAGTGCTTCTCAACCCTGTCCTCAAGTACCCCCCAACAGGCCATGTTTGCAGGTTTTCCTTCATCTTGCACAGGTGCTTTAAATCAAAGTCAATGGCTTTGTATTTTGGACAGCTATTTTAGAGAAGATAAAATTTCCTAAACATGTCCTGTCAGGGGGGTACTTGAGGACTGAGGCTGAAAACCACTGCTCAAAAAGAAAATTCAATACTTACCACTCTTAAATGTTACTTTCCTGGTCACTATCCATGGCAGCATAAGCACAATCCATGCATGTGCTGCCATGAAGGCATCAGGAAAGTAACTTAAAACTAAAAAAGAAAAAAAAGAAAAAGGGATTTGTCCAAGACATGCCAATCAGCCTAGTTAAGCTGTAGCTGGGAAATCCGATGCATGAAAAGAACACATAAAACAAAGAATTTGAAACCATTTTATTGGTCCAAAAAAAAAAAAAAAAAAAAAAAGCACGACTTGGAAAAGAAGCAAGGAAAGCAAAATACACACATGTATGTTAATTTGAGACACTAACAGAATAGGTTTGAACCTTTTGCAGTGTAAATTAACAGGAGTTAAAAGGAGTGCACCCACAAATGGACATCTATTAAGGATTAAGGCTATGTTTCCACTAGTGCATCCCCAAAGTTGCGCGATTTACACTGCGACTTTGCAATGCGATTTGTGGTGCGTTTTGTTGCGACTTTAAATACGACTTTGTGCGACTTGGATGTTCTGCGATTTAGCCATAGTGATGTAATTCCTTATCCTGCTTACTTATTTCCCCTTCCTCTTTCGTTGTCACGTGTTGTATGTTTGTTAGCAAACATGTTGGCTATGCAATATGCTAGGTCAGCAGTCATTTTGGCTGCTGTAGCAGCATTTATAGATGAAGAGGAGGATAACGGGAGGAGGAGAAGGCATAGGTTTTGGATCCATCCCATCATCGCCCAAAGGGAAGTGAGAGGCCAGTTTGGGGTCCTTTACAACGACCTCCGGGCTCATGAAGACAAATTCTTCAACTACACAAGGATGTCAATTAGAAGGTGAGAACATTTTTGGATGTCAACTTGCAAATGCTGCCAGATATATTTAGGAAAATGTGTATATGCCTGGTCATTATGACTCTTTTTAATAGTTAGAAGTGTTAACTATAACCTGTTCAAATTGTTATAATAATGGAACTCGATTTGTAAATGTTTTATTTTCACATGGTCAATGTAAATAATAGCCATATTTTATCTCTTTACAGTTTTGATGAATTGTTGGCTTTGCTCTCTAGCCATCTAGAGCGACAAAACACAAGTTTGCGAAGGAGTATTCCAGCTGTAGAAAGGCTCATTATAACATTGAGGTAACTTTTCATACCTACTTTTTCTTCTATGTGGCATTTGGATATCCACAGCATTCTTTCATCCTCTTTACATGAAGTAAACCAAAGAATACTAGCATGTAATTGTGCGTGAGATTGTTTTTACAATATTAACTTTGCCTTTACATCACCAGTGTCTTTCTCCTGATCCTCTTCCTTCACTTCCTCAGGCACCTCCTTCCTAGCTCATTTTTTTTTTAGTTTATTGAAGTAGCTTAGTGTAAATATGTATCATTATAATAAACTGTATGTACTTTTCCATTTTAGGTACCTGGCAACTGGACATTCCTTTGCAAGTTTGCATCATGAGTTTTTGGTTGGCAAAACTACTGTCAGCAATATTGTCCACGATACATGCAGAGACATCTGGAATGTCCTTAGGGATTTGGTCCTGAAGAAGCCCACTTGCGAAGATTGGTGCAAGATCGCTGAAGTTTTTTGGGATCGTTGCAATTTCCCGAATTGTCTCGGGGCAATTGACGGAAAACATATGAGGGTAGTGATGCCCATCGGCAGTGGAACCAAATACTTTAACTACAAAAAATATTTTTCTTTTGTATTACTAGCAGGGTCTGATGCCAATTATTGTTTTACCTATATAGACATAGGATCATATGGCAACAGCTCAGACTCCAGTATTTTCCAAAGATCATCGTTTGGAAGAATGTTGCGGGAAAATGGTCTGGACCTGCCACAGGACTGTCCGTTGCCAGGAACAAATGGGCCGCCAATGCCATTTGTGCATGTTGGGGATGAGGCATTTTGCTCTCAGTGAGCATCTATTAAGGCCTTATTCCAATAGGTGTCTGAGTGAAGAGAAGCAAATCTTTAATTACCGGTTAACGAGGGCAAGACAAGTGGTAGAATGTTCATTTGGCATTTTAGTCAACAAGTGGCGTTTGCTACATACACCGATTAATTTAAAACTTGAGAATGCAATATCTGCAGTAAAAGCAGCATGTGTGCTTCATAATTTTGTTTGAATTCATGATGGCTAACTTTTTGAAGATTCCCTCATGCACGATCTGGAAGGTGCACAATGGAGTGCCAGTAGGGGCACCACCAATGGTGCCACTGTGCGTGAGGGATTCTCGTCTTATTTTATGTCTGCTGCTGGTTCTGTCCCCTGGCAGCAGGATGCCATTGCATAATGTAATTCATGCATTTTATTGTAATATTATTTAAATGTCTGTTATGTTTCATTGCATCCAAATGCAGAACAGGTCTTGAACACAAATTCTAAAAAAGGATAAGCAGAAAATGCATAATGTAACCAGAATAATATTTATTTTCCAGATTTTTGTGCAAGAATGCACCAAAAATGTTTTTTTAGGTTTTTGGTGAACTACACCATTTTCTTTTACTTTTTAACAAGCACAACAAATATTAAAATCATAAAAGATTTCACTTTCAAAAACACAAAAATAAAAGTCATAAAAAAAAATATATAATCTGAATCTTTTTTACAAGACAAATCTTTTTTCAAAAAGGAAAAGATAAAGAAAGAACTTCCATGAACTGAAAAATTCTACAGTTGTTGTTTTGGCCTCCACAACCAACCAAAAAATATAGAACAAGTGTTAAACCCACATAAAAATTTTTAGAAAATTACAATTGCTCGTATGTTTTGTTTTCATTGGTCCCGGAAACTGAACTATTGGTTGGTCCAGGGTAATATTTCCTTTCCAGAAAAGGCGGAACCTGACTGGGTGTAGGCTGCCTAAGTTGGTGAGTGGTTGGGGGGCCAAGGGTGGAGGTAGAGGGGGCAGGAATTGGATGCAACATGCGTGGCCTTGAGGGATTCAGCATATTACCATACTGGTCACAGTATGGACGGTTTATTGGTGGAGCATACTGTGTACTGCTGCCAAACCCTGTGTGCTGTCTTTCCAGCTTGCTTGGGTTCTGAAATACAAATCACAGATTTGTAAAGTAAGCATTACAATTTGATATGTACAATTCGTAACATATGCCTGCTGATAACTTACTCTCGCATTTCCAACACTGGTTTTAAAAAATCCAGATCCCCGGCATGGGCATATGGGGCTAATCTTTGAGCCGGAACCACTCCTTCCTTTTAATTTTCGTAAGTACCGATTGTAGCAGTCTTTGAGACTTCTCCATCGAGTTTGTAATGAGTGCACTACAAAATATAAAGCAAAAAATAAATTAACAAAAAAAAAAATTAACTGCCTATAGGTCATTAATTTGCTAGGCTGCATAATTGATATGGATGGTGTTAAAAGAACCGCTAAATATATTAACCATGACACCTACATAATTGGACATGTGCTGGAGGATGTTGACAGGGCCATCTTATTAGGATCGTGGTCAAATATTATTTGTTGTCCCACACACACACACACACAGATTTACTTTCCTGCAGCCACAGGTTACACGAAAGTAACTATATAAATTCCACCATCAACACAGATAGTGTTGACAAGGGATTCCCTCCTGCCAAACCATTGTGATCTCCTGGCAGGAGAAGCGGTCCCCACCAAGAAAACACAGTGCACATTGTTAACACACCCATTGGTTTCAGAATATTTAAATAGGTGCAAGGCACAAAGTGCTAAGCAGCATATATCAAACACTTACTTTTTGAAGAACGTTCTGTGGCTGATAAAGAGTCCCAGGTCTCATAATATATGCGAGCCACTTCCAACCATGCTCTCTCCTTCTTTGCATGATCTTTGTAACCTGCATCTCTGAGGTCATATATTGCCGGACGTTGTCTGACAAGCCTAATAATTTCCTCATTGTCATGCACTTGTCGCTTGTTTTTTCTAGCCCTAGGCATGCTTCCTGCTGTCTTCCACACTCACAGACATCAATATAGGAAGTGATGTATTTGGGAGGAGCAGAGATAATGTGCTTCCGTAGACTTCTGTGGAAGTCGCAACAAAGTCGCGGTGTCAGACATGTACATACAACTGCATTGCGACTTAATAAGTTGCAGTAGTGGAAACAGAGCCTAAAACATTAGGCACAACATCTTGAGAAAGAATTTTAAAAATAAGGCAGCACAGACAGTTAAATCAAAGTAAATGAAAAACAAAAATTGCCAACATAAAAAAGATTTCATGGTAAAATAACCACCACCCAAAAAAAAAAAAAAGCAAACCAAAGTAACAAATAAATTGCATAAAAACACATCTGTTTTGCAACAACATAACAAACAAAATACAAATAGAAAATACATGTGTTAGAAACTCGATAAGGACACCCAAATGTACTTTTTTTTTTTAAATTCCACTTCAGAAAACTCTCGAGAGACTATTCAGCTTGACGCTCATTCACTGTCTCCAACAAGGTCTTGCATCATTGTGGAAAAAACTTAATTTTTAATCAACACTCTCCATTTTTTAAATTTCCAGATGCCTTCAGCATCCACACCCTTTTTATCCAACACGAAAAAAAAAGTATAGCTTGCTTAGCCATAATCCTATACATTGTTTACTAACGAAACATTTTTATATACATACAAGTTGCGTGCATTCCACAACACCTCCTTTAATGTACATAGCACTAACCACAATACTCTGTGTATCTTTTTCCAGTTTCCCCAAGCCATACATTATAATTTTCCACTCACTCACCTTCACTCCTGTTATTTCTTTCACCAGATCTTGACTCTTATTGATCACATCTTTCGCTACACCACACCCCCAGAACACATGCTCACTGTCTTCTACAGCCCCACAATTAATTCTCGGACAAATATTAGACACACGCGAATCCCTCCTTTTCATAAATAGCCTCGTACCTAGACAGTCATGCAAACTCATCCATACTGTCTCTGCACATTTGTCACCCCATATATACTCATTTTCTTTCATACTTCCCCAGCCACTGATGCATTAACTCCCCTAAGGTTACACACATATTCCTTCTCTATCAACCATTTTCTCACCTTCACTTTATCCCTCTCCCCTTCTCCTAAATCTGCCAACTTAAACTCTACCCTAAACTTTTCCAACACCCAGTAGTCGCGTGCCACCACGTAAGCCACTGGTATCCTTGAATCCCTTCCCAACCACCCCCATCTCCTAAACAACCACCCACCTGAAAAAGCTATCATCCTAGCACACACTCCACCATTCCTCAAAACGTTCACCACACAGAACCAATAATGCATCAACAAAAACACTCACATTCGGAAAACTCAACCCACCATTACATTCACGCCTACACACATTCTCTCTTAACTCCATTTTCGACCCCCATAAAAAGGTAAACAATAATTTATTAATTTTCCTCAATCTTATCTCCCCAGGAGGGAAGATATTACTTGTATACAAAATTAAAGGTAAGATTACTGCCTTGACTACTAAAACTTTCCCATAAATCGACAATTTTCTTAGACACCAAAACCTCAACTTCTTGGCTGTCTTTTCTCCCACTTCATTCCAGCACACTTCCCCTTTCATTCCATAGTCAAATACAATACCCAAAATACTCACTCCATCCTCAACCTTCCCAATCTGATCATCCACACATTCCACTTGTCTTCCATACACGCCCAAACTACACTTATTCCAATTCACACTCATTCCCGCACATACACAAAAAAATTGACAAAAGTAACCTCACCCTTCTTACGCCCACTGCCGACTGACACACTGCCACCACATCATCCATATAACCTAAACATTTCACGATTTTCCCCCCACTCCCAGGCACCAAAAAGGCCCTCACCACCTTATCCCTCTGTATCATCCAACAGTGGATCAATAAAACAAATAAAGAGAATAGGGGGCAGGGGGCACCCCTGTCTCATCCCAGATTTAACCAAAAAAGCCCGCCTCAAACTCCCATTAACCAGAACCCGACTACTGATCTCCCAATACAACCCTTTTATTATATTAATGAGCAGCTGTGGTATACCCATCCGCTTCAAAACCTCCCACAAAAACCCATGATTTGCTTTATTGTATGCCTTCTCAAGGTCAAATGATGTCAGGATAATCTAACTATTCCTATCTTTACAGAAATTAATTATATCCCTAACTAAAATTAAATTCTCCGAGATCATTCAACCCGGCACTGCACTGGCCTGCATCTCGCTAACCATCCTACTAATGACCTTAGATAATCTCCTCACCACCATCTTTGCAAAGACCTTGTAGTCTGAATTTAGTAAAGGAGATAGGCCTCCAATTTCGAATATCCATCTTATCCCCCTTCTTATAAATTAATACCACTACCCCCTCTCTCAGATTCGGATATAATGCCTTCCCTCATCATGTAACTAAATACCTCAACCCCATCCCGCTTAATATCCCAAAACAATTTAAAAAACTCACTTGGTAAGCCATCCCCTCCCGGGGTTTTATTCGCCCTCATGCTTGCCACAGCTTCCCACACCTCATCCTCATTCACTGCTTTCTGCAAAAAAACCTTATCCTCATCTAAATTATCCTCTACCATATCAAACATTCTAGTATCTGACTCATCAACACACACTCCCTCATACAATCGTTCATAAAATTTAGTCACGCATTGCAGCACATTTTCTCCCTTACATTCCCTACCTTCTTCATCATACACACCCTCAAACACTCCTTTTTCCTTACAAACCTTCTTGAAAAATAACCTAGAACATTTTTCATCCTGCTCCAGGTGTTCAACTCTCGCTTGAAAAATAATTTGTTTTCCTCTTTCAGTTAATACCTCTTTAATCCTCTTCCTAACATGGTCTATTTCATCGGCCATGTCATAGCCCATATTTCTAAATGAATATAATGTAGCCAACCGGACTTAACCGAGAATATCTCCTTTTCTCACTGCTACTTTTATCCCTACTCTTTTTTTGAAAAAAGAATTTAATTTTCCTTTTGACCCAATCCCACCACCCCAAAATATTACTAAAATCTTTTTTCCTATTAACCCATCTACTATATACCTTACTAAAATGGGCTTTGACATTCTCATCCTGCAACAATAAACTATTTAAACTCCATACCCCTAAACCAAACTTAATACTATCTCCCATACTCAAATCAACATACACTGCCACATGGTCTGAAAAAATTACTGGCCTGTATTTAACATTAGCACATTTGAACGCATCAGAAAACAAACATAAATCAATTCTGGATTTGGTGCGCCCACACTCCGAAAAAAAAAGTGAAATATGGATCCACCAAACCCAGAACAGTATGAGCATCATTGAGATGCAAGTCCTGAATTACCCAATTCAGTATAGTGCTACCTACATCTAACTTAGTCTCCGCTACTCCTATTCGATCTTTCACAAATTGGATTGTATTAAAATCACCCATTATCACACTAGGTCTCCTTCCCACTGCATGTAACTTCAAAAAACTCAAGAAGTTTCTGGCTATTCACAGGAGCATATAAATGAAAAAGCCTAAACTTCTGGTTAAACAAAATTAAATCTGCCATAATTAATCTTCCTGGCACTAACACAACATGAGACATAATGTGAATATTCCTATTTGTAATGATAATGCCTACCTCAGCATTCCTATTTTCCCCAACTGCCGACCATATGTAATCCACCACCCACTCCGGAGGCTTGGGAAGTCGATTAAAAAAACACTCCTGTAGACAGATGATGTCTCCTCCATTGACCTTCAAGTCCTCAAGAACAGCACACTGTCTAGCAGGAGACCCAAAACCCCTCACATTGAGGGACACCAGCTTGATGCTCATTCACATGAAGATGTGCATCATTCACCCCCAGACCTATCACTTAAGCCAGAAAACTGATATACATTCCTTAGGGACATAACGCTTTCATCATCCAAAAACTCCTGACTAGGCGACAATGTGGCCGGCTGAAAAATTCCTCCTATTCCTCCTCCTCCTCCTTCTAAACAGGTGAACAACCAATGGTTTCTCCTCCATAGTATACAAGGGTTCCACTATGAAAGGCCTTATAGACTCATGGTTAGTTTTCTCCAATTCCTTACACTTCTCAATAACTCCCATACAAAAATTGCTATGCACAAAAGAAACATCATAGTACCTTGGTGCTGCATGGTCCTGGATACAATAGATGTGACATGGTTCCACTGCAACTGTTTTCTCCAGCAAATCCTGAACAAGGAACTCCAAACTCACTTTATGCAGATGACCAGGCATAACCTGAAACCGCAGGGTGTTCTGAATCCCCTTTCGCTCCATTGCACTCAGCAAAGAAAAATTCAGACCATCACACAATCTTGGCTCTTTTCAGGGCAAAGTAAAGATTGCTATCTGCAAGCTTTATATAACATAGGTTTGTCTGCTAATGAGGCAATTGCAAACACATGGACAGTCCATTAAACACACAAAATGCAAGTTCACCCAATGTAGAGAGAACTTCAAAGTGGGTACACCTGTTAAGGATGTCCTTAAATTATTAACCCAAAAAACACACTCTGAGCATGCCTAGAAACATCCAAGTGCTGTTCACACACAAAAAGCACCACCAAAAAAAAACAAAGTCCCTGAGCATGCTCAGAACAACCCAAATGCAGCTAGCAGAAAATAAGCCACCCCACTGTCCAAAATTAAGCACATCATCCAGCATGCACCAAAATTACAGATGGGACAAAACACCCCCCAGTCCAGAGGGGCAACTATAGAGCCTAACATGTGCAAAAGTTATACAACAAATACCATTGCAGTCTAAGGTAACTGACTTGGCAATTTTACTAGTCCCCACTTGGCTGGCTTATCTTCTAGTTATTGGCCTTAAAATGAGTATGGGGCCCAGGTCCCACCCTAAGGGACATATATCAATGTCACCAATTGGACAACCCCAAAAACGAAACAAGGAGAAATGCCTTTAAATATGCCAAATTCCTAAGGGCCAGTTCACACCAATGCAGTCCAGTGCATATTTTATGCATCAAAAATGCATGGAAATTCAGTTATATGGTGTGCAATGGCATAGTTCACACCAGTGCTTGCCGTTCCAGTGCGTTCCAGTTCAAGAAAAAAAAAGTAGAACATGCTGCATTTTTTCTGCACTGCACTGTATTATAAAGCTGTAAAACGCATCAAAAACGCAATGGAACGCACTTGTCCTTATTTAAGTTTAAGAAAAAAGAGGGGTGAAAAAAAGCAATGGACTGCATCAAAAACGCACCAAAAACGCACTGGAACGCATCAAAAACGTGCATGCAGAAAAGCACCTGGAACGCGTCTGGACTGCGTTTCTATGATGTGAACTGGCCCTAAGGGCCCTAAGGGCAAGATCACACCATAGAAACGCAGTCCGGACGCGTTCCAGGTGCTTTTCTGCATGCGCGTTTTTTATGCGTTCCAGTGCGTTTTTGGTGCATTTTTGATGCAGTCCAGTGCTTCCCCCCCTCTTTTTACTTAACCTTAAGGTCTGATTCATATCTATGCATTTTTAGTGCTTTTTGCATTTTGGAGATCTGCACTACAGTCCATGGTTTCCTATGGAACACGTTCTGTAGTGCAAATCTGCAAAATGCAAAAAGCGCTAAAAATGCATAGATGTGAATCAGGCCTAAATAAGGTCAAGTGTATTGCAGTGCGTTTTTGATGCATTTTACAGCGTTCCACTACAGTCCAGTGCATAAAAAATGCAGCCTGTTCGACTTTTTTTTTGGGGAACTGGAAACGCACTGGAACTGCAAGCACTGGTGTGAACTATGCCATCGAAAACCATATAACCTACTTTCCATGCGTTTTTGATGCAGAAAAAAACACACTGGACTGCATGTGGTGTGAACTGGCCCTTAAGGAATAAAAGTTATTTAAAACTACTCGCGGCTATAATGAAATGTCGGTCCGGCAATTAGGGATGAGCCGAACACCCCCCTGTTCGGTTCGCACCAGAACTTGCGAACAGGCAAAAAATGTGTTCGAACACGCGAACACCGTTAAAGTCTATGGGACAAAAACATGAATAATCAAAAGTGCTCATTTTAAAGGCTTATATGTAGGGATGAGCTTCAAGTTCGAGTCAAACTCATGTTCGACTCGAACATCGGTTGTTCGCAAGTTCGCCCAACAGCGAATAATTTGGGGTGTTCGCGGCAAATTCGAATGCCGAGGAACACCCTTTAAAAGTCTATGGGAGAAATCAAAAGTGCTAATTTTAAAGGTTTATATGCATGGTATTGTCATAAAAAGTGTTTGGGGACCTGGGTCCTGCCCCAGGAGACATGTATCAATGCAAAAAAAAGTTTTAAAAAATGCCGTTTTTTCGGGAGCAGTGATTTTAATAATGCTTAAAGGGAAACAATAAAAGTGTAATATCCCTTTAAATTTCGTGCCTGGGGGGTATCTATAGTATGCCTGTAAAGGGGCACATGTTTCCCGTGTTTAGAACAGTCTGACAGCAAAATGACATTTCAAAGGAAAAAAAGTAATTTAAAACTATTCGCGGCTATTATTGAATTGCCGGTCCAACAATACACATAAAAGTTCATTGATAAAAACGGCATGGGAATTCCCCACAGGGGAACCCCGAACCAAAATTAAAACAAAAAAATGACGTGGGGGGTCCCCCTAAATTCCATACCAGGCCCTTCAGGTCTGGTATGGATATTAAGGGAAACCCCGGCCAAAATGTAAAAAAAAAATGACGTGGGGGGTCCCCCTAAATTCCATACCAGGCCCTTTAGGTCTGGTATGGATATTAAGGGGAACCCCGGTCAAAATGTAAAAAAAAAATGGCGTGGGGTCCCCCCAAAGATCCATACCAGACCCTTATCCGAGCAAACAACCTGGCAGGCCGCAGGAAAAGAGGGGGGGATGAGAGAACAATGATGATCCAAGATCCTCACTCGACATTGGTATTCATACAGCCCAAAAGAAAGGAAAGGATTGCCATAGGTAAAACTGACTGGTGTTTATTAAGGGGCTTTTTAGAATCTGGAAGCCCCCTTTAAAAGGGGGCCCCTAGATCCTGCCCCCCAATGTGAATGAGTATGGGGTACATTCTACCCCTACCCATTCACCAAAAAGTGTCAAAAAATAAAGACAGGAGGCAGTTTTTGACAATTCATTTATAAAAAAAAAAAAAAACAATGTCCCCTGATGTAGATCTATCATCAATCATGATGCCCGCCGTAACCCCAGACCTGAAAAAAGAAAAAAAAAACCTCTCTACCTGCAACAAATAGAAGTTTGCAATATTATATGTCCCCCAGGGCAGTACCTGAGCCTCCGTTATCTTTTTATGACCAATAACTTGCATATAAGGTTTCAAAATGGGGGCTTTTGATTTTTTAAGTTTGGTCCTATAGACTTTAATAGGGTTAAGGTCTGAACTCTTGTGATGTCCAAGAGTTCTGGCGTGAACTGAACCGGGAGGGTGTTCGGCCCAACTCTATATGTCATACATCAAGACCTCAAATGCTATACACAATAACAGAAAATACCAAAGAGCACCCCCTTTGGTGATACAAAAAAGGAGGAGTGTGAGAAGCAATACACTCCTATCTGTACCTGAATAGGTGATACCCAGACATAGGTCAGAGGAATAATGTGAGCGTACACAATTCCTAAAAAGGTCAATCCCTCCCCTTAAAATATATCACATTTTACTCCACCCTTTCTTACAGCATAGGTCTGCACAATTATAGTAAATTAATTACAAGAAAGAGAGAAGTGTAGGGGATAGTCAAACTCCCAGGGTATATCCAAAAGGAATAATACATGCTGATCTATGGTGAGTGTGCACCTGTTTAGTGATATTTGTCACCATATATATGGCTGAAAATATAAAACTGCAGCTTATGTACATGATCTATTATTTTTTCTTGTCCCAGCCCCACACATCCATCCCAAGCGTATTGCACACTTCCAAACATTTGGTTACATAGCCAACTAAGTAAATTACAAGTCAGAGGTGCTTAAGCTTACACTCTCTCCAGAGACACTAGCCACTGTTCAACAAAATTGTACTCGAAGGCTTTAAAATATTTGGGTATCTGGCTCACCCCTACTCTAGACTATCTTTATGCTCAGAATTTTGTTCCATTATTCAGAAATATAGAGAAAGATCTCAAAAGAGAGGTATAGGAATGTTTTTTTGGAATCATACTTACCTAGGTGGATGCAGCATCAGTCCATGCTGCATCTGTTTCCCACTGGCTCTAAGACTGAGAACCGAGCGATCAAACACCACCGATCACTCGGTTCTCAGAGCTCCCTGGTGGTGGTGACTGTCAGTCACTGGCTCTCTGGTCTGTGCCCCCCGTTGGTCCAAGCATGTGTTGGTCCAGGCAATATGGGTGGATCCTGACCATATGGTGATGATCTTTTCCAAGCCTGCACCGGCTCTGTGACATCAACCGACAGCAGGTTTCAGCAGCCCGCTTTCTGCTGAAAACGAGCTTTGGCTGTACTTCTCCTTTAAAAATTGGAACACCAAAATTTTCTTCTGGTATGGCAGAACAGCTTATTTAAAATTGATGATTCTACCAAGATTGTTATACTGTATGCACACACTGCCTATCAAACTGGCTTCCTGTTTCTTTAAGCAATTACAACAAATCCAAAGATATTTTGTCTGGGTTCATAAGAAACCTAGCATTCAATTCTATTTGATCACAAGATCCAAAGACTCAGGAGGCATGGGCTTTCCAGATTTTAAACTATACTACTTCGCTACACATCTGACTAGAAGAGTAGACTGGCATTGTCACATGGGCAATAAAGATTAGATAACCCTGGGAAACTCTTCTACCCCTTTTCCAATAAAATGCTACCTTGGATTTGTCAGTCATATTACCTTAAACAATTAAAACAGCTAAAAGAAAAATTATTTTCCCCATGGGGCTTTAAAACAGCAATGCACATAATGAAAGGAAGTTCTTAATGGATGTATAAAAATTTTTTATCCAATATCATGGTTTGAAGTACAGTATAGAGAATCATCTGGTACAGTAACACACATCTTATTCCCCAGTGCAGTAACAAACACATATTAATACACATAGTTAAGTTACATAATGTTACATAAATAGCAAGCCCCGACGCGTTTCGACCTGTATATGGTCTCTTCAGGGGGACAGTTGGATCTAAAAAAGAATTACATAAATTAAATTCAAATAGATAAATATATATATTGTTGTGCATCACTTGGATTAAACCAAGATAATGAGTCTTTACCGCTAAGTGGTGGAATGGGTGTTCTCTAGTCCAGAATATGTGCTGAGGGCCAATGGAAACACCGGAGGGCTCGGGGGGCCACCCTCACCCTCCCAGGAGAGCCAGCCTCAGGGGGCTTACAAGGAGCCACACTTTGCGCACCCCCCGGGGGGGGAGGGGAGATGAGGGGGAGGAGCCCAAACCTGCAACAGAAACCCAAGAATAGCCATATATTAGTTAGAGGAAGTTTAATAATTAACTTAGTAATGTACTGAGTGTTTCCAATTTGTCTATGTGGAGACTGGCGTTGGATAGGATTTTTACTATGTAAATATATTGAGATGTTAATTCCACCCCATAAATGTAATCGACAAAATTCAATGATCGTGTGATCCAGCAATGCAGTAGTATAGTAGGTCTGTTATAATGGATAGGTAAATAAGAAGGATGAAATGGGTGAAAAAGAGGGGGAAGGGTGTGTGTGAAAAAAAAAAAAAAAAACAACAACAATGGCCTAAATGGAAAGGAGTGCATTATGTGGTGGAGGATGGTGTGAATGAGGTGGTGCATGATGTGGTAACATGACATGGTGCTTGCTAGGTGCCTGCTGTGTGGAAACAAAAAAGAAAAAGTAAACTAAAAAGCGAAAAAAGTCTATAATTAGGTGAAAAGCCAATCAAAATTTAGGCCATTGTTGTTGGTTTTTTTTTTTTTTTTTTTTTCACACACACCCTTCCCCCTCTTTTTCACCCATTTCATCCTTCTTATTTACCTATCCATTATAACAGACCTACTATACTACTGCATTGCTGGATCACACGATCATTGAATTTTGTCGATTACATTTATGGGATGGAATTAACATCTCAATATATTTACATAGTAAAAATCCTATCCAACGCCAGTCTCCACATAGACAAATTGGAAACACTCAGTACATTACTAAGTTAATTATTAAACTTCCTCTAATATATGGCTATTCTTGGGTTTCTGTTGCAGGTGTGGGCTCCTCCCCCTCATCTCCCCTCCCCCCCCCTGGGGGGTGCGCAAAGTGTGGCTCCTTGTAAGCCCCCTGAGGCTGGCTCTCCTGGGAGGGTGAGGGTGGCCCCCCGAGCCCTCCGGTGTTTCCATTGGCCCTCAGCACATATTCTGGACTAGAGAACACCCATTCCACCACTTAGCGGTAAAGACTCATTATCTTGGTTTAATCCAAGTGATGCACAACAATATATATATTTATCTATTTGAATTTAATTTATGTAATTCTTTTTTAGATCCAACTGTCCCCCTGAAGAGACCATATACAGGTCGAAACGCGTCGGGGCTTGCTATTTATGTAACATTATGTAACTTAACTATGTGTATTAATATGTGTTTGTTACTGCACTGGGGAATAAGATGTGTGTTACTGTACCAGATGATTCTCTATACTGTACTTCAAACCATGATATTGGATAAAAAATTTTTATACATCCATTAAGAACTTCCTTTCATTATGTGCATTGCTGTTTTAAAGCCCCATGGGGAAAATAATTTTTCTTTTATCTAATTTCGGGGTGTGCAGCCTATCTTGTCTCTTTTTATATGTGTCTTCCTTCTTTTTTTCACATTTCAATTTTGGGTGGTTAAACACCCCTCCCCACCTTGACACATTAGAGATAAGACATGGGCTGTGTGTTTCCTTCTCTTCACGTATCCTGCACATTGTTAACCAATTGTTCCCACTCGGTCAATTTTAACAAACTCCATGCATGAGGGGGAATCTAATTTAGACCCCCACACTGCATGTTATTCAATTGCCTTATATGGCAATTGCTGACAAACTCTATTTATATTCTACCTATCTCATACTGACATTCGATGCAGGAACGTGGGGACCTGGAACTAACACACAGCCCATGTAAAAAATGTATAAAAATGTATAAACAAACAAAAAACATACCAGGCCATCAACATTTGCTGTGTGCTATGTTGGTGATCCCATAAAGTCAATCATTCATGTCCTACTGACACCATCCCCAGTATTTTGTTTTTGTTTTGAGGGCCGTTTTTTGGACTGGCGGGTGTTGGTGGAGCCCCCTCTCCCTTCTTGGGATGAGTCTGACCCCTCGCGGCTTCCCGGCAGGAAAAGGGGGGGGCATGCGAATTTCTTTGCGTGCCCCCTTTTTTGCTCATCGCTGCAGTTAAGGTGAGCTCTATCCTGCCGGCGGCGTCCCGTGTTCATCGCCGGATGTTTGGCGGAGTGCGCATGCCTGTAGGGGCCCGGCTTGCGCACAACGTCATGACGTCATGCGCATTGCGGCGGAGATGACGACAGCGGTCGGGGCCTGTTGGCCTTCCGGGACGCCGAGGGAGCCACACAGGGGCCGCTCTATCAGCGGTTCCAGCGCCAATCCTTCCGGGTTTTTTTTTTTTTTTTTTTTTTTCTTGGGGGCGGTGTGGGTGGGGGGTTTGCACCTGCACATGATTATCCCATTTGCCTGAATTTGGATATAAAGGGAGACTGGAGGCCTGACAATCAGATCATGATCTCTTGCAGGCCAGGATGAATGCTACTGCTGCCAGGTTCTTTCTACATTAGAGCCCCTATTTTTGCATGATCGCCACTAAGCTTATCAGATTGAACTTTTCAACTAGTCCAGCATTACCTCCAGCCTACACGATTTATACAACTGATAAGGTAAACTTCTTGTTATTTCACCTTTATTCCACACAGCACTGTCCACCACCCAACATACACATTTTCACATTTTGATTGGCTTTTCACCTAATTATAGACTTTTTTCACTTTTTAGTTTACTTTTTCTTTTTTGTTTCCACACAGCAGGCACCTAGCAAGCACCATGTCATGTTACCACATCATGCACCACCTCATTCACACCATCCTCCACCACATAATGCACTCCTTTCCATTTAGGCCATTGTTGTTGGTTTTTTTTTTTTTTTTTTTTTTTTCACACACACCCTTCCCCCTCTTTTTCACCCATTTCATCCTTCTTATTTACCTATCCATTATAACAGACCTACTATACTACTGCATTGCTGGATCACACGATCATTGAATTTTGTCGATTACATTTATGGGATGGAATTAACATCTCAATATATTTACATAGTAAAAATCCTATCCAACGCCAGTCTCCACATAGACAAATTGGAAACACTCAGTACATTACTAAGTTAATTATTAAACTTCCTCTAACTAATATATGGCTATTCTTGGGTTTCTGTTGCAGGTGTGGGCTCCTCCCCCTCATCTCCCCTTCCCCCCCCCCCGGGGGGTGCGCAAAGTGTGGCTCCTTGTAAGCTCCTGAGGCTGGCTCTCCTGGGAGGGTGAGGGTGGCCCCCCGAGGCCTCCGGTGTTTCCATTGGCCCTCAGCACATATTCTGGACTAGAGAACACCCATTCCACCACTTAGCGGTAAAGACTCATTATCTTGGTTTAATCCAAGTGATGCACAACAATATATATATTTATCTATTTGAATTTAATTTATGTAATTCTTTTTTAGATCCAACTGTCCCCCTGAAGAGACCATATACAGGTCGAAACGCGTCGGGGCTTGCTATTTATGTAACATTATGTAACTTAACTATGTGTATTAATATGTGTTTGTTACTGCACTGGGGAATAAGATGTGTGTTACTGTACCAGATGATTCTCTATACTGTACTTCAAACCATGATATTGGATAAAAAATTTTTATACATCCATTAAGAACTTCCTTTCATTATGTGCATTGCTGTTTTAAAGCCCCATGGGGAAAATAATTTTTCTTTTATCTAATTTCGGGGTGTGCAGCCTATCTTGTCTCTTTTTATATGTGTCTTCCTTCTTTTTTTCACAATTAAAACAGCACTTACACTTCCGGTTCTGAGGCTGCATGGAGTAGCTGCGTCTCCTCTCAGCTCCCACAGCACGATCCATAATACTGCTTAAAAATACCTTCCCGACCCCTTCCTGCCACCTGCAGCCTCCTCGGGTGTCCCCCACTCTCCTACAGACCAATTTGTGAAAAAAAAGGCGCGTGATCACACACGGCCGCAATGATCCATGCAGCCCAGCCACAAATCGAGGCCCCAGTCTTGGCCTTCACGGATATCGCGATCCATAATAGGGCTTAAAAATACCTGCCCAAGTCCCTCCTGGTGCCTGCAGCCTTCTCGGGGGTCCCCCACTCTCCTATGAATCGATTTGTGGAGAAAACCTGAATGCGCTTACACATGGCTGCAACGATCCACCCGGCCAAGCCTCAAATCGAGGCCCTGGTGTCGGCCTTCCCAGATATCGCGGCGGACGAACCAGCCATGGAGGTGAGCGGTCATACAGCATCCCCCTCCTCAATTCAGACCTCTCTCTCCCTGCATATTGCCTCCTCCTCGCCATACCTAGGAGACAGCAACACAGAGCGTATAGCACAGGTTGTAGCAGCTCTCCTGTCCCCCATGATAACCGCCTCAGTGGAAAAGGCGGTGGATGCAGGGATGAGGCAAATCAAGGCATAACTAGGGGAACATTCCACTAGACTTAATGAGGTGGAACACCGCCTTTCAAGTACGGAGGAAGAAGTATATCAGGCACAAGCCACCGAACAAGCACAGGACAAAACTAATCAATACATACTCCAAAAACTAGACGATTTAGAGAACAGATCCAGAAGGAGCAACTTGAGATTCATGGGGGTACCAGAATCATTACAGCTATCAGCCATTGTGGAATTTTGCACCAGAAGCATCCCGAAGGTGGTAGGCCTTCCTGGTCCTTGCACGGTTCAGTGGGCCCACCGCATGGAAGCCTTCGCCCCTGATCGCAAAACTCCCTGCCCGATCATCGCAAAGTACCTCAATTACACTGACAAGACCGTCATCCTGCAAAAGTTCAGACAAACCAGATCTCTCCAAATTGATGGAATCAAAATCCTGATCTTCGAGGATTACTCTATAGAGGTTTCAAAAAAAGAGGAGGAAAGCATTCCAACACATCTGCACAGAACTACACCAGCGAGAGATGAAATTCAGCTTGGCCTTCCCCGCAACTCTCCACCTCAAAGCCCCCAATGGGGACCAGCTATCTTTTCAGGACACCTCTGAGGCAGAAGCCTTCTTGCGTTCACTGCGCGGTGAATCACACTCCAACTCCCCGCTCAGGGCCTCTCCAAATAACTGCCCTCTGGACCAGCGAAGCCCGAGGAAGGACTCCCCAAAGTGCTTCAGGCCGTCTGGGCCTGCCCACGGCAACACCCCACGGTGATACGAAGAATTAGTACCTGCCCTGTTTTCCTTATGAGCACATGCCATGTTCGTTCGTTGGGTTTTAAACCTACATTGACTGTCTACTCGGGTATTTGGCTCTTTAACAATTGACTGTCCTTTTTGTTCTTGCACATATTTTTGTTGTATCTCATTACACCTCCACCCTTTTGTTCTGCATCACCTCCTATAGCCTCACTGTGTATGGCCTCCTCCTGATCCCACACCCATGCACCGCCCACCATTGCAGCTAATGGCACCGAGACATCAAGGGCACCCATCCAACACAGCGCTTCGATTGTTAAGGAGAGCTGGTCTACACAGTTACTCTATGTGGAAAAAAATGAAGTTCTTCCATTGTTTTGTAATGTTTTTGTTTCTTGCTGCTACCTTCCCTAGTCCCTCTCCTCTTATAGCCAGTCCACCCTGATATGCACTGACAGGTCAACCCCTTTCCTCAGGTCTACACCTGATGTAAACAGTATACTGTCCCATAACACACACACGACCTCACCCACATGAAAATCACCTCTTGGAATATGAAAGGGCTTAGATCCCCTTTTAAGAGACTTAAAATACTTTGTCACCTTAAGAGACTAAAAAACGATATTTCCATGCTCCAGGAAACTCACCTAACTTCCCCTGACCTCCACCACATGAAAAAACTCTGGGTGGGCACTGTTCTGGGCTCAAGTGCACTCAATCATAAAGCAGGGGTTATCATATTGATCCACAAAAACCTCCCCTGTGAGATACTGTCCATAGACACCGATAGCCAGGGCCAGTTCATCTCCATACAAATAAAATTAGGAAACAGAGAACTAGTGAACTCCAACATATATGCCCCGAACAATCCCGGCAAGCAATTTCTTAGTGAGATGTCCACGTGGCTGCTACGCGCTCCGCACCATATATAGTTGGGGGAGATTTTAATACCACCCTGCACCCGATAGATGACAGATCTTCCTCCAAACGATCGTGACCATCACCTACCACCTCTGAATTTACACACTTTGCATCCGCTATGGACTTCCATGACATCTGGCGACTCTACCACCCAATGGTTAGGAAATACACTTTTTATTGCAACCCTCACAACATTTTCACTAGAATCTACTACCTCTTTTGCACTGACAGCCTTATCCCAATGATCTCAGAGGCAGCTATCCATGATATCGCCATATCAGACCACGCCCCCATCTCAATATCGCTAGACATCCCTGACTTACATCCCACTCCCAAACTTTGGCATTTCCCCTCTTATCTCCAAAATAACTCAGATTTTCAACATTACATGGAGAAAGCTTGGTCTGAATTCTCTACAGTCAATTTTCCCCATGCGGACAACCCAAACCTTTTCTGGGAATCTCGTAAAGCCTTCCTCAGAGGCCGAATCATCTCATACGCTGCTTCTCAAAAGAGAAACACCTTGGCAAACTATAAGAAGGCCAGCGCCAATCTGTGCTTGTGCTTGTGCTCGTGTAACGCCCTCTTTATACTAGGGACTCCCCTGAAAACAGAGTGCATTGGCAGGCAGCAAAAATGGCATTTGACACCTGGGCAGATACCCTTGAATGGACACATAGAGCCCATATGGAAGCCACCCTCCATAAATTTAGAAATTAAGCTGGCAAACTGCTAGCAAGACTTTGCAAAGGCCCTTTCTGCCCAATGCACATCACCTCCCTACGGGACACCTCAGGCAACATAAAATCCTCACAACAGGATATTAACAAAGTTATGCTACAATACTATTCCTCGCTATATGCCAGGGACCCCATAGACATGAACACCGCCAAATCCTTCCTAGACAGACTGTCTTTACCCACGGTCTCTCCCTCCCAACTTGAAGTCCTTAATGCACCTATCTCCCTACCCGAAATATCCCACACCATCCGGAACCTAGCTCCCTCTAAAGCCCCGGGCCCTGATGGGTTTACAGGGGAATTTTATAAGGCCCTACAAACTATAACCGATCCTGCTCTCCTCGCAGTCTATAATGGTATATGGACTGGCGGCCCCTACTTACCAACCGGGAACCGGGCCATCATCAAATTACTTTCAAAAAAAGGCAAAGACCCCCAAGAACCAGGCTCGTACTGACCCATCTCACTCCTAAACTTAGACGTTAAGATACTTTCAAAAATAGTAGCTTCCAGACTAGCCACCATCATTCCCTCTCTGATACACCCAGCCCAATCGGGGTTTGTGAAAGGGAGAACGGCCACTATAAACATCTGAAAGGTAATGATGGCCCTGGACCATGCAAAGAACAACCCGGGAGGGGACCATGCCATCATCACTCTGGACGCGGAAAAAGCCTTCGATAATGTAAGCTTCGAATGGCTATCAATGACCCTATCAAAAATGGGCTTCACGGGCCCTTTCAAGCACCTCATACACGCCATGTAGGCCTCCCCCGTGGCCAGGCTGGTGGTGGCTGGCCTCCTCTCGGAAGAATTCCGCCTCTACAAAGGCACAAGACAAGGCTGCCCCTTATCCCCACTCCTGTTTAACATTGTACTAGAACCCCTCTCTCGATACCTTACCCAAAAGGCCCCACTACACGGAATCAAAATAGGCACACAAGAACTCCGCATGTCATTCTTCGCCGACAACGTCCTCATTCTCTCGACCAATCCCTGCTCTGACATGTCCTCCATCAAAACAATCTTTGATGAATTCAGACTTTGCTCAGGTCTCAGCATAAATTACAGCAAGAGCTAAATCCTCCCCATAGGCACTTTATCTGTCCCTCCCTGGGCTCAACACTCACCCTTCTCAGTAGCCAACTCATACATAACCTATCTAGGCATTAAGATAGGAAAACTGCCCTCTTCTATATACCACCTTAACTATGCCCCACTGATAAAAAATAACTCAAGAATTGGGTAGCTGGATGGATCTACACCTTTCTCTCCTGGGAAGATGTCACCTAGTAAAAATGGTCAGTTTTGTTCGATTACTATACCCACTCCAAACGATTCCCCTGCTTCTGAAACACAAAGACATCACAACCCTAAACAAAGCCATCTCCAAATTTCTATGGCAAAACAAAAGACCACGTATAGCCTTTACAAAACTATATCTTCCCAGACGCAAAGGCGGGTTTAGTCTCCCAAATGTCAGAGCTTATTTTTTTTTTTTGTTTTTTTTTCTTATCCACTTCAGCGAAAGTTTTCCGAGGGACATTATTTCAACTTTATGTGTCAAACTTTATCTCTTCTCCTTTTTCACATCATTGTGGATTGTTTCCGTCACATCTTTATTATTTTTCCCTTCTAGGATATTCTTAAATAATTTTAAAAACCGACGACAAAACGCCTTCTATAATTATAAACCCTATTATTATCTTAGTCTCTCTCAGTCCCTCTTATTTCCCCCCGCCCCCCTCCCCCTCGCCCCCCCCTCCCCCTCCCCTGTGTCTGGTCCGTTCCTTTATGTTGTTTATATATCCACTTGGCTCTGTACCTATTCTTTCTTTTATCCTATCTAAATAAATATCCGAGACTTTGTAGTTTTTCCAACTTTCCCATTTACTATTATCCCCTTTCTCTCCTCCTTCCATTTTGTAGTGATAATCTATTTCCTTTAGCCAGTTTCTAATGTCTGGTTTTCCACTTTTTTAGCCAATTCTTGGGAATTAAGGCCTTGGCCGCATTCAGGAGGTTAGGTATTATTGATTTTCTATATTGTTTCTTAGGTTTATTGTAGATATGGAAGAGGCAAGTCCAAATATTTTGTTCTATTTCTTCTCCAGTTATTTCTTTTATGTTATTTAACACTTCCTTCCAGTACTCCATTATTATTGGGCATTCCCACCATATGTGTGTGATCGTTGCTATTTGGCCACATTTTCTCCAACACAAGGAGGTTCTATCTTGATGGAATCTGTGTATTCTTACTGGGGTCATATACCATCTTGATACTAGTTTATAATTCATTTCTATGGTCTTCATGTCCCAAGCCTTATTATATCCCATTTCTATAATTTTTTCCACTTTTTGGTTATCTATTTTTAAATTCATTTCTTTTTCCCATTGATTTATATATTCTGGTCTTTCTTGTGCTTCCAAATCTGTCAGTATACTATAAATTTTTGATGTTACATTTTTTAATGGTGTTTCATTGCTACATAGCTTTTCCAGTGCAGTTAATTTTGTTTCATCTCTCAGTGGGTGTGGTATTGTGCTTACTAGGTGCCTTAGTTGAGTATACTTCCATTCATTCATCTTCCATCCATTCCTTTCCTCTATTTCTACTCGTGTTCTTATTTTGCCATTTCTAGTGATATCTTTCAGTTGTGGGTTACCTATTCCTTGGATTTCAAATATTTCCCTCCCAGGGGTGAAGAGATTCGATCCTGTGAGTGCTAATAGTGGTGAATTATATTTCCATCCATTCTTTAAGTGGATGGTGTCCCAAATTTTAAATACATTTTTTGTTATTTCGTGCGTGTCGGTGTCCAATATTCTATATTTCCGTGGAATCCAAATATTCTTATGTAGTGTGGCTCCACTTATTGTGTTTTCCATTTCCACCCATTTTTTTTCATTTTTCT
The DNA here is from genome assembly GCA_037952925.1 of Lithobates clamitans. Classification (NCBI taxonomy): domain Eukaryota; kingdom Metazoa; phylum Chordata; class Amphibia; order Anura; family Ranidae; genus Lithobates; species Lithobates clamitans. The sequence goes on from JBBGZY010000035.1 coordinate 1,003,125, forward strand.
CATTTGTCCACTCTAACATTCGTGTTAAAACTATGGCTTTATAGTACCTACTTATATCTGGAGTGGCAAGACCTCCATGCTCCTTTTTCCTTGTGATCAGCGTGTAATTAATTCTTGGTTTTTTATTAAGCCATATGTATTTTAGCAGGATTGTTTTAATTATTTTAAAAAAGCTCTGCGGGATTTTTACTGGTAACATCTGTAATCTGTAGTTTATTTTAGGTAATATCGTCATCTTAAACATATTTATTCTTCCAATCCATGAAAGTGGCTATATTCTTAACTTTTTCATTTCTTCTTTGACCTCATTGATCAGTGGAATAAAGTTTGCCTGATAAATTTTTTCGACTCTAGGAGTTATTTTAATTCCAAGGTAATTTAGTTCTTTTACCCAAGTGAATGGGAATTCTTTTTGTAAAAACTGAACGTCCTTTTTCTCTAGACCTATGTTTAATATTTCCGTTTTTATTGGATTAATTTTGAAGTTTGACAGTTCTCCGTATTTTTTAATTTCTTTCAGTATGTTTGGGAGTGACACTCTTGGGTTGGATACGTACATCAAGATGTCGTCCGCGTAAGCAGCGATCTTATGCTCTTTTCCTCCTAGTTTCGCTCCTTCTACCTCTTTGTTATTGCGGAGTGTTGCTAATAGTGGTTCTAAAGCCAATACATATAATAGTGGAGACAGTGGACAGCCTTGCCGTGTTCCATTCTGCATCTTAATTTTTGGAGAGAGTCTACCGTTTACTTTTACGACTGCTGTCGGGCCATTATACAAATTTGTTATCCACTTCATCATTTTTGTCCCGATACCCAAATGCCGCAATGTATCCATCATGAAACCCCAGTCTACCCTGTCAAATGCTTTTTCTGCATCCAATGACAGGAATAGAACTGGGGTCTCATTCTGCACCTTCTTGTGCAACATCAATAATGATTTTAGGCTGTTGTCCCGCCCCTCTCTCCCCGGGACAAAACCAGTTTGGTCCGGGTTGATCCACAGTGGGATTAGTTTTTTTATCCTAGTGGCCAGGATCTTGGAGTACAGCTTCGTATCGGCGTTCAATAGGGCTATTGGCCTGTAGCTTGAGCAGTTAACTTTGTCTTTCCCTTCTTTTGGTAGTATTGTAATATGAGCTAATAACGATTCACTTCTTATTTCTTCATCTTCCCCTAAGGAATTCATATATTCTAATAGTTTTGGAGTCAGCTGTTCTTCAAATTTTTTATAGTATTTGACCGTAAACCCGTCTGGTCCTGGGCTTTTTCCTACGGGAGTTTCCTTTAATGCCAGTTTTACCTCTTCATGCGTAATATTTTTTTCCAATTCTTCTAGTTGGTCTATTTTTAGTTTTGGTAAGTTTGCTTTTTTTAAATATTCTTGTATCTTCTTTGTTCTTGTATTCGCTTCTTTCCAACTTTCCTGTCCTTTTATTGCATAAAGGGAGCTGAAGTATTTTTGAAATGTTATCGCTATATCTGTAGTTTTATTTACCACTTCTCCTTTTTCATTTTTTATCTTCTCAATGTAATTCAAAGACTTCTTTTTTTTACCAGATTTGCTAGGTATTTTCCTGGTTTATTACCCCATTTATATTTTTCTTGTATTACTCTGTTGTAGTCCTTCCTTTCTTCTTGTTCCATCCAGTCTTTTAATTGCTCTCTCTTTTGAGATAGTAGGCCGAAGATTTTGTTGTTTACTTGATTTTTATGTTTTCGTTCCAATTCATACATTTCTTTAATTATTTGTTGCATGTTTGTTTTCTTTTCCTGTTTTTTTCTTGCCCCTATGGCTATTAACTTGCCCCTAATAACAGATTTATGCGCCTCCCATATTGTTGCTTTCGATACCTCTGGTGTATCGTTTTCCTCAAATAATCTTTTAATTTCTTCTATGATTCTTTTTTCGGTCTCACTGTCTTCTAATAAAGTTTCGTTGATTCTCCATGGACCCCTTTCAAGGACTTCTCCTTTTATTTTCATTCTCAAGGTTACTGGGCTGTGATCTGAGGCGGTTATTATGCCTATTTTTGTTTCTTCTATTTCTTCCAAGTTTCTATGTTCGACCATGATGTAATCCAATCTGGAGTAAATTTTGTGTACTGTTGAGTAGAATGTGTAGTTCTTTGTGCTGGGGTGCTGAATTCTCCAAGGATCTATTAGTTGCTGTTCATATAATGTTCTTTTTAATTTCTTTAGTTGATTTACCTCTTTGTCCCTTACTCTTGAGGTACTGTCCATTTTATTATCCATGCTGAAGTTGAAGTCTCCAGCTAGTATTAATTTTCCTTGCTTGAATTCCATTAGTATTTTAATTATATCTATCAAATATTTTTTAGGGTTCTTATTAGGACAGTAGACATTGGCCAATGTATATTTTACCCCGTGTATAGTTCCTATAATAAAAAGATATCGACCCTCCGGGTCTATTTTCCTTTGATCTATTAGAAAACGTACATTTTTCCCTATACCGATGGCTACTCCTTTGGCCCTTCTTATTGGCGAGTCTCCTTGATACCATGTTGGTATGTTTCTTGAATAAATTTTGGCATTTCAGTTTTGGGTTATATGCGTCTCCTGTAGGAAAATTATTTCTGCTTTACTTTTTTCTAGTTCTCAGAGAATGATGTTTCTCTTCCCTGGGGAATTTAGTCCTCGGACATTGTAAGAGATTGTTTTTATGCTGTTTACGTTTTCCATTCTTGTGCCTTTTCTTCCCCGCCCGTCCTCCGGCCCTCCCCCCCACGCAGTCCCCCTAGGTGACCGGATGGAGGGGACACCCAGCGGACGCACGGGGTCTCCTCATCTCCTGTCTCAAAATAGGTGCGCCTATGTAACCACTCATGTGACTCAGACCTTTCCCTCCCCCCCCTCCCTTTTTTCTGATATGGGTTTTTTACCCCCATATTCTCTAGAGCTGAGAGCGTTTTACTTTGTTTTGTGGGGCACGCTCTGCCCCCTCTGCTCTATTTATTGTGAGGCGGAGCTCTGTAAGACACCCTATTCCCCCCCTGCCTAAGCACTAATAGGGCGACCCCCTGTCCACTCCGTGAGTCCCTGTTTCCCTCTCCCTGCATTTTTGTTGTGTTTTACCAATCCTTTCACTTTCCAAGTTTTTCTTTTATCTCTATTTTCTTGCTCTTCTATTTTATATGATTGTTCCTGTTGTTCCCGTTTTAATTTCTTTATTTCGTCTTCCAGTTCCTTTATGTTTTTTTGATGTAGGTCTACTTTGATCTCTACTTCTTCCACTCTGTTTAACATATATCCCATATCTTTATGGAGTGTTGACATCTCTGCTTTTAGGGAATTCTCTAGTGCCGCAAACATTTTTTCCATATCCTGTTTTGTTGGCAACTGTGGCCCTTGTTGTCCTTCCTCCTTTCCTCTGTCTTCCTCTCCCATTTCTGGCTCCATTCTGGGTTCTGAGAGGTGGCTGGTTTCTGTTTGTACTTTATACTGGCCTTTTTTATCCTTGTTGTCCTTCTCTTTTGTATCTATTTGTCTGCCCTTTGAACCCACTTGTTTCTCTCCTTCTCCGATTCCTTGTTGTATATACCTGTTCATAGGGCCTGGACTTGGGCCTAGGCTGGTCCTAGGTGATTTCAGTATTGCTCCCGCACTTCTTGTTGTTTTCCCCTTCATGTTTGTTTCTATGGCTGGATTTATAAGATCTTCGAAGCTGCCTTCCAGAATACCCCTTGATTGGGGTCTCTTAATGATGAAAAAATCTCCCAGCCTTCTTAAATTGACTTATTTTTACTAATATTTCTTTTGTTCCGTTCTCATACCCGGCATCCTCCCCACAATCCAATAATAGAAATAATTAATGAGATATGAGTAGTCCCCGTTTTCCAGAAGTTATGTTACTACCTTAAGTACATTAAGCATTCCTTGGTGCTGTTCAATTGTTTAAACCATAGTATTAAGTCCCCATGCACACGGACGTCTCCACAGCTGCTTTTCTGAGCCCTTTCTGCAGCTCAAAAAGGCCTGTCTATGTCAGTCCATGGCCTCACGCCCACCTAGGCGTCTCTGAGCCGCAAGTGGCATAGGCGTTCCTAAGCTGCAAAAAAAATGCGCTCAAAAATGCTATTGCAAAAATGCTGAAAAAAGCTGAAAAAAGTTAAAAAAAGTCACTGCAAAGACACCGGCCTCTTCACAGCGCTTTTCTAACAGCCCGTGTGCATGAGGGCCCAGGTGCTCAGCAAAATAATTCAAATGTTTTAGCGATATAATGCAATCTAATTCAAGTATTCAGCAAGATGATTTATATATTCAGCAGTATAGTTCCAGTATGAGCTTATATGTTCCACATTTTTGTTACTATGAAATTTCTTCTTATTCTATAGTTTGTACTATCAAGCCTATAGTTAGTACCATTTGCAAAAAACAAAAACAAAAACAAAAAAAACAAAAAATTCACAAGAAAGGGAGTTACTGCAGCAGCAGCAGCAGCAGCAAGCAGGTGGGGACTGGGAGACAACTCTTCCGTTGGCTTGTCTTTCTTTCACCTTCTCCTTCTCTTCTCCCCTGTCCCCCCCCCCCCCCCTGTTTTTATTGTTTTTCTTAGCTCACTTGATTCTACTTTTTCAGCTCTTTCGCCTTCATTTACTTTCATTTACTTTCACTTTTCATTCCATTTATTTCATTTTATTTCAATGTGATCTTTCCCTTTCCCTTTCTTTTGTTCTATTACTTTTCCTTTGCTTGTTCACTTCAAGACAATTACAATAGAAAAGAGCCAAAAGAGGAGAAAAAAAAAAACTCTCAAAAACGCTCAAAAACGCTATTGCAAAAATGCTGAAAAAAGTTTAAAAAAAAAGTCACTGCAAAGACACTGGCGTTTTCACAACGTTCTCCCGACAGCCCGTGTGCATGAGGGCCCAGGTGCTCAGCAAAATAATTCAAATGTTTTAGCGATATAATGCAAACCAATTCGAGTATTCAGCAAGATGATTTATATATTCAGCAGTATAGTTCCAGTATGAGCTTATATGTTCCACATTTTGTTACTATGAAATTTCTTCTTATTATATAGTTTGTACTATCGAGCCTATAGTTAATACCATTTGCAAAAAACAAAAACAAAAAAAAGACAAAAAAAAAAAAAATCACAAGAAAGGGAGATACTGCAGCAGCAGCAGCAGCAAGCAGGTGGGGGCTGGGAGACAACTCTTCCGTTGGCTTGTCTCTCTTTCACCTTCTCCTTCTCCCCTGTTCCCCCCCCTGTTTTTATTGTTTTTCTTAGCTCACTTGATTCTACTTTTTCAGCTCTTTCGCCTTCATTTACTTTCATTTACTTTCGCTTTTCATTCCATTTTATTTCATTTTATTTCAATGTGTTCTTTCCCTTTCCCTTTCTTTTGTTCTATTACTTTTCCTTTGCCTGTTCACTTCAAGACAATTGCAATAGAAAAAAGCCAAAAGAGGGAAAAAAAAAAAAAAATACGGTACTTATCTTTTAGTTGTTGTTGAAGTTGGGACAAAAAGGGACGCTCACTACTGCTTGTTGCTGCTCTCTGATGCTGCGAACGCTCAGGTGCTGTCTCTGATGTTATCAATCTGCCCAGGTCTGTCTGACCCGCTGAAGTCTCAGCTGTTCTCTGCTCTCAGCTCTTCAGTGTCCGCTGCCGCTGCTCCTTGCTCCACTCACCCACCTTCCTGGCTCTCTCCTCCGAAATTCCCCGGTGCACTTCAGCTGGTTCCTCTGCTCTCCGCGGCCGGCAACACCGCTGGGGACTTGAAACAGCCCCCAGCAGCGCACCGTTTTCCCTGCTGCCGTCGCTTCCGAAGCGCTCCGATCTCCGCGGTTTTCCAGTTCTCCTAACCCCCCGTCCTCGATGAGCCTTCTAGCCCATCTGACTCCGGAGGGGTGGGGATGCAGTCAGACGCACTTACAAACTTCCTCTGGCTTACACCACAAGACAGCTCAGTGAGTGATGAGCAGGGGGGGCAGGGAGGGAAGCTACCTACACCTTCTCATCAGGCCGAACATTCCTCTCAGCTGCAGGGAGAGGGTTCTCAGGATCCTCACGCCATGCACAGAGCCATTACCAGGCTCCTCCCTCTAATGTCAGAGCTTATAACCTTTCTTGCTTACTCAGGATTAGGGATGAGCTTCATGTTCGAGTCGAAGGCATGTTCGACTCAAACATCGTGTGTTCGGTCGTTCGCCGAATTAGGAACGTTATGGGCCGTTAACGCCAAATTCGAGTGGCACGTTACGGCCCATAATTCACTGCAGCATTGCAGTGCATTGCTGGCTGATGATTGGCCAAGCATGCACTATGACCCGCAAGCTTGGCCAATCATGGCCTTGTGTGTACAGAGAGCCATAATTGGCCAAAGCCAAGGAGGCTTTGGCCAATTATGGCTCAGGGGGTTTAGTACACGCCCCACACTATACAAGGCCACCTGCACGTCGGCCCTGTGTAGTGTGTTGCGGTGGAGAGAGATAGATAGACAGAGAGACAGTGTAATTTGATATAAGTTAGATAGAGTAGGCAGGTCGAGTCCGTTAGCTGCACTTGCAGTGTATTGTATATATATATATATATATATATATATATATATGCATTCCAGGTGTTGTATGTATATATATATATATATATATATATATATATATATATATATATATATACACTGTATTCAGTTTAGCTAGATCCATTCCTGTTATTCTCTTCTTAATATACTGAAAGGCAGGCAGGTGTTTTTACAGTATTTCCAGTTTGTGTACTATGTAACCCTGCAAAGTTGCATTTAGAGTATAGCTACCTGAAGCCAAGTGCTTGTGTGCTTATTCTGATACTATTAATAGAACAGGCAGGCTCTTGCAGTATTTCCAGTTAGTGTACTGTGTACTGTGTATCCTGCACAGTTGCACCTACAGTATAGTTACCTGAAGCCAGGTTCTTGTGTGCTTTTTCTGATACTATTAATAGCACAGGCAAGCTCTTGAAGTATTTTCAGTTAGTGTACTGTGTAACCCTGCACAGTTGCACCTACAGTATAGCCACCTGAAGCCAGGTGCTGGTGTGCTTCTTCTGATACTATTAATAGCACAGGCAGGCTCTTGAAGTATTTCCAGTTTGTGTACTATGTAACCCTGCAAAGTTGCAACTAGAGTATAGCTACCTGAAGCCAGGTGCTTGTGTGCTTCTGCTGATACTATTAATAGAACAGGCAGGCTCTTGAAGTATTTGTAGTTAGTGTACTGTGTACTGTGTACCCTGCACAGTTGCATCTACAGTATAGCTACATGAAGCCAGGTGCTTGTGTGCTTCTTCTGATAATATTAACAGCACAGGCAGGCTCTTGTAGTATTTCCAGTTAGTGTACTGTGTAACCCTGCACAGTTGCTCCTGCAGTATAGCTACCAGAAGCCAGGTGCTTATGTGCTTCTTCTAAAACTATTAACAGCACAGGCAGGCTCTTGAAGTATTTCCAGTTAGTGTACTGTGTAACGCTGCACAGTTGCACCTACAGTATAGCTATCTGAAGCCAGGTGCTTGTGTGCTTCTTCTGATACTATTAATAACACAGGCAGGCTCTTGAAGTATTTCCAGTTAGTGTACTGTGTAACCCTGCACAGTTGCACCTACAGTATAGCTACCTGAAGCCAGGTGCTTGTGTGCTTCTTCTGATACTACTAATAACACAGGCAGGCTCTTGAAGTAGTTCCAGCTAGTGTACTGTGTAACCCTGCACAGTTGCTCCTGCAGTATAGCTACCTGAATCCAGGTGCTTGTGTGCTTCTTCTAAAACTATTAACAGCACAGGCAGGCTCTTGAAGTATTTCCAGTTAGTGTACTGTGTAACCCTGCACAGTTGCACCTACAGTATAGCTATCTAAAGCCAGGTGCTTGTGTGCTTCTTCTGATACTACTAATAGCACAGGCAGGCTCTTGAAGTATTTCCAGTTAGTGTACTGTGTAACGCTGCACAGTTGCACCTACCGTATAGCTACCTGAAGCCAGGTGCTTGTGTGCTTCTTCTGATACTAATAATAGCACAGACAGGCTCTTGAAGTATTTACAGTTAGTGTACTGTGTAACCCTGCAAAGTTGCACCTACAGTACAGCTACCTGAAGCCAGGTGCTTGTGTGCTTCTTCTGATACTACTAATAGCACAGGCAGGCTCTTGAAGTATTTCCAGTTAGTGTACTGTGTAACGCTGCACAGTTGCACCTACCGTATAGCTACCTGAAGCCAGGTGCTTGTGTGCTTCTTCTGATACTAATAATAGCACAGACAGGCTCTTGAAGTATTTACAGTTAGTGTACTGTGTAACCCTGCAAAGTTGCACCTACAGTACAGCTACCTGAAGCCAGGTGCTTGTGTGCTTCTTCTGATACTATTAATAGCACAGGCAGGCTCTTGAAGTATTTCCAGTTAGTGTACTGTGTAATGCTGCACAGTTGCACCTACCGTATAGCTACCTGAAGCCAGGTGCTTGTGTGCTTCTTCTGATACTAATAATAGCACAGACAGGCTCTTGAAGTATTTACAGTTAGTGTACTGTGTAACCCTGCAAAGTTGCACCTACAGTAAAGCTACCTGAAGCCAGGTGCTTATGTGCTTCTTCTGATACTATTAATAGCACAGACAGGCTCTTGAAGTATTTCCAGTTAGTGTACTGTGTACCCTGCACAGTTGCACCTACAATATAGCTACCTGAAGCCAGGTTCTTGTGTGCTTTTTCTGATACTATTAAGCACAGACAGGCTCTTGAAGTTTTTCCAGTTAGTGTACTGTGTACCCTGCACAGTTGCACCTACAGTATAGGTACCTGAAGCCAGGTGCTTGTGTGCTTCTTCTGATACTATTATTAGCACAGACAGGCTCTTGAAGTATTTCCAGTTAGTGTACTGTGTACCCTGCACAGTCGCACCTACAGTATAGCTACCTGAAGCCAGGTTCTTGTGTGCTTTTTCTGATACTATTAATAGCACAGGCAAGCTCTTGAAGTATTTCCAAGTTAGTGTACTGTGTAACCCTGCACAGTTGCACCTAGAGTATAGCCACCTGAAGCCAGGTGCTGGTGTGCTTCTTCTGATACTATTAATAGCACAGGCAGGCTCTTGAAGTTTTTCCAGTTAGTGTACTGTGTAACCCTGCACAGTTGCACCTACAGTATAGATATCTGAAGCCAGGTGCTTGTGTGCTTCTTCTGATACTATTAATAACACAGACAGGCTCTTGAAGTATTTCCAGTTAGTGTACTGTGTAACCCTGCACAGTTGCACCTACAGTATAGCTACCTGAAGCCAGGTGCATGTGTGCTTCTTCTGATACTACTAATAGCACAGGCAGGCTCTTGAAGTAGTTCCAGTTAGTGTACTGTGTAACCCTGCACAGTTGCTCCTGCAGTATAGCTACCTGAAGCCAGGTGCTTGTGTGCTTCTTCTGATACTATTAACAGCACAGGCAGGCTCTTGAAGTATTTCCAGTTAGTGTACTGTTTACCCTGCACAGTAGCACTTACAGTATAGCTATCTGAAGCCAGGTGCTTGTGTGCTTCTTCTGATACTATTAATAGCACAGGCAGGCTCTTGAAGTATTTCCAGTTAGTGCACTGTGTACCCTGCACAGTTGCACCTACAGTATAGCTACCTGAAGCCAGGTGCTTGTGTGCTTCTTCTGATACTATTAATAGCACAGGCAGGCTCTTTAAGTATTTACAGTTAGTGTACTGTGTAACCCTGCACAGTTGCTCATGTAGTATAGCTACCTGAAGCCAGGTGCTTGTGTGCTTCTTCTTATACTATTAATAGCACAGGCAGGCTCTTGAAGTATTTCGAGTTCATGTACTGTGTACCCTGCACAGTTGAACCTACAGTTTAGGTACCTGAAGCCAGGAGTGTGTGTGCTTCTTCTGATACTACTAATAGCACAGGCAGGCTCTTGAAGTATTTCCAGTTAGTGCACTGTGTAACCCTGCACAGTTACACCTACAGTATAGCTACCTGAACCCAGGTGCTTGTGTGCTTCTTCTGATACTATTAATAGCACAGACAGGCTCTTGAAGTATTTACAGTTAGTGTACTGTGTAACCCTGCAAAGTTGCACCTACAATATAGCTACCTGAAGCCAGGTGCTTGTGTGCTTCTTCTGATACTATTAATAGCACAGACAGGTTTTCAAAGTATTTCCAGGCAACAGTGCTGGTCGTGGACAGGGTGCATCCTCATCAGCACATGCCCATGGGACACGTTTGGCCTTTTTTTCGGCAGCTGGCCGTGTTGAGCCGCAACATGCGGAAGACTTGGTCGAGTGGATGACCAAGCCGTCCTCATCCTCCTCATCCTCTCTCACCCAGGCTCAGGGTACTTTGTCTGGCAAAGCAGCTGCCAACGCGGCCTCTTCCCTCGGCTTAATGGCATCAGTCACTCCTTCCCTAGCCCCACCATGTCCTCCTAAGGAGTCCCTCGAACTGTGTGACCACAGTGTTGGGTACATGCTCCAGGAGGATGCCCAGCGTTTTGAATGCTCCAATGATGGTACTCAGCTAGAGGAAGGCAGTAACGTGAGCCCAGACAGAGGGGGTGCCCAAGAAAGACAGCAATCTGGCAGTCATGTTCCCCCTGCTGCAGCATTCTGCCAGGTTTGCTCCAGTGATGAGGAGGGAGGGGATGATGAGGTCACTGACTCCACGTGGGTGTCTGATAGGAGATTGGAGGAGAAAGAGGAGGAGGAGGCATATAACCATCGAGGCAGGATGCCCTCCAGGGGCAATCTTAAAGGCAGCACACTGACTGAATCACAACGCAGAGCTACGCATGTGCAGGGCGCTTTTGTCTTTGCACGTAATTCCAAAAGTTCTTTGGTGTGGGCCTTTTTTGAGTGTATCAGATTGCACCGCTGCTATTTGCAACATATGTCTCAAGCGTATCTTGCGTGGCCAAAACATCTCCCGCTTGGGCACCACATACTTGGCCAGACATATGTTGACCTGCCATGCAGTTCATTGGCAAGCTTACCTAAAAGACCCACACCAAAGAACAAAGAGGACTTCTGCTTGCTCCACATCAGCTGGGATCTCCAACCCCACTATACCTTCAGTCCTCTCTGAGACATGCACTGAGAGTAATGAAGGTGTAGAATTAGGTGTATCACAGCCAAGTACTTGCAGGCAATCTGCTATTGGTACACTGATGTCAGATTGTACCAGGCAAATTTCCTTGCCCCAGCTGCTGCACCACAGAAAGAAATTCACTCCCAGCCATCCACATGCCCAGCGGTTGAATGCTAGCTTGGCAAAATTGCTAGCACTTCAACTGCTTCCTTTTCAGTTGGTAGACTCTGCTCCCTTCCATGAGTTTGTGGAATGTGCGGTTCCTCAGTGGCAGGTTTTCTCAGGGAAGGCGATTCTGGCTCTCTACCGGCATGTGGAAGGCATTGTCTTGGCCTCGCTGAACAGGGCGGTCAGCGGTATTGTGCATATTACCGCTGACTCATGGTCAAGCAGGCATGGACAGGGACATTACCTAAGTTTCACGGCGCATTGGGTGAATCTGCTGGCAGCTGGGAAGGATGCAGGACAAGGTGTAATAGTGTTGAAGGTTGTTCCACTACCATGCCTCCAAAATGCTACTACTGGTGATTATGATACACCTCTCTCCTCAACCCCCTCCTCTTCTTCTTCCTCCATGGCCTCTTCCTGTGCTTTGTCCTCGGAACCAGCGGTGCTCCGTAGGCGTTCAAGGGGCTACGCAAGTACGCATGCCAAAAGATGCCTTGAGCTGGTGTGCTTAGGAGACAGGAGCCACACTGGGGCAGAAATTCTGTCAGCTCTGCAGGGGCAGGTTTAGAGATGGTTGACGCCACACAAGCTTAAGCCAGGAATGGTGGTTTATGACAATGGCACCAACCTCCTCTCCACCCTCCAACAGGGAAAACTGACCCATGTGCCCTGTTTGGCTAACGTCCTTAACTTGGTGGTGCAGCGGTTCTTGGGCAGGTACCTGGGCTTACAGGATGTCCTGAGGCAGGCCAGGGAAATCTGTGTGCATTTCCGCCAGTCATATAATGCCAGTGTTCGGCTGGCTGACCTCCAAAAGGAATTTAACCTGCCCAAGAACTGCCTAATCTGTGACATGCCCACCAGGTGGAACTCAACGTTGGCCATGCTGCATCGGCTGCACATGCAGCAGAGGGCCATCAATGAGTACCTGTGCGACCATGGCACCAGGACAGGGTCAGGGGAGCTTGTTTTTTTTCCCCACGCCAGTGGGCCATGATCAGGGATGCATGCACTGTCCTGTCCTGTCACCATTTGAGGAGGCCATGAGGATAGTGAGCAGTGACAGTGCATGCATCAGTGACACTGTCCCCCTTGTCCACCTGTTGGAGCACACGCTGTGTGGAATAATGGACAGGGCACTTGAGGCAGAAAAGAGGCAGGAAGAGGAGAACTTCCTTAGCTCTCAAGGCCCCCTTTATCCAAACAGTGTAACTGCGTGCCTGCCGATTACACACAGGAAGAGGACGAGGCGGAGGAGGAGGATTGTGTCAGCATGGAGGTGGAGCCTGGCACTCAGCATCAGCAGCAGTCTTTAAGGGATCATTTATAGTCCCAAGAAACCCATGGACTTATACGTGGCTGGGAGGAGGTGGCTGCGGATCATGTCGTCCATAGCGAACCAGAGGACTCTGGACCGAATGCCTCAACAAACCTACGCTGCGTGGCGTCCCTGATCCTGCAAAGCCTGCGGTAGGATCCTCGTATTCGTGGTATCAAGGAGAGGGATTGTTACTGGCTGGCAACCCTCCTTGATCCACGTATCAAGGGTAAGGTTGCGGACCTTATCTTGCCATCACAGAGGGAGCAGAGGATGAAACATCTTTGGGAGGCCTTGCAGAAAGGTCTGTGCAGCGTGTTCCCAGAGACTGGGAGGTTACAAACTCCTGTTCCTGGACAACGTGTTGCTGAGGCTTCGGTCGATCAAAGAAGGAGCGTTGGAGAAGGTGGCCATCTGACCGATGCGTTCAGACAATTTTTTAGTGCGCAGCCCCAAGGTATGATCGGTTCCAGCAACCATCGCCAGCGTCTGTTTTACATGGTGCAGGAACACCTAGGGGCAAGATCTGACTCTGACACCTTTCCCACCGAAAATCCTCTGGGTTACTGGGTCTTGAGAATGGATCACTGACCAGAGCTTGCACAGTATGCAATTGAGCTACTGGCCTGTTCGGCATCCAGAATTCTTTTGGAATGCACATTCAGTGCTGCTGGAGGCTTTGTAACTGATCACATGGTGCCTCTGTCCACCGACTCGGTCGATCGGCTGACTTTCATAAAAATGAATCAGTCTTGGCTCACCACCAGATACCAAGCACCTGATGCTGATGTAACCAAATAATTTTTTTTAAATGTCAGATTCCTTCAAGACTCCCTATTCTGATGCTGAGTGACTATCCTGTTATGCTGAGTGACTATCCTCTTCCTCCTCAATGATCATGCTGATAGCTTGTAAGAATATTTCTGGTTCTGGGCGCCGCCACCAGTGGCTAAGGCCCAATTTTTCTGCCCCTGTTTAACAGGGGCGTGTATTTACAATTTTTGATGCAATACTCTGCAGCAGGGCTCATTCCTGTTCTCCAACTAGAGTATCTGTGAAGGGTTGCAGTGTTGTAGCACCAGCAACAGTGCCTAAGGCCCAATTTTTCAGCCCGTTTCTGCGCCCACCAAGAGTAACTGTGAGGAACTACAGTGTTGTGGCACCAGCACCACCAACACCACCATCAAAGGCCCAGTTTTTCTGCCCCTGTTCAACAGGTGCATGTAATTACAGTTCTTGATCTAATATTTCACAGCAGGGCCCGTTCCAGCACCCACCAAGATTAACTGTGAGGACTTACAGTGTTGTGGCACCAGCACCACCACCATCACCAAAGGCCCAATTTTTCTGACCCTGTTCAACAGGGGCATGTAATTACAATTCTTGATCTAATATTTCACAGCAGGGCCCTGTGAGGGCTTACAGTGTTGTGGCAAGACCAACACCTAAGGCCCCAATTTCTGCAGAGTATATAGGGCAGGCCCCTACTTTCAAACATCCAACCTACAAATGACTCCTACTTGCAAACGGAAGGAGACAACAGGAAGTGAGATGAAATCTACCCCTAGGAAGGGAAATTCTCTCCTGTAAGAGCTAATATGGGAAAAGCGTTTCTCCTCTCCACTGATGCTTTATCACCAATCCTTGTTTCACTAAAAACCCCAAATTGTCAAAAAACATTTGTCATTGGGACAGAAAGTGAGGTGAAATCTTCTGAAGAGGTGCACAGACAGCAAAACAAATATCACAGGGGTGATAACCCTTCCCTATGTTTTCCAAAAAACTTAAAATAGATTTTTTGGCTGGAGCTACACTTTAAAAATGTACCAGTTCAAAATTACAAACAGATTCTACTTAACAACAAACCTACAGTCCCTGTCTTCTTTGCACTGCCTGTTTACTGCTGTTCAGAGTATATAGGGCCTGGGGGCCCCACGCCTTTCCTTTTTTTAATTTGGGTGCGGGGTTCCCCTTAATATCCATACAAGACCCAAAGGGCCTGGTAATGGACTGGGGGGGTGGGGGATACCCATGCCGTTTGTCTCACTGATTTTCATCCATATTGCCAGGACCCGACATTACATTAAAGCCGCAAGCAGTTTTAAATGACTTTTAATCCTCTAAAAAATGTCACTTTGTGCAGGGGCTATTCTAAGCACGGTAAATGCACCACTTTACAGGCATACTATAGACACCCCACAGGTACAATATTTAAAGAAATGTTTGACTTTTTTTTTTTCACTTTAAGCATCATTAAAATCACTGCTCCCGAAAAAACGTTTTTAAAACTTTTTTTTGCATTGATACATGTCTCCTGGGGTAGGACCCGGGTCCCCAAACCCTTTTTAGGACAATACCATGCAAATTAGCCTTTAAAATTAGCACTTTTGATTTTGAACGTTCGAGTCCCATAGACTTCAATGGGGTTCTAATGTTTGTACGAAGTTTTGGTCCGTTCACAAGTTCTGGTTCGAACCAAACCGGGGGTGTTCGGCTCATCCCTATTTAGGATAGGCTTATACTGAATATCGCAATTCTCTCACTACTCTAATTACTCCATGGAATCCTCAATGGCCCACTCCTACTCCTTGGTGGCCCTTCTTCACTGCAGGTGGACATCTACTCCCCTACCCCTACAACATAATCTTTTTCTCAGAGACACAACCATAGCTTGGAGGGAAGTAAAGAAAGCACTAAAACTATCATCCTTTATGTCCAGGCATCTCCCGATTCAAGGAAATCCTAGCTTCTCACCGAGATTGGAATACAAACCCTTCTCTATCTGGCAACAAAAGGCCCCTCAAACTTTTCTACCCTATGCAATATGGAAACAGGATGCCCTCAGAACTTCTCTGTCATTGCAGAAACATTCTCTGTCACGTACCTTGTGGACGAGCCCGACTTGCAGGGGATGGCCTCTCTTGCGGCTCTGACTCGAGGGCCCTGGTAGGGTATACAGGAAGCACAAGAGTCAGGAGTGGCACGAGTGCCTGGCAGGATCAACAGCAGAAGGTAGGTCTGGAACTCTGGAAACACTGTGCAGTGGAGATTAAGCTGATCTGGTAGGTAGACTGGAACACTGGTGCAGCAGACTGGAACTGGATAGCAGGCTGGAACACACAGGACAGCAGACTGGAACACTGGTGCAGCAGACTGGAACCACACAGCAAACTGGAACTGGATAGCAGGCTGGAACACACAGGACAGCAGACTGGAACACTGGTGCAGCAGACTGGAACTGGATAGCAGGCTGGAACACACAGGACAGCAGACTGGAACACTGGTGCAGCAGACTGGAAGGTCAGACAAGCCGGATCGATAGCCAGGCGGACTGTAGATGAGCCAAAGGGTCAGGCAGAAGAGTGGTCAGACAAGCCGGGGTCGGATGCAGGCAGAAAGCAGGGATGGTCGGAGACAAGCCGGGATCAGATGCAGGCAGACAGCTAGGATAATCAGGAACAAGCCGGATCTAGCACAGGAAACAGGAAGTGTTCTCAGGAAGTGCACACGTAACGCTGTAGAGCAGACAGCAAGATTCTCATGTGACAGATCAGTTTAAATAGCCCGCCTGGTGCGCGTGCGCATGCGTGCGACTACCCGCACAGGGCGTCTGATACTGACAGGACTTTCCTGACATTCTCCCTCAATCCCATGCTTTACACTATGCGCAATGCATCAGATTTATAAGGGACTCGTGCAGAGAGGAACGCAAGAGATTTCAGACATCCATCATGGACCTGCTACTCCATGGTGACTCCCTCAGTTGCTTCCTCATCGGTAGCAAACTGGGGTAAAGACTTTCCTGACTGATATAGCAGAAGAGATTCTTCAAGGGTATAAAAAACCCATCAGCTGATCCCCAACGAGGTTTGGAGAGAATCTCAACTAAAGATCCTACACCGTGCTTATATTCCCTTCCTCTCAGACAAGAATATTCAAGGCGCGGCCAGCTGTTCCATGTGTTACCAGCCAAAACCATCCCTTTCCCACTGATTTTGGGCATGCCCCTCCATTTCCACCATCTGGAATCAAGTAATCTCCTACATCTTTGATATAACGCTGCTAAAACTACCTAAAGATCCCCTACTCCTCATCTTCGGATACTGGGATGACCAACTGCTACTGTGGTCCCCAACCACCCACTCTTTCTATAAGGACTGGGCCTTGATCGGTCTCTTACTAGCCAGAAGATTAATTTAAAAAATGTACCTCTTCTCATTGCTCACAGATCTCACAACTCATGCGGGAGCTTCTAAACTTGCTTCACAAAGACAAACTCAACACCGATTTCAAACAAGAAATCTCCAATGCACATTTCTACTCCAGATGGTGGGCTTTTATGCAATCGACTCTGTCACAAGAGGAACTACAGAATTTTGAAAATTTCTCATTCTCCTACTATGAGACTCTCACTACCACTCCTGAGGAAGAAGGCACTTCCGACTTTAACCCAACACCTGTGGAACCAGATGCTCTAAATGTTATCCATCATGACCACCCTCTTTCATCTCTGCCTACTTCAACCATCACCACTTCACATGAGGGCACACAGCCCATGTCTGTACCCTATCCCTAGAGGCTTCTCTTCTTTTTTTCATCTCTCTCTCTCTTCTTTGTACAACATATTGGTGTTTGCCTCCCCTCATGGTTGGGGGAAGTAGGCAATATTTATCACATAGAGGAAACTGTGGCTATGACACATGATCGTCTGATTAGGTTTCACAAACCCTAGAAAGCCTGGTTTATCTTTAGATTTTCTGATCAATATAAAATGTTGCTGGGTACTTGAACAGTCTTTCTTGGATGTAAGGGTAACACAGCCTTTACCAGTACTACCCTATAAATCCTAATGTTGTTTTAGGCCTGTTGTACTCACCTCATATTATCTACAAAATTATCATTAAACCTAGCCCTTCCTATTGACTTTAATAACGCATGATCCTTCAACATCTTTCTGTCTATCACAATTTTGTTTTTTTTTGCTGTGAACCTTTGGGGGTATCTTCATCTGTTTCTTTCTATTTTTTCTTCTATTTGTATTGTTATCAAAATCAATAAAAATGTTGTCGTTATAAAAAAATAAAAAAAACATAGGCTATAAAAGTTGGAGAATTAGATGAAAGGGGGACATTTCTTTTACTCTAAAATAGTAATCTAGTAATTAGACATGTTTTTAAAATGTTGACATAATATTTCTATGTGCTTTCTTAATGCAAAATACATTGCATATAGAATTTTAAGGGTATATAGTACCTCAAAGGACTGCAACTGAGAGACCCTAAGGACCTATTTACACTTTTTGCATTTTGCACTAAGATCAGTGGAGACACATGAAAACACATGTCAATGCATGTCAATTTAAAATGCATGTCAATGCAGTCCCTGCGTGTTATGATACACATCACAATGCATGGCAGTTTGGGTTAATATGTGCCACAGTTTGTTGACATCCATAGAAAGTCCATTAAATGCTCACAACAGCAAATGTCAGCATGCATCAGTACATGCTGACATGTATTTTGATGCATTTTCATAGATTTCAATTGGATGCACCAGAGGAAAAAAGTTTCAGCCCTACGTTTTCTAGAAACAGTGTTATTTTAAGCTTCCAAGAAGCTTAACTTCATTGACATTTGTGTTTTTTTAAGTTAGGATAGAGAAACGGTCATTTTAAATTTTCTGGATCTTAAAACTTCAATATGACATATTTTTTGTTGCATTATTCAAACACTTGGAAACTTAGCTCTTGTGTCTCATATTGAATTTAGTCTCAAGAAACTTGTTCATTTGCAGAAGAGGGCAAAGTGCTGCAGGTATGCATGATGTACAGATTGCACCCATTCTTCCTGTATTGCCAAATACCAGTCCTTTCTAATATGCAAAGCTCCAACACCCTACAGATTCCAATTGGTTTAAGCCGTTATATGCCTGCACGTCATACATGCAACAGCGTCCTTCCCCCAGTGACATGTTCTCTTTATTAAATTAATGCTATAAAAGTTTAAGTAATTGGGTTAGGTTTCTCTATCAAAGTATACAAATTAGAGCAAAGCCAAGAATAAGACAAACTATTTACTTTTAGGAATACAATATTCATGCATTGATTGCCACTTTTAAAGTTAGTTTTGTTTGTGTCCTACTGTTTTTTTTACATATTCAAATTATTTCAATGGAAGTTATATTTCTCCTAACTGTTATGAAACCTATGTTCTTTACTACTTTAGTAGTTCTTTGCCTGAATGTTAAATTGAAGAACAGAAATAAATTTGAAAAATCATGACTACAAGCAATATGAAAAGAAAAGCTCAAGGAATCTAGAAGAACAAACAAGATAAGTGAGAATGTATTTATAATGCATAAAACAAAGACAATCTCTATCAGCAGGGAAGAATATCATGTTGTATGTCATATATCTATATATACCTCTATAAAGACTACTATACAAAAAAAAATTATAGAATACATCAGCAATGGTATATTTGTTTCTGGTTTAATTTTTTCTCTTTCTTTTATATTCACTCTTCAGTAGCTCTAACAGCAAGAACATTAATCACACTGTAGTGTTCTTTGTATTCATAAAAACATATTTTGTGCTAATATCCATCCTCTCTTACCAGAAAAGTCTCAAGCCAGAAAGCTGAATTGTAGCTCACATTTTAGCTTAGCTTAGCTTGAAAAAGGTATTGAAATTTACCTATGTAAAGTGTTACCTTTGTGGTAAGACAATGTTGTATTGATGTTTTGTTGGTACTAGCTTGCTCACGCAGCTAAGTTTGATTGAGGAGCATTTTAAAGTGTATTTCTACTTTTGTAGCCAAATTGGCAAAATACCTACTTTATAGTTGCTGGATGTTCTCGTTCCCATAGCATAGTTAAGAAAAAATATTTAGAGATTGCCGCTTAGCTTGTTGCTTTTACATTTTACCTCTAAACGGAACTTACCTGTGAAATGCAATAGAGTGGGGGGCTCATGCGCGAGGGCAATGAAGATGGTTGTTTGATCTTCTCAAACAACCATCTGGCTGATCAGGCACAGACCCCATCCCTGCTCCTGTATCACAGCCGCTCGGCTGCTGACAGTGTCGGGCTTTCTGCAGGGATGTACTGCACGCCCAAATACCAGCAGAAACACTGTACACAGCCTAAAGCCTCCTTGGCCTCAGGCAAGAAAGCAAAGATGGCACCTGAACCTCCGGGGCCTGACGACACCACCCAGCTCTCATTGGCGGGCCTGGCTTCTCCAGATGACAGTCTGCAACAGTTTCCCATGGACTATGATCCTGATGCCCTGCTCTCTAAATTTCACTCTATAGTGCGGGATGAGATTACTAAGGTCTCCTGTAAGCTCTCCTCTGACCTGGTGAAAGGTCTTAAAGAGATAGGCCACCACACTAACCAACTAGAGCAGTGCATTGACTTGGCAACCACTGTACTGGAGGGGCATGAGGATGAGGTGGATAAGTTGAATGATGAACTAGAAAGCTTGCTTGATGAATTGGAAGATGCTGAAAACAGAACTTGCAGAGATAATCTCAGTTTTCGCTGCATTCCTGAAGCAATTACTGATTTGCAAGGCACGGCTACTGCTTTCTTTCAGGAACTAGCACCAGAGATCCCCCTGGAGCATTTGGAGTTCGATCGAATTCACAGATCCCTTGCACCTAATCCAGCAGTGGGCCCCCAAGGAATATTATCATCAAATTCCATTACTACAGCATTAAGGAGAGACTCCTACAAGTGGCATGGGAACACCAAGACCTTTCCCTTCAAGGCAACTCTCTTCAATTATTTGTGGATCTCTCTCCAGTAACAATCATCCAAGCGTAGGAATTTGAAGCCTTATCTACAGATTCTACAGATTCAAGGAATCAAGTACAGATGGGGGTTCCCCTTTAAGCTTTCTTTTCCCTACCAAAGTTGTCAGTATCAAGCTTCTTCCCTGCCTGATCTGCATCGTCACATGCAGACATTGAAGTTTGTCCTTCCTCCCTCTTAAATGGAGGCTACATCTTTTTAATCCCGCCAGCAATCATTCCAACCTATCCGCAAGTCATCTCAGGCATCCCAGCACTGTTCGAAGCAATTCGCTCCCTTTAAGCCCAACGCTTCCAGGACGGCCGTTCACGATGACAACGCAAGTTTTACCCATCTGGGTTATTCAGCTTTGTATAAGACTGGTGTCCCTACTAGGCCTTCAGTTCTTTTTTTTGTTATCATTTATTAGCTGTGAATTTTACCTTGCCATCCTTAAGCCAATACTCAGAAGACCAGGGCCATACAGTTTTGCTCTTTGTTGCATAACAATGTTGCTCTCTTTAATAAGTGTTCTGCCTTAGTTAATAGTACAAATTGATTCCTTATTGGTTGGCTCCCCACCTCTGGCTGCCCCGACTGAGTGATGGCAGCCCTGGGTGAATGTAGCCTGAATTTGCTAGATGCTATAATTTATTCTATGCGTTATTTGTTTTTGCCTTTTGCAGTTTTCTACGGTCAATGCTTAAGCTGTTCGATATTTGTTTTATTATGGGAAAATTGCTGAGCAGTTCCGGTGGATCACTGCTCCCCTGGTGAGCCGGTACTTGGCTAGGACAACGGTCTCGGCCAACTCCCAACTCCCATGTGGACCCTTGGTTCCACAACTTGATGCGTTTCTGTTTAATTGGTTTTATATGATTCAAGCTTTTCTCGGCCTCTCTATATCCTGTCTCACATTTTTTTCTTTCCTTTCTCCTTTATCTCCTTTTCACTCTTTTTCTTCTTTTCCTGAGTCAGTGGGGTGTGCAATTAGAGACATTATCTTGTATTTTTTCTTTCCACCATGACACTTAATTGGCTGTCCTTAAACGTTCAGGGCATGAATTCCCTCCAGAAATCTGTTAAGTTTTTCAAATATCTTAGGAAACATAAGGTAGAATCGCTCATTTTTCATCTTCTTCCTGCTCCAAATATTTTGATGCTCAGTATGCCCAGGTTTTTTTTTTAGCAAATTGCCTGACAAAGCAAAGAGTAGTGATTGTAGCTTTTCGTAAATCAGTTCCCTTTAGTTGCACTAAAAAGATAGCATATCCAAATGCAGATATCTCCTATTCCAAGGCACTATTCAAGATCCAGAAGTTACTATCAGGACTTATTATTCTCCTAACTCAAACCCAGGACCCTTTTTGACCCATGTCTGCTCCCTACTGACAACTCATCAACGGGGTACCCTTCTATAGGCAGGAAAATGTAACATTGAACCCTGTTTTAGATAAATACCCTTCGAAACACACTGCTCCCTCATTTAATGTAAAAAAATATTCTCATTCCTTGAGAACTCATGTACTCTGCAGAGAACCTAATTGTGATGTGTACGCCACCATTATTGGTTCACCACCTCTTTTTTGTAGTGGATATCGGCGTTATATGAGTCCTCTCAAGCTAAAATTAATTATTATGGGTTCGAGTCATCCCTCTTTCCCATTAAGAGGGGTACGCGCCAAGGATGCCCGCTCTTACCGCTGTTATTCATTCTGGCACTGGAGCCCTTGGCGGAGGTGGTCCGTTCTCATCTTGACATAAAAGGCATTGAAGTTGATGGCTTCTTATATAAGATATTGTTATTTGTCGATTACATTTTGCTGACTTTAACTTCCCCCAGAGTCTCGTTACCTAATTTACTATCTCTTTTAGACACTTTTGTGTCCATCTCGCGACTCTACGTCAAACCTACCAAATCGAAAGCACTGACCATCAACCTTTCCCCCTCTGAACTGGCAGCTTTTAAATACGTTTTCCCCTTTCATTGGCGTCCTTCTTTGCCTTACCTGGGAATTAGGCTTACCCTGAAGTACAATGATCTATAACAGGCCAATTTTCCGCCTTTGTTCAGAAAATTTACTGAAATGTTGTCCTTATGGATCCACTTTCCGTTGTTCTGGTTGGCAGGATCACTGCAGTCTGTATGTCCTATCTTCCGAACCTGCTTTATTTTTTCCAGTGCTACCGGTTCCAATCCCATCACATATTTAGCGCATATATCAGCGTAAACTATTGAAATTCATCTGGGGTACCATTTTACCTAGAATTAATAAGCAGGTTTTGTATGCCCGCAGAATCAATGGCAGCCTTTCAGTTCCCAATCTTCAAGCGTATTATACGACAGCATCTATAGCCCCACTGTCCCATCCTCATGAAACCCATCAACTGCCATTGTGGGCTATTATTAATCTTATAGATTCCTATCCTATACCAGTTTTCTCTCTGCCCTGGCTCCCTGCCATCCACTGCACACCTACCTTAGGTCCTTGTCTAGTTCACTCTCTCCGCTTGTGAGATTCAGTTAAATATTTGTCCAAAGGTGTGCAGATTATGGGTCAGGGTCTATACCATTCATCATAATTGTCCAAAGGTGTGCAGATTAGGGGTCAGGGTCTATACCCTTCTTCGGAATTTATTTTATATTGATCTTAAAAGAGAGCCCTATGAGGCTCTTCTTTGCAAACTTATTGCAGAATTGCAAAAGTCCGGAACATCAACTGGCCATACATCTGTTTACTGCAACTAAATTAACTATTGCAAAAGGCTTGGAAACCCTCTACCCTTAGCTTTGAAATGGTCAAAAACCATATGAATGGTATTATGGTAAATAAGAACCTGTTGATCACCCATATCCAACCTTCAAGATTTGATGGCATGCTTCTTTCAATTTAGTGCTTCTCTGCCACACAACCCACGGGACTCTTCTTTTCTTCTTCTCTTTTGTTTCTAGATCTTTCTCTAGTTCCTCACTTTTCTACTACTATTCCTTTATTCTTCTCAATTATTCCATTTCACTCCCCACCCCCCCATTTTTTTTATTTGTATATATATATATATATATATATATATATATATATATATATATATATATATATATAGCACCTCTTTTTTTTTTTTTTTTTTTTTTTTTAAATTTGATAATTTTTATTCATAATTAAATACCATACATCACAATATTCAATATACAGATTACCGGATAGTAATAAAATCTTCTAATACCCGATGTAACATATAGGTTCACACCATAAATAAAAAAAATACAATTTTATTTTTCACCCCCCCCTCCCTTACACCCTTATATATTCCTTGTACCAAACTCTTTTCCTTATATAGGACATCAGGCATATTACTACTACTCCAATCTTAAGAACAATATCCTCTCCATCTTCTTCTTACTCTGCTAGTCTATCGGGTTGGCTACACTCATCAGCCAGGGATTCCATATTTTTTTAAATTCCTTTAAATTTCCTGCCCTTGTGAACACTGTCCTTTCTTTTCCTATTGTTTCCGAGACTTCTCTACGCCAGTCAGCAACCGAAGGGGGTTTCTCAGCTTGCCATCTCTTAGTTATTCCCTTTCTTGCCTGATATAGGCATCTCCGCACTGCTTTTATTTTGTCTCTCCCATCACCCAAGTCCCCACCCACCCCCAAAATACATAACTTTGGGTCTAGTTTAAGACTCAGCTTGAGAAACCTATTTATATCCTCAACCACTTCTACCCAATAACGGGCTAGTTTAGGGCACTTCCATATCATATGTAGCAAATCTCCATTCATTTGGCATCTCGGACATTGGGGATCTACTCTTCTCCCCCATTTAAACAATTTTTGGGGGGTATAGTATGCCCTATGCAGTAACATTAGGTGTGAAAATTTCTGAGCTGGCGAAACTGAGACCTGGTGGCTCCCCTTCAACACCTCCCTCCACTGGGCATCCGATATTGCCCCCAGATCTCTTTCCCACTTCCCCCTACACCTAAGTTTATTTGATCCTTCTCTGCTATTTCTGAAGATATGCTGGTAGAGTTCTGCTATTAATCCTCTTGACCCCTCAAAACTCTCTATCATCCGGGGGATGGGTGATTGGCTCCATTTCGGACCTTGTTCCCCGTACTGAGCCTGCAGTGCGTGCCTAATTTGGATATACCCAAAATATCACTGCTTTGGGACAGCAAACTCCTCTTCTAGGGAGGCAAAGGATTTCAAAATATTGCCATTATATAATTGTTCTAGTTTAGTTATCCCCCTTGCCTCCCATGACTTAATTTTTCCTATCTTTGTTAATTCTTGAAGACGTTTGTTATCCCAAAGAGGCACATCTCTCACAATTCCCTCCATACCTTTCAGGCTTTTAATGTTTTTCCAAACTTTTAGCATTAATTTGACTGTGGGGGTCTTATATGCAAACGAATCTGCCTCCAATACCTCCAGCACACGTCTATGGGGTGCACCTGCAGTCATTATACCAAGATTATTATTGCCCATAGATCCACCGCCTGTCCTTAGGTGTTGCAGTTGGGCTGCCAAAAAATAGCAGCGTGGATGCGGGACCGCCATGCCCCCCTCACCTATTGCAAGCTGTAGGGTCTGTAGACTTATCCTTGAATGCCCCCCCCTCCACACAAGCCCTCTAAACAGCATATCTATTTTTTTGAACCATCTGCCACCTATCCAAACTGGTGAATTCTGTAAGATGTACAATAGTTGGGGCATCCACAGCATTTTAACCAGGTTGCATCTTCCAGCTGCCGACAAGGAGAGGCCTTTCCATATATCAACCTTTTTTTAAGTTTCTCCAATAATGGGGCCATATTATTATTTAGAAAGTGATCTGGATCCCTTGTTACCTGGATTCCTAAATATTTGGTTTTCTCCACTATTTTTAATGGGGTTTTTTCCAGGAAGGTGCCTTGTTTGATGGGGTCTATTGGCAGCAGGACCGATTTTTCCCAATTTATAGTGAGGCCCGAGACCTCCCCGAAGTCTGCAAAGACACTCATCACCTGCCTTAGTGACCCTTCCGTGTATATAGCACCTCTACCTACAAGTATGCATGGAGATTCAGCAATTATGTCTCGCTCAGTAGGCTGCATGCCTGGATATCTTTGTTCTATTTCAACATGTACTGTAGTAGGAATTTTCATAATGTTTCGGCTAGTAGTTTTTGGATCTTTACTGCCATGGGAGCCAAATTTTTTTTTTCTTTCTGTTCTGTTCTTCACCACCATACAATGTAACCATCTAACTGTTGACTGTGTGTGTTGCAATGATTATTAATAAAATCCTTAGTAAAAGAAATGCAAGAGAGTAGGGAAGTTAATCTGTGACCTAGTTAACCGGTACTGTGCTGTAGTGGTGGCTGGAGCTATATTTTTTGGGGGGCAGTAAACAATTCACCCATCACCCCCCCATGGTTGGTTGGATCAGCCACACTCCCCCCGGTTGGTCGGTTGGATCACCCGCACACTCCTCTGTCGGTTGGTCACCAGCCCTGCAATAACCCTATCTAGGTCAAGGGTAGCGCTTCCTCTGGGCGGTGGCTTCACCTGGCGTCTCCTCCTCCTAGGCTTCACGGTCTCCTCCTCCTCTATCTCTCTACCCCTGCGTATGGACGGGCCACCACTGCTGTGCTGGCAAATCATAATTACTAGATTTGCACACTGTCTCTCCTAACAAAGTCTGTGTGGAAGTCTGTTTGGGAACAAAGACACAGTGAGACTGTCCACAAATGTTTGCAATCTGCCAGGTGGCCTTTTCCTGAAACATCTAAAAGGTAAATATTTTTTCGGTATGCTGTTGGCATAGGAACACATAACAAACATATAGTGCAGTTTTCTCAAATTTGGATGCAAATGTTGAAATACATTTTAAATAATTTACACGTAAAAAACTGAACCAAGCAGCAAATAAACTATGTACTGTTAAACTTGTTCCTTTGGGGATGTTGTTATTAGAATGGGCAAATAATGTAAAAAAACACTCCTTCAGTGAATCAGCATAGACATTACCTGCAATCCATTTTGTGGCTATAAAATATAGCAGGCAATCTGTTTATACAATCTTAAAAGGCCATTGGCCATTTATTATGAACTTAGTTGAGTTCTCTTTGATGATTTCCTTACAAGTATCAATATATGTATATATACAGTATCTCACAAAGGTGAGCACACCCCTCACATTTTTGTAAATATTTCATTATATCTTTTCATGTGACAACACTGAAGAAATGACACTTTGCTACAACATAAAATAGTAAGTGTACAGCTTGTATAACAATGTACATTTGCTGTCTCCTCAAAATAACTCAACACACAGTCATTAATGTCTAAACTGCTGGCAACAAAAGTACACCCCTAAGTGAAAATGTCCAAATTGGGCCCAATTAGCCATTTTCCCTCCCCAATGTCATGTGACTTGTTAGTGTTACAAGATCTCAGGTGTGAATGGAGAGCAGATGTTATCACTCTCACTCTTTCATACTGGTCACTGGAAGTTCAACATGGTACCTCAAGGCAAAGAACTCTCTGAGGATCTGATAAAAAGAATTGTTGCTCTACATGAAGATGGCCTATGCTATAAGAAGATTGCCAAGACCCTGAAACTGAGCTGCAGCACGGTGGCCAAGACCATGCAGTGGCTTAACAGGACAGGTTCCACTCAGAACAGGCCTTGCCATGGTCGACCAAAGAAGTTAAGTGCACGTGCTCAGAGTCATATCCAGAGGTTGTCTTTTGGAAATAGACGTATGAGTGCTGCCAGCATTGCTGCAGAGGTTGAAGGGGCAGGGGGTCAGTCTGTCAGTTCTCAGACCATGTGCCGCACACTGAATCAGATTGGTCTGCAGGGCTGTCGTCCCAGAAGGAAGCCTCTTCTAAAGATGAAGTACAAGAAAACCCGCAAACAGTTTGCTAACGACAAGCAGACTAAGGATATGGATTACTGGAACCATGTCCTGTGGTCTAATGAGATCAAGATAAACTTTTTTGGTTCAGATGGTGTCAAGCGTGTGTGGTGGCATCCAGGTGAGGAGTACAAAGATAAGTGTGTTTTACCTACAGTCAAGCATTGTGGTTGGAGTGTCATTGTCTGGGGCTGCATGAGTGCTGCCTGCACTGGGGAGCTACAGTTTATTAAGGGAACCATGAATGCCAACATGTACTGTGACATACTGAAGCAGAGCATGATCTCCTACCTTCGGAGACTGGGCAGCAGGGCAGTATCCCAACATGATAATGACCCCAAACACACCTCCAAGATGACCTCTGCCTTGCTAAAGAAGCTGAGGGTAAAGGTGATGGACTGGCCAAGCATGTCTCCAGACCTAAACCCTATTGAGCATCTGTGAGTCATTCTCAAATGGAAGGTGGAGGAGCGCAAGTGCTGGAAAATATTGTAGCAAAGTGTAATTTCTTCAGTGTTGTCACATAAAAAGATATAATAAAATATTTACAAAAATGTGAGAGGTGTACTAACTTTTGTGAGATACTGTATATATATATATATATATATATATATATATATATATATATATATATATATATATATATATATTATTGCGTTTTTCTTTTACCACTTCCGGACCGGCTCATGACAATATACGTCAGCTGTTTGAAGAGGAATACCATTGTTATGACAGCAGATGGTTTCTTCAGCCAGAGGTCCACTTTCAGATAAAAGTGGTCTCTGCGGCGGATTCACTTCGAGATCACTTTTATCGGGGGCCGCCACGCTCTGGAGGTCTCCGCAGTTTACTAGAGCCACCGGTAGCGGCAGCGATTGGGTCCTCTCTCCTGCTTGGCTGGCTGCCAAGTGAGGTGAAGATGGCCCCCACTGGGCTTCAGAATGACTGGCAGAAGCAACATCAAACGTCACTTCTGCCCAGTGCTCTTAAAGGAGATTTTTTTTATTGCATTTAAGTGTAAATATGAGATCTGAGGACTTTTATATCCATATCACATAAAAGTGACCCAGATTTTTTTTTGTTAAAAGGACAGTGTCAAAATAAAAAAAGTCAATTAAATGAGAAAAAAAATGTAAAGTCCCGCCATGCTAGCATGCAGAAGCGAAAGCATACACGAGTAGCTCCCGCATATGAAAATGGTGTTCAAACCACACCTGTGAGGTATCGCCATGATCATTAGAGCAATAATTCTAGCCCTAGACCTCCTCTGTAACTCAAAACTGGTAACCTGTAGACATTTTTAAATGTCACCTATGGAGATTTTTAAGGGTAAAAGTTTGTCGCCATTGACGAGCGGGTGCAATTTTGAAGCATGACATGTTGGGTATCAATTTATTCGGCGTAACATTATCGTTCACAATATAAAAAAATTGGGCTAACTTTACTGTTGTCCTATTTCTTAATTTAAAAAGTGTATTTCTTTTAAAAAAGTGTGCTTGTAAGACCGCTGTGCAAATACAGTGTGACAGAAAGTATTGCAAGGACCGCCATTTTATTCTCTAGGGTGTTAGAAAATATATATATATATATATATATATATATATATATGTTTGGGGGTTCTAAATAATTTTCTAGCGAAAAAAAATGATTTTAACTTGTAAACACCAAATCTCAAAACGAGGCTCTGTCCTTAAGTGGTTAAGCATTTGTCAACTGTGCTAGTGCCGAATGATGGCTACAGTGCGGTCGTCTAGTTCTGGGATGACGTCAAATGATGGCGTGCTATGATCGCGCCCGCCATAGTGGGCGGCATGCTCTGTGATTGCAGTGTCCGGAGGACACTGCTGATCACATTATGAGGTAAAGAGCTAATCAGCAGCTCTTTACCATGTGATCAGCTGTGTCCAATCACAGCTGATGAAGGATGTCAACAAAAGCCGGTTATCGTCACTAAGTGGAGAAGAGAGCCAATAAGCGGCTTCTCAAAAAAGGGACATTTATACTGATAACCAGGCCAGGAAGCCTTCTTGCTTTGAATGCAGAGAAGGCTTTTAATTTAATACATTGGGGTTACCTATCCAGGGTGCTAGACAAGTTTGGAATCAATGGCCATATACACTCAGCTATATCTGCTCTGTACTTCAAACCCTCTGCCCATGTAATCTCTGGTGATTTTTTTTTTCACTATTTGAAATAACAAATGGGACCAGGAAGGGGTGTCCCTTGTCTACATTGATATTTAATCTCCTCATGGAACCGTTGGCAGAAAAAAATAGATCACATCAAGCAATTGAAGGGATTACTTCCTAGGGAAAACAGCACACTATTACGTTATTTGCAGACAATGTGATATTGTCTCTCACTGATCCACTCTGTTCCCTCCCAATAGCCTACGAAGTACTAGAGACATTTAATAAGATTTCTTACTACAAAATCAATGCATTCAAATCTCGAATACTGAGCTTGGGCATTGATGAGGCCACAAAATTCACTCTAGAGGGTAAATTTCCCTTCCAATGGTCCTCTGATCCCTTATTATATCTGGGTATTAAATTACTATAACGGACAAGCGACCTTTATAACTCAAATTTTCTACCTCTTATTACTACAGAGCTATCCCTGGAGGAACCGCTTAAATATATTTGGTTCTGTACTCTGCCTCTCAACCCCAAGAACAGTCTCAGCTCCTCTGGCACACCTGGCAATAGTGTAAGTGCAACAACACCAATGAAAGACACACATTTTGATAAAACACAGAAATTATCTTTACTGTGAAGTTTCTTTGAATAGTAACAAACAGTGGCAGTATATCTCTGAACAGTAGGCAAGTATACCTTAAGTAAATAAACTGTATAGCAATGACTGAGGAACCAAAAGCGATATAACTCAATGGTACTGTCAGGCTGCTTTCAGGGGATTCCTCAAAGGCGAACAACCCCAAGAGCAGAGGCAAACACTTTAATAACAACAGATCACAAATGGCAAACATTATACCATATTGGAAACCTCTTCACTCAAATTCGCTCTATGAGTCCAGGCAGGAGGAGAGCAGGGGATTGTGGGGGGAGGGTGAATTTGATTATAATGGGGGAGATAGGTCAGGCAGGGGTCATCCCATATTGGTGGGTGAAATGGGGAAAAATGGGGGGGGCTATGGTAGATGACATGAAGGTTCCTATGTTATAAACAACCATTGGAAATGGTACTATATGTACTAAAATAAAAAATATGCAACATACCTTTGCAAAATATGACAATGAATTAATGTGTTTGTTCACCAATGCCAGAAATCTGCCAAGCAAAATAGGTGAGTTGGAAGCTCTGGTGCAAGCGAAGAACTATGATCTAATTGGTATTGCTGAATCTTGGCTTCATTCTTCTCATGACTGAGCTTTTAATGTTCCTAGCTATGCTCTCTTTCGGAAAGACAGGGTAAATCAGAGGGGTGGTGGTGTCTGTCTTTATGTGAGAAGTGATCTCAAAGCAAGTGTGAAAGAGGACCTAGTTGATGGAGAGTGTGATGAGTCTGAAGCATTATGGGTGGAACTGTACATGGGTGTGCGTACTACAAAGGTTGTCATTGGAGTTTGTTATAGACCTTCCAGTGAGGAGGTGGAGACTCAGCTCCTTGCACAGATGGAAAGGGCTGCAAGGGCTGGGACAGTGATAACAATGGTGGATTTTAACTTCCCAGAAATTGATTGGAGTAATGGCACCGCTAGGACAGTTAAAAAGCAAGAATGTATAAACCTATTACAAGACAATTTAAAGGTCCAGTTTATTGGGGCCCTGGCTAGGAATGAAGCTCTACTGGACCTGGTAATCTCAAATCATGCAGAGCTTATTACCAATATTCATATAAAAGAGCATCTGGGCAGCAGTGATTATAACATGATTTCATTAATGTTAGCTGTAAGCAACAAACTCATACAGGTAAGATAAAAACACTTAACTTTAAGAGAGCGCACTTTTCAAGGATGAGGGCTGCTCTCCATGATTTAGACTGGGAGGGAATATTGGCATCAATGGACGCAGAACAGAGATGGAAATTCTTCAAAAAGACTGTATGTGAACTCACTAAAAAGTATATTGCCATGGGCAATAAGTTTAAAAGGCTAAAAATATGTGGCTCACAGGCCAAAGTTAAAATGGCTATAAATTATAGGAAAAGAAATTTATAAAAATTTAAAAATCAAGGAACGTTATCATCGTTTAAATGTTACAAAGAATATAACAGAATATGTAAAAAGGAAATCAAGGACACAAAAATTCAAAACAAACGACAGATTGAAAAAGATAGTAGGACAAACCCCAAAAAACTCTTCAAATATATTAATAGTAAAAAGTCAGGTCTGAGCATGTTGGCCCTTTACAAAATAATCTAGAATGGGTGATTGGGGACAAAGAGAAGGCAAATGTGTTAAATACTTTCTTCAGCTCTATGTATACAAAGGAGCATGGGGAGCTCATGTCCATAATGGGGGTGGTAGTGATTTCACTCAAAAGTAATATGGTCCAGAAATATTTAGACAGAATAAAGGTGGATAAAGCACCTGGACCAGATGGCATCCAACCACGGATCCTAAAAGAATTGAGCTCTGTCATTTCAAGGCCATTGTTTATAATATTTAGAGATTCGTTAATGACTGGAATGGTAACACAGAATTGGCACAGAGTCAATGTGGTGCCCATATTTTAAAAGGGATCAAAGTCTTTGCCAAGTAACTATAGACCCATTAGTTTAACTTCTATAGTTGGGAAGATATTGGACAGTTTAATAAAAGACCACATAGACAAGTTCTTGTTGGAAAAAATATTTTAAGCAACAGACAGCATGGATTCATGAAAGACAGAAGTCAAACTGTCAGAAACCATGAAATCATACCAAAACAGAAGTACAGTTAAATCACACTTGTTTGATAATAAAAGTTAAAAAAACAAACGTAATCAAAACATAGCCAAAGTTCAGTAACCGGAAAGGATAGTCAGCCAAGCCAGAAGTCAAGGATCAAAGTAGTGGAACAGCAAGCAGGATCCGGAGCCAGAAGGGCTGTCAGAAAAGCCAGTCTTTAAACAGGAACACAGGAGATGTTTCTTGTGATGTTGACCAAGGCGAAGGCAGAGCTCCTCTGGACTGGATGGCTTAAGTAGGCAGGACTGAAGAGCAGGATATCAACAACAGCTGAGTAACTGTGAAGAGAGATGGGTGCTGGCAATTAGCTGACAGCTGAGCAGCCAGCTCAGAGAAGGAAGGGCTGAGCCCAGCCCTGACACAAACAAACCTGATTTCTTTTTATTAGGAGGTAAGTAAAACCTTGGACAGAAAGGTGGCTGTGGACGTGGTATACTTGGATTTTGCAAAAGCGTTTGACACAGTTCCCCACACATGACTCATGTGTAAGGTAAAATTTACAGGCTTGGAAAGATCAATTTGTAAATGGATAGAAAACTGGCTAAAAGACAGGATTCAGAGAGTAGTAGTTAATGACTCTAAAGCCTTGTACACACGATCAGATTTTCGGCAGGGAATTGTGTGATGACAGACTGTTGGCCTAAAATCCGACCGTTAGTACGCTCCATCAGACAATTGTTGCCCAAATTTCCGCCAACAAATTTTGGATGGCAGGCTAGAAAATTTTCCTCGGACACTGGTCTGTTGTCAGATTTTAGTCTCATCTGTACACAAGTCTGTCACACAAAAGTTGAAAGTACAAACACGCATGCTCGGAATCAGTGCTCACCAAACAAAACATTAACAAAAGGTGCCCAAAGGGTGGTGCCCAAGAGCTGAAATTCCTTCTAGTACGTCAGTACATTTGTGTTTGTTGTCCGACAATTGTGTACCAATTGTATGCAAGAGAAGTTCCTGGCACACGACCTTCGAATAAAAGTCTGACACTTTGTCTGCCGAAAATCTGATCATGTGTACGAGGCTTTACTCTGAATGGTCTAAGGTTATCAGTGGTGTACCCTAAGGTTCAGTGTTGGGACCCTTACTTTTATATACCTTTATAAATGATATAGGGTCTGGGATTAAAAGTACCATTTCTGTCTTTGCAGATGTCACTAAGCTATGCAGTGGAGTAATGTCCTTACAGGATGTCTCCAATTTACAAGCCGACCTCAATGCACTGTCTTATTGGGCAACAAAGTAGCAAATGAGGTTTAATGTTGATAAATGTAAAGTTATGCACTTGGGGGCTAAGATATGCATGCATCACACATACTAGGGGGAGTACAATTGGGAGAATCAATGGTGGAGAAGGATCTGGGGGTTTTAGTAGATCATAAGCTCAATAATAGCATGCAATGCCAAGCTGAAGTTTCCAAAGCGAGCAAAGTCCTTTCTTGCATTAAGAGAGGTATGGACTCCAGAGAGAGAGAGATATAATTTTGCCCCTGTACAAGTCATTAGCAAGACCGCATCTGGAATATGCAGTTCAGTTTTGGGCACCTCAAAAAGGATATCGGGGCACTGGATAATGTGCAGAGAAGGACAACCAAACTGATAAGAGGAATGGAGTAGCTCAGCTATGAGGAAAGATTCGAGGAACTGAATTTATTCCCTCTTGAGAAGAGGAGATTAAGGGGGGATATTATCAACATGTATAAATACATAAGAGATCCATATAGTGAACTTGGTGATGAGTTGTTCACTTTAAGGTCATCACAGAGGACAAGGGGGCACTCTTTACGTCTAGGGGAAAAAAGATTTCATCTCCAAATACGGAAGGTTTCTTCACAGTAAGAGCTGTGAAAATGTGAAATAGACTCCCTTCAGAGGTGGTTGTGGCAAGCTCAGTAGATTGCTTTAAAAAAGGCCTGTATTCTTTCCTAAATGTACATAATACAACTGGGTACTGACATTTATAGGTAAAGTTGATCCAGGAAAATCCGATTGCCTTTCAGGGGATCAGGAAGGAATTTTTTCCCCTGCTATAGCAAATTGGATCATGCTTTGATGGGGTTTTTCGCCTTCCTCTGGATCAACTGTTGGTAAAGGGTTGTGTATATATGAGATTATATATTTTTTCTTGTGGTTAAACCAGATGGACTTGTGTCTTTTTTCAACCAGACTAACTATGTAACTATGCAACATCTTCACTTAAATTGGCTCTATGAGTCCGGGCTGGAGGAGAGCAGGGGAATGACCAATTCTTATGTCAGACCTCTCTCTTCTGTCCCCTGACACCACAGGCCCACAAACTATAAACACTGTACTTAGTTAAGTGGTCAATGGCCTAACTCCCAAGACAGACTACCCCAGTCATACATCACATATACTGAACCCTGTGTGTGTGTGTTCATATGGCCAAAACAACTCCAGTCCCTTTGAAGAAGAAGACCTTGAGTCTTCAGCTAGCCGCTTTAGTTGGTTCACTTTTTGTTCTGGTTTGCAGAGTATTAAGGTAATATGCTGGCAGTGTCTGAATTACAGGACAGACATTGAGATTGTTTAACAGGGCATCCATGTGACCCAGGTTTTGGCAAGTGTGGGCAAAGTAAGAACAACGCTGTCTGTATGCAGTGTCTATGTTTCCTGCAAATGGGCAAGTGCCTGCTCACCAATCCTGCGATCAAGGCCCAAACAAAATATCCTGGAACAAGCAGGCTCTTTAGGTAGCCCACTGTCTACCTCACAACTGGACGCGTCACACCGTCAGTGCAGGTGCACATAGATATGCACCTGGGATCCCCCTCTCTGGCAGGATGTCCCCTGACCGGCCATGGATGCCTGGCAGGAACGATACGCCAACCCAGGAGGCAAAACCTCTCCCCAGGTCTGGTCTTCTCCTCTGCCTTGTGGTGTCCCCTTCCTCCAGCCAGACAAGATGGATTCCTTTCCTTTATTTAATCTGGTCTGTGTAGTTATGTCCCCATAGAAAGCTATGGGGCCGTTTTGTAATGGAGACTATATGTCCCAAGATGCATTGCTGCAGTACTCCTTGAGTGTCATTGGTTCCCTCCCCCTGCCAACGAGGAAGCATGGGAGGGAGCAGAGTGAGCTTTTCTGTCTCTGTGTATCTTCACTGCACAGTGAGAAGAGAAGGAGGGGGGAATTCCCCCACAGGAGCTGACAGGCTGTGTCTCCCTTGTGAGAGCCTGTGCACCTGTGTTAAACCTGGCAGCAGCTGGAGAAAGATGCGGCCCCACGGGGCACCCGCTACATTGCTAACATACAAAATGAGCTATCTCGTTTAAAAAAATGTTATCTCTCCTGGTCTGGAAGACTAGCTGCATATAAAATGCTAGTGTTACCTAAGATCCTTTATCACTTTAGAACCCTGCCCATCCACATCCCAATCCAAACATGTTTTTCTCTAAAATGCAATCCCTCTTGTCTGCATTTATATGGATGGGTAGCAAATCCAGATGTTCACATAAAGTCATGATGAAGCAAAAATCAGTCGGGGGAGGGGCCTGCCTATTTTGAAAGATTATTATACAGACTCCCTCTTTGACCAGCTAAGACACTGGTTCCTTCCTCCCCAACTGAAACATTGGTCCAATCTAAAGGGTGAGGCAACTCTTCCACATAACCTCAGCAACCTTTTACTGAAAAGCCCCAGTTTAGAAGAAAAATATCTCAAGAAGCATCCGAATATATCTGCATCACTAGCTGTTTGGCGAGTTTTGCTGTCCCATTCTGATACCTCTACTAAATGTGACTAGGTCCATATACCTCTTGATTCACTGAAACTTATATACCCAGACTTCTGTTTCACAAAATGGAAAGAGAAAGGTCTCACTACCATTAAAGACATAATGAAACTCTGGTCTAGCAACACTCATTGCCGAGAGAGGAATTAATTACATTCATAAGACTTACGCACAGTCCCGTCTTTAATATTGACTGGACCCTGGGCAAACATTTTCTTGGGTCCCCTCTTCGATGCAATTTCGCTCTCCACATGTTTTGAAACATACAATAAATAGCAGCTATACTCAAAATCAGTTTACTGAATCAGATCAGGCAGCGATTGTGATTGGTTGCCAGAGGTTACATTGTATCATTACCGCTCACTGACTGGCTGCTAGAGGTTACAGCACACATTATGACTCACTGTTTATTTTCTAAAGGTTACAGCACATGACTTCTGCTTGTTGATTGGTTGCTAGAGATTACAGTGCATCAATACTGCTCTCTGATTGGTTTCTAGAAGTTACTGGACATCTATACCACTCACTAATTGATTACTGCATTGGCTTACCACTCAGTAATAGGTTGCAAGAGGTTAGTGCATAGCATTACTGCTCACTGAATGGTTGCTAAAGGTTACAGCACATCATCGCCTCACTGCCTGAATTTCATCGACTCGGGAGGTGAGGGGACCCATCAATAGACAGAAACTCCTAGAAATCCTAAGACTCCTGGGATCAGTGACAATGCTGGGGGAAGGGGGGGTGTGATCAGTGGCAATGCTGGGGGGTTGATGGGATCAGTAACAGTGGTGGGCGATGGGATGAGTTAGGAGGCAGTACATTGTGGCACATTATGAAGCATGTAGAGCAAAGCTCGAAATCTTTGGGAAGTATATAGTGGGGGATTCTACCGATGTATTGGGGAATTTACAATGACCACCAATGTGAGGGGGGATTTACACTGACCATCAATGTGAGGGGGAATTTGCACTGACCACCATGTAACGGGGGATTTTATGCCACCCACCAATAGAAAAGAGGAATTTCTACACTGACACCAATGTAATTAAAGCATTTACAGCAACCACCAGCGTGGAATATACAATGACCTCCATGTAAGGGGGAATTTACACTAACAACTTTTTTCGAGGAGATTTGTACTGGCCACCAATGTAATCTGACACTTCTACATGGACCACCAATGTTAGGGGGGATTTACACTGAACACCAATGTAAAGGGGGATTTACACTGACCACCAGTGTAAGGGCAATTCTGCACCTACCAGCAATGTAAAGGGAAATGTGCACTAATCACCAATGTTATGAAGAATTTACACTGACAACCAATGTAATAGGGATTTTACATCAACAGCCAATAAGGGGGGATTTATACACTGGCCACCATTGTAAGGGAGATTTACACTCTCCACCAATTTAAAGGGGGCTTAAACATGGATCACCAATGTAAGGGATGATCCGAAACTGGCCACAAATGCAAGTTTGGATTTTTTTAATGAATACCAATATAAAGAGGCGTTTCTACACTGGCCACCAATGTAATGGGGATTTACACTGACCACTAATGTAAGGGGAACCTTCACACTGGCCACTAGTGTGAATAAAAGGATTGTACACCAAGCCCCAATGTAATGAGAAGATTTACACTGACCATCAATGTAACTGATATATTTAGCCCACGTTCACATTTGTGTGTATTGGTAATACATGCAAAATCGCTTTCCTGACACCACAGAAACATGCTGCCCTTTATCAGATACACAGCAGTGCCATTAATTGTTAATGGCACCCTCACGCATCAGCTGAGATGTACGTATTCACATGCACCAAAATTCAGGGTGCTGTGGCACCATGTTATTTTGAAGAAGGGTTCCACCTCCAATTTGCTTACCTTTGCAGAACAGGCTGATGTTAGGATTAATGACAATAGTTGTGGGCAGGACTTTCAAGCATGCTTCTTTACCTCCCCAGTGGGTAGTATTCAGCAAAAGTGATGGTAGATATGACCTTAGGGGGACATGATATACATATGAATGTCGCCTCTATTCACATGTCAATGCCCCGGTCTGCGACTATTTACATATTAATGCCGCCGCTTTTTACATATCAATGCAGGTTATTTACATGTTAACACAGGATCTGCAGGTGAGTCATCTGTACATGGCAAAAGGGTAGAGCTGGGCAGCATTAGTAGCAGAACTTCACACTGAGATATCGGGACACAGCACGGGACTAAAACTTCAAGGGACAAGGGAATTTAAACTGGGATAGTTGGCAAGTATAAGGCAGCTGCTTTGGGCCCCACAACAATGATGGGGCCCAGGGCAGCTGCCCCTTTTGCCCAGCCTTAAAAACGGTCCTGCTTACACATTTGCTAGTTTCCAATCCCCTTTCCTCAATCCCAGACCAGGCTTGGATGTTTTCAACTTCCTTACATCCTACATGTAAAGGTAATACACTGCTCTTTGATTTGTTGCAGGCCAAATCCATATTTATTAAATCCCCTCAATTGCTTATATGGGAGAAAGACCTTAACTCACAATGGCTGAAATCATTCAGTTGTAACTACCATTTTTTACGCTGCTCTAATTACTGGGAAACATCTCAGAAGCTACAACAGAGTTGGTACTTTGTGTATAAAGGGTTGTGATCCCCGTGATATAACCTTGTAGTGCTTTACTGTGATTAAGTTATCTAATTGACTGCTGCGGTATAAGGTGTAGGTGCCTTTAAATCAATTTATAACATATGTTCCCATCGCTGTCTTCACGTCAACAATATTTTTCAAAAATCATGTCATGAATACAAATGCAAATAAATCTTAAGTGCCAAAACTTATATAGAACAAAAAATAAAAAAATTATAAAAAAATGTTCTTGATACTGTATATATTATTTTGAAGTCCTTATGCAAGTGCTTATTCTTATGCCATACTGTTCCATGCTCCCCTCCTTATGTGCCCACAATCACCAGATATTGGTGGATATTTCATCTGATGTAAGAGCAATTGTCATCAAATAATGTTCTCCGTAGATGGTCTGCTTCTCCTTGTAGTTCCCAGGGAATATAACCAGAAAATAGGCCATAGTGTAATACTGTTTATTAGGTTGAAAATCACTTTTACAACCAAATAAATACATACAAAATACTCCTCTATTATCTGAGCATATACTAACGCCATCCTGGAATTCAAAGAACCTTATTTTGTAAATTTTTAATTGGCTGCAAAAGCGATTTTTTAATCTAATAAACAGTAATACACTATATATGAGGAGCTATCCCCACCTGCTGGAGAACTACAAGGATAAGTAGACCATCTACTGAGAACATTATGATGAGCCGAACCCCCCCGGTTCGGTTCGCACCAGAACATGCGAACAGACAAAAAATTTGTGTGAACATGCGAACACCATTAAAGTCTATGGGACACGAACATGTTCATTTTAAAGGTCTATATGCAAGTTATTGCCATAAAAAGTGTTTGGGGGCCAGTGTACTGCCTCAGGGGACCTGTAACAATGCAAAAAAAAAGTTTTTACAGCGGCCGTTTTTTCAGGAGCAGTGATGTTAATAATGCTCAAAGTGAAAAAATAAAAAATGAAATATTCCTTTAAATATCGTGCCTGGGGGTCCTTTTAGTCTGCCTGTAAAGTAGCACATC
Source organism: Lithobates clamitans (assembly GCA_037952925.1). NCBI lineage: Eukaryota > Metazoa > Chordata > Amphibia > Anura > Ranidae > Lithobates > Lithobates clamitans. The sequence goes on from JBBGZY010000035.1 coordinate 1,042,709, forward strand.
TTTCCCATGTTTATAACAGCACTGGTATGGATGTTAACCACTTCTCGACCGGCGCACGCCGATGTACGTCGGCAGAATGGCACGGCTGGGCAAATGGACTTACAGGTATGTCCATTTGAATTCCCCACCGTGCCACTGTGTGCGCACCACAGGCAGCACGCGCGCCGGCTGGGAGCTCCGTGAGTCGGGTCACGGGTCCTGCGGATACCCGAGATCGCCTCACGGAGTAGACGAACGGGGAGATGCTGATGTAAACAGCATCTCCCCGTTCTGCCTAGTGACACGTGTCACTGATCACTGCTCCCTGTAATCAGGAGCAGTGCTCAGCGTAGTGACACACACAGCCCGTCCCCCTACAGTTAGAATAACTCCCCTAGGACATACTTAACCCCTCCCCGCTAGTGTTTAACCCCTTCACTGCCAGTGTCATTTACACAGTAATCAGTGCATTTTTAATCACACTGATTGCTGTATAAATGACAATGGTCCCAAAAATGTGTCAAAAATGTCCGACATGTCCGCCATAATGTCGCAGTCACAATAAAAAATGCTGATCGTTGCCATTACTAGTAAAAAAAATTATTAATAAAAATGCCATAAAACTATACCCTATTTTGTAAACGCTATAACTTTTGCTCAAACCAATCAATAAACGCTTATTGTGATTTTTTTTTACCAAAAATATGTAGAAGAATACGATCGGCCTAAACTGAGGAAAAAAATGTTTTTTTTATATATTTTTGGGGGATATTTATTATAGCAAAATGTAAAAAATAATGCGTTTTTTTCAAAATTATCGCTCTTATTTTGTTTATAGCGCAAAAAATAAAAATCGTAGAGGTGATCAAATACCACCAAAAGAAAGCTCTATTTGTAGGAAAAAAAGGATGTCAATTTTGTTTGAGAGCCACGTCGCATGACCGCATAATTGTCAGTTAAAACGACGCAGTGCCAAATCGCAAAAAATGCTCTGGTCAGGAAGGGGGTAAAATCTTCCGGGGGTTAAAGCGGTTAAGGGGAACTCCACACCAATTTTCTTTAAAAAAATGATGTGGGGGTCCCCCCAAAATCCATACCAGGCCCTTCAGGTTTGGTATGGATTTTAACGGGAACCCGGTGCCGAAATAAAAAAAAATGGTGCAGGGCCCCTAAAAAACCATACCAGACCCTTATCTGAGCATGCAACCTGGCCGGCTGCAGGAAAAGGGGGGGGCAAGAGAGCGCCCCCCCTCCTAAACTGTACTGGAGGATATTAGTTATGAGGAAAGGTTGCGATCACTGAGTTTATTCTCTATGGAGAAGAGACGCTTGAGAGGGGATATGATTTCAATTTGTAAAATACCGTACTGGTGACCCCACAATAGGGATAAAACTTTTTTGCCGAAGGGCGTTTAACAAGACATGTGGCCACTCATTAAAATTAGAAGAAAAGAGGTTTAACCTTAAACTACGCAGAGGGTTCTTTACTGTAAGAACAGCAAGGATGTAGAATTCCCTTCCACAGGCAGTGGTCTCAGCAGGGAGCATCTAAAATTATTAGATAAGCACCTGAACATACAGGGATATACAATGTAATACTGACATATAATCACACACATAGGTTGGACTTGATGGACTTGTGTCTTTTTTCAACCTCACCTACTATGTAACTATGTACCTATGTAACTCTGTACCAGGCCACATGCCCTCAACATGGGGAAGGTGCTTTGGGATCCCCCAAAGCACCTTGTCCCTATGTTAATGGGGACAAGGGCCTCATCCCCACAACCCTTGCCCGGTGGTTGTGGGGGTCTGCAGGCGGGGGGCTTATCAGAATCTGGAAGCCCCCTTTAACAAGTCAGCCCCCAGATCCCACCCCCCCATGTGAATGGGTATCGGGTACATTGTACCCCTAGTCATTCACCCAAAAAAGTGTCATGTTGAGGGCATGTGTCCTGGTACAGTTCAGGAGGGGGTGCGCTCTCTTCCAATCATTTTTTTCCTGCGGGCTGCCAGCTTGCATGTTCGGATAAGGGTCTTGTATGGATTTTGGGGGGATCCCACGCCAATTTTTTTTCAAATTTTGGTGTGGAGTTACCCTTAAAATCTATGCCAGACCCAAAGGGCCTGGTATGGATTTTGAGGGGGACCACACACCGTTTTTTTTTAAATTTTGGCATGGAGTTCCCCTTAAATCTATACCAGACCCAAAGGACCTGGTTTGAACTGGGGGGACACATTAAGTTTTTTTTCTTAATTCTGTCATAGGGTTCCCCTTAACCACTTCAATACGCTATAGTATATATTGTACACTGCACTATATACCCTGCACTGTATTATATATATATTACACTGACTGCACTATATACTCTGAACTTCAGTATATATACTATACAGACTGCACTATATACTCTGAAATGCAGTATACTGTGTCTCATAAAAGTGATTGCACCCCTCACATTTTTGTAAATATTTTATTATATATTTTAATATATATTTTCATGTGAGAACACTGAAGAAATTACATTTGGCTACAATGTATAACAGTGTAAATTTGCTGTCCCCTCAAAATGACTCAACACACAGCCATTAATGTCTAAACCACTGGCAACAAAAGTGAGTACATGACCCACGTGAAAGTGTTCAAATTGTGCCCAATTAGCCATTTTCCCTCCCCTGTGTCGTATGACTTGTTAGTATTACAAGGTCTCGGGTGTGAATGGGGAGAAGGTGTGTTAAATTTGGTGTTATCGCTCTCACTCTCTCATACTGATCACTGTAAGTTCAACATGGCACCCCATTGCAAAGAATTGTTGCTCTACATAAAGATGGCCTAGGCTATAAGAAGACTGCCAAGACCCTGAAACTGAGCTGCAGCACAGTGGCCAAGACCATACAGCGGTTTAACGGGACAGGTTCCACTCAGAACAGACCTCGCCATGGTTGACCAAAGGAGTTGAGTGCACGTGCTCAGAGTCATATCCAGAATTTGTCTATGGGAAATAGATGTATGAGTGCTGCCAGCATTGCTGCAGAGGTTGAAGGGGTGGGGGGTCAGCCTGTCAGTGCTCAGACCATACGCTACACACTGCATCAAATTGGTCTATATGGCTGTTGTCCCTCAGGATTCATACCAGACAGCTGTCAGCACTGTCTGTCGCTCATCGGGAAAGGAAAAAAAGTTTTCCTTTCCCGATGAGTGAGCCAGCGCGACATGCACAGCACCCTGTCACCGAGAACCAGTGCGATGGGATCACAATCTCGCGGTCAGGTACTGTAGCAGATTGGCTGCAAGTACTTGTGACACCTATTGCTATACCTTCATTCCTCTCAGTGCAGGTTTTTGAGAGGACTGGTGGTATAGTAAGGTTTGAGATCCCACATGAGAAGCAAGGAGAAGTCCACCTTTTTCTATAATATAGGTCTTTCAAGTGCTGTTGTCAACAAACTGCATGGTAGGTTGTCATAAGTCTGGTCAAGCATGTGATGCCCCAGCGGCTGCTGTTCTGGACACACTTGATCTGCTTCAGACATAGGTTGAAAACAGCAATGGTGCGATCTGCTGCACACATGTCAAAAAAGGCCCACAGAGGATTTTAAAAGTCAGCGACGCCCAGCACCTGCAGTATGATGTAATAGAGTGGCTGTCCTTAAGCTGCCCCCTAGAGGACATCCTGCCTCATTGGAGTTGTGCCTCCTCCTCTCTTCTCTTAGACACCCAAGCACAGTCAGTGACCTCATCATCCCCTCCCGTCACTGGAGCAAACTTGGCAGTATGCTGCAGTTGGGGGAACATGATTGCCAGTTTCTTGTCTTTCTGTGGCACCCCCTCTCTCTAAGCTCACATTACTCCCTTCTTCAGCCTGGGAACCAACATTGGAGCCTTCAAATCGCCACGCATCCTCCAGCAGCATGTAACTGACACTGTGGTCGAATAATTCTGGGGACTCCTCCATGCATGATGGTGGGGCTACAGAAGGAGTAACTGTGAACAAGGAGCCAGTGGAGTAGGCCGCTTTGGCAGCTGAGGTAAAAGGCAAATTACTCTGAGCCTGGGTGATAGAGGATGAGGAGGATGAGGACGGCTTTGTTATCTACTCCACCAACTCTTCTGCATGTTGTGGCTCAATAACATGGCCAGCAGCAGAAAAAAATCACCAGCGTGCCCCACGGCCACCTGCAGAGAATGCACTATGTCCACGACCACCACTGTTGACTGTAGACACAGAGGCTGCTTGCCCTCTTTTAGTGGTCTGTGAGCGTCAGCCTCTCCTTGGTGGCCTTCCGGACCTGATGGGGTTTTTTTTCTAACACCGCACTACACTGCACTATATACGGTGTACACTGCCTGAAGTGTATTAGACCACCGATTGCACTGTATATATATATATATATATATATATATATATATATATATATATATATATCAATACACCGCCCGAAGTGTATTAGAATCTGTACATACTGTATTATATACTGTGTACACCGCCTGCACTGTATTAGAAACTGTACAATGGTTTCACTATATTATATACTGTGTACACCTCCTGAAGTGTATTAGAAACTATACACCACCGAATGCACTGTATATATAGGCTACTGAATGCAGAGTATATATATATATATATATATATATATATATATATATATATATATATATATATACATATTGATACACTGTCCGAAGTGTATTATATACTGTACACCCCTGAATGCACTGTACTGTATATATAGGCTACACTGAATGCTGAGTATATATATATATATATATATATATATATATATATATATATATATATATATATATATATATATTGTAATAGTGAGAGTCCCTGTCACTGTGAAAAGGGATGGAAAATGGACACAGAGTCTGCATGTCGGTGGACTGCAGTGCTACAGAGCATAGCTTTGAAAGGGAGAAAACTGTTTTGGCATCTTTCTCCAGGTTTTGCTATGTTCGGATGGGGCTCTGTAGTTTGGAGATCCCGCAGAGACTTGGGTGGGATGGGATCTCTAATCCTGTGTCTAGGTCTTATGGATAGCCAGCAGGTTGGGAGCGCAGGTGCACACAGTCCATATCACGAGGGGCTGGTGAGAGCAGAGAGTGGAGGAAGGTGGAGTGTGTGCAGCTTGTCACTGCTGCTGCTGTTGTATCAAGAAAAGTTGTGTCTGAAAAGCTGTCCGCCTTGTGTGAGACTACATCCCTGGTAAGCATAGGCGTGCACACAGGGTGTGCCGGGTGTGCCCAGGCACACCCTAATCCCCCCATGCGCATTAGTGTTATCGTCCTGTGTAGCAACAGGAAAATGGGAAAGATCTCCCTCTTACCGGCACTGCCATAAGAGAAGTGTTTATCCTTTTCTCTTTCACTGTGCCAGCAGGGAGATCAATGTGCCGGGGTCATATATATATGTAGATACATACACATGCATGTATGTTTGAGCTTAAGGGTGCACACCCTAATGCATTAGGCTGCGCACACCTATGCTGGTAAGGGAGGACTTTGTGTCTGAAGGACTGGGAAGGTTGGGACGGCTACAAGGGCCTGTGAGACCAGAGAAGGGTCTGGAAGGCTGGAAGAGCAACTAGCAGGTCCAAGGGGGACCGAAGGAAGTCTTAAAGTCTGGGGGACAGGGGTCTGGAGAATCCTGTTGAGGCCAGGAGTAGGTCGGTTCAGCAGGGAACTGCAAGGCAAAGTAAACCCAGGAGCCAGGAGGCTTGGCATTTTCGGTTGTATGAATTTACTGGAGAGGAACCCCTGTGTGGGAAATCCTGTGTATAAACTTTTATTTTGTTCCTGTTAATAAAAACCGGCTGCCATGCCCTTAAACCTGATAACTGACTGCTGTGGGCTCACTACGTGAAGATGCATCTACCACTGAGCTAAACACCCCAATATCACAATATATATATATTGATACACTGCCTGCATTGACTGAATATAGAGTATACACTGAATATATAGTTTATGCTAAATGCAGAATATATGTAGTGTAATCACAAATAACTATGTAACCAAACAGCCAACTGAAGGAGCACATATAGGTGTTGATTTACTAAAGGCTCATAGACTGTGCACTTTGCAAAATGCAGTTGCACTCTGAGAAGGGAAGTTGCTCCAGAACTTAGTAAATGAGGTAATGTTTCACTCTGCAAAGAATACCCAATCACGTGCAAGGAAAATAATATAAAAAAACTGCTTTTTTGCCTGCACATGATTGATTAATGTACATTACCAGAGCTTCTGCACATTTACTAAGCTCTGGAGCAACTGCTCTTGCAGAGTACAACCCAGGGCCATCTTTTCACATGGGCACCCTGGGCAGTTGCCCAGGGCACCACTTGCCTGGGGAGCCCCACCAGCCAAGCATCATTCAGATGTTACAAAGTTCACTGCCAGTGCTGTGCAATGGCGTCACCAGCGTGGGGCCTGATGGGGCCACGACCCCCCCAATTTTACTCTGTGCCCCTCAAATTAAGTGCTGTACTGTTTTTGTATAACCAAAACAATAGCCGCTGGCCGGCGCCATGCCGTGGCTGTCCAAGTGTCCGTCCGCTGATCGCTGAATGACTCATTATTGAGTGGCAGTCTGTCAGGTGACGTTGTGTGAAGGCTGCTAGCTGCCGCTGTTGTTTATGGGAGTTGTAGTCCACGGTGGCAGCTGCGTGCTCAAGCTCCCTGCTCCCAGGGGGTGGAGTCAGTCTGAGGAGAGCAGCGCAGCCAGCCTACCGCATGCTACAACTCCCATCACCGCCATCGGAATCCAGGATATTTTGCCTGACCCAGTGTCTCTGCTTGGCTGGACACTGTGTAAAAACACCACGTGACATGGCTGGCCTGGGCGCGCCGCAGCTGGCTGGTGGTACAGTAACAGTACTGTGGAGTAACCCCCGGCCAGGAGCAACATCATCACCCACCTCCCAGGACTGGAGGAAGCTGTGGAGAGGGAAGAAGAGAGGACTTGTCCTGCTGCTGCTGAGCACTGAGTCTGCCAAGCAAGCTGAGGTGAGAGACCCTGACACCCCCACAGGATCAATCATCCCATCGATCTACCCCCATACACCTCATTTACCTTGCCCATGGCCTGTGAATCCTGCTGGGAGCTGCCTACGGCCTACAGCCCAGCAGGACCCACATGCCATGGTCGGCTCCCAGCAGGACCCACAGACCATGGCCAGCAGGACCCATAGGCTATTGTCCGCTCCCAGCAGGACCCACAGGTCAGTAGCCAGCTCCCAGCAGGACCCACAGGTCAGTAGCCAGCTCCCAGCAAGACCCACAGGTCCGCAGCCAGCTCCCAGCAGGGACCACAGGTCAGTGGCCAGCAGGACCCACAGGTCCGCAGCTTGTGGGTCCTGCTGGGATCTGGCCACTGACCTGTGGGTCCTGCTGGCCACAGAACTTTGGGTCCTGCTGGCCACTGACCTGTGGGCCCTGCTGGCCACTGACCTGTGGGCCCTGCTGGCCACTAGCCTAGGGTGACCAGAAGTCCCCAGCACCGCCAGATTACAAATATCTACCGCTTACAGGCTTACACATAACTAATGCTTTTGTACTGTCCCATTTCAATCTGTAATTTCTTGTTTTTCAATTTCTTGCTTTTCAAGCTTGTGTTATATTGTCCAAACGTTATGTTTAAACACTGATTTTGTTGGAAGTACCAATAAATATAGCCTTCTTGATAATTTGCGTTTTTATTCTTGTGCGTGATTGTATAGACAGGGCTCCAGTGCACTGTATTGCCCGGGGGCCTATAATGATCTTAAGATGGCACTGTGTGCTCCTTCAGTTGGCTGTTTGGTTACATAGTTAATTGTGATTACAATTCCAACTCAAAAATACATAAGGAGCTCCTGTTACTAAAAGGGAAGTGCACAGTGTATTTGCCTCTAGTAAATCAACCCCATAGCGGGCTGACAAATTAACTGTGAGGCTTAGCCTTGTTAGACTGAAATAGGAAGTGTGGTTATTGGCCGGATCTCCAGGTAAGAAACTTTGCAACAGATTCACATAAAAGTAATTTATTTGAGAAAATTGCCAAACATACTGAAAATAGACTTAGGATTTATATACCCTTTAACAAGTGCCTGACCTCAAACATTCACTTGCCATGTTAACTAAGCCACGTTAACAGTCTTCAATTGCACGAAATTCAACTATGGCTACTTCTCAGGATGGGCTTCCTAATGGTGACATGGGATCATGTCCATGCACAATTGCAAAAGCAAAAGCTTTCAATAAAGTTTTCATTACGTGTTTTTTTTCTGATTATATATATATATATATATATATATATATATATATATATACAAAAATAAATGTGCAACACCGCGCTAACAAATGGAACTGTGGGGGAGCTGCTGCATACAGTCTGACAAAAACAATAAATCTACATATAAAAAATGCAGCGCATAATGTACATATGTGGAAACCCAAAAACACACCAAGTCCTGAATTGGTGCTATAAGAAGTGTAAATTAAGTGACACTGAATGTCCCACTACAACAAGAGGTGAGTAAACTCCAAAGGTGGTAGTTTTCAAATTGTTGTCAGAAGTCGAATTTCCTCCTAAACCGACATTTCAACTGGATGGATCAATCATGACAGAAGTAATGTGTAAAGACTCCTACCAGATCCCGTAAATTCCTGTGTCAGCGACACGGAATCGCATGAGCAGTGAGCCGTCAAAGGCTTGGGGAAGAAAATCTTGTCACTCCGATCCTCTGGGCTGTAGTCTGCATGTATCTCCGAGGGACACCTGGCAGGTCCTCACAATAAACCGCCGAAGGATGGATCAGGTGGGCAAAGACGTCACTGGAACAGCTAATGGGGGCACTTGACCTCCTCAAAGGATGTGGAGAGAGAAAAAATATGCCTCCGCATAGTGCAGGTAAAAAACGGTGTTTTTATTAATAGAACAACCATGTACAAATAAAATTGTGATCACGATATGTAAAACAAAAGGGCAACGTGGAGGATAGTAAATGGGTCCGATGCATTTCGACCAAGGGGTCTTCAACAGGGGCATAGACGGGCTCAGGTCCGCCCCCACAACCGGCTTATAATCCACAGGAAACCATCCTCACTCTGCTATCCTCCTCTATCTGAGGCAGAGAGACATCTGCGGACATACTTGGCTGCAGTAACCTCTCAAGAGATCTTCACCCCCCTCCATCCTCTACAATACAGGATAGCACTCTCCCAGGAGGACACAGATAGGCCAAAAAAAATCTCTCTTTCATCCAGCCCATGACAGGTCCACACCACCCTACAATCCCTTCTCTACAAATTTAAAGGAGAACACACACACCATCAACTATCACATAGAACGCTTGTACGTGGACTGGTATATAACACAGAAAATCGCATTTTCCATTTCAGGCCATCTTTTCCAACTAGCCATTATGTTGATGTACATATTTTGGCCTACTGGCCCATAGAGACTGCGCCCTGGTTCTCAAAAGGCTCTGATGAAGAGGTTATCCTCGAAACGCGTCAGCCAATTCTAAACACCTGCCTCAATATGGGCTCATGATACTTTTAACCCATTTTTAATTCTAAATTTTCATGTTTTTTATATTTTGTAACCTGTTTGTGTTGATACGTAGTATTGGCATTATTTAATTGTTTTTATTTACTTTTATTTGCTTCTATTTTTATATGAATACATCACTGAATTGATCACTCAACAGGAACTTAAGGAAGCCGTTAAAAACCTGAAGTCGGGCAAAAGCCCGGACCCGGATGGTTTATCTGCTGTTTACTTTAAAACATTTTTTGACATGCTAAGCACGCCCTTCTTAAAAGCATTCAATTCCTTATCTAGTTCCAACCCACGTACGCCAGGAATGCTCCAAGCCCACATTACAGTTATATCCAAAGATAATAAAGACCAATAGCAACCAGCAAATTACAGACCGATCTCACTACTTAATGTGGACATCAAGATTTTTTCCAAAATTCTGGCCAATAGACTTCTTCCATTACTCCCTTCAATCATCTCCGAGACCAAGTCGGTTTTGTCCCTGAAAGAGAAGCCAGGGACAATACTATAAAAGCAATCAACTTACACCACCTTATGACAACTTCAGAACAGGCAGGCTTTTTTCTCTCTTTGGACGCGGAGATGGTATTCGACAGGGTGTCATGGGATTATATGGTTGCAGTTCTAAAAGCCTTAGGAATAGACCCACACATGCTCAGTCTCATATTCTCTTTATATGCCAAACCTTCAGCCAGAATTAGAGTAAATAACACCCTGTCAAATGCCTTCCCCATCTACAATGGAACAAGGCAAGGATGTCCCCTTTCCCCCATTCTCTTTGTCCTCACGCTTGAACCCCTACTATGCTTCATAAGATAAAACCCTGACATAAGTGGTATTTCTACCAGCCAAAGAGAATACAAATTAGTCACATGCATGGACGACATTCTCCTATTTCTCATTTCGAAAATTTGGTCTGATTTCCAACCTTAAAATTAACTTCACTAAATCTTTTGCTCTTAATATCTCCTTACCTTAGCCCTTGGTCGTAAACTGCAAAGCAAATTTCCCTTTCCAGTGGCAATCGGAAGCGATCAGCTACCGAGGAATACAACTCCCTGCTAGGGATGAGCCGAACACCCCCCTGTTCGGTTCCTACCAGAACCTGCGAACAGACCGAAAATTTGCACGAACGTTAGAACCCCATTGACGTCTATGGAACTCGAACGTTAGAAATCAAAAGTGCTAATTTTAAAGGCTAATTTGCATGGTATTGTCCTGAAAAGGGTTTGGGGACCCGGGTCCTGCCCCAGGGGATATGTATCAATGCAAAAAAAGTTTTAAAAACTGCCGTTTTTTAATGATGCTTAAAGTGAAAAAAAAAGTGAAATATTCCTTTAAATATCGTACCTGGGGGATGTCTATAGTATGCCTGTAAAGTGGCGTGTGTTTCCCGTGCTTAGAACAGCCCTGCACAAAATTACATTTTTAAAGGAATAAAAGTCATTCAAAACTGCTTGCGGCTTTAATGTAATGTCGGGTCCTGGCAATATGGATAAAAATCAGTGAGACAAACAGCATGGGTACCCCCCCAGTCCATTACCAGGCCCATTGGGTCTTGTATGGATATTAAGGGGAACCCTGCACCCAAATTAAAAAAAGGAAAGGCGTGGGGTCACCAGGCCCTATATACTCTGAACAGCAGTATACAGGCAGTGCAAACAAGACAGGGACTATAGGTTGAACGGGTACATTTTTAACGTGTTTAGCTCCAGCCAAAAAATCTATTTTAAGCTGGGGCTGTAGTTTTGTTGTTCAGTAGAATCTGTAATTTTGAACTGGTACATTTTTAAAGTGTAGCTCCAGCCAAAAAATCTATTTTAAGCTTTTTGGAAAACATAGGGAAGGGTTATCACCCCTGTGACATTTGTTTTGCTGTCTGTGCTCCTCTTCAGAAAATTTCACCTCACTTTCTGTCCCAATGACAAATGTTTTTAGAAAATTTGGTGTTTTTAGTGAAACAAGGATTGGTGAAGCATCACCGTATTAACTGTTACAGGAGAGAATTTCCCTTCCTAGGGGTAGATTTCATCTCACTTCCTGTTGTCAAGTTGCAAGTAGGAGTCGTTTGTAAGTTGGATGTTTGAAAGTAGGGGCCTGCCCTATATACTCTGTAGAAATGTGGGCCTTAGGTGTTGGTGTTGCCACAACACTGTAAGCCCTCACAGGGCCCTGCTGTGAAATATTAGATCAAGAATTGTAATTACATGCACCTGTTGAACAGGGGCATAAAAATTGGGCGTTTGGTGGTGGTGGTGGTGCTGGTTCAACAACACGGTAAGTCCTCACAGTTACTCTTGGTGGGTGCAGAAACGGGCCCTGCTGTGAAATATTAGATCAAGAATTGTAATTACATGCACCTGTTGAACAGGGGCAGAAAAATTGGGCCTTTGGTGGTGGTGGTGCTGGTGCCACAACACTGTAAGTCCACATAGTTATTCTTGGTGGGCGCTGGAATGGGCCCTGCTGTGAAATATTGGATCAAGAATTGTGATTACATGTCCCTGTTGAACAGGGGGAAAAAAACTGGGCCTTAGGCACTGGTGCTGGTGCCACAACACTGCAACCCCTCACAGATACTCTAGTTGGAGCACAGGAACGAGCCCTGCTGCAAAGTATTGCATTAAAAATTGTAATTACACGCCCCTGTTAAACAGGGGCTGAAAAATTGGGCCTTAGGCACTGGTGCTGGTGCCACAACACTGAATCCACTCACAGATATTCTAGATGAGCACAGCAATGAACCCTCCTGCAAAATATTGCATCAAAAATTGTAATTACACAACCCTGTTAAACAGGGGATGAAAAATTGGGCCTTAGCCACTGGTGGCGGCGCCCAGAACCAAAAATGTTCTTACAAGCTATCAGCATGATCATTGAGGAGGAAGAGGATAATCATTCAGCATAACAGGATAGTCACTCAACATCAGCATAGGCAGTCTTGAAGGGATCTGACATTTCAAAAAAAATGATTTGGTTACATCAGCATCAGGTGCTTGGTAGCTGGTGGTGATCCAAGACTGATTCATTTTTATGAAGATCAGTCAATTGACCGAGTCGGTGGACAGACACACCCTATGATCAGTTACAAAGCCTCCAGCAGCACTGAATGTGAGTTCTGAAAGAACGCTGGATGCAGGACAGGCCAGTAGCTCAATTGCATACTGAGCAAGCTCTGGCCAGTGATCCATCCTCAAGACCCAGTAACCCAGAGGATTTTCGGTGGGAAAGGTGTCCAAGTCAGATCTTGCCCCTAGGTATTCCTGCACCATGTAAAACAGACGCTGGTTGCTGGAACCGATCATACCTTGGGGCTGCGGACTACAAATATTGTTTGAACGCATCAGTCAGATGGCCACCTTCTTCACCGCTCCTTCTTTGACTGACCAAAGCCTCAGCAACACATTGTCCAGGAACAGGAGTTTGTAACCTTCCAGTCCCTGGGAACGCATTGCACAGACCTTTCTGCAAGGCCTCCTGAAGATATTTCATCCTCTGCTCTCTCTGCGATGGCAAGATAAGGTCCGCAACCTTACCCTTGTAAAGTGGATCAAGGAGGGTTGCCAGCCAGTATTGATCCCTCTCCTTGATACCACGAATACGAGGATCCTTCCGCAGGCTTTGCAGGATCAGGGAGGCCATGCAGCGTAGGTTTGCTGAGGCATTCGGTCCGGAGTCCTCTGGGTCACTAAGGATGACATGATCCACAGCCACCTCCTCCCAGCCACGTACAAGTCCATGGGTTTCTTGGGACTGTAAATGTTCCCTTAATGACTGCTGCTGATGCTTAGTGCCAGGCTCCACCTCCATGCTGACACAATCCTCCTCCTCCTCCTTGTCCTCTTCCTGTGTGATCGGCAGGCACGCAGGAACACTGTCTGGATAAAGGGGGCCTTGAGAGCTAAGGAAGTCCTCCTCTTCCTGCCTCTGTTCTGCCTCAAGTGCCCTGCCCATTATTCCACGCAGCGTGTGCTCCAACAGGTAGACAAGTGGGACAGTGTCACTGATGCATGCACTGTCACTGCTCACCATCCTCGTGGCCTCCTCAAATGGTGACAGGACAGTGCATGCATCCCTGATCATGGCCCACTGGTGTGGGGAAAAAAAACAAGCTCCCCTGACCCTGTCCTGGTGCCATAATCGCACAGGTACTCATTGATTGCCCTCTGCTGCGTGTGCAGCCGCTGCAGCATGGCCAACATTGAGTTCCACCTGGTGGGCATGTCACAGATTAGGCGGTTCTTGGGCAGGTTAAATTCCTTTTGGAGGTCTGCCAGCCGAGCACTGGCATTATATGACCGGCAGAAATGCACACAGACTTTCCTGGCCTGCCTCAGGACATCCTGTAAGCCTGGGTACCTGCCCAAGAACTGCTGCACCACCATGTTAACCACTTCAATACCAAGGGTGTCATATGATGTCCTGGGCTTTGAGCGGGTATATCTGAATGATGCCTGTAGTTACAGACATCATTCAGATATTGCCGGTTTCAGCCGGCGAATCTCTACACCATAGGAATGATCATAGCGGCCGTTCCGCCGCTTGATCGTTCCTATGGGAGGCGAGAGGGGACGTCCCCCCCCTCCCGCCGCCCTCCGGTGCTTGCTCCGACTCACCGTTACGATCGGTGAGGCGGAGAGTGGATCCGCCGGCGCTGGATGTAGATCATAGAGATTTCCGGCGGACCAGATGGTTATGACGTCACGCCCGGCCTCTCCATTAAAAAAAATGGCGCCGCTTCGGCTGGGAAGCGGCGATCGTTTTATTTATTTTTTTTATTTCAGGCTTCCCAGCCTGAAAATCTCCCCATATCTCACTATTAAGAGCACCTGACATGTCATATTGCTATTACAAGGGATGTTTACATTCCTTGTAATAGGAATAAAAGTGATCAATTTTTTTTTTTTCAAAAAAGTGTTAAAATAAAAAAAAATTAAATATAATTAACAATAAAAAAATTTTTTTTCAAAGCGCCGCTGTCCCCGTGTGCTCGCACGCAGAAGCGAACGCATACGTAAGTCCCGCCCACATATGAAAACGGTGTTCAAACCATACATGTGAGGAATCACCGCGAACGTTGGAGCGAGGGCAATAATTTTGGCCCTAGACCTCCTCTGTAACTCAAAACATGTAACCAGTAAAAAAATTTCAAGCGTCGCTTATGGGGATTTTTAAGTACCGAACATTGGCGCCATTCCACGAGTGTGTGCAATTTTGAAGTGTGACATGTTAGGTATCTATTTACTTGGCGTAACTTCATCTTTCACAAAATGCAAAAACATTGGGCTAACTTTACTGTTTTGTTTTTTTTTTAAACACAAAACAGTTTTTTTCCCCAAAAAAAGCGTTCGAAAAATTCCTGCGCAAATACTGTGTGAGATAAAAAGTTGCAACAACCGCCATTGTATTCTCTAGGGTCTTTGCTAAAAAAAACACATATAATGTTTGGGGGTTCTATGTAATTTTCTAGCAAAAAAATGATGATTTTTACATGTAGGAGCAAAGTGTCAGAATTGGCCCGGTATTGAAGCGGTTAAGGACCTGAGCCAAACAGGTCACATGGGTCAGTTGTCCCTGACAGAGGGCAATGAGGAGGTTGGTGCCATTGTCGCAAACCACCATTCTTAACTTAAGTTGGCGTGGCGTCAACCACCTCTGAACCTGCCCCTGCAGAGCTGACAGAATCTGTGCCCCAATGTGGTTCCTGTCCCCAAAGCACACCAGCTTGAACGCCTACAGAGCACCGATGGTTCTGAGGAAAAAGCACAGGAAGAGGCCATGGAGGTAGAAGAGGAGGGGGTAGAGGAGAGAGGTGTGTCAGAATCACCAGTACTGGCATTTTGGAGGTGTGATGGTGAAACAACCTCCAACACTACTGCACCTTGTCCTGCTTCCTTCCCAGCTGCCAGCAGAGTCACCCAATGCACCGTGCAACTTAGGTAACGTCCCTGTCCATGCCTGCTGGACCATGAGTCAGCGGTAATATGCACCTTACCGCTGACCGCCCTGTCCAGCGAGGCCAAGACATTGCCTTCCACATGCTGGTAGAGAGCCGGATTCACCTTCCATGAGAAAAAGTGCCGTTCGGGAACCTGCCACTGAGGAACCGCACATTCCACAAACTCACGGAAGGGGGCAGAGTCTACCAACTGAAAAGGTAGCAGTTGAAGTGCTAGAAATTTTGCCAAGCTAGCATTCAACCGCTGGGCATGTGGATGGCTGGGAGCGAACTTCTTTCTGTGGTGCAGCAGCTGGGGCAGGGAAATTTGCCTGGTACAATCTGATGTGGTGTACCGATAGTAGATTGCCCGCAAGTACTTGGCTGTGACACACCTAATTCTACACCTTTATTCCTCTCAGTGCAGGTCTCAGAGAGGACTGAAGGTATAGTGTGGTTGGAGATCCCAGCTGATGAGGAGCAAGGAGAGGTCCTCTTTGTTCTTTGGTGTGGGTCTTTTAGGTACGCTTGCCAATGAACTGCATGGTAGGTCAACATATGTCTGGTCAAGCATGTGGTGCCTAAGCGGGAGATGTTTCGGCCACGCGAGATACGCTTGAGACATATGTTGCAAATAGCAGCAGTGGGATCTGATGCACTCTTCTCAAAATAGTGTCAGAGGTAAATAGAAAACACCGCGCTAACCAGTAAAATGAATGAAAGCTGCTGCATACAGTTTGACAAAAACAACAAAATAGGCATATGGAAAAATGCAGCGCATGTACAAATGAATATAGGTCTTTAAAATGGTGAAACAGTCAAGAAATAACTAATTGACCACAGGTGCCTTGAAACACAAACGTCCATAGATGGACGTAAATGTCCAACCGCACAGGAGGTATAAGTATTCCAAGGGGTGGTGATGGTCTGATGGTTGTCAGAAAACACCTGGCATCATACAGCGACTTCCCAACCGAGAAACCGGGTCCCAATGGGTCATTCAGAGAAAGTGCAAAAAAGCCTCTTACCAGATCCTGTGGATTCCCATGTCAGCGACAGGGAATCGCATGCGCAGTTTGTCACAAATGACGTGGAATGGGAGCTCAGGAATCGCCAATCTCTTGGATTGTGGTCTGTATGGATCTCGGCCGGCAACCGGATGGGTCCTCACAACGAACCGTCCCAGCGTGCATCAGAAGTTTCACAAACGGTCCCCCGAAAGGAGCAGTTGGAGGGACTGGATCTCATGCGGTAAATGTGGAAACAAAAAGAATGTGCCTCCACATGGTGCAGATAAAAAAGGGTGTTTTTATTGACAAAAACGACCATACACAAATAAAAGCGTGATCACGGTGGATAAAAACAAATGGGCAGCAAAGAGAGTGGTGTATGTACGAGACGCGTTTCGACCTAAGGGTCTTCAACAGACAAACCCCTTGGAATACTTATACCTCCTGTGCGGTTGGACATTTACGTCCATCTATGGACGTTTGTGTTTCAAGGCACCTGTGGTCAATTAGTTATTTCTTGACTGTTTCACCATTTTAAAGACCTATATTCATTTGTACATGCGCTGCATTTTTCCATATGCCTCTTCTCAAAATAGGCCCACACCAAAGAACTTTTGGAATAATGCGCAGAGACAGCAGCACCCTGCACATGCAGAGCTCTTGTCAGACTTTCACGTACCTGACCGATCAGCCCGATTTAACAGGGGAAGGCCTCCTTTACGTATCTGGTTCCTGGCCCCTGGTAGTATGGACAGGAGGCACAGGAGCACAGAGTGGTATAAGGGCCTGGTGGGTCAGCAGCAGGAGGATCCCGATGAAGGTGGCTTGGAGATCACCAGACAGCTAAAGCACAGGCAGCAGGTGCAGAGCAGGAGCGGAGTAGGCAGGTTGGGTCACAGGCAGGGTCAGCAACAGGCGGGCAGCGTGGTACAGAGGAGCATTCAGGTTCGTAGTCAAGACAGGCCGGGGTCAGATGCAGGCAGAAGACAAAAGGATAATCCAAAGGGCAAGCCAGATAATCAGGAGATCAGAGGTTCAGACAAGTAAGCAGTTGCAGGGATACAGGGATCTTCAGATCGGACAGCACCGGGCCAAATGTGCTGACAGCCTAAATAGGCAGATTGGCGTTAAGCACCGTGCACGCACGTGCCGATGCGCACAGGCGCGCGCCAATGCGCACACGCATGCACCCGCACACCGTCTGCTCTGGGAACCTCTCCGACAGTGCCCCCCCTTTAAGGGCAGCCTCCGGATGTCCAACTGAGCCAGTCTGGTGGCATGGGCACTCCTAAAAGCCCTCAAGAGCTCTTCGGCATGTAGATTGGTTCTGGCTCCCAGGAATTATCTTCTGGTCCGTACCCCTTCCACTTGATTAGATATTGCATCTGGTTGTGCCTTTTCCTGCAATCCAGAATAGCCTCTACCTCAAATTCTTCCTCGTTGTTAATAATTATGGGTTCCGGTGGGTCAGTATTTCTGCCAGTAAAGGTGTTGGGAATAACAGACTTCAACAGAGTTATATGAAAGACCGGATGGATCTTCAGAGTGCTGGGTAAGTCGAGTTCGTAGGTTACGTCATTGATTTTCTTTTTAACTGAGAACGGACCCATTTAGGGCCCAACTTCCTTAAAGGGCAAGCCATTCTTAGGTTGGTTGTGGACAACCAATCCTGTTTGCCAGGTTTCAGGATAAGCTCTCCCTGCTTCTTCTTGTCAAACATCTTCTTATTATATTCTTGGGTCTTAGCCATGGTTTCCTGTAAGTATTTATTTTTGGAAAGGAAGTTCATGGTTTCAGACACAGCAGGGATAGCACAATCGTGGAAGCCGTAATTGGCAAAGAATGGCATTTGCTTAATGGCAGAATGTAAGGAGTTATTGTAGGAAAACTCAGCAATAGGCAGAAGAGAGACCCAGTCATCCTGTAAGAATGTAGAGAAGCAGCGGAGATATTGCTCCAAAGTCTTTTTCTTTCTCTCCATCTGCCCATTAGTCTGGGGATGGTAAGCTGAATAGAATGCCAGCTCGATTTCCAGAGAACCACAGAGAGCCTTCCAAAACCTTGAGGTGAACTGAGCCCCACGGTCAGATACGATACTTGACGGGACTCCATGCAGCCTCACAATCTCCCTGATGAAAACCTTTGCTGTTTCCATAGCCGAGGCCGTGCCCTTCATAGGCAGAAAATTAGCCATTTTGGATAATCTATCTACGACGACAAAGATGATAGAAAAGCCTTCTGCCTGGGGAAGCTCCACAATGAAATCCATTGAAATCATCTTCCAAGGTCTTTCTGGGATGGGTAGCTGTCTTAGTAATCCCCAGGCTCTTGTCCGGCTATTCTTGCTCCGTGCACAGTTAGTACAGGATTCCACGTAGCTTTTACAGTCACTTGTAAACTGAGGCCACCAGAATGTGCGCTGTATCAGCTCTGCCGTTTTTAGCACACCGAAATGTCCGGCCATCTTATGGTCATGGCAGAGCTCTAACACTGCCACCCTCAGATCCTCTGGAACCACAATTTTGCCCTTGTGCCAGAAAAAGCCATCTTGGGCCCTCACATCATCTTCGGAAAGCGGGGTCCAATCCAAGGAGGCTTGTTTTATTCGGGATAGAAGATCCCCTTGGAATAATAGAAAATTTCCGGGAGGGAGAATAGTGTCTGGATGCAAAGATTTGCCAGAATCAAGGAACATACGGGATAGTGCATCCGGTTGGATATTCTTGGAACCTGGTCTGTACTTGATATGGAACTGAAATCTCGAGAAAAATAGAGCCCACCTCGCCTGCCGTGGTTTCAATCTCTTAGCCGTTCTTAGGTACTCCAAGTTCTTGTGGTCAGTGTAGACCAAAATGGGATGTGCAGCACCCTCCAGTAAGTAACGCCACTCTTCCAGAGCGGCCTTGATGGCCAGAAGCTCCTGATCTCCAACATCATAATTTCTCTCCACTGTGGAGAGCTTGCGAGAAAAAAAGCCACTGGGTAGAGAAGGGCCTTGGCGCCTTGCCGTTGGGACAGCACAGCTCCTACTGCAATCTCTGAAGCATCTACTTCGAGCACGAATGGTAAAGCAGGATCCGGGTGTTTCAATATAGAAGCACAGATGAATAGCTCTTTGAGTTTTTTGAAGGCGGATTGCGCCTTAGGGGACCAATAGAAATGGTTCCCTTGCTTGGTTAATTCGGTGATGGGGGCAATTATTGCAGAGAAGCCCTTGATGAACTTCCTATAAAAGTTGGAGAAGCCAATGAAGCGTTGAACTCCTTTTTTTATCGGAGGGAGCGGGCCAGTCCAGGATGGCAGATACCTTTTGGGGGTCCATTTTAATACCTTCGACAAAAATGATTAGGCCTAGAAACTGGATGCATTGGAGTTTGAATTGGCATTTTTCTGGTTTAGCGTAAAGTCCATGCTGCCTGAGTCGAGCTAAGACATTTCGGACGTGCCTGCGATGATCGGCAACTGAGGAGGAAAAGATCAGGATATCATCTAAATAAACTATAACATACAAGTCCAGAAAGTCACGGAAAATGTCATTAACAAAATGTTGAAACGTTGCTGGTGCGTTGCACAGGCCAAAGGGCATAATGAGGTATTCAAAGTGAATACCCTTCCCGGATACGAATTAAATTGTAAGCACCACGGAGGTCTAATTTGGTGAAGATTACTGCGGATCCCAGCCTTTGGAAGAGTTCGGGCACTAGGGGTAGCGGATAACCGTTCTTGATGGTTATCTTGTTTAATTCCCGGTAATCAATACAAGGACGTAAGGAATGGTCCTTCTTCTCTACAATAAATATACCAGCACCAGCCGGAGAGGTGGACGGGCGGATGAAGCCTTTCTTCAGGTTCTCATCAATGTAGATTTTTAGAGTATCCAACTCCTGCTCTGTTAATGGAAAAAATCCTCCCAAAGGGGACTTCCGTCCCTGGTAGAAGCTCTATCGGGCAGTCGTAAGGCCTGTGAGGAGGAAAGGTCTCTGCTCCCTTCTTACTAAACACATCAAGGAAATCCTGATAGGGTGCATGGATTACCTGCTGTAACTCGGTGTCAGTGTCCAGGCAGAGGAGCTGGGTAGATTTAACAGGAATACTGTGTAAACAGTGCTGCTGGCAATATTTGGAGAGGAACTTGCTTTCCCCACTGGTCCAGTCAATGCTAGGATTATGGGCCTGCAACCAAGCCATCCCCAGGATGATGGGAAAAAGAGGTGAAGAGATGGCATCCAGACACAGGAGTTCTTGATGGTGGGAACCCATGGTGGCCAGCAGAGGGACGGTCTCCTGCGTGACAGGACCGGAACTAAGGGAGGAACCATCAGCGAGATGTACAGCAAGTCCCTGAGTTTTAGGCTGAAGAGGAATGCGGTGGTTGGCAGCGAAGGTCAGGTCAATAAAACAGCTGCATGCTCCTGAGTCAATTATGACCGAGACTGGGATATCCCTTCCTGGTAGCTGTAAGATGATGGAGAGAGCAAGGTGAGTAGCAGGATTAGACAAGGCAGATGCACACATTGAAGAGATTGGAAGAGACTTACATGTCTTGTTAGGGCAAGACCTCACATAGTGTCCGGACTCCCCGCAATACATGCAGAGATTGTTGACTCGTCTGTGCTATAGTTCTTCCAGAGTGAGGGAAGGACGGAGAAGACCAAGCTGCATCGGTTCGGGGGTATCAAGGACCGGAGTGGCTGGTGCAGGAAAGGACTGTCTGAGAGAGTTGGGAGAACTCGGAACCTTGGGGAGCATCCAGGTGGGGTGAAATTGACTAGTGGATCTCTCAGAGCGACGGTCCCTGAGGCGTCGGTCAATTTGGACAGGCAGATTGATGAGCTCATCCAAGGTTTGGGGTATTCTGACGCATGTCAGCTCATCTTTCAGTGGATCAGGTAACCCCATACGGAATTGGTAATGCAGGGCAGCATCATTCCAGTCTGTGTCGGAGCTCCGCCACCTAAATTCCACCACATAGTCCTCTGCTGCTCTATGCCCCTGTTGAAGAGCGTGCAAAGCAGCCTCAGCAGTCGCTGTTACTTGGGGGTCCTCATACAACTGGGACATAGTGGCAAAAAGGCATCGAGGTTATCAAGGAATCCTGATTTTTGCTCCAGGAGGCGGTGAGCCCAGATCTGTGGTTCACCGGATAAGAGAAAGATCACAAAGCCCACCTTGGTTGCCTCCAGAGAAAAGGTGCATGACTGCAGGGCAAAGTAAAGCATTGCGAAAAGCCCGGTATTTACTGCGGTCCCCAGAAAATCTTTCGGGTATAGGTACCCTGGGCTCAGGAGGTAGCTTTTCTACTGAGGGTGCAGATGACAATCCGGCAGAAGAAGCACCTTGAGGGTTGGTAGGAGAAGACAGGACTTGGACACATTCATCCAACCTTGTATAGCCTTCCTGAAGGATCTTTACGGCTTGTGTTCCTCCATGGGGGAGGTTCCCTGCTCGGGCTCCGACATAGCTGTCTGATACTGTCAGACTTCCACGTACCTGACCAATGAGCCCGATATAGCAGGGGAAGGCCTCCCTTACGTATCTGGTTCCTGGCCCCTGGTAGTATGGACAGGAGGCACGGGAGCACAGAGTGGTATGAGGGCCTGGCGGGTCAGCAGCAGGAGGATCCCGATGAAGGTGGCTTGGAGATCACCAGACAGCTGAAGCACAGGCAGCAGATGCAGAGCAGGAGCAGAGCAGAGAGGTCGGGTCACAGGCAGGTTCGGCAACAGGCGGGCAGCGTGGTACAGAGGAGCAGGCAGGTTCGTAGTCAAGACAGGCCGGGATCAGATGCAGGCAGAAGACAAAAAGGATAATCCAAAGGGCAAGCCGGGTAATCAGGAGATCAGAGGTTCAGACAAGTAAGCAGGTGCAGGGATACAGGGAGCTGCAGATCGGACAGCACCGGGCCAAATGTGCTGACAGGCTACATAGGCAGATTGGCGCCAAGCGCCGCGCATGCCGATGCGCACAGGCACACGCCCATGCGCACCCGCACGCACCCCCATGCCGGCACCCGCAACGGCCCGCACGGGCGCATCAGCATGCCCCAGGGAACACCGGCGCACACCAGCACAGCATCTGCTCTGGGAACCTCTCTGGCAGCTCTGCGGTGTGATGCAGTCAGTGTGCTGCTCTTAGGCTGGCCCCTGGAGGGCATCCTGCCTCATTGGTCATGTGCCTCCTCCTCCTCCTCTCTCCTATCAGGCACCCACGTGGAGTCAGTGACCTCATCATCCCCTCCCTCCTCATCACTGGAGCAAATCTGGCAGTATGCTGCAGCAGGGGGAACATGACTGCCAGAGTGCTGTCTTTCTTGGGCACCCCCTCTGTCTGGGCTCACGTTACTACCTTCCTCTAGCTGAGTACCATCATTGGAGCTTTCAAAACGCTGGGCATCCTCCTGGGGCATGTACCCAACACTGTAGTCAAACAGTTCGAGGAACTTCTCAGGAAGACATGGTGGGGCTAGGGAAGGAGACACTGATGTCATTGAGGCCACGTTGGCAGCTGCTGTGCCAGACAAAGTACCCTGAGTCTGTGTGAGAGAGGATGAGGACGATGAGGACGGCTTGGTCATCCACTCGACCAAGTCTTCCGCATGTTATGGGCTCCACATTGCCAGCTGCCGAAAAAAAGGCCAAGCGTGTCCCACGGCCACGTGCTGATGAGGATGCACCGTGTACACGACCAGCACTGTTGCCTCTAGACACAGAGCCTGCTTGCCCTCTTTTATTTTCTTGTGACTCTCTGCCTCTACTTGTTGGCTTTCCAGACATATACTATATAAATATACCGATTATACTTCAGCTAGCAGAATCAACTGCCTACCTGTAGTATTATTAGTATGAGAACACCTGCACTTGTCTTCAGGTAGCTATACTGAAGGTGCAACTGTGTGGGGTACACAGTACAGTAACTGGAAATACTTCAACGAGCCTACACAAGCACCTGGCTGAAGGTAGCTATACTGTAGGTGCAACTGTGCAGGGTACACAGTACAGTAACTGGAAATACTTCAAGAGCCTACACAAGCACCAGGCTGCAGGTAGCTATACTGTAGGTGTAACTGTGCGGGGTACACAGTACAGTAACTGTAAATACTTCAAAGAGCCTACACAAGCACCAGGCTGCAGGTAGCTATACTGTAGGTGCAACTGTGCGGGGTACACAGTACAGTAACTGTAAATACTTCAAAGAGCCTACACAAGCACCTGGCTGCAGGTAGCTATACTGTAGGTGCAACTGTGCTGTGTACACGGTACAGTAACTGGAAATACTTCAAGGAGCCTACACAAGCACCTGGCTGCAGGTAGCTATACTGTAGGTGCAACTCTGTGGGGTACACAGTACAGTAACTGGGAATACTTCAAGAGCCTACACAAGCACCTGGCTGCAGGTAGCTATACCGTAGGTGCAACTGTGCAGGGTACACAGTACAGTAACTGGAAATACTTTAAAGAGCCTACACAAGCACCTGGCTGCAGGTAGCTATACTATAGGTGCAGCTGTGCAGGGTACACAGTACAGTAACTGGAAATACTGTAAAAACACCTGCTTGCCTGTCAGTATATTAGGAAGAGAAGAACAGGATCTAGCTATCTAGCTAAACTGAATACAGTGTGTATATATATATATATATATATATATATATATATATATATATATATATACAACACCTGGGATGCATATATATATATACACAATACACTGTAAGTGCAGCTAACTGACCCGACCTGCCTACTCTATCTAACATTAAATCAAATGACTGTCTCTCTCTGTCTTTCTCTCTCTCAAGCTGGAACACACTACACAGGGCCGACGTGCAGGCGACCTTATATAGTGTGGGGCGTGTACTAAACCCCCTGAGCCAGAATTGTCCAAATCCTCCATGGCTTTGGCCAATTACGGCTCTCTGTACACACAGCGCTGTGATTGGCCAAGCATACGGGTCATAGTGCATGCTTGGCCAATCATCAGCCAGCAATGCACTGCAATGCCGCAGTGAATTATGGGCCGTGACTAGGGATGAGCTTCGTGTTCGAGCCGAACCCAAGGAGGCTTTGGCCAATTATGGCTCAGGGGATTTAGTACACGCCCCACACTATATAAGGCCGCCTGCACGGCGGCCCTGTGCAGTGTGTTCCGTTGTGCTTAGAGAGAGAGAGAGACAGTGTCATTTCATTTGAGTTAGCTAGATTAGACAGGACAGTCAGTCAGTTAGCTGCACTTAAAGTGTATTGTGTATATATATGCATCCCAGGTGTTGCATATATATATATATACACTGTATTCAGTTTAGCTAGATCCGTTCCTGTTATCTTCTAGACTATTTACATTTAGTGCAGTGCATCCTGCTCACAGTGTTCAGCTAGATCCGTTCCTGTTATCTTCCTACTGACAGGCAGGCTTGTCTTGTTACAGTATTTACAGCTACCTAAAGAAAATTACTGGTGTTCTTTTGATCCTATTAGTACCACGGTCAGGCAGCTAAACTATTTACAGTTAGTGCAGTGCGTCCTGCTCACAGTGTTCAGCTAGATCCGTTCCTGTTATCTTCCTACTGACAGGCAGGCTTGTCTTGTTACAGTATATAAAGCTACCTGAAGAAAATTACTGGTGTTCTTTGATCCTATTAGTACCACGGTCAGGCAGCTAGACTATTTACATTTAGTGCAGTGCGTCCTGCTCACAGTGTTCAGCTAGATCCGTTCCTGTTATCTTCCTACTGACAGGCAGGCTTGTCTTGTTACAGTATATAAAGCTACCTGAAGAAAATTACTGGTGTTCTTTTGATCCTATTAGTACCACGGTCAGGCAGCTAGACTATTTACATTTAGTGCAGTGCGTCCTGCTCACAGTGTTCAGCTAGATCCGTTCCTGTTATCTTCCTACTGACAGGCACGCTTGTCTTGTTAAAGTATTTACAGCTACCTAAAGAAAATTACTGGTGTTCTTTTGATCCTATTAGTACCACGGTCAGGCAGCTAGACTATTTACATTTAGTGCAGTGCATCCTGCTCACAGTGTTCAGCTAGATCCGTTCCTGTTATCTTCCTACTGACAGACAGGCTTGTCTTGTTACAGTATATAAAGCTACCTGAAGAAAATTACTGGTGTTCTTTTGATCCTATTAGTACCACGGTCAGGCAGCTAGACTATTTACATTTAGTGCAGTGCGTCCTGCTCACAGTGTTCAGCTAGATCCGTTCCTGTTATCTTCCTACTGACAGGCAGGCTTGTCTTGTTACAGTATATAAAGCTACCTGAAGAAAATTACTGGTGTTCTTTTGATCCTATTAGTACCACGGTCAGGCAGCTAGACTATTTACATTTAGTGCAGTGCGTCCTGCTCACAGTGTTCAGCTAGATCCGTTCCTGTTATCTTCCTACTGACAGGCAGGCTTGTCTTGTTAAAGTATTTACAGCTACCTAAAGAAAATTACTGGTGTTCTTTTGATCCTATTAGTACCACGGTCAGGCAGCTAGACTATTTACATTTAGTACAGTGCGTCCTGCTCACAGTGTTCAGCTAGATCTGTTCCTGTTATCTTCCTACTGACAGGCAGGCTTGTCTTGTTACAGTATATAAAGCTACCTGAAGAAAATTACTGGTGTTCTTTTGATCCTATTAGTACCACGGTCAGGCAGCTAGACTATTTACATTTAGTGCAGTGCGTCCTGCTCACAGTGTTCAGCTAGATTCGTTCCTGTTATCTTCCTACTGACAGGCAGGCTTGTCTTGTTACAGTATATAAAGCTACCTGAAGAAAATTACTGGTGTTCTTTTGATCCTATTAGTACCACGGTCAGGCAGCTAGACTATTTACAGTTAGTGCAGTGTGTCCTGCTCACAGTGTTCAGCTAGATCCGTTCCTGTTATCTTCCTACTGACAGGCAGGCTTGTCTTGTTACAGTATATAAAGCTACCTGAAGAAAATTACTGGTGTTCTTTTGATCCTATTAGTACCACGGTCAGGCAGCTAGACTATTTACATTTAGTGCAGTGCGTCCTGCTCACAGTGTTCAGCTAGATCCGTTCCTGTTATCTTCCTACTGACAGGCAGGCTTGTCTTGTTACAGTATATAAAGCTACCTGAAGAAAATTACTGGTGTTCTTTTGATCCTATTAGTACCACGGTCAGGCAGCTAGACTATTTACATTTAGTGCAGTGCGTCCTGCTCACAGTGTTCAGCTAGATCTGTTCCTGTTATCTTCCTACTGACAGGCAGGCTTGTCTTGTTACAGTATATAAAGCTACCTGAAGAAAATGACTGGTGTTCTTTTGATCCTATTAGTACCACGGTCAGGCAGCTAGACTATTTACATTTAGTGCAGTGCGTCCTGCTCACAGTGTTCAGCTAGATCCGTTCCTGTTATCTTCCTACTGACAGGCAGGCTTGTCTTGTTAAAGTATTTACAGCTACCTAAAGAAAATTACTGGTGTTCTTTTGATCCTATTAGTACCACGGTCAGGCAGCTAGACTATTTACATTTAGTACAGTGCGTCCTGCTCACAGTGTTCAGCTAGATCTGTTCCTGTTATCTTCCTACTGACAGGCAGGCTTGTCTTGTTACAGTATATAAAGCTACCTGAAGAAAATTACTGGTGTTCTTTTGATCCTATTAGTACCACGGTCAGGCAGCTAGACTATTTACATTTAGTGCAGTGCGTCCTGCTCACAGTGTTCAGCTAGATTCGTTCCTGTTATCTTCCTACTGACAGGCAGGCTTGTCTTGTTACAGTATATAAAGCTACCTGAAGAAAATTACTGGTGTTCTTTTGATCCTATTAGTACCACGGTCAGGCAGCTAGACTATTTACAGTTAGTGCAGTGTGTCCTGCTCACAGTGTTCAGCTAGATCCGTTCCTGTTATCTTCCTACTGACAGGCAGGCTTGTCTTGTTACAGTATATAAAGCTACCTGAAGAAAATTACTGGTGTTCTTTTGATCCTATTAGTACCACGGTCAGGCAGCTAGACTATTTACATTTAGTGCAGTGCGTCCTGCTCACAGTGTTCAGCTAGATCCGTTCCTGTTATCTTCCTACTGACAGGCAGGCTTGTCTTGTTACAGTATATAAAGCTACCTGAAGAAAATTACTGGTGTTCTTTTGATCCTATTAGTACCACGGTCAGGCAGCTAGACTATTTACATTTAGTGCAGTGCGTCCTGCTCACAGTGTTCAGCTAGATCTGTTCCTGTTATCTTCCTACTGACAGGCAGGCTTGTCTTGTTACAGTATATAAAGCTACCTGAAGAAAATGACTGGTGTTCTTTTGATCCTATTAGTACCACGGTCAGGCAGCTAGACTATTTACATTTAGTGCAGTGCGTCCTGCTCACAGTGTTCAGCTAGATCCGTTCCTGTTATCTTCCTACTGACAGGCAGGCTTGTCTTGTTACAGTATATAAAGCTACCTGAAGAAAATTACTGGTGTTCTTTTGATCCTATTAGTACCACGGTCAGGCAGCTAGACTATTTACAGTTAGTGCAGTGCGTCCTGCTCACAGTGTTCAGCTAGATCCGTTCCTGTTATCTTCCTACTGACAGGCAGGCTTGTCTTGTTACAGTATATAAAGCTACCTGAAGAAAATTACTGGTGTTCTTTTGATCCTATTTGTACCACGGTCAGGCAGCTAGACTATTTACATTTAGTGCAGTGCGTCCTGCTCACAGTGTTCAGCTAGATCCGTTCCTGTTATCTTCCTACTGACAGGCAGGCTTGTCTTGTTACAGTATATAAAGCTACCTGAAGAAAATTACTGGTGTTCTTTTGATCCTATTAGTACCACGGTCAGGCAGCTAGACTATTTACAGTTAGTGCAGTGCGTCCTGCTCACAGTGTTCAGCTAAACCTACAAATTAGTGGGGTGCGTCCACCTCACAGTGTTCAGCTAAAGCTACCTGTAGAAGGTTGGTGGTGTTCTCATACTACAGGCAGGCAGTTGATTTTGCTAGCTGCAGTATATATATATATATATATATATATATATATATATATATATATCCCAGCTTAGTGCAGCTACAGGCCATTAGTATGTCTGGAAGGCCAAGAAGGAGAGGCAGATAGTCACAAGCCAATAAGAGAGGACAAGCAGGCTCTGTGTCTAGTGCTGGTCGTGGAGACGGTGCATCCTCGTCAGCACGTGGCCATGGGACACGCTTGGCCTTTTTTTTCGGCAGCTGGCCGTGTTGAGCCGCAACATGCGGAAGACTTGGTCGAGTGGATGACCAAGCCGTCCTCATCCTCCTCATCCTCTCTCACCCATGCCCAGGGTGCTTTGTCTGGCAAAGCAGCGGCCTCCTCCCTTGGCTCAATATCATCAGTGACTCCTTCCCTAGCTTCACCATGTCCTCCTGAGGAGTCCCTCGAACTGTTTGACCACAGTGTTGGGTATATGCTCCAGGAGGATGCCCAGCGTTTGGAAGGCTCTGATGATGATACTGAGCTCGATGAAGGCAGTAACATGAGTACGGACAGAGGGGGTGCCCAAGAAGGACAGCAATCTGGCAGTCATGCTCCCCCTGCTGCAGCATACTGCCAGGTTTGCTCCAGTGATGAGGAGGGAGGGGATGATGAGGTCACTGACTCAACATGGGTGCCTGATAGGAGAGAGGAGGAGGGGGAGGAGGAGGCGGCACATCACCAACGAGGCAGGATGCCCTCCAGGGGCCAGCCTAAGGGCAGCACATTGACTGCATCACATGTGCAGGGCGCTGCAGTCTCTGCGCGTTATTCAAAAAGTTCTTTGGTGTGGGCCTTTTTTGAGACGAGTGCATCAGATCGCACCGCTATTTGCAACATATGTCTCAAGCGTATCTCACGTGGCCAAAACATCTCCCGCTTGGGTACCACATGCTTGACCAGACATATGTTGACCTGCCATGCAGTTAGTTGGCAAACGCATCTAAAAGACCCACACCAAAAAACAAAGAGGACCTCTCCTTGCTCCTCATCAGCTGAGATTTCCAACCCCACTAGACCTTCAGTCCTCTCTGAGACCTGCACTGAGAGGAATGAAGGTGTAGAATTAGGTGTGTCACAGCCAAGTACTTGTGGGCAATCTGATTTTGGTACACCGACGTCAGATTGTACCAGGCAAATTTCCCTGCCCCAGCTGCTGCACCGCCGAAAGAAGTTTGCTCCCAGCCATCCACATGCCCAGCGGTTGAATGCTAGCTTGGCAAAATTGCTAGCACTTCAACTGCTGCCTTTTCAGTTGGTAGACTCTGCCCCCTTCCGTGAGTTTGTGGAATGTGCGGTTCCTCCGTGGCAGGTACCCAAATGCCACTTTTTCTCACTGAAGGCGATTCCGGCTCTCTACCGGCATGTGTAAGGCAATGTCCATGCCTCGCTGAACAGGGCGGTCAGCGGTAAGGTGCATATTACCGCTGACTCATGGTCCAACAGGCATGGACAGGGACGTTACCTAAGTTTCACGGCGTATTGGGTGACTCTGCTGGCAGCTGGGAAGGATGCAGGACAAGGTGCAGTAGTGTTGGAGGTTGTTCCGCCACCACGCCTCCAAAATGCTAATGATTGTGACACACCTCTCTCCTCCACCCCCTCCTCTTCTTCTTCCTCCATGGCCTCTTCCTCGGAACCAGCGGTGCTCCGTAGTCGTTCAAGGGGCTACGCAAGTACGCAGGCCAAAAGATGCCATGCGGTGCTTGAGCTGGTGTGCTTGGGGGACAGGAGCCACACTGGGGCAGAGGTTCTGTCAGCTCTGCAGGGGCAGGTTCAGAGGTGGTTGACAGGAAGAGGACAAGGAGGAGGAGGAGGAGGAGGAGGAGGAAGATTGTGTCAGTATGAAGGTGGAGTCTGGCACTCAGCATCAGCAGCAGTCTTTAAAGGATCAGTCCCAAGAAACACATGGACTTGTACGTGGCTGGAAGGAGGTGGCTGCGGACCATGTCATCCTTAGTGACCCAGAGGACTCTGGACCGAATGCCTCAGCAAACCTACGCTGCATGGCCTCCCTGATCCTGCAAAGCCTGCGTAAGGATCCTCGTATTCGTGGTATCAAGGAGAAGGACCAATACTTGCTGGCAACCCTCCTTGATCCACGTTACAAGGGTAAGGTTGCGGACCTTATCTTGCCATCGCAGAGGGAGCAGAGGATGAAACATCTTCGGGAGGCCTTGCAGAAAGGTCTGTGCAATGCGTTCCCAGAGACTGGGAGGTTACAAACTCCTGTTTCTGGACAACGTGTTGCTGAGGCTTCGGTCAGTCAAAGAAGGAGCGGTGGAGAAGGTGGCCATCTGACCGATGCGTTCAGACAATTTTTTGGTCCGCAGCCCCAAGGTATGATCGGTTCCAGCAACCATCCCCAGCGTCTGTTTTACATGGTGCAGGAATACCTAGGGGCAAGATCAGACTTGGACACCTTTCCCACCGAAAATCCTCTGGGTTACTGGGTCTTGAGGATGGATCACTGGCCAGAGCTTGCACAGTATGCAATTGAGCTACTGGCCTGTCCTGCATCCAGCGTTCTTTCAGAACGCACATTCAGTGCTGCTGGAGGCGTGGTAACCGATCACAGGGTGCGTCTGTCCACCGACTCGGTCGATCGACTGACCTTCATAAAAATGAATCAGTCTTGGATCACCACCAGCTACCAAGCACCTGATGCTGATGTAACCGAATAATTTTTTTTGAAATCTCAGATCCCTTCAAAGACTGCCTATGCTGATTGACTATCCCTGAGTAATTATCCTCTTCCTCCTCAATCATCACGCTGATAGCTTGTAAGAACATTTTTGTTTCTGGGCGCCACCAACAGGGCCTAAGGCACAATTTTTCAGCCCCTGTTTAACAGGGGCATGTAATTACAAATTTTGATGCAATACTTTGCAGCAGGGCTCGTTCCTGCGTTCCAACTAGAGTGTCTGTGAGGGGTTGCAGTGTTGTGGCACCAGCACCAGTGCCCAAGGCCCAATTTTTCTGCTCCTGTCTAACAGGGGCGTGTAATTACAATTTTTGATGCAATACTTTGCAGCAGGGCTCGTTCCTGCGTTCCAACTAGAGTGTCTGTGAGGGGTTGCAGTGTTGTGGCACCAGCACCAGTGCCTAAGGCCCAATTTTTCAGCCCTTGTTTAACAGGGGCGTGTAATTACAATTTTTGATGCAATACTTTGCAGCAGGGCTCGTTCCTGCGTTCCAACTAGAGTGTCTGTGAGGGGTTGCAGTGTTGTGGCACCAGCACCAGTGCCTAAGGCCTAATTTTTCAGCTCCTGTTCAACAGGGGCATGTAATTACAATTCTTGATCTAATATTTCACAGCAGGGCCCTGTGAGGGCTTACAGTGTTGTGGCCACAGCAACACCTAAGGCCCAAATTTCTGCTGAGTATATAGGGCAGGACCCTACTTTCAAACATCTAACTTACAAACGACTCCTACTTGCAAACGGAAGGAGACAACAGGAAGTGAGATGAAATCTACCCCTAGGAAGGGAAATTCTCTCCTGTAAGAGTTAATATGGGAAAAAAAATTCTCCTTTCCACTGATGCTTTCCAATCCTTGTTCCACAAAAAAACCCAAATTTTCAAAAAACATTTTTCATTGGGACAAAAAGTGAGGTGAAATCTTCTGAAGAGGAGGAAAGACAGCAAAACAAATGTCACAGGGGTGATAACCCTTCCCTATGTTTTCCAAAAAGCTTAAAAAAGATTTTTTGGCTGGAGCTAAACACGTTAAAAATGTACCCGTTCAAAATTACAAACAGATTCTACTTAACAACAAACCTACAGTCCCTGTCTTGTTTGCACCGCCTGTATACTGCTGTTCAGAGTATATAGGGCCTGGTGGCCCCACACCTTTCCTTATTTTAATTTGGGTGCAGGGTTCCCCTTAATATCCATACAAGACCCAAAGGGCCTGGTAATGGACTGGGGGGTACCCATGCCGTTTGTCTCACTGATTTTCATCCATATTGCCATGACCCGACATTACATTAAACCCGCAAGCACTTTTAAATGAGATTTTTTCCTTTAAAATGACATTTGGTGCAGGGACTGTTCTAAACACGGGAAACACGCGTCACTTTACAGGCATACTATAGACACCCCCCAGGTACGATATTTAAAGGAATATTTCACTTTTTTTTTTACTTTAAGCATCATTAAAATCACTGCTCCCGAAAAAACGGCCAATTTAAAAAATTTTTTTTTGCATTGATACATGTCCCCTGGGGTAGGACCCGGGTCCCCAAACCCCTTTTAGGACAATACCATGCAAATTAGCCTTTAAAATGAGTACTTTTGATTTCGAACGTTCGAGTCCCATAGACGTCAATGGGGTTCTAACGTTCGTGCAAACTTTCGGTCCGTTCGCAGGTTCTGGTGCGAACCGAACCGGGGGGTGTTCGGCTCATCCCTAGCCGTGACACGCCACTCAAATTTGGCGCGAACGTCCCATATAGTTCGTAATTTGGCGAACGACCAAACACACGATGTTCGAGTCAAACATGGGTTCGACTCGAACACGAAGCTCATCCCTACTCCCTGCAAAATTATCAAACTTATACACAAAAAGTTACTTGCCGATAGTAAACAAACTCACAGAAGACCATAGAAATTGGAATAAGCCAGTGTTCTTGTGGTTTGGAAGAGCAGCAATTCTGAAAATTAACACTTTACCAAGAATCCTATATATTCTACAAACTGTCCCGATCCACGTGCCATCGACCTTCTTCAAAACTAACAGAAGCATTAGCTCCAAATTCACCTGGGGAGGCTGAAAACCTATGATTTAATACTCACAACTAGCTTCACCCAAACACCTAGAGGGAATAGGTTTACCAGACCTTATCAATTACTATAAAGCAGTACACTTGACCAGAATTCTGGACTGGAACCTTCACGTATCCACAAAAGATTGGGTTAGACTGGAAGATTCCTTCACAAATCTTTCACTGGCCACGTTGCCCTGGATACTGGAATGCCACTTCCCTACCGAAATAAAATCCTACCCTCTAATTAGACCAACAATACAATGCTTCCACAAGACTTGCAAACACTCTCCCCTTTCGACGATTCACGGCCCAATGACCCCAATTAGACTGAACCTTGACTTCCCCCTAGGCATGCTAATTTCTTAGTGCAGCACCGGTCTGATGTAAAGGTCTTAGCCCACAACTTCTATGACCAAGGGAAACTTTGCTCAGCATCTCACCACTCTTCTAGACTTGACAAACCTCAGATACCAGATTGGACATATCTCATGATCACACACTTCTTAAGAAAACCTTTCTGTTCCAGACAATTGACTCCTTTTGAGCACCTCTGCTCCCAGAAGCCACTCCAGATGCATCTGATCTCAGTCATACATTCTCTTCACAGACTGGAAATCCAACAACTCGACAATGAGTGTCGCATGGGAAGGAGACCTGTCTATATCTCTTTCGCTGGAAGAATGGGAAAAAATTTATCTCAACATTAATAAGGGATCTATCAATGTGACTACTCAAGATAATGGATTCAAAATCCAAACTCGCTGGTACCCCACATCCGCCTTATTACATAAGTTCAACCCAGCAAACCCAGAGGAATGCTGGAGATGTACAGATCAACCAGGAGCCTTACTCCACATATGGCGGGACTGCTCCCAAATTTTTTTTTTTTAATTTCAGTTACTTATATAGCGCTGTCAATTTATGCAGTGCTTTACATATACATTGTACATTCACATCAGTTCCTACCCTCAAGGAGCTTACAATCTAAGGTCCCTAACTCGCATTCATACATACTAGGGACAATTTAGACAGGATCCAATTAACCTACCAGCATGTCTTTGGAGTGTGGGAGGAAACCCACACAGGCACAGGGAGAACATGCAAACTCCAGGCAGGTAGTGTCATGGTGGGGATTTGAACCAGCGACCCTTCTTACTGCTAGGTGAAAGTGCTATCCACTATACCACTGTGCTGCCCCACACATTTTCAAGTGTTCTGGAAAGAAGTGCACCGGATAATCATTCACGTCACTACCTACGATCTAGAAAGAACCCCCTCCCAATTTATACTGCACCACTCACACCTATCACCCCGAATCTACCACAAATTGTTGGTGATGCACATGATAAATGCAGCACAACAATGTATACCAATACACTGGAAGTCCCAAACTTCCCCTTCAATTGAAGAATGGTTCAACATAATTAACAGGATTGCTGGAGGAATTAATCCACATAGCAAGAGACTCCCTGAACAAATTCGGCATCAAATGGACATGTTGGAAACAATATCAAACAACATCAGAATACTCCCTCCTTTACTTCCCAAACCATTAAAGATCTGAATCAAGATAACCTGAAGCATACAGCTGAAAACACACACGCTGCCTAAATATCTTTCAACACAAATTCAGAAACTACTGAGTGCATAGGACCACCCGATATCCGTAACACTGAGCAACAAATGTAGGCCTCGTAGGGATCCCCTCCAGAGGGGGGAAGCAAGAGATGGCCGTTACTACTACAAAATCACAAAATACCCCTCAAATTAAAATATCCCGAAACCACCCCCCCATCCCTTTGCCCTTTATCTACACTCATAATCTATATAAACCCATGTCATCAGCCCCTTCCCCATTCCTAGGAACACCCACTTAAAAATTTATAACCCATAACATCCCCCACTTCTTCCCCATCTACCCCCCCACCATGATAAAGCTACTATCAACGACCTGGACAGGATACCAATGACAAAATACCCCACATACACCATACCCCAAGCTCTTAATTCATGACAAACACAGACCGATTATCACATGATAACCTTCTAAGCGGATAAGACCCCCGAATATCCCCAAGGGGTTGTACCTAATCACACATCTTGACTCATGCCAGATACACCCATAAATACAGATTATTCACTAGACAAGACGGGCATAACATAGGAACCTTTGCAGGAACACAGTCTTTGTAAATCTAGAATTGGAACATACAAACTGTCTGTCTAATTACACACAACTTGCCCTGACCTACAGTATGGGGATGCAATTTAACACTGAATACTTGACCTCCTGTTCTCTCTGTTATTGATCATATTGTTTCTGTCCAATCTGTATGTTCAACAATCAATGTAACCTTACTTATGTAAACAATAAAAACTTTTTTGAAGAAAAATAAGAACTTTAATGGCATCCCAGTATCAGTTCATAGGGTTCAATATTGAGTTGGCCCACCCTTTTCAGCTATAACAGCTTCAACTCTTCTGGGAAGGCTGTCCACAAGGTTTAGGAGTGTGTAATTCCCCCCAAGTGCACTGTCAGAGAGGTTACCTGGTCGGGCGCCGGTGCGCGCCGGGGCGCATTGGTGCTCGTGTTCCTGTGCGTGCTGGGGCGCGTGTTCCTGGGGGCACCGGCGTGTCTGGTCTGGCCAGCCATGGCGTGCAGGGTGGCGTTCGGGCGCGTTCGCGCTAGCGCACGTTCGCCTATGGGCGTTACTGCGGGCGTGCCTGGTAGTGCTGGCGTGCGCGCTGGTGTTTGAGGGCGCGCTCGGGCGCGTGCGGGTGCGCGGGAGCATGGGCGAATCGGCGCGCGCACGAGCGGGGCGTTTGGCGCCAATCAGCCTATTTAGGTCTGCCTCAATTCCTGTTCGGTGCTGCCTGATCAACAGCTCTGTGCCTAAGTTCCGTGATCCTCTCTGTGTTCCGTATCTCTGAAGTTTTGACCCGTTACGACCCGGCTTGCCCTTTGGACCTCCCTGATTGCTGCCTGAATCCGACCCCGGCTTGTTTGACCCCGCTTCTGCCTGCTCCCTTTGTACCTCTGCTGCCAGCCCATTGCCGACCTCTGCCTGTGTGTGACCAGCCTAGTAAGCTCCTGCTCAGCATCAGTTCCAGTGTTCCTGAGTTCTACCTGCTGCTTGAAACACCACCTTTCTCCAGGATCCATACACCAGGCCCTCATACCACTCCGTACTCGTGGGCTTCCTGTCTGCTCTATCAGGGGCCCCGAGTCAGATACGTAAGGGAGCCTACCCTCTGCCCAAACGAACTCACCTGTCTGGTTAGTGAGGGACCTGACAGTATCAGGCAGCCATGACTGAGTCCGGGCAGGGGGCCTCCCCATGGATGAACTTTGCAGGCACCTAGCGGGCCTCATCCAAGCGGTTAAAAGCCTACAGGAGGGCTATACCAGACTGGAAGCACAGGCCCTCTCAGCATCTCCTCAGGGAGCAGCACCTGCCAACCCCTCAACAGCACCCTCTGTAGTAATGCTCCCACCGGAGCCCAGGGTGCCTACACCTGAAAAGTTCTCTGGAGAACGTTGCAAGTTCCGGGCATTCCTCAACGCATGTGAACTTTATTTTGCTTTGCAACCCCGTACATTTTCTTTGGAAGCCACTAAGGTGGGGTTCGTTATATCACTTCTGACCGGCGAGCCCCAGACCTGGGCCCATCGTCTGCTGGAGCAAAAATCCAGATCTCTGGAGTTTTTGGATGGCCTCTTCATAGCAATGTCTCAGCTATATGAGGATCCCCAACTAACAGCCACTGCAGAAGCCGCCTTGCACTCTCTACAACAAGGCCACAGGGTGGCCGACGTTGGAGCTCTGATACAGAGTGGAATGACGCAGCCTTGCATCACCAATACCGGCTGGGGTTGTCCGACCCTCTTAAAGATGAATTGGCACGTGTAGGGATACCTCAGACGCTGGATGAGCTCATAAACCTGTCAATTCAGATTGACCGCCGTCTTAGAAAGAGACGTTCCGAGAGGTCCATTGGCCACCCACGTCTCACTTGGATGTAGCCCAGGGTTCCTAATGCCCCGAAACCAAGCTTCTCCTGTCTCGTCTGTTCCGGCCCAGGAAGCTCCGGAACCCATGCAGCTAAGACTGCTCCGTCCCTCTTTGACCCCAGAGGAGAAGACGTGCAGACGTGCACTCAATCTGTGCCTGTATTGCGGAGAATCTGGACACTTTGTAAGGGCATGCCCCAACAAGAGACGTAAGTGCCTGACGTCCTCTTCTTTGTGTGCACCTGTCTCACCCAGATCCGGTAACCATCTAACACTTTCTGTTATATTACAGCTACCTGGAAGGAACATCCCAGTACTGGTCATTATTGATTCGGGAGCATGCAGCGGTTTCATTGACCGAACCTTTATTGAAAATCATAACATTCCTACCCAACCCAAGGCCCAGGGACTGGCAGTATTCTTAGCGGACGGCTCCACCCTCAGCTCCGGACCAGTTACCCAGGAGACTGTCCCCCTACTGGCCACCATTGGCCCGGAACATCAGGAACTTTTACGCCTGGATGTCATCTCCTCTCCTCTCTTTCCAATTATCTTAGGAATGCCTTGGCTACAGGCTCACAATCCCAGTATCGACTGGTCCACAGGCAAGATCCAGTTTTTGTCCGATTATTGCAAACAACACTGCTTGCGGGGAACCCCCATGACACCATCTCAGTGCCTTTGCTTAGATTCGGAAGTCAAGTCTTGTCAAAATCTTCCCGAACCCTACCGGGATTTCCTGGATGTGTTTAGCAAGAAGGGGGCAGAAACTCTCCCGGTACATAGACCCTACGATTGCCCAATAGAGCTTTTACCCGGAACTGAAGTTCCCTTCGGGAGGATTTTCCCCCTAACTGAGCAGGAGCTGGGCACCTTGAAAACCTACATCGACGAAAACCTAAAGAAAGGATTCATTCGTCCCTCCACATCTCCAGCAGGTGCAGGCATCTTTTTCGTGACTTCTTACGTCCCTGTATCGATTACCGGGAACTAAATAAAATTACTATAAAGAACAGCTATCCGTTACCTCTAGTGCCCGAACTATTTCAAAGATTAGGATCCACTACCGTCTTCACCAAGCTGGATCTCCACGGAGCCTACAATTTGATCCACATAAGAGAGGGGGATGAGTGGAAGACGGCCTTTCGTACTCGATTCGGGCACTACGAGTACCTCGTTATGCCCTTTGGCCTGTGTAATGCGCCAGCCACCTTCCAGCACTTTGTCAATGATGTCTTTCGTGACTTCCTGGACCTATACGTCATCGTCTATCTGGACGATATCCTGGTTTTCTCTGCTTCCCTGACTGACCATCGCAAACACGTACGAAACGTACTTACCCGACTCAGACAACATGGGCTCTATGCCAAACTCGAAAAATGTGAGTTTGAGCTCCAATCCATTCAGTTCCTAGGCCTGGTCATCTCTCCTGATGGTATCAAGATGGACCCGCAAAAAGTATCTGCTATCTTGGATTGGCCTGCACCTATAGACAAAAAAGGAGTACAGCGCTTTATTGGCTTCGCCAATTTTTATAGAAAGTTCATCAAAGGATTCTCTTCGATAATAACTCCCATTACAGAACTCATCAGACAGTGAACCCGGTTCTGCTGGACCCCTAAGGTGCAAGTAGCCTTTGAAAAACTCAAGGCTCTGTTTACTTCAGCCACTATCCTCAAACATCCCAATCCTGCTTTACCTTTCGTAATAGAAGTGGATGCTTCCGAAGTTGCGGTGGGAGCCGTGCTTTCACAAAGACAAGGTGCTAAAGCCCTCCTGTATCCTGTGGGATTCTTTTCACGGAAACTTTCCTCTTCCGAGAGGAACTACGATGTGGGAGATCGGGAACTTCTAGCCATTAAGGCAGCTTTGGAAGAATGGCGTTATCTCCTGGAGGGTGCAGCTCACCCCATTTTGGTCTACACAGACCATAAAAATTTGGAATATCTAAGGACAGCTAAGAGACTTAAACCCCGGCAAGCCAGATGGGCACTTTTTTTCCCGGTTTATATTCCACATTACCTACAGACCCGGATCCAAGAATGTCAAATCCGACGCTCTCTCCCGCATGTTCCTTGATTCAGAGAAGACACTGCCTCCAGACACCATCCTCCCTTCTGGGAATTTCCTGGTCTTACAAGAGGATCTAATCTCTCAGATCAGACGGTCCTCTATGGGAATGACATCACCTGTTGAAGCTTGTACCAAAGACGGGCTGTTCTGGTACAAAAACAAAATTTTGGTCCCTGAGGAGCTAAAAGTACGAGTGTTAAACTTGTGCCATGATCACAAATTGGCCGGTCACTTTGGCGCTCGGAAGACAATTGATCTTGTACAACGCACCTTCTGGTGGCCTCACCTTGTTAAGGATTGCAAGGAATATGTTGAGTCCTATAATACCTGTGCCAGAAACAAGAATAGTCGGGCAAGGGCATGGGGGCTGTTGAAACCATTACCGGTCCCAGAGAGGCCGCGGGCCATGATTTCAATGGACTTTATTGATGAACTCCCCCATCAGAAGGCTTCTCTTCCATCTTCGTTGTGGTAGACAGGTTGTCTAAAATGGCCCACTTCCTCCCCATGAAGGGCACCCCTTCGGCTATGGAAACCGCTACCATCTTTATCAAAGAAATCATCAGGTTGCATGGAGTACTAACCAACATAGTTTCTGACAGAGGCGTCCAATTTACCTCCAGATTTTGGAAAGCCCTCTGTGGCTCCTTAGAGATTGAATTGTCATTTTCTTCCGCCTATCACCCCCAGTCAAATGGACAAACCGAAAGGACGAATCAGACCTTGGAGCAATACCTCCGCTGTTTTTCTGCATTCTCTCAAGACGACTGGGCTTTCCTGCTTCCCATCGCAGAGTTCTCCTACAATAATTCACTGCACTCAGCTACCAATCAGTCACCATTCTATGCTAATTATGGCTTCCATCCATCCTTCTTGCCTGGGTCTATACCCGAGTGCTCCGTCCCTGCAGTATCTGAAACCTTGGACTTTTTCTCAATAAACAACAAATTACTGCAGAATACCATGGCCAAAGCTCAGGAAGATCACAAAAGAATATTTGACTGGAAGAGATGCGGAGAACTTGTCCTGGAACCTGGCAACTCAGTCTGGTTATCCACTACTAACCTAAAGTTGGCTTGTCCGTCCAGAAAATTAGGCCCTAAATACTTGGGTCCTTTTCTCGTTGAAAGAAAAATTAACAATGTGGCATATGAACTTGATCTACCTAACGCCCTGAGGATACATCCAGTCTTCCATGTGTCCCTTTTAAAGCCGGTTACCCCCAATTCCTTTGTTGGCCGTAGTATCGGCCCACCCAAGCCTATCCTAGTTAATGGCGAAGAGGAGTTTGAGGTGGAGGCAATTTTAGATTGCAGAAGAAGACGCAACCAAGTTCAATACCTCGTAAAATGGAAGGGCTATGGGCCCGAAGACAATTCTTGGGAGCCAGAGAGCAACTTGCACGCCAAGGAACTCCTACAGTCATTTAAAGCTTCTCATGCCTCAAAGATGGCCCAGCTGGGCATCCGGAGTCTGCCCTTGAGGAGGGGGCACTGTCAGAGAGGTTACCTGGTTGGGCGCCGGTGCGCGCCGGGAGGCGTTGGTGCTCGCGTTCCTGTGCGTGCTGGGGCGCATGTTCCTGGGGGCACCGGCGTGTCTGGTCTGGCCAGCCATGGCATGCAGGGTGGCGTTCGGGCGCGTTCAGGCGCATTCGCGCTAGTTCGCTTTGGCCTATGGGCGTTACTGTGGGTGTGCCTGGTAGTGCTGGCGTGCGCGCCGGTGTTTGGAGGCGCACTCGAGCGCGCGCCAATCAGCCTATTTAGGTCTGCCTCAATTCCTGTTCGGTGCTGCCTGATCAACAGCTCTGTGCCTAAGTTCCATGATCCTCTTTGTGTTCCGTATCTCTGAAGTTTTGACCCGTTACGACCCGATTGCTGATTGCTCCCTGATTGCTCCCAGGACCTCCCTGATTGCTGCCTAAACCCGACCGAGGCTTGTTTGACCCCGCTTCTGCCTGCTCCCTTTGTACCTCTGCTGCCAGCCCGTTACCGACCTCTGCCTGTGTGTGACCAGCCTAGTAAGCCTCAGCATCAATTCCAGTGTTCCTGAGTTCTACCTGCTGCTTGAAACACCACCTTTCTCCAGGATCCATACACCAGGCCCTCATACCACTCCGTACTCGTGGGTTTCCTGTCTGCTCTATCAGGGGCCCCGAGTTGGATACGTAAGGGAGCCTACCCTCTGCCCAAGCGGACTCACCTGTCTGGTAAGTGAGGGACCTGACATGCACAAAACATGGTCCATAAAGACATGGATGAGCGAGTTTGGGGTGGAGGAATCTGACTGGCCTC
The DNA here is from genome assembly GCA_037952925.1 of Lithobates clamitans. NCBI lineage: Eukaryota > Metazoa > Chordata > Amphibia > Anura > Ranidae > Lithobates > Lithobates clamitans. The sequence goes on from JBBGZY010000035.1 coordinate 1,084,292, forward strand.
AACCCAATAGACTCCTTTGGGATGAATTTGAGCAGAGACTGTGAGCCAGGCCTTCTTAGCCAACATCGGTGCATGATCTCACAAATGCGCTTCTGGAAGAATGGTCAAACAATCTCATAGACACACTGCAAAAACTTGTAGACAGCCTTCCCAAAAGGAAGCTGTTATAGCTGCAAAGGGTGGACCAACTCAATATTGAACCCTACGGACTAAGACTGAGATGCCATTAAAGTCTATGAGCGTGTAAAGGCAGCCATCTCAATACTTTTTGCAAAACAGTATATATATATATATATATATATATATATATATATATATATATACACAGTGGGGACAGAAAATATTCAGACCCCCTTACATTTTTCACTCTTTGTTATATTGCAGCCATTTGCTAAAATCATTTGAGTTCATTTTTTTCCTCATAAATGTACACACAGCACCCCATAATGACAGAAAAACACAGAATTGTTGATATTTTTGCAGATTTAAAAGAAAAACTAAAATATCACATGGTCCTAAGTATTCAGACCCTTTGCTGTGACATATATTTAGCTCAGGTGCTGTCCATTTCTTCTGATCATCCTTGAGATGGTTCTATACCTTCATTTGAGTCCAGCTGTGTTTGATTATACTGATTGGACTTAATTAGGAAAGCCACACACCTGTCTATATAAGACTTTACAACTCACAGTGCAGGTCAGAGCAAATGAGAATCATGAGGTCAAAGGAACTGCCTGAAGAGCTCAGAGACAGAATTGTGGCAAGTAGGGATGAGCTTCGAGTTCGAGTCAAACTCATGTTCGACTCGAACATCCGCTGTTCGCCAGTTCGGCGAACAGCAAACAATTTGGGGTGTTCACGGCAAATTCAAATGCCGCGAAACACCCTTTAAAAGTCTATGGGAGAAATCAAAAGTGCTAATTTTAAAGGCTTATATGCATGGTATTATCATAAAAAATGTTTGGAGTCCTGGGTCCTGCCCCAGGGGACATGGATCAATGCAACCAAAAGTTCTAAAAACGACCGTTTTTTCGGGAGCAGTGATTTTAATAATGCTTAAAGTGAAACAATAAAAGTGTAATATCCCTTTAAATTTCGTACCTGGGGGGTGTCTATAGTATGCTTGTAAAGGGGCGCATGTTTCCCGTGTTTAGAACAGTCTGACAGCAAAATGACATTTCAAAGGAAAAAACGTCATTTAAAACTACTCGTGGCTATTAATGAATTGCCGGTCCGGCAATACACATAAAAGTTCATTGATAAAAACGGCATAGGAAATCCCCACAGGGGAACCCCGAACCAAAATTTAAAAAAAATGATATGGGGGTTCCCCTAAATTCCATACCAGGCCCTTCAGGTCTGGTATGGATTTAAAGGGGAACCCCAGCGCCAAAATTTAAAAAAAAAACGGTGTGGGGTCCCCCAAAAATCCATACCAGACCCTTATCTGAGCACGCAACCTGGCAGACTGCAGGAAAAGAGGGGGGCGAGAGAGCGCCCCCCCTCTCCTGAACCGTACCAGGCCAAATACCCTCAACATTGGGAGGGTGCTTTGGGGTAGCCCCCCAAAACACCTTGTCCCCATGTTGATGGGGACAAGGGCCTCATCCCCACAACCCTTGCCCGGTGGTTGTGGGGGTCTGCGGGCGGGGGGCTTATCGGAATCTGGAAGCCCCCTTTAACAAGGGGACCCCCAGATCCTGGCCCTCCCCCCTGTGTGAAATGGTAAGGGGGTACAAAAGTACCACTACCATTTCACAAAAAACTGTCAAAAATGTTAAAAATGACAAGAGACAGTTTTTGACAATTCCTTTATTTAAATGCTTCTTCTTTCTTCTATCTTCTATCTTCTTTCTTATATCTTCTATCTTCTATCTTCCTTCAGTTTCTTCCTCCATCTTCTTCTTCTTCTGGTTTTTCTGGTTCTTCCTCTGGTGTTCTCGTCCGGCATCTTCCTCCGCGGCGTCTTCTCCTCGGGCCGCTCCGCATTCATGATGGCATGGAGGGAGGCTCCAGCTGTGTGACGCTTCTCTCTTCATCTTTTTCTCTTCATCTTTTTCTCTTCATCTTTTTCTCTTCATCTTCTTCTCTTCATCTTCTTCTCTTCATCTTCTTGTCTTCATCTTGTTTTCGGGCCGCTCCGTATCCATGATGGCATGGCGGGAGGCTCCCGCTATGTGACGCTTCTCTTCTGATGGTTCTTAAATAACGGGGGCGGGGCCACATGGTGACTCCGCCCCCTCTGACGCACGGGGACTTGACGGAGACTTCCCTGTGGCATTCCCTGTAAAATCAGAGGGGGCGGGGTCACCCGTTACGTAACACCGCCCCCTTCTGACGTCACGGGGAATGCCACAGGGAAGTCCCCGTCAAGTCCCCATGCGTCAGAAGGGGCGGGGTGACCGGGTGGCTCCGCACCCCGTTATTTAAGAACCGTCAGATAAGGAGAAGCTTTACCCAGTGGGAGCCTCCCTCCATGCCATCATGGATGCGGAGTGGTCCGAAAAGAGGATGAAGAGAAGAAGATGAAGAGAAAAAGATGAAGAGAAAAAGATGACGAGAAAAAGATGAAGAGAGAAGCGTCACACAGCGGGAGCCTCCCTCCATGCCATCATGGATGCGGACCGGCCCGAGGAGAAGTAGATAAGAAGACGCCGCGGAGGAAGATGCCGGGCGAGAACACTGGAGGAAGAACCAGAAGAACCAGAAGAACCAGAAGAACCAGAAGAAGATGGAGGAAGAAACCGAAGGAAGATAGGAGATAGAAGAAAGAAGAAGCATTTAAATAAAGGAATTGTCAAAAACTGTCTCTTGTCATTTTTAACATTTTTGACAGTTTTTTTGTGAAATGGTAGGGGTACGTTTGTACCCCCTTACCATTTCACACAGGGGGGAGGGCCAGGATCTGGGGGTCCCCTTGTTAAAGGGGGCTTCCAGATTCCGATAAGCCCCCCGCCCGCAGACCCCCACAACCACAGGGCAAGGGTTGTGGGGATGAGTCCCTTGTCCCCATCAACATGGGGACAAGGTGCTTTGGGGGGCTACCCCAAAGCACCCTCCCAATGTTGAGGGCATGTGGCCTGGTATTGTTCAGGAGGGGGGGCGCTCCCTCGTCTCCCCCCCTCTTTTCCTGCAGCCTGCCAGGTTGCATGCTCGGATAAGGGTCTGGTATAGATTTTGAGGGGGACCCCACACCATTTTTTTTTAAATTTTGGCCGTTGTTCCCCTTAATATCCATACCAGACCTGAAGGGCCTGGTATGGAATTTAGGGGGACCCCCCACGTCATTTTTTAAAAAAAATTTTGGTTCTGGGTTGCCCTGTGGGGAATTTCCATGCCGTTTTTATCAATGAACTTTTATGTGTATTGTCGGACCGGCAATTCATTAATAGCCGCGAGTAGTTTATTACACTTTTATTGTTTCACTTTAAGCATTTATTATTAAAATCACTGCTCCCAAAAAAACGGCCGTTTTTAAAACTTTTTTTTGCATTGATCCATGTCCCCTGGGGCAGGACCCAGGTCCCCAAACACTTTTTATGACAATAACTTGCATATAAGCCTTTAAAATTAGCACTTTTGATTATTCATGTTCGTGTCCAATAGACTTTAACGGTGTTCGCGCGTTCGAACCAATTTTTCTGGTGCGAACCGAACAGGGGGGTGTTTGGCTCATCCCTAGTGGCAAGGCACAGATCTGGCCAAGGTTACAAAAAATTTCTGCTGCACTTAAAGCGGAGCGCCACCGAAAAAAAAAAATTTAAAAGTCAGCAGCTACAAATACTGCAGCTGCTGACTTTTAAAACATAGACACTTACCTGTCCAGGGCGCCTGCGATGTTGGCACCCGAGGCCGAAGCGTCTCTCCGTCCTCGGGTGCTGCCGCCTCCATCTTCGGTAAGGGAATCAGGAAGTGAAGCCGTACGGCTTCTCTTCCCGGTTCCCTACTGCGCATGCGCGAGTCGCGCAGCGCAATCCGGATGATCCCTGCTGCCTCTGGGACCCGTGTGTTTCCCAGCAGGCAGCGGGGAGGGAGCAGGAAGTGGCGTAAATACCCGCAGATTCTGCGGGTATCTATGCCGGAAGTGGGTACAGATACCTGTAATATACAGGTATCTGTACCCCCCTCCCCCCTGAAAGGTGCCAACTGTGTCACCGGAGGGGGGGAGGAATCTAATGAGTGGGTGGAACTCCACTTTAAGGTTCCTAAGAGCACAGTGGCCTCCATAATCCTTAAATGGAAGACATTTGGGACGACCATAACCCTTTCTAGAGTTGGCTGTCTGGCCAAACTGAGCTATCGGGGGAGAAGAGCCTTGGTGAGAGAGGTAAAGAAGAACCCAAAGATCATTGTGGCTGAGCTCCAGAGATGCAGTCGGGAGATGGTAGAAAGTTGTAGAAAGTCAACCATCACTGCAGCCCTCCAGTCAGGGATTTATGGAAGAGTGGCCTGACGGAAGCCTTTTCTCAGTGCAAGACACATGAAAGCCCGCATGGAGTTTTCTAAAAAAACACCTGAAGGACTCCAAGATGGTAAGAAATAAGATTTTCTGGTGTGATGAGACCAAGATAGAACTTTTTGGTCTTAATTCTAAGCGGTATGTGTGGAGAAAACCAGCCACTGCTCATCACCTGTCCAATACAGTCCCAACAGTGAAGCATGGTGGTGGCAGCATCATGCTTTGGGGGTGTTTTTTAGCTGCAGGGACAGGAAGACTGGTTGCAATAGAGGGAAAGATGAAAACGGCCAAGTACAGGGATATCCTGGACGAAAACCTTCTCCAGAGTGCTCAGGACCTCAGACTGGGCTGGAGGTTTACCTTCCAACAAGACAATGACCCTAAGCACACAGCTAAAATAACGAAGGAGTGGCTTCACAACAACTCTGTGACTGTTCTTGAATGGCCCAGCCAGAGCCCTGACTTAAACCCAATTGAGCATCTCTGGAGAGACCTAAAAATGGCTGTCCACCAACGTTTACCATCCAACCTGACAGAACTGGAGAAGATCTGCAAGGAAGAATGGCAGAGAATCCCCAAATGAGATTTTCCCAAAAAGGGTGCTTCTACTAAATACTGAGCAAAGGGTCTGAATACTTAGGACCATGTGATATTTCAGTTTTTCTTTTTTAATAAATCTGCAAAAATGTCAACAATTCTGTGTTTTTCTGTCAATATGGGGTGCTGTGTGTACATTATAGAGGAAAAAAAATGAACTCAAATTATCTTAGCAAATGGCTGTAATATAACAGAGTGAAAAATTTAAGGGGGTCTGAATACTTTCCGTCCCCACTGTATATGTGTATATATATATATATATATATATATATATATATATATATGATGTACATTGTATATTGTATATAAACACGCAAATCTTGGCATGCATGTAAGAGGCATGCCTTTAACAGTTCTATATTCAAAGTTCTAAGGTCTTGCCCTTAAACTTCCTGAATATCCTTAAATAGTAACTCAACTTTTGTTGTATAAAAAAACAATACCCTCTGGCTGATCAATGTACAGTACATTGTAAAGATTTTAACAATCTTTGTTGCAGATTCCTACCTATTTCTGCTCTTCTGAAAAAACTGTATATTCCATAGTGTCTTTGGAATACTGTTTCCTGAATGGGAATGTCTGTGTGCATTATAATCGGCTGATGCACTTGCAGTGTCTGCATCCCTTAAAAAAAATAACCCTTATGGAGTTTCTCACCAAAAATATAATTCCTATTGCAAGGGATGCCTACAATTTGACTTGTATCTTAGTGCAGACTTCTGGGAAAATCAGTGAGACAGTCATACAAGCAGTAAAAGACATGGGGAAGTTCTGTACAACAACTGTGCATAGAAGGCCAGAAGGTTGCTACTATATTGCATTGAATTATATAAAAAATTAGAGTTGCTACAGACTGAAAAAAAAATGTAATTTTTAATAACATTAAATTACAATATGACTTGCATAGCAATTGTATATACAATACTGCATGTTTTTCTATTTGCTGTATTTTTTTTTCCGAAAGTAAAGTTACTCTTTAAGTATTCTTTAATGTGATGGGTGGTTTGTGAGATCGAATTGGGCAATGTCAAGTTCCATCTTTACATTTTAATATTAATTTAGCTGCTTATTTCTCTTAATCGGCTTAATATTTTCTTGCGCAGTTTCCAATAAAACAAAGGTCTGTGCACATTTTCTGTTCTTCAATATTTGCTTAGTTTAAATTACTCAGATTTCTAACAGGTTTTGTTTAAATGGAGTGGTGTGGCTTGCAGTTATGTGCAGGTTTTTCTTGAACTGAATAGCTCTGAATATCTATAAATTAGAAATCAACATTCATTCATTGTATTTTATTCTTACTAGGGTTGCACCGATACCGATATTAGTATCGGTGTCAGTGCTGATACCAAGAATTTGCACAAGTATCAGTATGCGTGCAAATGCTCCGATGCTTAATCTGATACCTGTTGTATCTGGCCAGGCATCCTTAGTGTAGCAGGTGGCCTGGGCAGCCTCACAGGTGATCAGTGCGGTGTCAGGGGCAGTTACAAGCACCAATCCCCCTGTATAGCTTTTCTGACAGCCGCTCCTCTGCCTCTCCCTCCAGCGCCTGTCAGCTGCTTTATTGAAAAGCTATACAGGGGGATCTTGTAACTGCCCCGCACCAATCACCCCTGACTGTTCCCTGTGTGTTCCTCTGGCTTTCCATTTCTTCCCTCTCTCCTCTCTTTTTCTATGACTAAGCACCATATCTGGTGTGCAACGCGTCAGCAGCAGTACAGTTAGTCTGTATTGCCCTGTGATGCTTTGATATCCTTTTTCTAATAAAGGTGAACTTTTTTGGAGTGCGGCTATCCAGCGTTCTATTTCTTCCATTATCTCTGTTGCAAACAGAGCCAGCACTCTGCCTGATTAGGGAGACGGCTGTTCTTAAGAGAGGTGATTACTTTGGAGCGGTGCACTCCCATCCTCCCTCTCTCTGGTGTCCTCCTCCCTCTCTCCAGTGTCCTCTTCCCTCTCTCTGTCATCTCCTCCGGTCCCCATCCTCTACTGGGTCCCCCAATGTGCTCCCCTGCTCCTCCTCCGGCCCCCGCCTCCAAGATATTTCAGGAAAGAGAGTGGAGGAAGAAGCCGGTACATATGTAATTTACTGCTCCTTTCTTTTCCAAATAAACAGAGTCAGTGATCACTGACTATCTATTCATAACTGAGCATTGTAAACTGTGGTTACGATATCTCAGTTTATGAATAGAGAGGAGCCGCTGTCTCTATTCATAAACTGAGCTGGGGAATCTGTATCCTCAGTCCATTTCTCTATCTCAAGGGGAAGATGTCAGAGGTCTGTTTAGACCCCTGATCTCTCACCAAAGGCCCCCCCAACAGGGCTGATAAATACAAATTAAAAAAAGAGAGTGAGAGAATAATAAATAATTAAAGGGAAAATTGTAAAAAAAATACAAAATAAAATTTAGAAAACACTGACACCGTCCATACCCCCCACCCAAAAAAAAAGGTCTGGGGGATTTTTTGGCCTCCCCCGACTCTTGGTTTTTTCTGAGGGACAGGTTGATGTCTCCCCGTGCTCACCCAGGCGTGGTATTTTTTGTTTTTTTGATACCTATATTTAATTGATGCTCTATATGTTGACATGTTATAGATTTTGATATACATATTTTTCCATTTTCTCTTGTAGGTTCCCTATCCGCATTTATATTTTTCTTTTTTGGTGCTCTTGTTGGATATATATATCATGGGGTTCTTTTGCATGAATACAGGCTTTTGTCTGGGCGACTCATGGTATGGAGGAATTTCTAGTGATGATTTTTTTTACATAAATGGCAAAACTGTCCCTGATGAAGATTGTGTTTATATATTTCGAAACGCGTTGGACTCTCAGTCATGGATTATTTTTATTTATGTAGTGGGATTTTCACCATTTCTGCCAAATTGTGAATATATGATTGTTATTGTTTATACTAATATGGTTGTTTCTACTTGAAATCATGATGTTTTGAGATTTTGTATTAATACATTTTTATATGTATTTTTGAACAAACTTTTTCTTTTCAATGATTTTATTGTTTTTTAAAGAAAATTTTTTTAACAAAAACTCATGTTACTTTCAAATACAGGTAAGGCAATTCAGGTGAGATTACACAAACTGAAACAGTTGTACAATAAGCATAATTTTCTGCGATTAACCACTAGCTACAGTAGGAGTGCGAAAACCCTGCTCATGGAAGAAATTACTTGGGACTACAAGCTAGATCAGGTAGATCAGTATGTACAAACCTGCTGTCCAGTTGCCGCAGGAAGTCGGTCCTGTTCAGACGACTATAGCTCAGGAACAGCGAATGGAAAGGAGTATGATTGATTATGGTAGGCCATCCCTCCACCCCAAGGGGAACTCACTGTGGAGGAGATGAACCCGACCAATCCCTCTAGTCAATGCACATAGTCGTCTGAAAGGGAGAAATGTGACTGCTCTGATCTATCCCTAGAGTTTCAATGCAGGGTACATGTGGAGTTATGCGGTCATAGAATCAAATAATCAACTCATTTTGGTATAGAGTATACGCTTCTGGGTACCTTACTTACTGGCCAAATCCAATACAGATTAAGAGGATAAATGAAAAATATCGGCTAACGTCCACCTGAAGTCAGAAGACAAGGAAGATGCATCATCTCCATTTGAGGAGATAAAGAGAAGGGGAGGGAGGAGGGAAAGGAAAAGCAAGTAAGATTAGGATGAAAAAGGGTCCTCAAGAAGGAAGGAAGGTCACCTAGGGATTGTTGAAAAAGTCGGGGTCAGCTATGAGCCTGGAAGCAATGATATACCTGCATAGTTAGCCCAAGGCTCCCAGATTAATTCAAATTTGTGGATTTGGTCCAGCAGTTTACTGACAATCTTCTCCTGGGCCATAATCCAGGAGATTTTACGTTTCATCGCGGCTAATGGTGCAGAGTGCTTTTTGCGGGTTCCTGGCTATGGTAGTTTTAGCTCCTAAGAGCATATAATAGATCAAAGATTGTGACCTTGAGAAGTGCCACATTTCCAGAACCTGTAGAACTGCGACCCCTGTGATCTTCCGTAATATGTGGAAAAAGCCGTTCCAAAAGTTCCGGATTCGAGGGCATGTCCACCAAGTGTGGAGTAGAGTTCCAATATGGCCACAACCCCTGAAACACAGTGGGGATGAGTCAGGAAATATTTTAGCAAGGGTGGCCAGCACTCTGTACAAGAGCTTGACAATCTTAACACTAGCTTCCATTAAGGAAATGTTCATGATGCCCTTGAAAGATCTTTGAAAGCATCTGTACCATTTGTTCAGGTCCCACTCATCTGCCAGGTCTTGTTCCCAATTGCGGGCATAAAGAGGTTTGTTAACATTACTGGCTAGCGAGTTGTATATAATGGAGATACCCCCCCTCTGATCCTTTATATTGGAGCACCACTTCTCGTAAGCGGGGGGATTAGAATTATCAGGCCATTTGGATCGTAGAAAGTGAGTAATTTGGGTCAGTCTATATTTTTCTGAGTCGGGCATTTCTAATTCATTCATGCAGTATCCAACCATGAGGGGCCCCCTGGGATTCAGGAAGTGTCCAATCCTGTAGAGGCCCTTATCTATCCACCATTTGAATGCGAGTATGTTAAGGCCCGGGGGAAATTCTGGGTTGTGAAATAATTGAGCTAGCGGGCGCATGGAAGAAGTTAGGGAGGCGTTTTTTTTAAGTTTATCCCACAGGGCCATCGAGTGAGAAAGGGTAGGGGCTACCATTGCTGGTCTGAGGCGCGGGAGAGCACAAAGTAAATAGTCTATCGTATGGCGCGGTGTTGCTTGCCTTTCCATCAGCAGCCAGTCCGGTTTTGGACTTCTATAATATGCTATGGAAATCTGTGTGATTTGTGCTGCTTGGTAGTATAACCAAATATTAGGGAGGGCAAGTCCTCCTTGGGTTTTGAGTCTGTAGAGTGTTTCTTTGGAGCATCGTCTGCACTTGGATCCCCAGATAAATTTAATGATGGAGGACTGAAAACGTAGGAGCTGCACTTTCTTAATCGGGATTGGAAGGGATCGGAATAGATATAGGAGGCAGGGAAGGAGGGTCATTTTTATAGAGTTAACTCTGCCTAGCCAGGATAGATCATGCTTAGACCATTCAGACATATCAGTTTCAAGTCTTTTGAACAGCGGGGGGTAGTTGGTGGCGTATAACTTATTAAAATTAGGGGTCAGATTGATGCCTAGATAGGGAATATGTGATGAACACCAGGTGAAAGAGAAGTGTGTCTGTAGACGTACAGTCTGGGGGGGTTGAGATGTTCATGACTGCGGATTTGGACACGTTGACACGGAGACCTGATACCTCCCCAAACTGCGTGAGGAGCTTAATAATGTTAGGGGTGGAGATGAGGGGTGAAGTGACAAAGAGGAGTAGGTCATCCACGAATAAGGCACATTTATGTTCTTGCAGGCCGCATCTGACTCCTTTAATGTCTGGATGGCTACGAATGGCTATTGCGAGGGATTCTAAGGTGATTGCAAAAATCAAGGGCGATAAAGGGCAACCTTGCCTGGTGCCTTTCTCTATAATAAATGTATCTGGATAGTTACCCCGCAATCTTACTTGGGCACTTGGATTAGAGTAGAGGGAGTGTAAAATGCCTAAGAAGTTGGGGCCTAGTCCCCACCTTTCCAGGACCTTGAAAATATACGGTCATGTGACCGTGTCAAATGCTTTCTGGAGATCAATGGAAAGCAGAAGACCTCCGTCCCACTGAGATCCCAAAAAGGGACACCACATCAATAGCCCTTCTCACCTGGTCAGGGCCCTGTCTCCGTGGGATAAATCCTGATCTTGGTGGACATATTGAGCTATGATTGAGGAAAGGTGATTAGCCAAAATTTTAGTTAATAGCTTGAGGTCATTATTGTTTAAAAAGATCGGACGATAGTTACTAGTCATTGTGGGGTCTTTTCCTGGCTTGGGTATAACTGATACATATGCTAGGTTCAAGGATTTATCCAGGGGAGACCCTATTTTGAGGGAGTTAAAGAATCTGACCAGGTAAGGTGCCAGGGTGTTGGAGAATTTTTTGTAATAGTAAAAAACTTCTGGACCAGGGGCTGATCCAAGCTTAATGAATTTGATTGCCTCACTGATCTCTAAGGATGTAATGGGTCATTCCAGAAGATCAATGTGATCCGTTGAAAGTTTGGGGAGTGAAATGGAGTTGGGAACTCCTCAAGCCAGGAGGTGGGGCACGTTTTGTCTTCTTTATATAGGGAGGCATAGAAATCATGGAAACATTCCGTGATACGTTGTGGGTTTTGTGTGATAGAGCCTGATGGTAAACGAATTTTGGGACAGGCCAACAGGCGAGGTTTGGGGGAAAGTTTGGTGGCTAATTTGGACCCAATCTTGTCCTTTTGAGAATAAAACCTGGCTCCCGACCAATGCAGGTGTTTCTCAGCCTCCATGGTGAGAGCCAGGTTAAGCTTTACCCTGTCTGATTCCAGTTGTTGATGACTGAGAGTGTTCACGTACAAGAGTCCTGGTATGCTTTAGTAAGGCTATCTATCTCAGCTCGGTGTTCTTTCTTAAGACGGGCTGAAAGCTGGACAATTTTGCCCCTCATCACTACTTTATGGGCTGCCCACAAAGTAGCCCGGAGAGATTGTCTCCTCATTTGTGAGAAAATATTCCTCGAGGTCCTTCTCAAGCAGGGTACAGTGAACTGGATTACTTAGGAGCGATTCGTTGAGTCGCCATTTAAATTCTTTTTTTATGTTATTGGCATGTCAAAGGGAAAGAGTGACCATGGAGTGATCAGAAATAGGGGAGTCTCTGATGGATGACTTTACTGCAATGGGTATGTGTGTCGCTTGAAGGAAAACATGATCTATCCTGGCGTAGGTCTGGTGCAGAGTAATGGGTGTGGTCTTTGGTATGGGGGTTGGGTTACCTCCAAATGTCCACTAGTCCCGAGTCATAGAGGAGTTTGGCAATTTTTGTACTTTGTTTGGGGGGTTTCCTAGAGCGGAGCAAGCCTGTTCCCGATTTGTCGAGAACAAGATCAAACGCTATGTTTGAATCCCATCCTAGAATGACGATTCCCTCTATCTGAGGTGTGAGTGAAAGCATCATAGAAGCAAAGGATTTGTCTTGGGCCTTATTTGGGGCGTAGTATAAAACAAAGGAATATAACGTTCCATCTATGGTGCCCTTTACCAGGATATATCTACCTACCTGGTCTTTGGTATGACATGCGTCATAGCAAAATTTAAATGTTTAGAAAAACAGACGGCTACTCCTTTTGTTTTATTCTCTGCGTTGGAGAGATAAAATTGGGGAAAGTGGTGGTGGATAAACGATGGGTTGTAGGATTTGGGGAAGTGGGTCTCCTGAAGCAGGAGGACATCCGATCTTTGGGAATGATAAATCTTGAACAGTTTTCTCTGTTTTACTGGAGAGTTAATTCCCTGCACATTATGTGATACTACACGTATTTCGATTGGTATCGTGTCATTTATGTGCATGGATCAGAGGAAGGGGTAGCTACCATGAATGAGTGGGACCTACCTGCAAAGCTGCAGAAGACCTCCAGGACGGGAAGTCTAGGTGGCCTTCGAGGAAGAGAAGGAGAAGGAGTGAAGATTGAAGGGGGAAGAGGTGGACCATCTAGGAGGAAGCATGAGAGAAGTAACATGTTAATAAGGAGAAATGGACTTTCCCCAACTCCCAATGGTGTGTGGGAACCCATTCCCGCACACCCACATCCCTTTTCCCACTAACGAGAAAGAACAAGCCCCCCCCCCAAGAACAGGGGGATCTAGCAGTCACCAACTGGAAAGAGACAAAAAAAACCTTCCCAGCTAGAGACAGGTGGAGGCACAGGGCATCTGCACGGCCGCCTCCAGCGACCAAAACGATTTAATGTATGTGGGCAGAGCCCCTAATAGTATCAGTGTCCCCCCTGACCAATGAGCCAGCCATGGTCCCTTTAGAGGGGGCCATACTGGAATGGCTCAAGGACCAGGGAGGAGCCCGCCTACTCGGGAAAGGGAGGGCAGCAGGTCAAATACATTTCCTTGCGCATTATGAATGACCCCCTATTATATGACACACAGTACAAAAAACCCCTTTCAACATAGAAGAAGGTATCTATATGTATGTCAACATGTTAACGAAACCAAAGTAATTAAAACATTTCTAAAGAAGTCAAACAGAACAAGAACAGTTCATTGGACCTAAAACAATGAAAGAAGAGAAATATAGGACCAATAGAACCGCATGAACTCGAGTGTTCCGTGCATCCCAACTATGGAGTCGGGGTATAGGGTGCTACGATTGGAGGAGCCAGCGTATCAAGGAGAAAAAGTGTTCCTCAGAGGGTCTGGTCGGATCGAATTGGATCAGAGCGGGTCTAGATAGAACCCAGGCCTCAAGCCTTGGTTTGGGGGGGCCTGGAATCTTTCGATTTTTTGGAGAGACGCTTCTGCCAGTTAGGGGTGATGGGGCTGGAAGGAGGCGATCTCTTGGAAAAAGATTTGGGACCTCTGTCGGAAGTTGTTGATTCTGGTTCCTGGGTGATGAGGCCCAGCTGGAACAGTAGCTTTTCTTCTTCCAGGAATGATGAAAAGCCATATGGTTTGTTGAAGGAGAATGTAAGGTGAAAAGGAAAGGAACATCTGTAGGTGATCGATTTCTGGGTCAGCGCCACAAGGAGTGGTTCCAGGGATCTCCTTTTCTGTATAGTAAAGGGAGAGAGGTCCGCAAAGACTTGTATGGGGTGTCCCTGAAATGTTAGTGGTCCTTTAGCACATGAGCGTTGCATCACTCCTCCTTTACTTTGTAGAAATGTGGTTTCACTATAATGTCTCTCGGGAAACCGTCTTGCCGGGGGGGGGGGTTGTAGAGTTCTGTGAGCGTGGTCCATCTCAAGGCGATGGTCTGGGATGCTGGGGATAAGTTCCTTAATAAATGTTCTTACAATGTGATTAGCGTCTTTGAAGGATTCCGGTACCCCCCGAATGCGGAAGATATATCTCCTCGAACGATTTTCAAGATCGTCAATTTTGGAGAATGCATTTTCAAGCTGGTCCTGCAAATCTTGGATTCTGGCGGTGTTCTGGTTCACTCTAGATATTGTTTGGTCTGCTTTGATTTTGATCGTTTCAATTCTTGCACCTAAAAGCTGTAAGTCTGCCTGGATGGCAGTGGTGATTTGATTAGCAGTTTGTGAGAGACCCTTGGAGAGCATTGTGTCAAACATGGCCATCATGGAGGAAAAATCCTGGGGTGTAGAGGGTAAGCCCTGTGTGTGAGCCCTGCAGGCTTCCGGGCTGGCCATGAGGTCTTCCACGGGGAGAGGAGCATATCATCCAGGGTCCTGCTAATTAGGGACTTTATGGAGGCAGGAGACAAGCAGCCATGATTGTGTGTACTCACTATGGGGCCTGCAAGCCCTGAAGAGCAACCATCCTGATCTACAATGGAGTCTCCCCTCTCCAGCTCCGTCTCCTGCCTCCCCCCTCGTGTGGCGGCGTCCGGCGCCATCTTGGCTGAGACTGCGGGTCCTGGTCCAGAAGCTAAAGCACGGGAAAGATCTCTCCTGGCTGTTCCCCCCGCCATCCTGGGGCTCCCTGAGTTGTCCCCTGTCCGTGGGGACTGATCGTGGTCGGGGCTCTGCACTTTGAGCGGCGCTGGAGGGATTAAGTGGCTGGTGCGGAGCTCTCGGATCAGGCTTCCATCCGGCGAGCTGCCGTGCATGCGCCTCTAAACAAACTTTTTCATACTTTACAAATAATTGCCCTTAAAATACCATTCTTGAGGTTCTTTCTTTTTTATACATTTCAAAGGGATGTTGGCAATTTTACACGCAACCTCTGGGAGTCAAATCTTTTTTCAAAATTTGTAGGGGTGGATAATACACCCTAATTTTCATGCTGACTCCCACATCTTGACGTGGACCCCAAATATAGTTATATTTTTGTTGAATGAAAAAAGATTTCTTGAAATTCCAGAAACGGTCCTCTTTCAAGGGGAAATTTCTATTTACTGTTTTTTCTACCCTGGCCCTGTGTTCGGACTGGGGTCACTATCTTTATTTGTTTTCTTCCTGTCTTCCTTTGTAATCATTCAGGATGGGAGACCTATTAGGAGGGAACTGGAATGAACTTATGTCCAACATCTAAACTAACTATCAGGCTAAGGAACAGGATTAAAACTTACCTAACTTCACTTTTCTATAGCCTTACCAAGGTACTGGAGAAAAAATCTGCCCCTGCACTGGCATACAAGTCTTTGGGAAGATATATTAAAGAAAATATCAACCCAATTGGATTGAGAATTCAGATTTTCTCTATTCTCGACCACATGATCTGAAGAGAAACTGGGAAACTAAACTTAATGATTGTTCTAGAAACTTGATGTTGTACTACAAGATGAATACAAACAGCAACTCAGTACCCTAGATATAGAGATTGGTGCTCTTTATGCTCGATTGGTCCCATTAAAGACACATGAGGACTATAGTAGCCTTGAAGCAAAACTGAGAGAACATCTGAAGGAGTTCAGTAGGGCTATCCTCCAAAAGAAAGAGGAGAAATATTCGAGGGACAAAAATGCTTTTGGTGAGAATCGAGCTCATAAATGGCATTTCAAAAATAAAAAAAACAAAAAATTCTTTAAAAACCAGGATAAAAATGATTATAGCTCTGACACACCATCTAACGCCTCTTCCTCAGCTTCTTCCCATGCAGATCATACTCTTAGAAAGAGAAAGGGCCCTTTTGCCAAACAACAAGAGATGGAGGGAGAAAAACAACAAAGATCTGGGAGCGATCCCCAAAAATCAAACTCAAACTCAACTTGATGATTTTTTAGACAAGATCTCTTTGACACAAACATCAATAGCACAGAAGGAACAATAACTTACACGAATACACATTATGCAACAGGTGAATTGAATATTATCAATTTATCTTCACATACACTAACTGAGGCTGAATACCAAGTCCTTTCCTTACGGTTATCCTTTTGTCCTAACAAAAGTCTAGACAGCTTTGAAACAGTCAAGGACATCTACCTTTTCGCCAGAAAATTACTCCTTAAAAGTATGTATAAGAAATTAACTGCACAGGAGGAAGCTGTGGCTCCTAATCTCACGACTGCAGATTTTAAGGCCCTTCGCAACCTAAATCTGCTTCTACAGGAGAGTGAGTCATCTAAGGACGTCTGGGAAGACGAATTGGATAGTGAAGAAAGTGAGGACGAAGAACAATCTGTCAGACCACAAGAAAAGCAATTTAAGAGGAAATCACACAAATTTCCTCCATTGAGTCAGAATCCTGCCTTGGGGGGGCGTGGTTTGCCTTGAGAGAAGATGGCTGCTTGATCCTCTGGCTCCCTCTCACCACAGCCTATAATCTGCTTTTAACGGGGTTTACAAACGACATCCGCCCTTCAATAATGGGAACATCTTCCCGCGGAACGTCACAAAGCAGATCCCGATCACCGAGAGAACTCGCTAACCGCACAAGCCAAACGATATCGGAGATCTTCCGGACACAGCGGACAGCTATGGCGTCTTCCTCTCCACCCAACTCAGCCTCTTCCCTGCCTCAAGCCGAGATTATCCTAACCCCCACCGACCACAGCCGCTATCCACAGGAACCCGCTCCGCTGTCCCACCGGCAACCGAGTTTGCTAGACCTGCAAACAGTAGCAGCCGACAAAAAGGACACCTTGTTCTCAGGCATCACAGACCTGCGTCATGAGCTGCAGGCCATCACAGGCCGCATACAGCATGTGGAAGACAAAACAGCACAGCAACAGTCTACAATGAAGATCGTTCACGACAAGGTTGACTTCCACACAATGCAATTAAGAGATCTTCAACGCCATGTTGAAGATCTCGATAACAGGGGGAGAAGACATAACCTACAGGTAAGAGGCATACCCGAATCTGTGGAGCAGGACAGAATTCTTCCGGTGGTGACAGGTCTTTTTAACCACCTTCTAGACCGCCCGGAACTCACACCGATCACTATGGAGCGCATACATAGGGCACTTCACCCTAAAGGGAGAGACACTGACCTCCCAAGGGACATTATATGTCATGTAAATGACTTCTCTATCAAGGAAGAACTACAAAAAGCCCACGAAAAATCAGCTCTAGATTATGATGGCTACTCCGTCCATATATACCAGGACCTCTCTGCCATTACTTTGCGACATCGCAAGGACTTGCGCCCTCTACTGGATGTCTTGCAAACAAGAGGAATCCGTTATCATTGGAAGTTTCCCTTCGGCTTATCCGCCTCTTATCAGGGCCGCTCAGCACTCCTCAGAGTTCTGGAGGACCTTGATTCATTTTGCCGCACGCTTGATATACTGTTCACCCCAGTCCCTAACTGGTACGTGGAATTCAACTTGCAATTTCCCAACCGACATCCGCAAATGGATGAACCGATGGACGCTCTCAACACCAGCTTCCGCAGGAGACATTTACCGTCAGCCGCTAGAACAGGCTCGTCTCCAGGCTCACGTCATCCACCATGCAGCCCCATGACAGTGCCCCTGCCTCACCGAGCTCACCGAGATCGCTAAGGATCTAGATCTCCACGACAGAAGCTGATAACGAAGAAGGACACACAGACAACTCCAACCACAGACTGCGACGATGCAACAAGACAATCCCCTTTATTATGACCCAGATGGACATCAGCTTAACGCTCCTCATATCAGTCCCTCTTTCTTCACCTTCTTCGATGGAACCAGCTTTCCTACAGCCATGAACAACTCGCGACGACGTATGTATTGTCTGCTATGCATTCATGCCTAAGATGCTTTACAAAATGTTATGCCTCCCATAAGGGGCAGAGGATTAAACCTTACATCTAACACAGAGGTCTTAATACATAGGTTTTACTCTCGATGTACTTTGGGAATATGTACTCACTAGTTCTCCCGGTCGAATACATTCTTTTAACTTTCACCCTTTCTGAGCAATTGAGATCAACGGCATATATGCATTAGAATGCACCTATATGACTACCATCACAACACCCCCCACAGGCAGAAAGGGATAAACACATGGTAGTCCTGTGGAGCCCTGACACCACTCAGTTCACGTCATCCCCTGAGAATACCCGAGACTAGAAGTTCAGCAGTCCTATTACACTTATACACTGCTTGCATATCAAATCCCTCCACAAACAACAGGAGACAGAGACGTGGAGGTTCTATTTTAATCATACACTAACTCCTTCACTACCCCCTCCATGTGCAACATGAGCAGCCTGAATACTCTAATAGGCTCTCTACAATGCCCACCACGCAACACCCTCACCGGACCGCCAGAAATATAAGCATAAAGGTTCTCATACACTCATACATTGCTCACACTACAACTTTATCCGTGGAAGGTTGAGAAAAGGGACAAGGATTTTATGGCCCATACCTAAACAACACGCACCACAACACCCTCAACAAGCAGGGGAGACCAGGAATATAGATGTAATGATGAGCTCACACAATACCCTCACTCTACCACCCTCCACAGACAGCTGTAAACTAAGATACAGACACCTCACTGGTTGTGATATTTTCAGTTAGAATACTTTTTTTCTTTTTATTCACTTCGGTTTGATTGTATTTTCTTGTTTAAACATTGTTATAATAGGTTGAGAGCACACGACCTTTCCGTGCGCTCAGGTGAAAATGCTTAACTGCCACAGACAGGGCACTCACCCTTTACCACAATTAAGGTCAATAACGATAGATGTTGCTTGCTATTCTTTATGCATATGTTCTTCTCCTTACCTTACCCACCAGCTTACCTGATCACGGACGCCCCACACAAGGCTCCACCCTATATCAACATGGTATTAACGGACTACAAAAGACCCCAACCCACCGCACCCATCCTACCCGACTTCAACACACATGCCAACGCATCCTAGTGATCGTCTCCTCCACAACCAAGTTATTGAAACTCACCACCCCACATATACCCCCAGTTCTAAGACATAAGGCTGATGGTGAGACGGACCACTTTGGTCACTCCTATTTAAATTTTTTTTTTTCTTTATTTTTATCTCCATTATCATTTCTATCTCTCAATTGACAAACCAACCCCCACACAGTGGTTAAACATACTACACCTAACTCCTACACATTACTATTACACTAAAACCACTGAATTTTACTGGTGAATATATCTCTGTGGCCCGGGACACCGATTTAGGTGACCAGAACGCCACTTAGTACCGGTCCTTTTACCCATCCCCTTTGATACTTTTCCCCACTCTACTGCCCAAACCCAACCCCTCCCCACACCCATCCTCCTGCCACTGCCCACAACTCATCATAAATCTACATACAAATAACTTTATCATGGTACCAAAAACTACAGAATACGATAAATCCATGCTTAAAATAGTGTCCCTTAATGTAAAGTGACTTAATACACCAGAAAAACGTTCCAAACGCCTCCTTACCATGCACAGACTAAATGCTAGTATCATATTTTTACAGGAAACACACTTCCGTTCCAATAATACCCCGAAACTACACAATGCTCAATACCCAACCGTGTTACATGCCACCAACCCCCTACACAAAACGAAAGGGGTCTCGATCCTTATTGCAAAAAACTGCCCCTTTCAGATCAAAGACTCGCTTATAGACACGGACGGCAGATATATTTTCTTAAAAGGCTCGCTACACAACAGAACGATAACATTGGCAAACATATACGCGCCAAACAAACACCAAGTACCATTCTTTAGGTCTGTTACGGCTGCTCTCACGACCTTCAAAGAAGGCTCCCTCATACTAGGTGGAGACTTCAATGTTCCACTAAACCCTATCCAAGACACATCATCAGGATCCTCAACACTTCCATATAAGGCCCTCAAGGAAATTAAATCCCTACTCCAAAGGTTACTACTTCACGATACATGGCGCACCATAAATCCGGACGCTAAAGATTACACCTTTTACTCAACACCACACAACAGATACTCCAGATTAGACTACATTTTCCTGACACAAAATGAGCTATCCCTAATCCACCAAACCTCTATTGAGCCCATGACTATCTCGGATCATCATCCCATCTCTCTGTCCCTTCAGTTCCCTGAAATTACGCCATGCTCACGAATATGGAGGTTAGACTCCTCCCTACTCACTGACCCTTCTATCACAACGGAAGTAGAATCTACCTTACAGTACTTTTTCCAAGAAATTAACCCAGAAGACACCTCCCCAATAAACAACTGCAAAACACATAAAAGCGTAATTAGGGGCACTTTCCTCGCGGCGGCTACAAAAAGAAATAAAGAAAAAAGGAAACAACACTCAGATCTGATAGAAAAGATCCGTAGACTTGAAGGGGTACATAAACAATCTCAAGCACTCACCGCTTTGAAAGATGTGATACAGGCTAGAAAAGACCTACTGGACCTATTAGACAAACAGATACAACGCAAATACATCCTATCTAAAAAGAAATTTTATGAATTTGGCAACAAAGCAAGCAAAATGCTAGCCAGAGCTCTTCAAATATCTAGATCTAATAAGACAATCCACCATATTACCGACCCTTCATGACAAAAAATAAACAAAACCCCAGACATTGCTCGACAATTTGTACAATATTACAGTAAACTATATAACCTAACCAATCCCACCCCCCCACAGACGACACCACCCGCACTCAAATGATATCGGATTTCTTAAAACAATGCAGCCCAACTCCTTTATCAGAATCCATAGCCCAGGAATTAAACGCCCCACTTACACGCACTGAAGCGGACACTGCTATAAAACAGATGAAAACGGGTAAAAGCCCAGGACCAGACGGCCTTACTACAGGTTACTACAAAACATACGCAGGACTACTTACACCCTCCTTTCTAAAAGCATTCAATTCTTTCGCACAACCAATCAACCCCCCACGAGATCTCCTCATGGCCCACATAGCAGTAATTCCCAAACCGGACAAAGACCACTCCTTAGTTACCAACTACAGACCCATCTCACTGCTCAATGTTGACCTGAAATGGTATGCAAAAACTTTACCAAATCGACTCCTACCCCTGATCCCCCAGCTAGTCGGCCTTGAACAAGTGGGTTTTGTTCCTGGCAGGGAAGCGAGAGATAATACTCTCAAGACGCTCAATATCCACCACTGGCTCACATCCACCAAAAACAAGGGATTTATGCTTTCCCTCGACAGGGTGGCATGGGACTACATGAAAGAAACTCTTAAAAGTATAGGCCTTCCCCAAACGATGCTAAATTACATATCAGCACTGTATTCTAGTCCCACTGCAAAAGTTAAAGTTAATGGCCACCTGTCGGATGCCTTCCCCGTGTCGTATGGAACCCACCAAGGTTGCCCACTATCCCCCCTAATCGTTATTCTCTCTCTTGAAC
The DNA here is from genome assembly GCA_037952925.1 of Lithobates clamitans. Lineage (NCBI taxonomy): Eukaryota > Metazoa > Chordata > Amphibia > Anura > Ranidae > Lithobates > Lithobates clamitans. The sequence continues at coordinate 1,105,740 of JBBGZY010000035.1, forward strand.
CTCTCCTCCGATGCCTCAATTCCAACCCAGACATCAAAGGTATACAAATTAAACACCGCACATACAAATTAGCAGAATTCGCGGATGACATCCTTCTATTCCTTACAGACCCCCTTACCACAATTCTGAACCTACTTAAAGACTTACAAACCTTTCATACCCTCTCAAACCTTCAAATCAATTTTTCAAAATCAAATGCCCTTAACACCTCCCTATCCTCAGAAATCTGTCAACAATGCCAACTTAATTTTCCATTTACCTGGAATAAGCATGCACTTCCATATTTAAGCATTCAGGTGCCGACTTGGATCTATACGCCCTGAACCATGCCACACTCCTTCAAAAAATACAAGTAGACTTAAAGAAATGGTCCTCAGGGTATTTTTCCTGGTTCGGCAGCGCCGCTATCATCAAAATGAACATCCCACCCAGAATTTTATATCTCCTACAAACTATCCCGATCAAAATACCACCCAAATTCTTTTCCACATACCAAAAAGCCTGCACGACATTCATATGGGGTAAAACGCGCCCAAGACTGAGCTACTTGAGACTGACCAAACCCAAGCTCTTAGGAGGCATAGGAATCCCAGACATACGCAAATATCAACAAGCATGCCACCTGGCTAGAATCATTGACTGGAACGTACATTCCGAGCACAAAGACTGGGTTCACTTGGAACAATCGTTCTCAACTGTGCCCATTCAAAACCTACCATGGATCAACTCCCCCTCTACACCCTCTGTTCACTTTCAACACCCACTTATCAACCCTACACTGATCTCATCCCAAAACGCCTGTAGTAAACACAAAATCTCATCAGTCAACGGACCGATGACACCTATACGACAAAGCCCTGAATTCCCCCCAGGAATGCACGTTTCCTTTTTATCAGACATATGGCCTCACCAGACTGTAAGAGCCGAACATTTTTTTGAGAGGGACCACTTCCTATCACAAACAGCTTTAGCTTCAAGACTAAAAATAGACTCCTGGGGCGTGGCCTGACGCATGGAGGAGTAAGTCGTTCTCTCTTGGAGCTCCCGCACACGCCGGCACAAACGAGGCTCTCAGCGCTTCCCAGAATCGCCATCCAGGTCTGTTATGGGGAGGAAAGGTGGGGGAGACAGGCACCGAACCCCTGATCCACATCCTGAAGGGGACATAGATCGTTTTTTCACACACTTGGGCCATAACCGCTCTGGCCCCCCCTCGTCCAAGATGGCGCCCGCCCGGACCTCTGGCTCACATGCTGCCTCACAGGGAGCTGCTTCACAGCGCTCCACGCCACACATGAAAACCAGGCAAAGGGCCCGATCTCCTCCTGACTCTGAAGCTGGATCCACCCGTTCAGCCTGCCATTCACCTGAATCCCACAGATCTTATACAGGATGGGACATGGAAGCATATATCAAAGCCCTCCCCACAGACATGATTTTGAGGCCTATGTGCAATGCTTAGAGCGTTCATACAAACAGGAGATGTCTGAGCTCCGCAGAGATATCACTAACAGAGTTGAGGAGGTAGAACACAACATGGAGGAAACTGCATCCACTTTGCAAATGCATGACACTATTCTGCATGAGCATACTCTTCAGATACAGCAATTGATGTATCATCAGGATAACCAGGAGAATAGGGCCAGACGCAACAACATACGCATACGCGGTCTGCCTGAATCGGTTGAAACCAAGGATCTTGCTCCGGCTGTCATAGCCATCTTTAATGACTTGCTTCAGAAAGATAAAGATGACCCGCTGGAGCTTGACCGGGTCCATAGAGCCCTAGGCCCTAAAAATCCAAATCTGGAACACCCCAGAGACGTGATCTGCAGAGTGCATTTCTACGCGGTTAAAGATGCCATCATGCAAGCCACACGTGATCAAGCTGCCATCTACTTCAACGAAACCCCAGTGTCTCTCCTCTCTGATATATCTAAACTGACCCTGGACATGCGACGAGCCCTGAAACCTCTCACCGGGGCCCTTTAAGCTAAGCAGATTAAGTATCGCTGGGGTTTCCCCTTCAACCTGTTTGCATCCCATGAAGGAAAATCTGCGACTTTCCGCACGTTAGGTGATCTACCTAAGTTCCTTGGAACTTTTGAACTACCAAAGATTTCCATCCCAGATTGGCCCCTCCATGCTGCCACTCCGGGCTTTAAAGCTGCGCCAGGTTGGCAGAAACGATCGAAGAAAAACAAACGGCCCAAGTCGGACTTCTCCTCAGCGACCGAAGGATGAACTCTCTCCTCAATTTTCCTCTTTTTTTTCTTCTCTCCCACAGGTTCCTAACCGGTGGCGGCGTCCCCGGTCACAATCTCATTGGAACACTTGAACACTAATACAATATGTTTTATTTCCTTATTGTAGGATTTATATTAAAGTTTGTGTTCCCTGATATCTTTGACGTGCGGTGTCCAGTCACAAGGACACTGTACTTCAAACTCCATGTAATGTCTCATCCTCTCCCATCCCTCCCCCCCCCTCCCTTCCTTTCCCCCCTTGTTGCTGGAGAAAAGGCCCTGTATGCAGTACATTTATTTTGAAACCTTTTAGAGATATTCTCTCCTAGGAGGTCAATAGTACAGTCTTTTGCTTACTCAGACATGCAGGGCCCTGAAATGTTATGTTCATTGTTACCAGTAGGGATGAGCCGAACACCCCCCGGTTCGGTTCGCACCAGAACCCGCGAACGGACCGCAAGTTCGCACGAACGTTAGAACCCCATTGACGTCTATGGGACTCGAACGTTCGAAATCAAAAGTGCTCATTTTAAAGGCTAATTTGCATGGTATTGTCCTAAAAAGGGTTTGGGGACCTGGGTCCTACCCCAGGGGACATGTATCAATGCAAAAAAAACTTTTAAAAACGGCCGTTTTTTCGGGAGCAGTGATTTTAATGATGCTTAAAGTAAAAAAAAAAAAGTGAAATATTCCTTTAAATATCGTACCTGGGGGGTGTCTATAGTATGCCTGTAAAGTGACGCGTGTTTCCCATGTTTAGAACAGTCCCTGCACCAAATGTCATTTTTAAAGGAAAAAATCTCATTTAAAACTGCTTGCGGGTTTAATGTCATGTCGGGTCATGGCAATATGGATGAAAATCAGTGAGACAAACGGCATGGGTACCCCCCAGTCCATTACCAGGCCCTTTGGGTCTTGTTTGGATATTAAGGGGAACCCCGCACCCAAATTAAAATAAGGAAAGGTCCCTATATACTCTGAACAGCAGTATACAGGCGGTGCAAACAAGACAGGGACTGTAGGTTTGTTGTTAAGTAGAATCTGTTTGTAATTTTGAACATTTTTAATGTGTTTAGCTCCAGCCAAAAAATCTTTTCTAAGCTTTTTGGAAAACATAGGGAAGGGTTATCACCCCTGTGACATTTGTTTTGCGTCTTTCCTCCTCTTCAGAAGATTTCACCTCACTTTTTTGTCCCAATGAAAAATGTTTTTTGAAAATTTGGGTTTTTTTGTGGAACAAGGATTGGAAAGCATCAGTGGAAAGGAGAAATTGTTTTCCCATATTAACTCTTACAGGAGAGAATTTCCCTTCCTTAGGGGTAGATTTCATCTCACTTCCTGTTGTCTCCTTCCGTTTGCAAGTAGGAGTCGTTTGTAAGTTAGATGTTTGAAAGTAGGGTCCTGCCCTATATACTCAGCAGAAATTTGGGCCTTAGGTGTTGCTGTGGCCAAAACACTGTAAGCCCTCACAGGGCCCTGCTGTGAAATATTAGATCAAGAATTGTAATTACATGCCCCTGTTGAACAGGAGCTGAAAAATTAGGCCTTAGGCACTGGTGCTGGTGCCACAACACTGCAACCCCTCACAGACACTCTAGTTGGAACGCAGGAACGAGCCCTGCTGCAAAGTATTGCATCAAAAATTGTAATTACACGCCCCTGTTAGACAGGGGCAGAAAAATTGGGCCTTAGGCACTGGTGCTGGTGCCACAACACTGCAACCCCTCACAGACACTCTAGTTGGAACGCAGGAACGAGCCCTGCTGCAAAGTATTGCATCAAAAATTGTAATTACACGCCCCTGTTAGACAGGGGCAGAAAAATTGGGTCTTAGGCACTGGTGCTGGTGCCACAACACTGCAACCCCTCACAGACACTCTAGTTGAAACGCAGGAACAAGCCCTGCTGCAAAGTATTGCATCAAAAATTGTAATTACACGCCCCTGTTAGACAGGGGCTGAAAAATTGGGTCTTAGGCACTGGTGCTGGTGCCACAACACTGCAACCCCTCACAGACACTCTAGTTGAAACGCAGGAACAAGCCCTGCTGCAAAGTATTGCATCAAAAATTGTAATTACACGCCCCTGTTAGACAGGGGCTGAAAAATTGGGTCTTAGGCACTGGTGCTGGTGCCACAACACTGCAACCCCTCACAGACACTCTAGTTGGAATGCAGGAACGAGCCCTGCTGCAAAGTATTACATCAAAAATTGTAATTACACGCCCCTGTTAAACAGGGGCTGAAAAATTGTGCCTTAGGCACTGGTGGTGGCGCCCAGAACCAAAAATGTTCTTACAAGCTATCAGCGTGATGATTGAGGAGGAAGAGGATAATTACTCAGGGATAGTCACTCAGCATCAGCATAGGCAGTCTTTGAAGGGATCTGAGATTTCAAAAAAAATTATTCGGTTACATCTGCATCAGGTGCTTGGTAGCTGGTGGTGATCCAAGACTGATTCATTTTTATGAAGGTCAGCCGATCGACCGAGTCGGTGGACAGACGCACCCTGTGATCGGTTACCACGCCTCCAGCAGCACTGAATGTGCGTTCCGAAAGAACGCTGGATGCAGGACAGGCCAGTAGCTCAATTGCATACTGTGCAAGCTCTGGCCAGTGATCCATCCTCAAGACCCAGTAACCCAGAGGATTTTCGGTGGGAAAGGTGTCCAAGTCTGATCTTGCCCCTAGGTATTCCTGCACCATGTAAAACAGACGCTGGCGATGGTTGCTGGAACCGATCATACCTTGGGGCTGCGGACCAAAAAATTGTCTGAACGCATCGGTCAGACGGCCACCTTCTCCACCGCTCCTTCTTTGACTGACCGAAGCCTCAGCAACACGTTGTCCAGAAACAGGAGTTTGTAACCTCCCAGTCTCTGGGAACGCGTTGCACAGACCTTTCTGCAAGGCCTCCCGAAGATGTTTCATCCTCTGCTCCCTCTGCGATGGCAAGATAAGGTCCGCAACCTTACCCTTGTAACGTGGATCAAGGAGGGTTGCCAGCCAGTATTGGTCCTTCTCCTTGATACCACGAATACGAGGATCCTTACGCAGGCTTTGCAGGATCAGGGAGGCCATGCAGCGTAGGTTTGCTGAGGCATTCGGTCCGGAGTCCTCTGGGTCACTAAGGACAACAACGTCCGCAGCCACCTCCTCCCAGCCACGTACAAGTCCATGTGTTCCTTGGGACTGATCCCTTAAAGACTGCTGATGCTGAGTGCCAGGCTCCACCTCCATACTGACACAATCTTCCTCCTCCTCCTCCTCCTCCTCCTCGTCCTCTTCCTGTGTGATCGGCGGGCACGCAGGAACACTGTCTGGATAAAGGGGGCCTTGAGAGCTAAGGAAGTCCTCCTCTTCCTGCCTCTGTTCTGCCTCAAGTGCCCTGTCCATTATTCCACGCAGCGTGTGCTCCAACAGGTGGACAAGGGGGACAGTGTCACTGATGCATGCACTGTCAGTGCTCACCATCCTCGTGGCCTCCTCGAATGGTGACAGGACAGTGCATGCATCCCTGATCATGGCCCACTGGCGTGGGGAAAAAAAACCAAGGTCCCCTGACCCTGTCCTGGTGCCATAGTCGCACAGGTACTCATTGATGGCCCTCTGCTGCGTGTGCAGCCGCTGCAGCATGGCCAACGTCGAGTTCCACCTGGTGGGCATGTCACAGATTAGGCGGTTCTTGGGCAGGTTAAACTCCTTTTGGAGGTCCGTCAGCCGAGCACTGGCATTATATGACCGGCGGAAATGCACAGAGACTTTCCTGGCCTGCCTCAGGACATCCTGTAAGCCCGGGTACCTGCCCAAGAACCGCTGCACCACCAAGTTAAGGACGTGAGCCAAACAGGGCACATGGGTCAGTTGTCCCTGTCGGAGGGCAGAGAGGAGGTTGGTGCCATTGTCGCAAACCACCATTCCTGCCTTAAGTTGGCGTGGCGTCAACCACCTCTGAACCTGCCCCTGCAGAGCTGACAGAACCTCTGCCCCAGTGTGGCTCCTGTCCCCCAAGCACACCAGCTCAAGCACCGCATGGCATCTTTTGGCCTGCGTACTTGCGTAGCCCCTTGAACGCCTACGGAGCACCGCTGGTTCCGAGGAAGAGGCCATGGAGGAAGAAGAAGAGGAGGGGGTGGAGGAGAGAGGTGTGTCACAATCAGCATTTTGGAGGCGTGGTGGCGGAACAACCTCCAACACTACTGCACCTTGTCCTGCATCCTTCCCAGCTGCCAGCAGAGTCACCCAATGCGCCGTGAAACTTAAGTAACGTCCCTGTCCATGCCTGCTGGACCATGAGTCAGCGGTAATATGCACCTTACCGCTGACCGCCCTGTCCAGCGAGGCATGGACATTGCCTTCCACATGCCGGTAGAGAGCCGGAATCGCCTTCCGTGAGAAAAAGTGGCGTTTGGGTACCTGCCACTGAGGAACCGCACATTCCACAAACTCACGGAAGGGGGCAGAGTCTACCAACTGAAAAGGCAGCAGTTGAAGTGCTAGCAATTTTGCCAAGCTAGCATTCAACCGCTGGGCATGTGGATGGCTGGGAGCAAACTTCTTTCGGCGGTGCAGCAGCTGGGGCAGGGAAATTTGCCTGGTACAATCTGACGTCGGTGTACCAAAAGCAGATTGCCCACAAGTACTTGGCTGTGACACACCTAATTCTACACCTTCATTCCTCTCACTGCAGGTCTCAGAGAGGACTGAAGGTCTAGTGGGGTTGGAAATCTCAGCTGATGAGGAGCAAGGAGAGATCCTCTTTGTTCTTTGGTGTGGGTCTTTTAGATACGCTTGCCAACGAACTGCATGGCAGGTCAACATATGTCTGGTCAAGCATGTGGTACCCAAGCGGGAGATGTTTTGGCCACGCGAGATACGCTTGAGACATATGTTGCAAATAGCAGCGGTGCGATCTGATGCACTCGTCTCAAAAAAGGCCCACACCAAAGAACTTTTTGAATAACGCGCAGAGACTGCAGCGCCCTGCACATGTGGAGCTTTGGGGTGTGATGCAGTCAATGTGCTGCCCTTAGGCTGGCCCCTGGAGGGCATCCTGCCTAGTTGGTGATGTGCCACCTCCTCCTCCTCCTCCTCCTCCTCCTCTCTCCTATCAGGCACCCACGTTGAGTCAGTGACCTCATCATCCCCTCCCTCCTCATCACTGGAGCAAACCTGGCAGTATGCTGCAGCAGGGGGAGCATGACTGCCAGATTGCTGTCCTTCTTGGGCACCCCCTCTGTCCGTGCTCATGTTACTGCCTTCATTGAGCTCAGTATCATCATCAGAGCCTTCCAAACGCTGGGCATCCTCCTGGAGCATGTACCCAACACTGTGGTCAAACAGTTCGAGGGAATCCTCATGAGGACATGGTGGAGCTAGGGAAGGAGTCACTGATGACATTGAGCTGAGGGAAGAGGCCGCTGCTTTGCCAGACAAAGCACCCTGGGCATGGGTGAGAGAGGATGAGGAGGATGAGGACGGCTTGGTCATCCACTCGACCAAGTCTTCCGCATGTTGCGGCTCAACACGGCCAGCTGCCGAAAAAAAGGCCAAGCGTGTCCCATGGCCACGTGCTGATGAGGATGCACCGTCTCCACGACCAGCACTAGACACAGAGCCTGCTTGCCCTCTCTTATTGGCTTGTGACTGTCTGCCTCTCCTTCTTGGCCTTCCAGACATACTAATGGCCTGTAGCTGCACTAAGCTGGGATAGAACACCTGTAATTTTCTTAAGGTAGCTTTATATACTGTAACCAGACAAGCCTGCCTGTCAGTAGGAAGATAACAGGAACGGATCTAGCTGAACACTGTGAGCAGGACACACTGTACTAAATGTAAATAGTCTAGCTGCCTGACCGTGGTACTAATAGGATCAAAAAGAACACCTGTAATTTTCTTCAGGTAGCTTTATATACTGTAACCAGACAAGCCTGCCTGTCAGTAGGAAGATAACAGGAACGGATCTAGCTGAACACTGTGAGCAGGACGTACTGCACTAAATGTATATAGCAGGAACGGATCTAGCTGAACACTGTGAGCAGGACGCACTGCACTGAATGTAAATAGCAGGAACGGATCTAGCTGAACACTGTGAGCAGGACGCACTGCACTAAATGTAAATACCAGGAACGGATCTAGCTGAACACTGTGAGCAGGACGCACTGCACTGAATGTAAATAGCAGGAACGGATCTAGCTGAACACTGTGAGCAGGACGCACTGCACTGAATGTAAATAGCAGGAATGGATCTAGCTGAACACTGTGAGCAGGACGCACTGCACTAAATGTAAATACCAGGAACGGATCTAGCTGAACACTGTGAGCAGGACGCACTGCACTGAATGTAAATAGCAGGAACGGATCTAGCTGAACACTGTGAGCAGGACGCACTGCACTGAATGTAAATAGCAGGAACGGATCTAGCTGAACACTGTGAGCAGGACGCACTGCACTAAATGTAAATACCAGGAACGGATCTAGCTGAACACTGTGAGCAGGACGCACTGCACTGAATGTAAATAGCAGGAACGGATCTAGCTGAACACTGTGAGCAGGACGCACTGCACTGAATGTAAATAGCAGGAACGGATCTAGCTGAACACTGTGAGCAGGACGCACTGCACTAAATGTAAATACCAGGAACGGATCTAGCTGAACACTGTGAGCAGGACGCACTGCACTGAATGTAAATAGCAGGAACGGATCTAGCTGAACACTGTGAGCAGGACACACTGCACTAAATGTAAATACCAGGAACGGATCTAGCTGAACACTGTGAGCAGGACGCACTGCACTGAATGTAAATAGCAGGAACGGATCTAGCTGAACACTGTGAGCAGGACACACTGCACTAAATGTAAATAGTCTAGATAGAAGATAACAGGAACGGATCTAGCTAAACTGAATACAGTGTATATATATATATGCAACACCTGGGATGCATATATATACACAATACACTGTAAGTGCAGCTAACTGACTGACTGTTCTGCCTAATCTATCTAACTCAAATCAAATGACACTGTCTCTCTCTCTCTCTATCTCTCAGCACACCGGAACACACACTACACAGGGCCGCCGTGCAGGCGGCCTTATATAGTGTGGGGTGTGTACTAAATCCCCTGAGCCATAATTGGCCAAAGCCACCCTGGCTTTGGCCAATTACAGCTCTCTCTACTGACGGCGCTGTGATTGGCCAAGCATGCGGGTCATAGTGCATGCTTGGCCAATAATCAGCCAGCAATGCACTGCGATGCCGCAGTGAATTATGGGCCGTGACGCGCCACACGAATTTGGCGCGAACGGCCCATATCGTTCGCAATTCGGCGAACGACCGAACAGCCGATGTTCGAGTCGAACATGGGTTCGACTCGAACACGAAGCTCATCCCTAGTTACCAGTTTATGTTAATATACAAAGCCATAATTTTTCTTTTGTTATCTTACACTCTATAGCCCGGCGTGTGCGGGCTCTCTCCTGCACTGACCACTGTTCCCCCATTTAGGTCTTTCAGCGCCCCTCGGGGTGTTAGCTGATACGTTGCTGACAACACCATTAGTGAAGCCGTATTGGCCCTTTTTTCTTTTTTTTTCTTTTCTCTTTTCTTTTCCTTCTTTCCTTTCTATCTCCTTAACTTCAACTCTTTCCTTTTACCCACCACTAGATATCCCCCTTCTCCATCCCCAACCCCCTATACTCAATCTTTGAAGACAGCAAACCTCCCTTTTATCTGTTTTTTTATGTCAGTTAGAACAATTTTCTTATGGCATCAGAAACCGCCTTGAAAATTTCCTCATTAAATTGCAGGGGTCTTAATGTTCCTGAGAAGAGACGACAAATACTTTATCACTTCCATAAACTGCGGACTCAAATCCTTCTTTTACAGGTAGAGTTCATGCAGTGAAAATGACCTTACTACCTAGACTCCTCTACCTGTTCAGGGCCCTCCCGATAAGCATTGTAAAAGATCATCTCACTGCATTCCAAAGGAAAATCATCAAGTTTATCTGGGGAGACAAAGGGCACAGACTCCAGCAAAATACCTTATACTTGTCCAGATCTCAGGGGGGCTTAGGTCTCCCTCAACTTTTCTGGTACTATCAAGCGGCTAGACTCGCCCAGTTTTCAATAGTGTATGGGAAGACAGAAAAACCAGATTGGATCCAAATAGAGAGACAGGCTGTACCATCATACACCCTAGACTTCCTAATGTGGGTCCCCCCTAGAAAACGCCCCTCGATTCTCTCACCAACTCTTTCTCAATCCTTTAAATTATGGGACTCTCTAAGAAACAATCGGAGCTTGATCTCCAGTTGCCACCCACTTGCTCATATATTTAATAACCCGGAATTCGTTCCAGGTCTAGACATTAAAGCATTCCGTTGGTGGTTGGATAAGGGGTTGTACCGGATCAGACACTTCTATACGAGTTTGGGCCCTATTACCCTGGCCTTTTGTGTAAGCAAATTGGAGATGCCTGCCTCGGAGAGATTCAGATTTCACCAAATTCGTCACTTCCTCGCCCACAACGGGGAGACAAAATTGTCCCCCCACTCATTCACGCCTTACGATCTCTGGTACGGCAGGTCTTCTGAGCAGAGGGGAGGCATCACCGTCATATATCAGTCACTCGCCAATCAGTCAACTAAGACCCCATACATGATCGCATGGGAGTCAGACCTGTCTATACAGTGGGACCTTGATAAATGGAGGACAACCTTTTTCAGGGCTTACAGGGGCATTAGGAACATTTCCATGATAGAGTCTAGCCTTAAGATTTTTACCAGGTGGTATCTACCTCCTGACAGATTAGCCAAGATGTTCCCCTCGCTGACCCTAGTTGTTTTAGAGGATGTTCACTCAGGGGCACGTTGGTCCATATATTCTGGGAGTGCCCAAGACTGAGGACATTCTGGAATAAGATCTTCCTCCTGATAAAGAAAATCACCAAGGCCCATATCCCGAAAATACCATCGATGGCTCTCCTAAATGACAATTTGCCCAGGGTCCCGAAGCTTGCCCGCAAGCTTATACATTTTATTTTCCTGGGCGCTAAGCTCACCATAGCCAAGGCTTGGAAGAAACCCAAAGTATCCCTTAAGGCGACGATCCGGAAAATTTCCTGGATCATGGCCCAAGAGAAGCTTGCTAGCATTCTCGACAACTCAGTGGACCGGTTTGAGGCTACTTGGGAACCCTGGGCAAGTTTCATTGGCATCTCCCTGATTCCGGGTGTGCAACCATAACTCAGCTGATTATTACAGGGTTGCGGGGCGCCTCCCCGCAGGCTGGCTCCCTTTCCTCTCTTCTTTCACCCTCCCCCTCCCCTCTCCTTTTTACACTCTTTTCTTTCTCACTTCTCAGCTGTCTTAAAGTATCGAACCACAGACAGTCCGATGGTCTTAGTATCTCTCTTAATCCCTGTTGGTTCCTGCTATAAGGGGTTCTAATACTATGTTGTGGTTCTCTAGCTGGTTGTTTATTTTTCAACAATGTTTACAGGGCGGTGGGGGGGGCGGTGGGAGGTTTCGCCGGTCACAGTGAGTTCCCTTTTGGGGTGCCGACGGAACCCCCATGGCCTCCTACAGCTGCCCCTTGGTTAGCCCAGAGACTTATCCTCTCTTTAGCTCCTTTCCTATGGTATACGGTGTTGTTCCTTTGGATTATCTGTTAAAACCACAGGCCGGAACCTAACCCCTCACATTTATTATTTTTTTCTTTTACTGTCTGTGTTTCGTTTGTGATTCCTCTTCTTTTTGAAATACCTACCCCACTGGGGTCTAACTGTATGTGATATGACCAATGTGCATTTATGACTCAGTGACTGTACGATGTATGACTTACTTTTTTGAAAAATCCAATAAATATTTTGAAAGGAAAAAAAAAAAAAAAAATCCTTCTTTTACAGGAAACCCATTTTAGGTCACACAAAATCCCGCAATTCCTTTATAAACGATATTCCATTTGGTTTCATAGCTCCAACCCCTCAGCAAAATCTAAAGGAGTCTCTATAGCCTTTCACGCATCCTTTACTCCAGATGTGCTTGACTCGTATATCGACCCGCTAGGCAGATATATTTTTCTTAAATTGTCATACAAGAATGTTATATACACTGTTATTAACGTGTATTCTCCTAACCAGAACCAGCTACAATTCCTCACCTCCGTTATCGCCCGTCTAAAAAGATTTGGTACAGTCAACATGATTCTAGGAGGGGACCTCAATGCCACCTTAATACCTCGTCTGGACTCCTCAACTGGTAAGTCCTCGATCTCTCCAACCTCCCTGACCAAAATTAGAACTCTCCTGTCTGACTTATCTCTGGTGGATGTATGGCGTATGCTACACCCTTCCACCAAAGATTACACTTTTTACTCACCCGTACACGCCACTTACGGAAGACTGGACTATCTCTTTATCTCACAATCCCTATTAGACTTCTCGCTGTCCGCATCTATTGGTATTACTCTTTGGTCTGACCACGCCCCTATCCACATTAGCTTGGGACGCACACCTTCACGTAACCGAAACTCGTCTTGGAGATTGAATGACAATCTTTTAAACGACCTGGTATGCTCTCAGGATATAGCACAGACTATTAAACACTTCGTAGCAGACCACACTCATGATCCCACTAATCCTTTCACGAAATGGGAAGTTCTTAAATGTGTGCTCAGGGGTAAATTTATGCAACACGGTTCCAGACTTAAACATGCACGTATAGCAGATACGACGCGTCTTCTCACTACCATCGCCACTCTAGAAGAATCGCACAAACAAAATCCCATTGACTCGACACTCCTTGATCTCACCAATGCTAGGAGGGACCTCCTGCGCATTTACGCGGAGAAGTCTCTCATAGCTAGGGACAAAGGCAGATTCACTTATTATTCTCAAGCCAACAGGTGCGGCAGACATCTCGCATCCACCCTTCAACCCCGCCAAACTAGAACACCCATTCCATTCATAAACTCTCCCACTAAAGGTAAAATCAGGCAGAATTCGGCCATTGCCGAAGAATTCCACCAGTACTACTCAACACTGTATAACCTCACCCCCCAGACCCCGCTATCTACATCCACATCGCCAGACTTAGCCTCCTATATTCAAGAGACAGCTCTCCCATCTCTCCCCACATCAGATTCGCAGGACCTAGAGGAATCCCTATCCAATACAGAATTCCTCTCTGTCATTAAAAACCTCAAGAACGGTAAGAGCCCTGGACCCGACGGGTTCTCTTCTCGTTTCTACAAACTCTTCGCAACACAACTTTCCCCTTTACTGGCGAAAGCTTTTAATGCCTTAGAAGGTAATGCTGCCCTCTCCACATCTAGTCTCCAAGCCCAAATAGTGGTTATCCCTAAGGCTGGAAAGGACTCGTCCATATGCTCCAACTACAGACCGGTTTCCCTCCTAAATATTGATTTAAAGTTGTATGCCAAAATACTTGCTAACCGTCTCTCCCCCCTGTTACGGAATTTAATACATCAGGTTGGTTTTGTCCCAGGTCGAGAAGCCAGGGACAACACCACCAAGACCATACACTTAATGACTTTTGACCAACGCCACCGCATACCAACCTGCCTTCTATCTTGTGACGCGGAGAAGGCCTTTGATAGGGTCAGTTGGTCTTTTCTCCAATCCACCCAATCCAAAATGTTGACACGCATTATGGCACTCTACTCTGCACCCTCTGCCACTGTCCTAGTGAATGGCACCCAATCACAAAACTTTACGATCACTAACGGCACCAGGTAAGGTTGCCCCCTTTCCCCTCTTCTGTTTGCCCTAGTCATAGAACACCTCGCCCAAGCCATTAGATCGAATCCCAACATACAAGGCATCCAGACCCCTTCATCTCACTGTAAACTTTCTCTTTACGCTGATGGCTTACTCCTGTACGTAACCAAACCCCATATATCCATACCCTCCATACTTGCAGAGATAGACAGATTCGGTTGCTTTAGTAACTATAAATTAATCATCTCCAAAACGGAGGCCCTAAACATATCTTTACCACAACCCACACTCTCAACCCTCCAATCGAACTTTTCATTTCAATGGAAACCGAACTCCATCTCCTACCTATGTACGGCTATCCCAAAAAACTCCTCGGACATTTATGCCCTGAACTTTGGTCCTCTCCTTTTAAAACTCAGACATTTAATGGAAGAACGAATGGAGTTAGCGGTATCCTGGGTGGGCCGTATTAATGCACCAAAAATGGACATCCTCCCCAAACTCCTATACTTGTTTCAGGCACTCCCCATAGCCCTCCCCCCTGCCTTTTTCCGCTCCCTATGATCAATGGCAATTCGTTTCGTTTGGAAGGGTAGATACCCGAGGCTGAAACATAAACTTCTGTGCTCTCCCATTACAAAAGGTGGGTTGGGTTTACCTGACTTTGAGCTATATCATACATCTGCAGTTATCTCCCGTATCCTTGAATGGTTCCCTCGCCTCATGACCAAGGTTACCACATTCGTGGAGCAAGACCTATCCACATATGATCTCAGAGCTCTTCTCTGGGGATACGACCTTTCATTTAAATCGATCGCTGCAATGTCCCCCCTTACAAGAGATGCTTTGACGATTTGGTATCGTAGGAAACTTACTTATGCTCTATCCTCGGAACCCAGCCCACTCACCTCTTTGTTTGACAACCCAAAACTTCCGGAGGGCCACTCCATAAACTCCATAGACAACTATCAGAGAGAGTCTTGGCCCACTGCACGACAATTTGTTGACCTCACCTTAGGTACATTTGCTTCTGCTCTTTCAGACACAACCTCTAGAGTGACTTGGCCCACCCGTAGACACTTGAGCGTATACTGCAAATGACTACACAACTCTAACCTAATTCACAGACCTTTAACTGGATTTGAACAACTCTGCATTCTATCGGAGACTCCACGACACCCTTTATCACTTATACACAAACAAATCATAGAAAACATTCACGGTGTCCTTCCTATTTACACAACAAAATGATCAGCGGAGGTTGGGATTGATATATCTGAGGCGGACTGGAGTAAGGCCTTCCTCTTCACAAGCAAGATCTCGAGCTACATGCAGGAGAAGAATTATAAAGTCCTATCAAGGTGGTATCGAGTCCCCACAACCCTTAGGATGATGTTCCCTACCAATTCAGACACGTGCTGGAGATGCAACTCCAAGAAAGGTACTTATTTACACATCTGGTGGGAATGTGATAGGCTTTTACCATTTTGGACGCAGATTTTCCACATTTATTCAGAGATATATGATAAACCTCTGATACCTTCTCCCACCATTGCCCTCCTTTCTATTTTACCCAGGGCCGTAAAATCACAGAAAAACAGTCTTTTGAAGTTTTTCATGAGTGCAGGTAGACAGCTCATTCCCAGACACTGGAAAACTACCACTCCCCCCTCTATACTGGAATGGGTCAATGAGGTAAACAACATAATGTTAATGGAAGAAATGCAGGCCAATGTCCTTGATAAACAAGCTAAATTTTCATATGTCTGGAGTGTTTGGAGGCATTACTCCACTTCAGACAAACTTAAAAAGAGATTGAAGAATACGAATCCCCACTAAAGGTCACACACGGTTTACTAGTAAAATGTGGGTTGTACCCCATGGTTGGTTTTACAGATCGAGGTTCGCTGTCTCCCCCCCCCCTCTTGTTCTCACATTGAACATACCTGTTCTTTCCCCTTTCTCATTTCCTTTCTTATTTCTAACCTCTTTTTCCAGATTTTCCAAGACTTGTACAAATGCAATCTATTCCAATAACTGTCCCTCCCTCAGTGGAGGATTATTTATGCCTTTCACTCCTTACACTTTATAAGTTTGTGCACTTTATTGCAGATGTTATGTTTGCACATTTTCTCCTTAGTATTCCTACCCAGTCCCTCTGAGTCCAAGGAAGCAGAAGATCCCCATTGGGGCTTCCTAGACCAGGGTACTCAACGCCTTACAGCCTAATATCTCATACATATGACCCACAGACAATGAAACAATGTAAAGGATCAATGTATGGTCAATTGATTGCACTAGTTTGAATTTTATATATTTTTGTATCTGGGTAAACCAAGAGACTTGAAGTCAGGTCTCTTGCTTTGTTGTTATTCTTTCTTTGTTATAAACTTGTCTAAAATTAATAAAAACCTAATTGAACCAAAAAATAGACTCCTTTCCTTTCTGGACATACGTCCAACTACGACATTTCTTCAACAAACCAAAACCCAGCCCGGACTGGTCCAGAATCAAGACCCCATTTGAAAATTTATGTCGAAGTAACAGCACTCAAACACACCTGATCTCGCAAACATACACCCTCTTATTCACCGAACACACCACGACAACACATTGGACCAATAAACAGTGGGAAAAAGATCTCTCAATACAATTGAGTGATCAAGACTGGGCCAACATCTACACTTTAATCCACAAAGGTACAATGAACGTGCAAGTCCAAGAAAATGCATATAAATTATTCTCCAGATGGTACAGAACTCCATTTCTGCTACATCGCTTCAACCCAACCATACCCCAAACATGCTGGAGATGTAAGGCAGACACAGGATCACTGCTACACATCTGGTGGTCTTGCTCCAAAATCCAACCTTTCTGGAAAGACGTTCACACTCTAATAACACGAATCACCACATATACCCTGGAATTCGACCCCGCAATGTTTCTACTACATCATTCCTCTTACTATGTACCTGCATACCATCGTTCTATAGCCATACATTTGGTGAACGCAGCAAGATTATGCATACCCCCAAATGGCGCTCCCATGAACCACCTACCATAAAAGAGTGGTTTCACCGTATCCATCGAACACAGGTAATGGAAGACCTCATCCACCAATCCACTGACACCCAAGCAAAGTTCACCAAAACATGGACACCCTGGATACACTTCACCACTACAAATGAATACAAACAAGACATAACATGATTACCTTCACCGGGCTGTGGGAGGAACTAGGTGCTTCCCTGTCTTCTCACCCCACTGTACTCCAAGGCCCCTCCCTCCATACTTCCACCGTCCCCTTTCACTCCATTTTTGATCCCCCTTTCCAACAAAACACACAAGTCACCCATAACCATGAACTAGACTACTGACCCTTATACTACATCACTGACTTACCACATCAACTTTCCCCCCCTACTTACCTCTCTTGCCTCTTATACAAAACCTCCCATTTCTATCCGTTACCCTTGACATCATATCTACATAGGCTATAGACGGTATTGATAATATACCAATCTATCCACAATACTACCCCCAACAGGATGTAAAGATCTGCTTATATGTTTATCCATACACAGTTATACATCTACAAACGATAAGAATACTCATTTACTTTTTATGTTAATTATAACAACTGTTGTACCATTTCTATGCTCCTCTCAGCAAAAACTTATGTGTAACTTTACTATCTAATCTTATTAACAAAGTGGCTGCGTCCGCATTACTGCATTTTTTACTGACCTCTTACTTCTTGTTCTGTACATGTTAATTTTTGTTTGAAAACACCAATAAAAACTTGATTAAAAAAAAAAAAAAAAAGAATCCTGCCTTGGCTTTATTTGTTAAACAAACAACCAGGGAAATAGAATGTTTGAATAATGATAGGTCAGTTAAAAATCTCAGTCTTGAACAACAAGTTGCACTTAAATCATTGAAAAATAACACCGAAATCACAATAAAGGGGTCAGATAAAGGTGGCAACATCGTGTTAATGGATAACTCGAAATATGAGGACATGTGTCTTAAAATTCTCAATAATCGAAAATGCTATCTGAAAATTTCAGCCTCTTTAGTTGACAAGTTCAACCGGGAGTTTTATCTCCTGGCTGATGAAGCATATATGGCAGGGGCCATTTATACGTACCAAATACCCTCTTATTCCTACGATGCATGCACTCCCTAAAGTGCACAAAGATCTCCTCAATCCCCAAGGGCGACCGATCGCCTCTGGCAATGGTAGCATCTCGGAAGGTATCAGTCAAGTTATTGACCAACAAGACCCCATGTTCTGGAACTGGCATCATATACGAAGGACACAATCCATTTATTGCAAATATTGGACGATTTTGTGATCCCAGACGCGGCGATCCTAGTCACCATAGACATCGAGTCGCTATATGACAGTATCCCCCATGATTTAGGGGTAGGCGCTGTTAGTCATGTCTTACATCAAAATGCAACCACAGAGTGGAAATTCAACAAGTTTATACTTCAGATGTTGGATTTCACAATGTCTTCCTCTTCAAGGGTTCCCACTACCTAAAGGTAAAGGGGGTTGCTATGGGGATGTGCTGCTCCCCTTCTTATGCAAACCTGTACCTGAGGCAGTGGGAAAAACTTTTTGTCTAATGACCAATTGAGCGTATACACACAGTATACCATTCTATGGAAAAGATATATTGATAATATCTTTTTGGTATAGAATGGACCGGAAGAAATACTGAGGAGATGCCTGAAAGCTATGAACAGTAATAAATTTAATTTGTTTTTTTACAATGTCCTATGATCATTAAAAGATTAATTTCTTAGACATTAGTATCTGCAAAGAGCAGGATGGGAAACTTACTAGAAGACTTTATAGGAAGGAAACTTCCGGCAATACCATTCTACACGCCGACAGTTTCCATCTCAAGAAGTCCATACCTTTTGGCCAATTCTTACGCTTGAAATGGAATTGCACCACCCGGGAAGCTTTCCAACTTGAAGCGGATGAATTGAGTAAGAGATTACTTCTGAGAGGATAAACGAAATCCTCCGTTGAAGAAAGCCTTCAATCATGCTAAGCATAGAGATAGACATGATTTAATTTTCAAAACCAAAGTAAAGAAACAGGATGATACAACAAGAATCATCTTGCGATACTCCAATGAACATAACAATGTGAGTAAGATTCTCATGAAACATTGGTCTATCCTCACTGATGACCCAATTTTGGGGGATCTAATTACTTCTAAACCACAGATCACATTTAGAAAAGCTGGCTTCATAGGTGAGATGCTCACTCAAAGTGAATATAAAGGCAATCAGAGACAGGATCCCTGTAAAACATGGGGTACCTACCCCGGTGGATCCTGTTCGTTCTGTGAGGTAATTGTCAAGAGGACTTATTTTCAACTGCCTAATGGAGAACGGTTCCGTATGAAACACATTGCCAATTGTAAAACCAAGGGGGTTGTTTATCTCTTACAATGTCAATGCGGTGCCTTCTATTTAGGGAAGACCCAACAAGAATTGGGGCAACGAGTCAGTAAACACCTACAGAGCATGTGAATTGGCAATCTATACCTTCCGCTTGGAAGACATGTAGCCAAAAGACATGGTTACAGAATGCCATCTGTTAACTTTACAGTTATAGATCAAGTGCACATTCCAACTAGAGGGGGGGACTGTAACAAGATTCTACTACAGCGCGAAATGCGCTGGATTAGATATCTTGATGCCACTACTCCCCCTGGCCTAAATGAAGCTGAGAGCTTCAGGCCCTTCTTGGAGGGCTTCAGCTCAGGCAAAAGAGATTGAAACCCAGACCAACATGGGAAATATGACCATTGGGGCCCATTTCTAAGCCTTCTGTTCCCTATCATGGATTTGTACATATTTACTTCTAGTTTATCCCCCTTTTTTTGTTTTCTTCATTCTTGGTTTGCTATCAGTGGGGTGGGCAGGTTAAGATTATCTATTTGGGGTTTCCATATTGTGCTATCTATGAATATGGTGATGTATTGGAGTAACATTTTTTATGTTCCGCCAATTCGTTGTTGGCTTGTCTATGATATGTTTTTGTTTTTGTCTATGCATTTTTATGTTTGTTCGATTGCATTATTGGATTCTTTCCTCGGTTCCATATTTCGCCCTTATGTCAGGCCTGTTGCCATCATCATGCACCTGGAACACTAAGGCCCCCATACAGTGTTGTCTGGGGGCCATTCTTCATCCCAAGCTGTCATTTTGGTGCTCACAGCACCACCCTCACAGCGCTGGGATGGTACCATTGTGTTGGGGGTTTTTAGTCCTCCTTATTGACAAGCTCTCTTCAATCAGAGGTGTACAAATCCCTATTTGGGATGTGTGGCTCATATGGTATAGCCTCTTTTTTGTTTGATTGAAGACCTTCCTTTAACCGAACCTCTGGGTTCGGTTTCTTTTTTCCATCTCCCTTATCTGATTATGGGTGCAACCGGGAAATTCTTTCCCTTTGGGGTCCCATCTTCAGATTCTTTTTGCCGCAGCAATCTCCTTGGACACCGGCTGGATACTTTTCTGTCTTTTGCCAGGACGGTTTCAGCATCCAGCCGTTTTTTTTTTTTTCACATAGGGTAGAAAAGACTCGGGACATCTGAGGACACCAGGGACCCCCAACCTCCTAAAGAAGGGAAGATACCGACACCACAACCAGAGGATGTGGAGGAAGGAGAGGTTTTTGAAGTGGGCAAAATAGTGACCACAACAGGTGAGTGTCTGAGACCACAGCACCAGGTAATAGATGTATCCCAGCATATTTTTAATACATGGTGTGTTTTCGAATTTTAGGTGATTTGGATGTTGTGGAAGAAGGAACTAATTTCATAACACATCTTCTTCGGGGAGATCATGGTGTGCAATCGTGATTTACAGAAGATCAAGAAAAAACATTTCTTGGAAGTGTCGTACAATTGTCTTTTTGGGCAGAGTTCCAAGCTGAAGACTTTTTTTTCCCTTTCTGGAAGCTGGAATACTTACCTTTTTTCACACATGGAGACAACCCTAGTATCCACTGGAGCACCTGTGTGGGACACCCTAAAAAGGGTGTTCTGGTGTCCCACACTAGTGCTCCAGCGTCCAGATGTGTAAACAGCTGCTGAGTGTCCTCTCCTTACACTGAATCAAGTTTACATTTCATTCTAGTTACAAACCCATCTAGACAACAATGTACTAAACTTCTTTTAATACAAATAGGCCTGAACAAATGTAGTTAACCTGGATCTGCCAAAAACAGCGTATTAGTGGGAGAACTAACAATGTTTACTACAAATGATTACTGTGCCCTTGAACCTGAAAGTTGCCATTTTAAACTGTACAACAGTAAAGAAAAACACATAAAGCATCATGCAAGTAATAATAATAATAGAAACACAGGACAAATACTTACTTTTTAGAAGCAGTTTCCTGATCTTTCTGTACTGATCCTGCCCCCTTAATTTCAGGGATGACTAGCTTTTCCTCAATTGATCCTTGAATCATCGTACCCCAAAATTCCTGTGCAGGCTTTTCACAACTTTAGTCATGATCTTGGCCTTTCTCACATTTGGGTTTGGGTAAGGTCCATGCTTCCCATCATAGTCGGCCCTCTTCAAGATGTCCACCATCTTCACCATCTCTACAAAGGATGAATTTGGGGCCTTAAATCTCCTCCGGGATCAGGACGTTCGTGGCTACGGGCTTTCGTCGTGGCCGCTGCTGTCTGCATGCACCTGTTGTGTCTCCGCCATGTGCTCTCCCACTGCGCCGAAAGAGAAGGGGCAGGGAATATACTAGATAGAAGGTCAGGGGCGGGCGGAGTTTCACGCATGCACAGTGTATATAAAATGGAACACACATGCGCCATACGTACGATCTGTGAGCGGAGGAAGGAGTAGCGGAAGGGCCGATCGTGATAATGAAGGTACAATTTTAGCATGGTACATCAGTGGCCTATACTGCTTATAGATTGAGACCTATATTGGGATAAGATTAGGAGAGTTTAGCCTGACATTAGGGTTTGTCTTGTGTTGTGTCTTGCAGAGAAAATGGATGGCTTCAATGATCACAACTTCCTCCCCCTATTAATAGACAAGTACAGGGAGCTCCCAGAGATCAGGAGCAGCAGCAGATGACATTTATGTACCCAGGCTGTGGTGCTATGACAGACTGTGGTTTCTGTCAGACCAGACTGAAGTCAGGCAATCACTCTCAACCCTACCTTCCACTCTTCCTTCCACGCTTCCATCCACCACAGCTGAGGCTTCCGACATCCAACCTGGGCCTTCCAGCCAGGAAGAAGTGGAGGAGCCCAGCTTGAGCTAGGTATAGCATTGTTCTACATATTTCTTGTTGTAAAATTAATGATGTTAATAAGATGTTATTATTGATCACTAATTGCTGATTTAATAAAGTGTTTTACATATTGGGACAAGAATCAAAAATGCTGGGCTCAGAATGATAGTCTTTTCTATTTGTTAACATTCAATTTGCAACAGTCATGAGCTGAAAATTGTGTGTGATTGGTGAACAAAAAACTAAAACTATGCCCCTTTTTCATACACAGGAAAGCCTCAGCCAGAAGGAGGGTGTGGAATGTGGCAGCTAGGAGGAGGCTGTGGAATGTGGCAGCCAGGAGGTGGCACGACCCAGCAGCCTGACCAAATCCCAGGTCCCTCCCATCCACCTTCCAACCAAAAGGCCCAGGAAGGGGAGGAATGTGGAGGAGGCAGCACTTGGGCTGATTCGGGAGGCTAATGCTGCCCTCAGAACAACCCCACTCTTCAAGAGGCCTTTGCCTCCATGGCTGTATGCAAAATGCAGGAAATGGAGGAGGGCCAAAGCCTGGGGTCCTGCCCCAGGGGACATGTATCAATGCAAAAAAAGTGTTAAAAACTTTTTTCGGGAGCAGTGATTTTAATGATGCTTGAAATGAAAAAAAAAGTGAAATATTCCTTTAAATAACGTACCTGGGGGTTGTCTATGGTATGCCTGTAAAGTGGCACATGTTTCCCATGCTTAGAACAGTCCCTGCACAAAATGACATTTTTAAAGGAATAAAAGTCATTTAAAACTGCTTGCAGCTTTAATGTAATGTCGGGTCCCAACAATATGGATGAAAATCAGTGAGACAAATGGCATGGGTACCCCCCCCCAGTCCATTACCAGGCCCTTTGGGTCTTGTATGGATATTAAGTGGAAACCCGCACCCAAATTAAAAAAAGGAAAGGCGTGGGGCCCCCAGGTCCTATATACTCTGAACAGCAGTATACAGGCGGTGCAAACAAGACAGGGACTGTAGGTTTGCTGTTCAGTAGAATCTGTTTGTAATTTTGAACTGATACATTTTTAAAGTGTAGCTCCAGCCAAAAAATCTATTTTTAAGCTTTTTGGAAAACATAGGGAAGGGTTATCACCCCTGTGACATTTGTTTTGCTCTGTGCTCCTTTTCAGAAGATTTCACCTCACTTTCTGTCACAATGACAAATGTTTTTAGAAAATGTCTGGTTTTTAGTGAAACAAGGATTGATGATAAAGCATCAGTGGAAAGGAGAAACATTTTTCCCACATTAACTCTTACAGGAGAGAATTTCCCTTCCTAGGGGTAGATTTCATCTCACTTCCTGTTATCTCCTTCCGTTTGCAAGTAGGAGTCGTTTATAAGTTGGATGTTTGAAAGTAGGGGCCTGCCCTATATACTCTGCAGAAAATGAGGCCTTAGGTGTTGGTGTTGCCACAACACTGTAAGCCCTCACAGGGCCCTGCTGTGAAATATTAGATCAAGAATTGTAATTACATTGCCCCTGTTAAACAGGGGCAGAAAAATTGGGCCTTTGGTGGTGGTGGTGCCACAACACTGTAAGTCCTCACAGTTACTCTTGGTGGGCGCTGGAACGGGCCCTGCTGTGAAATATTAGATCAAGAATTGTAATTACATGTCCCTGTTGAACAGGGACAGAAAAACTGGCCCTTAGGCACTGGTGCTGGTGCCACAACACTGCAACCCCTCACAGATACTCTAGTTGGAGCGCAGGAACGAGCCCTGCTGCAAAGAATTGCATCAAAAATTGTAATTACACGCCCCTGTTGAACAAGGGCTGAAAAATTGGGCCTTAGGCACCGGTGCTGGTGCCACAACACTGCAACTCCTCACAGATACTCTAGTTAGAGCACAGGAATGAGCCCTGCTGCAAAGAATTGCATCAAAAATTGTAATTACACGCCCCTGTTAAACAGGGGATGAAATATTGGGCCTTAGCCACTGGTGGCGGCGCCCAGAAACAAAAATATGCTTACAGGCTATCAGCATGATCATTGAGGAAGAGGATAGTCACTCAGCATAACAGGATAGTAACTCAGCATCAGCATAGGAAGTCTTGAAGGGATCTGACATTTCAAAAAAATTTATTCGGTTACATCAGCATCAGGTGTTTGGTATCTGGTGGTGATCCAAGACTGATTCATTTTTATGAAGGTCAGTCGATCGACCGAGTCGGTGGACAGGCGCACCCTGTGATCATTTACAAAGCCTCCAGCAGCACTGAATGTGCGTTCCGAAAGAACGCTGGATGCAGGACAGGCCAGTAGCTCAATTGCATACTGTGCAAGCTCTGGCCAGTGATCCATCCTCAAGACCCAGTAACCCAGAGGATTTTCGGTGGGAAAGGTGTCCAAGTCAGATCTTGCCCCTAGGTATTCCTGCACCATGTAAAACAGACACTGGCGATGGTTGCTGGAGCCGATCATACTTTGGGGCTGCGGACTAAAAAAATTGTCTGAACGCATCGGTCAGATGGCCACCTTCTCCACCGCTCCTTCTTTGACTGACCAAAGCCTCGGCAGCACATTGTCCAGGAACAGGAGTTTGTAACCTCCCAGTCTCTGGGAACGCATTGCACAGACCTTTCTGCAAGGCCTCCTGAAGATGTTTCATCCTCTGCTCCCTCTAATAAGGTCTGCAACCTTACTCTTGTAACGTGGATCAAGGAGGGTTGGCAGCCAGTATTGATCTCTCTCCTTGATACCACGAATACGAGGATCCTTCCGCAGGCTTTGCAGGATCAGGGAGGCCATGCAGCGTAGGTTTGCTGAGGCATTCCGGAGTCCTCTGGGTCACTAAGGACGACATGATCCGCAGACACCTCCTCCCAGCCACGTACAAGTCCATGGGTTTCTTGGGACTGTAAATGATCCCTTAAAGACTGCTGCTGATGCTGAGTGCCAGGCTCCACCTCCATGCTGACACAATCCTCCTCCTCCTCGTCCCCTTGCTGTGTGATTGGAGGGCACGCAGGAACACTGTTTGGATAAAGGGGGCTTTGAGAGCTAAGGAAGTCCTCCTCTTCATGCCTCTGTTCTGCCTCAAGTGCCTTGTCCATTATTCCACGCAGCATGTGCTCCAACAGGTGGACAAGGGGGACAGTGTCACTGATGCATGCACTGTCACTGCTCACCATCCTCGTGGCCTCTTCAAATGGTGACAGGACAGTGCATGCATCCCTGATCATGGCCCACTGGCGTGGGGAAAAAAAACAAGCTCTCCTGACCCTGTCCTGGTGCCATAGTCGCACAGGTACTCATTGATGGCCCTCTGCTGCGTGTGCAGCCACTGCAGCATGGCCAACGTTGAGTTCCACCTGGTGGGCATGTCACAGATTAGGCGGACGTGAGCCAAACAGGGCACATGGATCAGTTGTCCCTGTCGGAGGGCGGAGAGGAGGTTGGTGCCATTGTCGCAAACCACCATTCCTGGCTTAAGTTGGCATGGCGTCAACCACCTCTGAACCTGCCCCTGCAGAGCTGACAGAATCCCTGCCCCAGTGTGGCTCCTGTCCCCCAAGCACACCAGCTCAAGCACCGCATGGCATCTTTTGGCCTGCGTACTTGCATAGCCCCTTGAACGCCTACAGAGCACTGCTGGTTCCGAGGACAAAGCACAGGAAGAGGCCATGGAGGAAGAAGAAGAGGAGGGGGTGGAGAAGAGAGGTGTGTCATAATCACCATTAGTGGCATTTTGGAGGCGTGGTGGTGGATCCTTCCCAGCTGCCAGCAGAGTCACCCAATGTGCCATGAAACTTAGGTAACGTTCCTGTCCATGCCTGCTGGACCATGAGTCAGCGGTAATAAGCACCTTACCGCTGACCGCCCTGTCCAGCGAGGCCAAGACATTGCCTTCCACATGACGGTAGAGAGCCGGAATCATCTTCCGTGAGAAAAAGCGGCGTTTGGGAACCTGCCACTGAGGAACCGCACATTCCACAAACTCACGGAAGGGGGCAGAGTCTACCAACTGAAAAGGTAGCAGTTGAAGTGCTAGCAATTTTGCCAAGCTAGCATTCAACAGCTAGGCATGTAGTTGGCTGGGAGCGAACTTCTTTCTGCGGTTCAGCAGCTGTGGCAGGGAAATTTGCCTGATACAATCTGACGTCGGTGGACCGATAGCAGATTGCTCGCAAGTATTTGGCTGTGACACACCTAATTCTACACCTTCATTCATCTCAGTGCAGGTCTCAGAGAGGACTGAAGGTATATAATGGGGTTGGAGATCCCAGCTGATGAGGAGCAAGGCAGGTCCTCTTTGTTCTTTGTTGTGGGTCTTTTAGGTATGCTTGCCGACGAACTGCATGGCAGGTCAACATATGTCTGGTCAAGCATGTGGTGCCCAAGCGGGAAATGTTTTGGCCACACAAGATACTCTTGAGACATATGTTGCAAATAGCAGCGGTGGGATCTGATGCACTCGTCTCAAAAAAGGCCCACACCAAAGAACTTTTGTAAAAACGTGCAGAGACAGCAGCGCCCTGCACATGCGCAGCTCTGCGGTGTGATGCAGTCAGTGTGCTGCCCTTAGGCTGGCCCCTGGAGGGCATCCTGCCTCGGTGGTGATGTGCCTCCTCCTCCTCTCGCCTATCAGGCACCCACGTGGAGTCAGTGACCTCATCATCCCCTCCCTCCTCATCACTGGAGCAAACCTGGCAATATACTGCAGCAGGGGGAACATGATTGCCAGATTGCTGTCCTTCTTGGGCACCCCCTCTGTCTGGGCTCACGTTACTGCCTTCCTCTAGCTGAGTACCATCATCGGAGCCTTCAAAACGCTGGGCATGCTCCTGGAGCATGTACCCAACAAACAGTTCGGGGGATTTCTCAGGAGGACATGGTGGAGCTAGGGAAGGTGTCACTGATGCCATTGAGCCGAGAGAAGAGGCCGTGTTGGCAGCTGCTTTGCCAGACAAAGTACCCTGAGCCTGGGTGAGAGAGGATGAGGAGGATGAGAACGGTTTGTTGCAGCTCAACATGGCCAGCTGCCAAAAAAAGACCAAGTGTGTCCCACGGACACGTGCTGATGAGAATGCACTGTGTCCATGACCAGCACTGTTGCCTCTAGACACAGAGCCTGCTTGCCCTCTTTTATTGGCTTGTGACTGTCTGCCTCTCCTTGTTGGCCTTCCAGATATACTATTGTCCTGCAGTGAGATGTAGCTGCACAAAACTGGGATGTATATATATATATATATATATATATATATATATATATATATATATATATATATATATATATACCGATTATACTTCAGCTAGCAGAATCAACTGCCTGCCTGTAGTATTATTAGTATGAGAACAACTGCACTTGTCTTCAGGTATCTATACTGTAGGTGCAACTGTGCAGGGTACACAGTACAGTAACTGTAAATACGTAAAGAGCCCACAAAAGCACCTGGCTTCAGGTAGCTATACTGTAGGTGCAAGTGTGCAGGGTACACAGTACAGTAACTGGAAATATGTCAAGAGCCTACACAAGCACCTGGCTTCAGGTAGTTATACTGTAGGTGCAACTGTGCAGGGTACACAGTACAGTAACTGGAAATACGTCAAGAGCCCACACAAGCACCTGGCTTCAGGTAGCTATACTGTAGGTGCAACTGTGCAGGGTACACTGTACAGTAGCTGGAAATACGTCAAGAGCCCACAAGCACCTGGATTTAGGTAGTTATACTGTAGGTGCAACTGTGCAGGGTACACAGTACAGTAACTGGAAATATGTCAAGAGTCCACACAAGCACCTGGCTTCAGGTAGCTATACTCTAGGTGCAACTGTGCAGAGTACACAGTACAGTAATTGGAAATACGTCAAGAGCCTACACAAGCACCTGGCTTCAGGTAGTTATACTGTAGGTGAAACTGTGCAGGGTACACAGTACAGTAACTGGAAATACGTCAAGAGCCTACACAAGCACCTGGCTTCAGGTATTTACACTGTAGATGCAACTGTGCAGGGTACACAGTACAATAACTGTAAATGCGTCAAGAGCCCACACAAGCACCTGGGATGCATATATATACAAAATACACTGTAAGTGCAGCTAACTGACTCGACCTGCCTACTCTATCTAACTTAAATCAAATGACACTGTCTCTCGGTCTATCTATCTCTTTCTAGTCTCCATCGCAGCACACTACACAAGGCCGCCATGGAGACGGCCTTATATAGCGTGGGGCGTGTAATAAACCCCCTGAGCCATAATTGGCCAAAGCCTCCTTGGCTTTGGCCAATTATGACTCTCTGTACACACAGCGCTGTGATTGGCCAAGCATGTGGGTCATAGTGCATGCTTGGCCAATCATCAGCCAGCAATGCACTGCGATGCCGCAGTAAATTATGGGCCGCGACCTGCCACTAGAATTTGGCTCGAACGGCCCATATCGTTCGTAATTTGGCAAATGACTGAACACATGATGTTGAAGTCGAACATACGTTCGACTTGAACACAAAGCTCATCCCTACTGGGGACACATATGTCATCTGCTGCTGTTCCTGATCTCCTGGAGTCCTGGACCGGATCAGGCTACCAATTTTTCCTGTAAAATAGTTGATGTGTGCCCTGGGGTACAAAGACTTTGCCAATTTCACCAGTTTCTCCAGCGTTGCCTTCCTCTTTATTTTCTTATGACCCATAATAAATGGCTATTTTTGATTCACAAATACTTGCCTATGTGTTTTACTTCAAAAAGGACAGTTTGTTTGTGAGAAGGCAGGTACATTTCCTAAATACAATGTCAAATTAACAATGGACACCAACCAACCTCCTTGAAGTTAAAAAAATACAAGATAATAATGGTGTTGTGGTAACTTGACACACAAAACGAAAAAAAAAATATTACAGAGATCACTGGAAAAAAAATATAAAAAACAGGAGATCTTGATAAAAAAAAATCACTATAAAAATTAATGCAAAACATTATTATGGAGATCTGATGAAAAAAATAAATAATATTATTCAGGAGATCACGAGAAATAATAAAGAAATCAGTTTGTCAGAATTCTGTGTGAATATCAGCAGCAAAACAACTTCATTATTCTAGCATTATAAAGAAGAATAAAATGTGCTGCATTAAAAGATTTTAAAATTTGCAGCGTGATGAATGTGCTATCCCCATTACGAATGCTAGTTTTACCAGAACAAGCGCTTCCGTCTCGTACTTGATTCAGAGCATGCATGTAATTTTGTGCATCAGAATTGTCTACACACGCTCGGAATTTATGAGAACGGATTTTGTTGTCAGAAAATTTGAGATCCAGATCTCAAATTTTGTTTGTCGTAAATTCTGACGGAAAATGTCCAATGGAGCCTACACGGTCGGAATTTCCGACAACAAGCTCCCATCGAACATTTGTTGTTGGAAATTCCGACCGTGTGTACACGGCATAACTACGAAGGCTTACAGTGTTCTAGCGCCACCAAAACCAAAGGCCCAATTTTCTGCCCCTGTTTAACAGGGGCATGTAATTGCAATTTTTGATATAATGTTTCACAGCAGGGCCCGTTCCTGCGCCCAACAAGAGTAACTGTAATGCCCGGTACACACGGTCGGACTTTGTTCGGACATTCCGACAACAAAATCCTAGGATTTTTTCCGACTGATGTTGGCTCAAACTTGTCTTGCATACACACGGTCACACAAAGTTGTCAGAAAATCCAATCGTTCTGAATGCGGTGACGTAAAACACGTACGTCGGGACTATAAACGGGGCAGTGGCCAATAGCTTTCATCTCTTTATTTATTCTGAGCATGCGTGGCACTTTGTCCGTCGGATTTGTGTACACACGATCGGAATTTCTGACAACGGATTTTGTGTGTCGGAAAATCCGATGGAAAATGTGTGATGGAGCCTACACATGGTCGGAATTTCCAACAACAAGGTCCTATCACACATTTTCCGTCGGAAAATCCGACCGTGTGTACGGAGCATTAGGGCTTACAATGTTCTATGACCACCAAAACCAAAGGCCCAGTTTTTCTGCCCCTGTTTAACAGGGTCATGTAATTACTATTTTTGAAATATTGGTTAAGGAGGGCCCGTTCCTGTGCCCAACAAGAGTAACTGTGAGGGCTTACAGTGTTCTGGTACCAAAACCAAAGGCACAATTTTTCTGCCCCTGTTTAACAGGGGCATGTAATTACAATTTTTGATATAATATTTCATAGCAGGGCCCGTCTTTTTGCACTATTTCGTAGATTAGTAGATTAGTAATTAGTAGATTGCACTTATTTGAAGTTTCATGCACTTTAGCATTCATCTGGATTGATTTGACTGTATATGGTCACTACACTGTTAAGGTTTTTGGCAGCACCACTCACCTCTTTACACTCTATATTATACTAATTCTTCACTCAGTGGAGTTTCCAGGGGAGGCAGCAGCCACATTTATACCTAAGCGCGGAATTATACATATCTTATATTCTGAAGTAATGGTTGTGGAGTACAGAGATGAAGGTGTAATCCTTTACTCTACGGTATAGGGTATGCCATGAATCGTGTAGGGGTAGCTCTTGCAATTGGATCTTAATTTGAGGGAGAGCTCTGTGGGAAAGAAAAGATGCTCCAGAGGATGTATCTTCAAATGGATTTAAGGCTACATTGAAATCACCTCAGAGTATAAGAATACCGGATTGGAAAGATGCTAAGGTCATAGATATGTCACAGAAGAAGCTAACATGAGTGGAATTAGGGCTGTAGATATTTTCTACCATGATTGGTCTTCCCCATACAGAGCATTTGATAAATATAAAGCGTCCTTTGTCATCTACTAGAGAATCTGATATTTCTATGAGGAGGTGCTTGGAAAGTGGGATGGAAACTCCTTTTGCTTTAGCTAACTTATTAGTAGGCTTGGTAGGCTTTGGGGAAATTATTATTTGATAAATTGGGGATATTGTTAGACTTAAAATTAGTTTACTGTGGGAGGATTATGTCAGTGTTAATTTTTCACATGTAGAGTAAAAGCTGAGATTTTTTTCTGGTAAGTTTAATTCTCTTGCTTTAAGGGAAACAAATTTAATATTTGCCAGTTTAGAGTTTGGACATGAAGGGGGCAATGTGAGTATTTGTGATTAGCTGTTAAAAAAAAAAATGTGGGAGGTGGGTGAGGAGGAGAAGGAGTGGGAATATAACACTAGGCGGACACTAGAAGGGGGGGTTTGCAGATAATAGGAGGGAAGGAGAAGGGTTTAAAGAGGTGGAGTAGGGTTATTGTAGATTGCCGGAGTGGGTCATCACAGCAAACTTGACTGTGCTGGGTTAGGGGATGGTAGGGCTAATGAAGATTTAGTTAAATAGTGTTTCGTATAAAAAAAAGTCTAAATGTCAATAAGGAACTATACTCCTAGTGAGTGTATGATTAAACGTTATGAAGAATGAGGGGAAGAACTGAGGTTGGAGAGGTAGCACAGGGCTTGTGGGTAGAACGGTAAATATGTGTGGGTTATGTAAATTGTCACTCTGTGAAAGCAGTGGATGCTTAAAAGGGGAGATGTAGTCTTCATTAGGATGATCAATAAGGGAAGAGAATAGTGTATGTGATAGAATTATTGTATAAAGTCCTCTATTGGCATTTGTATGAGAGAGCAAGAGACAAAGCATTCTGGTCAAGACACATGTCTTCTACTAGGGCAAACATTGCAAATCTGAGTGTGAATTGAAGAAGCATGGCTATTAATCAGATCGGCATCACAGATTATAACTGACAACAGAAAGACAGTGTCAGGAAAGGGTCCATCCGCTGGTAAGATATATCATTTGGCATGCAGTACTGGGGTCCACCAGCAGGTGTCTCCTGGCAGTGTTGAACTGTCAGGAGAATATTTCCCTGCTGGTGTCATTTCATCTTTTGGCCGCAGTACTGATGTCCACCAGCGGATGGATCCTGGCAGTATGGAGCAGACAACACACACTGCGCTCAGCTGTGACATGAGGTCAATTACCAGCCATATAAATACCCGGAAAGCCCTCATAGGCTTGCCTTGGTATCTCTCTCCCTGCACTCTAACCTTGCTGCCCGTTACTTTGACCTTGAGCCTGCATCTGCCTTGTCCTGACCTGATCTGATCCAATCCCTATCCTGAGCCTATCCCCTCTGTTCCTGGTTACCTTGGATCCCTGCCCTGTATCCCATCCATCCACCCTCTTCCTGTCCTGCTGGTTTGATCTCCCTGTGTATGACCTTGGCCTGGCTTTGTTTACGATTACGGTATCTCCATTTCCTTGTATATATTGTTGTTTGTAGTGGGTTTGTTGTGTTGGTTTTGCACTGTTTATATTTCTTTACTTGTCACTTATTTATTAAACACCATTATTTCACTTATATGTGTTTTGGGTTTCCTCTGTGCAGTCCACACAGTCTGGTCAATTAGATTCTCTGACAGACAGTGAGCTTGATGCAAGACATTACCGAGCAGAGAGCAGGTGGGTTCCCCTCCCAGAAGAATCACAGGTGAAAAGGGAGTGGGTCTTCTGGTGAAAATATAGCTACAAGGAAAATTAAGCCAAGGTACTGCCGTGATTAAGTTGTTGTTATCTGGTGGGTCAGTGGAAGAAGGACCTCTTGCTCAACTAGTAGATCGTTTGCTGAATAGGGGTAACCGTGGATTTGACCATTTAGTGATTTGTTCATTGTGTTTATCGCATTCAATGACGATAAGAGTCAGTTATATCGGGTGTTGGTGACGGTTCTCTCTCTCTCTTCATCTTATCGAATTCTTCAGATGGACTGCATTTTGGTTACTAGACCATTTTTAGATTATTGAATTCATTTTATATGAACTTTTCATTTATCTAGCACCTAGCTTAAACATTTTTTTTTAATTTTTTTTATTTATTTTATTTATTTTTATCCTTTTAAATTGTGTTTTAAAAAAAAATATTTTTTTTTTACTTTTATTGCTGTCACACGGAATGTAAACATTTCTTGTGACAGTAATAGGTGGTGACAGGTACTCTTTATGGAGGGATGGGGGGTCTAAAAGACCTCCCATCCCTCCTTTACACTTCAAAGTATTCAGATCGTCGAAAACGGCGATTCTGAATACTGTGTATTTTTTTAAATTCGGCGCCATTGGCAGCTGAGTAAACGGGAAGTGACGTCATGACGTCGCTTCCGCGTTTACATTGAGAAGGCTGGAACGAAGCTGCCGACAGCTTCGTTCCAGCCCGCCCCCAGTCGCCGGAGGCACACGATTGGACACCGGGAGCGGCGGGAGGGGGGATGTCCCCTTCCGCTCCTCCGGTATAACAGCCGAGCGGCTTTTAGCCGCATCGGTTGTTATACACGGATAGCCCATCGCCCGCTCAAAACAATGGTACCGGGATGATGCCTGCAGCTGCAGGCATCATCCCGGTATAACCCCGGAAAGCCGAGTACGCATATCTGCGTACGGTCAGCGAGAAGGGGTTAAACATATGGTTGAGAAAACTTACCAATTTACTCTCAGTGCCATCACATATCAACAGCAGATCGTCGATGTATCTTTGCCACATGACGATATGCTGTGTATACATCAAATTCTCTTCATTAGCCAAAAAGTCCTTCTCCCACTCCCCTAGGTATAGATTGGTGTAAGATGGGGCACAACATGTCCCCATAACCACATCCTGTACCTGGAGGTAGTGGGAGCCCTTGTAAAGAAAAACATTATGTTTCAAGATGAATTCCAACATGGTTAGTATGAATTTATTATATTTAAATTCGTGTGTTGCTCTTTGCTGAAGAACTCTCCCAACAGCCAACACACCCAAATCATGCGGAATACTGTTGTAGAGAGATTCAACGTCGATCGTGACCAACAATGCTAAACTGGGAATTTCTACGTTTTCTAAAACCTGTAATAGGTGGATTGTATCCTTTGTATAGGAGGTTAAATTCATAACATGCAGTCTCAAATGGTCATCAATTACCTGACTTATGGCTTCAGAGACACAACCATTGCCCGAAATGATCGTTCTCCCAGGTGGGTTGGATAAATCTTTGTGTACCTTTGGCAGTGCGTACATAGTAGGTATGTGGGGATATTCAGTGCGTACAAAGTCCCATAAGTCTCTTGAAATAACAGCCTCCGAGTGTGCTTCATCTACCAGTTGATAGAAATCCTGATTGAACCTATCAACTAGAGATGAGGAAATTTTAAGGTAACATTTTTTTATCCCTAAGGATCTTTAACCACTTCAGTACAGGGCATTTTCACCCCCTTCCTGCCCAAGCCAATTTTCAGTTTCAGCACTGTCAAACTCTAAATGACAATTGCGCGGTCATGCAACACTGTACCCAAATTAAATTTTTATCATTTTTTTCCCACAAATAGAGCTTTCTTTTGGTAGTAAACAAAAGAAGAGTGACAAGTTTGAAAAAAAATACAATATTGTTTACTTTTTGCTATAATAAATATCCCAATTTAAAAAAAAAAAGTCCTCATTTTAGGCTGATATGTATTCTTCCACATATTTTTGGTAAAAAAAATTGCAATAAGCGTGTATTTATTGGTTTGCGCAAAAGTTATACCATTTACAAAATAGGGGATAGTTTTATGGCATTTTTATTATTTTTTTTACTTGTAATGGCAGCGATCTGCGATTTTTATCGTGACTGTGACATTGCGGCGGACAGATCGGACACTTTTGACACCATTTTGGGACCATTGGCATTTATACAGTGATCAGTGCTATACAAATGCACTGATTACTGTATAAATGTCACTGGCAGGGAAGAAATGTATTATATTTCCTTTTACATTTTTTTGGAGTTGATTGTTTTCCTCATTTTCCTTATTTTGTAACTCGTCATCCATGTCCATCTCCCAAGACACATCACTCTCTTGTAGCAGTAGATTCAGATCACGAATGGCTCTGATTTCAGCTGCTGTGAGATTTGGCGAAATATCTGCCTCTTTCTTTGTATTTTGTTTTAAATACATGCTTTCAAATAACAATTTCCTAGCAAATAAATTTATATCTTAATTGTCTCAAATCTGTCAGTGCTCTTGTTTGGACAATAAGATAATCCCAAACATAATACTTCCTCCTCTGCAAGTGTAAGTGAATTGAATAAAAAGCCTTCGCGCTACTGTGATGTGTTCAAAAATAACTAATGAAGTAAAAAAGCAAATATTATACAATATATGCAAACATATTCAAATAAAACTACCGTAAAATTGTGGTGAACAATTAAGGTGCAATAGAGTGCAAATAAGGTGCAATGAAATCTGTCTGCAGCAGGATCTAGTAGTGTTCACATCACACAAGCAAAGCAAAAAAAAGCAGTAGTGATCCCGTGCTACAGCAATAAGATATTATGAGGTCTAAAAAGTGATAATAAATTATAAAAGTGATAATAAATAGGCATCTTTCTAGTTAACAGTTTCTACAAAATGCTCTCCTAAAAGGGCTGGGTTATCTGCAAATCCTTATGAGTGAGAGATAATTACAATGCGGAAAACAAGCTCACAGAACTCTCACCTCAATTACTTGAGTCATCAGCATGTATCTCTTTTAAAGGATTCTTTCCGCTATTCTGACGGCTACCACCTGGGGGTCCTCCGTTCCAGCATATGTTGTATCTATGTGGATATTCTAGATCTGCATCTTCATATGATCTCACATTCCCAAAGTACAGGGGGCGGGGGGCCACACTGTTTTAAATAAAACTAGCTGTTGTTTTCTGACATACTACACTGTTGGAGGTTTTTTTTTCTCCCCCCGCCCCCCGTTCTTTGGGGATGTGACATCATATGAAGATGCAGATCTAGAATATCCACATAGATACAACATATGCTGGAATGGAGGACCCGCTGGTGGTAGCCGTCGGAATAGTGGAAAGAATACTTTAATAGAGATACATACTGATGACCCAAGAAATTGAGGTGAGAGTTCTGTGAGCTCATTTTCCATTTTGGAGCATTTTGGAGAAACTGTTAACTAGAAAGATGCCTGACTAGAAGAAGATTTTTTAATACTGCATGGACTTCTTTATCATTTTTATGATTCTTATTTATTCCAAGTGTCCCTAGATTAATTTATTAATTTATTAATTGATTTGTTTTCATTTATTCATCACTTTTTAGACCTCTTAATATCTTATTGCTGTAGCGCAGGATCACTAATGTTTTTAAGTGTAAGTGAATGTGATGAAAGATTGATGATATTCAATCTTCCTTGTGAGTCATTGGTATTAGTGGGGGGTCTGTTTCCTTCTGTGTTGGTTGTGAATTCAGTGAGTTGACTTTCTCTAAAAAATCATCTAATTGAGATTTTGGTATTTTAGGGATGGCTCCCTGATCTTTATTTTCTTTTATTTGATTTACTCCAAATTGTATTGGAGTTCTTAGTGCCATTTGTTGGTGTATTATTGTGTCTAGTGATGTTGTGCCCATTACTTTTGCCCCCCCCCCCGTGAGGATTCTAGTGACTATGTTTCTGTAGTGCGTTTTTTATTGACTTGTTGTACATGACCTTCTATCTCATTTTGTTTGGGAAAAAAACCCTTTCTCTTTTGAGATGAGACAGAGGATGACGAATTAGAGGGTGTATCTGACAAATAATCCCTATTTTTGTTATTGAAATTCTTTTTAGCATATTTTTTATCTTGGTTCCATCTGTATGCCCTACCTTCACCAAAGACATTTTTGTCCCTCCGTTATTTATCTTCTTTTTTCAACAATATTGATTTCCCATACTCCTCCAAATGCTCTTTCAATTTCTTTTCAAATTTTACATAATCCTCATGTTTTTAATGGTGTCAGTCTGGCATACAGTACCCCAATGTCATTATCCAATTCAATCAATTGTTGACGGTATTCATCTTGCAATAGCAACATTAAATTCCCGGAACAGTCTTTGAGCTTGTTTTCCCAATTAGTTTTCAAATCATTGGAAATATACTCTAAAATAGGGAAAATTTGAACCCTCAATCCAATAGGATTGATGTCTTCCCTGATGTATCTGCCCAGGGATTGAATGTGCCAATGCAAGGCTGATTTTTTCTCCAAAAATTTAGTAAGGTTAAAAAACAAAGATGATAAATCAGATTGAACCTGCTCCTTTGATTGATAATTGGCCTGAATGCTGGACATTAGATCCTCCCATTCCTTTCCATGAAGGTCTCCCATGGCATGAACAATATATAAAGAGAAAGAGATGAAAAAACAGACAATTTAAATATGCAAATAATATAGGGAGTATTATTCCTGCGCTACCAAGCAGTGGTGTTATAGGTGGTTTTAGATAGGGAGAAGCAGCTTGCACCGAATGGGGTCCAGCCTTAAACCCTGGTGTGACTAACAACTGACAAATGGGGATGGTGCTGCGCTAATCCTACAATAAATTATAATATCTAGGTGTACTGGGTATCAACTCTTGTCTTTACTGAGGTATAGGATGGTGATCTAAACCACCATGGGGAATATAGCACTATATAGACGTGCAGGCAGTATGTGCATAATAGAAAAAAATAATAAGAAATAAAGGCCGGAGCCCACCAAAAAAACTATACATATGTATGTTAAATGGGTATGTGGACAAGGGATTATAGCGGTGCTAGGGTCAGGAGGATTAAAGAAGGAAAGATAAGACAAAGAAAACTAAAATTACAAATTTTATTAATAGTCTGTCATAAATACAATGTACATTCTGGACAATTCATACAATAATTATAAAAATTTTTGTGGATACATGTACTGTAAGTGACCCTAAGAATGGTCGAGTGGGCCAGATGGCAATTGGCCGTTAAGAGAGGGGGGGCTCGTTTTCCTACATGTTTCGCCAAAACATTGGCTTCTTCAGGGAACAGGAGCTCATAGGGTGGATATATATAAAAATTCTGTGTGGTGGACATGAAAACACATGTTAGAGATAGTAATTTGACCAAACACTGCATAGTATAAACAGTAACACATTGCAACTGTGGCTGGACATTCATGCGACCCTAAGCCACACACCAATAAACAGAACTGCGGACATACCTGGGGCGTCAGTGCCCGAGACGGGAGGGAGGAGAGGAAGAGGGGGAACACAGCCACCCAAGGAGATCCCCACAGGGGAGCGGGCAGACCGCGCCGTAAATTATGCCTGCAGGGGGCATACAGTAGACCTGGCAAGGGAATGTAAAGATAGTCATGTGTCATAATGCACT
Organism: Lithobates clamitans; assembly: GCA_037952925.1. NCBI lineage: Eukaryota > Metazoa > Chordata > Amphibia > Anura > Ranidae > Lithobates > Lithobates clamitans. The sequence goes on from JBBGZY010000035.1 coordinate 1,144,187, forward strand.
GTGATAGTTATTCCAGGAATAGAGGGTTGCACATCTGTGCGTTGTATTAAAAAGAGAACAAAAAATATATGTGTATGAGTAGGTATAAATGTATCTATGTCTCTGGAAAAAGGTGCAGACTTACATGTATATCTAAAAGCTGTAGAGAGGCAAGGTCAGAAAGTGCCTATGGTAGATGTGTGCACACAGCAAGGAAAAGACATCAAGGTTGGACCATATCTGCAGACCACTTAAAGCAGGCCTAATTAGAAAAATGAATAGTATTAGGGGTCTTGCTGTTGTTAACTGGGGCCAAATATGGTAGTTATGCCTATACTTACTTGGTAGTGTCTGCTGTAAAGAAAGATTCTCATAGCGGTACATTCACAGGTATATAATACCGGTGCTGGGATGAAAAGGGATAAAAGTAACAGTGGATCCTATATAAAATGTAAAGGAAAAAAGAAGGATCAGAAAGGTAGGGAAATGGAGGCTTTAAAATGTACTTGGGCACAGGTGAGGCTAGTGAGAAGGAATCTGTTACCTAATTCATCATGAAGCACACCGTGTTGCTTGAGAAAATCAATATTAACCACCAAAGTAGGAGGCCGGTCCAAAGTGAGTTCTAGAAGGTATGTAAAGGAATAATAAATAATTCATGTAAACAACATGAAGTCCGGGTGTTTTGAAAGGTAGAAGTTTACCTTGTAGCTGTGTGCAGAGCGAATGCAGGCACGTCCCTCGTCCATGGGAACTGAGGGACTGGCCGGTTACTTATATACCCCCCACACCTGATCGAATGATGATCAGGTGTGCGGACGCTAAACAAGGGGTAGCCACGGCTGCGCACTGCACGGTGCCTAGGAACTACGAGTTCCATCATGCAACGCGCGCGCATGCTCAGAACGCACGGACCGTGTGACGATTGGAGAGGCGAACACCCCTGGAATGGGAGGTACCAGGGTGTCATCTCATCCAATCTGCCGATGGAATGAGGGGCCAGAGGGTCTGAGAACAGACGTGGGCACCCAGGGGCAGACAATTGTCTGCGCCCTGGCGTCCGTACAGGCAAAGACAGCACTGGCCATGTCAACCCCAGACCGGGAGAGCCCACAGAGCCGCCGCCCACCACCCACGCCACAGACACTCCCCCCAGTTGAGGGGCAAACCAAGGCACCAGGGACAACCGCAGTCCGGTGGTGGGGAACAACGGGGTACGAAATGTAGTGCGCTGAGACACAGGATGGGAGGATATCCCAAAAGTTGCCCAACGATCCCCAGTGGCCCCTGGGGATCGTTGGGCAACTTTTGGGATATCCTCCCATCCTGTGTCTCAGCGCACTACATTTCGTACCCCGTTGTTCCCCACCACCGGACTGCGGTTGTCCCTGGTGCCTTGGTTTGCCCCTCAACTGGGGGGAGTGTCTGTGGCGTGGGTGGTGGGCGGCGGCTCTGTGGGCTCTCCCGGTCTGGGGTTGACATGGCCAGCGCTGTCTTTGCCTGTACGGACGCCAGGGCGCAGACAATTGTCTGCCCCTGGGTGCCCACGTCTGTTCTCAGACCCTCTGGCCCCTCATTCCATCGGCAGATTGGATGAGATGACACCCTGGTACCTCCCATTCCAGGGGTGTTCGCCTCTCCAATCGTCACACGGTCCGTGCGTTCTGAGCATGCGCGCGCGTTGCATGATGGAACTCGTAGTTCCTAGGCACCGTGCAGTGCGCAGCCGTGGCTACCCCTTGTTTAGCGTCCGCACACCTGATCATCATTCGATCAGGTGTGGGGGGTATATAAGTAACCGGCCAGTCCCTCAGTTCCCATGGACGAGGGACGTGCCTGCATTCGCTCTGCACACAGCTACAAGGTAAACTTCTACCTTTCAAAACACCCGGACTTCATGTTGTTTACATGAATTATTTATTATTCCTTTACATACCTTCTAGAACTCACTTTGGACCGGCCTCCTACTTTGGTGGTTAATATTGATTTTCTCAAGCAACACGGTGTGCTTCATGATGAATTAGGTAACAGATTCCTTCTCACTAGCCTCACCTGTGCCCAAGTACATTTTAAAGCCTCCATTTCCCTACCTTTCTGATCCTTCTTTTTTCCTTTACATTTTATATAGGATCCACTGTTACTTTTATCCCTTTTCATCCCAGCACCGGTATTATATACCTGTGAATGTACCGCTATGAGAATCTTTCTTTACAGCAGACACTACCAAGTAAGTATAGGCATAACTACCATATTTGGCCCCAGTTAACAACAGCAAGACCCCTAATACTATTCATTTTTCTAATTAGGCCTGCTTTAAGTGGTCTGCAGATATGGTCCAACCTTGATGTCTTTTCCTTGCTGTGTGCACACATCTACCATAGGCACTTTCTGACCTTGCCTCTCTACAGCTTTTAGATATACATGTAAGTCTGCACCTTTTTCCAGAGACATAGATACATTTATACCTACTCATACACATATATTTTTTGTTCTCTTTTTAATACAACGCACAGATGTGCAACCCTCTATTCCTGGAATAACTATCACAGTGCATTATGACACATGACTATCTTTACATTCCCTTGCCAGGTCTACTGTATGCCCCCTGCAGGCATAATTTACGGCGCGGTCTGCCCGCTCCCCTGTGGGGATCTCCTTGGGTGGCTGTGTTCCCCCTCTTCCTCTCCTCCCTCCTGTCTCGGGCACTGACGCCCCAGGTATGTCCGCAGTTCTGTTTATTGGTGTGTGGCTTAGGGTCGCATGAATGTCCAGCCACAGTTGCAATGTGTTACTGTTTATACTATGCAGTGTTTGGTCAAATTACTATCTCTAACATGTGTTTTCATGTCCACCACACAGAATTTTTATATATATCCACCCTATGAGCTCCTGTTCCCTGAAGAAGCCAATGTTTTGGCGAAACATGTAGGAAAACGAGCCCCCCCTCTCTTAACGGCCAATTGCCATCTGGCCCACTCGACCATTCTTAGGGTCACTTACAGTACATGTATCCACAAAAATTTTTATAATTATTGTATGAATTGTCCAGAATGTACATTGTATTTATGACAGACTATTAATAAAATTTGTAATTTTAGTTTTCTTTGTCTTATCTTTCCTTCTTTAATCCTCCTTACCCTAGCACCGCTATAATCCCTTGTCCACATACCCATTTAACATTTGATTATTTTGGGGATGAGGTGCTGTATCCTCTGGTACCATCTAGCCATCCTTATACTTTTTATACATATGTATCTCTCAGCTTAAATAAAAATAAAACCATGGTGAAATCTACAATAAAATTAAAAAAATAATAAAATATCATCCCCTGATGAAGCCACGTGACCGGTGACGCCACGCGTAGGCACAGGCACCGCCCCCTGTCAGCAGTGTATGAGCTTGCCGCTCGTCTGGATACACTGTACCTTTCGTTTTTTTACTGTGTGAGTACCCTGTATGCTGCTAATGTTGAATAAAGTCTAATACATGCTTGAAATACTACACTATATGGTATCTTCATCTCTCCATTTACTATGATGCTCCCCATGGATCTGAGGTCTGATAAATGACAGTCCATTACCTAGGACCCCCCTGCACAGGAGACACCACAAGCTCTGTCTGTTCTATGCTGTAACCTCAGTATAGTGAGGTAAGGGGCCATTATCTACCACTAGAGGATTGTTGCATGGAGGAGATCCTGCTGCACACTTCACATTCACCACTCTTCTGAACAAATGATTTTTAAACTCAGCTGCTATCTACACGACTTAATTGTCTGTTATCACTAAGGAAGCATTGAAGCTGTTTTTTGTTGCACTAAGTCACCTTTATTGGATTGTATTATCTTAAGTTTGAGCACCCCCTGTTTGCGCTGGACATTATATTGCATGATGTACAACTATGAAGATCACTTTGGACATTGAATGTAACATTGTATCGTTTGGCAATTTTTGCTTTTATGTTATTGAGGTTTTAGCCATCTATTTATTTATATGAATCATGGTTCATTGAACTATAATAATTTCCGGATATTAATTCACAGCACTTTGTACTGGCATTTAATGTCTCAGCGGCAATCACTATCTTATTGAAAAAAATATATTTTTTTATTTTTATTTTATTGTAGATTTCACCATGGTTTTATTTTTATTTAAGCTGAGAGATACATATGTATAGTTTTTTTGGTGGGCTCCACCCTTTATTTTTTATTATTTTTTTCTATTATGCACATACTGCCTGCACGTCCACATAGTGCTATGTTCCCCATGGTGGTTTAGATCACCATCCTATACCTCAGTAAAGACAAGAGTTGATACCCAGTACACCTAGATATTATAATTTATTGTAGGATTAGCGCAGCACCATCCCTAAATATGCAAATAATTGAATCAGAACAAGGGAGGAAAAGATTTTTTTCCCCATCCGAAACAAAAACAGGAAGAGCCTATTTCCAAAAAAGATGAAAGAGGCTCTATATTGGTCTATCAATTTAGACAAACATACATTTTGGGCCATCTGTGGTCATACAAATCAAACTGAGGAATCCACCCTGGTATATAATAATAATTATAATGATTCATGAAACCACACATGTAAATTGCCACCATCCCTTGATAATATATAAATAACCTCAATAATTGGGATTTTATTGGCAATAAAAAATATATATGTATTATACAAAATTTGTGTTTATTTATAGAAAATTGTTAAAAAAAATCTCTCATTTTGAAATTACAACACATCATTGAAACATTGTAAACATGGCACACTTGAACAAATAAAATTTGCAGACATTGCACATAGACTATTTTAAACCATAAAGTGGTAGTCCCAGTCTGCTTGTTACTCCTTTTACTTGTGATTTCTAATAAGGAACACTGCAGAGAGGGATAACCAATGCGTTTCAAAATCATGTTATAAATCTTCTTCAGGATTGAATAACACTTTCTCAAAAAACAGCCCATATTAGTAAAACATCAACTCAAATTCATACATATAAATGTGCATCTATTCATCACCAATAAACACTTACAAAAAATATGCATGTTTGGTAGAAGCATTCCTCTAAAGAACATGGATATCCTGTCAAGGCTGTTAAAAGCCTGCCCCATGTGAATGCCAATATTTGTCTTGCAGCCATATTGGCATAATAAATACTTTAAATTTGTTACATGTTGCCATTCACATAGAAAAATTTTAAAAAATCAATAAATAAATAAAAATGCAGCTTAACTTAACATGACAAAATGTGGAAAATTTCAAAGGGTATGAATCTACTTATTCCAAATAAGCCAGAGATTAGAGCCCTTCAGTGTGAATGTTGAAGTAAGTATTGCGTGTATAGCTTAACATGAGCAAGTGGGGTAGAAATCCAATGGTTCAGACTTGGAGCGTATCTCAAGTGACCTGTGGAGTGTGAACTAGGAGATAAAAGGTGGCGGGATTTGGGCAGTATTATTGGTTCCTTTTCTCGCATCGCATGAACACTAGATTAAAGTGCCTCTTAGGGGGAATAAGCGCATAGCACATTGTAAGCATGAATGCGATGCATAGCGATATGCTGGGTGTATATAGTAAGGAAAAAATTATTTTGTAGTTGCCAAAGTGAAATAGGGTATAACATTCAGTGTACATCTTAAGTTAAGATCTAAAGCTATAGACAACACATGTGCATCAAAGGACTAGTATACTATGGCCCACTTGTGTTGTTAAAGCAAAGTAACAGGAATACATGCATTTATAAAAAAGAACTATTAAGCAGAAAAAACCCCACTAATAGTGGTTTGATACATATTGTATGGCCCTTATCTTCAAACACCGCCAGATATCATCAACAGCTAGGATTGGGCGATTTTATGTGAAGGCAAGTGATACTCGTTGGTTCTCATCTGGTGGGTTAGCTTATAATTGAAGTTTATTCATAAGATTCAGTTGAGTGACACAGGTATCGAAAAAATATATGGCTTTGAAAGGAGAAATTTTAGATGTTAGTGTGGATAGACAGTAAAAGTCATATTGACAGAATGCTCTGTTACATAGTTACATAGTAGGTGAGGTTGAAAAAAGACACAAGTCCATCAAGTCCAACCTATGTGTGTGATTATGTCAGTATTGCATTGTATATCCCTGTACGTTGCGGTCGATCAGGTGCTTATCTAATCGTTTTTTGAAACTATTGATGCTCCCCACTGAGATCACCGCCTGTGGAAGGGAATTCCACATCTTTGCTGCTCTTACAGTAAAGAACCCTCTACGTAGTTTAAGGTTAAACTTCTTTTCTTCTAATTTTAATGAGTGGCCACATGTCTTGTTAAGCTCCCTTTCGCAAAAAAGTTTTATCCCTATTGTGGGGTCACCAGTACGGTATTTATAAATTGAAATCATATCTCCTCTCAAGCGTCTCTTCTCAAGAGAGAATATGCTCAGTGCTCGCAACCTTTCCTCATAACTAATATCCTCCAGACCCTTTATTAGCTTAGTTGCCCTTCTTTGTACTCGCTTCATTTCCAGTACATCCTTCCAGAGGACTGGTGTCCAGAACCGGACAGTATACTCCAGGTGCGGCCAGACCAGAGTCTTGTAGAGCGGGAGAATTATCGTTTTATCTCTGGAGTTGATCCCCTTTTTAATGCATGCCAATATTCTGTTTGCTTTGTTAGCAGCAGCTTGGATGCCATTGCTGAGCCTATCAGCTACTAGGACCCCCGATCCTTTTCCATCCTAGATTCCCCCAGAATTGAAGTTTATTCATAAGATTCAGTTGAGTGACACAGGTATCGAAAATTATATGGCTTTGAAAGGAGAAATTTTAGATGTTAGTGTGGATAGACAGTAAAAGTCATATTGATAGAATGCTCTGTTACATAGTTACATAGTAGGTGAGGTTGAAAAAAGACACAAGTCCATCAAGTCCAACCTATGTGTGTGATTATATGTCAGTATTGCATTATATCCCTGTACGCTGCGGTCGATCAGGTGCTTATCTAATCGTTTTTTGAAACTATTAATGCTCCCCACTGAGATCACCGCCTGTGGAAGGGAATTCCACATCTTTGCTGCTCTTACAGTAAAGAACCCTCTACGTAGTTTAAGGTTAAACTTCTTTTCTTCTAATTTTAATGAGTGGCCACTTGTCTTGTTAAGCTCCCTTCCGCAAAAAAGTTTTATCCCTATTGTGGGGTCACCAGTACGGTATTTATAAATTGAAATCATATCTCCTCTCAAGCGTCTCTTCTCAAGAGAGAATACGCTCAGTGCTCGCAACCTTTCCTCATAACTAATATCCTCCCGACCATTTATTAGCTTAGTTGCCCTTCTTTGTACTCGCTCCATTTCCAGTACATCCTTCCAGAGGACTGGTGCCCAGAACTGGACAGCATACTCCAGGTGCGGCCGGACCAGAGTCTTGTAGAGCGGGAGAATTATCGTTTTATCTCTGGAGTTGATCCCCTTTTTAATGCATGCCAATATTCTGTTTGCTTTGTTAGCAGCAGCTTGGATGCCATTCAGCCTATCAGCTACTAGGACCCCCGATCCTTTTCCATCCTAGATTTCCCCAGAGGTTCTCCCCCCAGTGTATGGATTGCATCATTATTTTTGCCACCCAAATGCAATATTTTACATTTTTCTACATTAAACCTTCATTTGCCATGTAGTTACCCACCCCATTCATTTGTTCAGATCTTTTTGCAAGGTTTCCACATCCTTCGGAGAAGTTATTGCCCTGCTTAGATTAGTATAGTCTGCAAATACAGAGATTGAACTGTTTACCCCATCCTCCAGGTCGTTTATGAACAAAATAAATAGGATTGGTCCCAGCACAGAACCCTGGGGGACCCCACTACCCACCTCTGACCATTCCGAGTACTCCTCATTTATCACCACCCTCTGAACTCGCCCTTGTAGCCAGTTTTCAGTTCATGTACTCACCCTATGGTCCAAGGCAGCGGACCTTATTTTGTACAGTAAACATTTATGGGGAATTGTGTCAAATGCTTTTCCAAAATCCAGATACACCACGTCTACGGGCCTTCCTTTATCTAGATGGCAACTCACCTCTGTCTGTCAGTAAAATTTGTATATATATAAAACTATAAAACAAATTAATTTGTTCTAAGACTATTAAAAGGAGAAAAGTGATATATTATTTGTACACTGCCTAACACATTGAGTTTGTACCGCAAAGTCACTAATAAAAAGAGCCTGTACCATCCACTTGCAACACTGTACCATGAATGGCAGTCTTGCACATTTGATTATTTGCTGAGTATTGTCCTATTAGTGTAGATCAAATTGAAAACTTATTAGTTAGTCAAAAGGCCTATATGTATGGCCCCAAGTCGATCTATACTCAGCCTAAATACTAATCTCTAATCGATGCGATAGGCGGGCAGCCACTTCATGCCCCCTACTGCAACTATATGGGGGAATTGATTTTAGACAATCAAAAATTCCAAAACAATTCCATATATATATCTTGAAGAGAAATGGAAAAAGATGAATTCATGTATATTGCAAGTCCTAAATTCCATTTAGAGTGTTTTAAATCTACACTCCCAATCAATAATCACTAACGTAACAGTTAAGATCGAGTGCCACGTTTAACCCCCTCGGTTGGAGAGAATCAGTAAGGTAGATCCACCTGGTCCCGCTGTTAGATATCTCCCTCACTATGTTGGAGCCTCTCCAGGAGGGGCTAAGCTTATCTATTCCCCAAAACAGAAGACCTGAGGGGTCTCTGTTATGTTTGTGCCTGAAGTGGAGGGACACACTGTGATCTTTGAACCCAATCAAAATATTGTAAATGTGCTCCGATACACATTTACCTAGTGTCAGGTCACCTGAGACCAGGTGACAGATGCACTCCGTAGGAGTCAGAAGTGCACCGCTAAGATAGTGGACCCTAGAACTGACTGCTGCGGATAGTACCCAGGGAGGTTCAGGAAGCAGGTCTACTGGATCACTAACACAGATCCCAGTGGGAGCTAGAGCATAGATTCCCCAGAGTGCAGTCTAAGAGCCAGCAGGTGTTCACCAGAGCCTCTAGTGGTGAGGATGGACTGCGCTGCAGTCTGGCTCCAGGTCGTGGCCCCTAGGGTCTCACAGCTCATGCTCACTGTAGACTACAGGAGAAGGAAGCAGCAGGCTGGAACAACAAGGATAGTAAAGGGATAAGGCAGAGGTCAGGGCGACTAGCAGACAGGAACAACAGAGTACACACCAAAGGTTCAGGGTCACAGGCAAACAGGGATAGTCGGGGACACGCCAAAAGGTAACAGAGACAAATGAAGAGCACACGGCAAGCAGGAAATAGGAAGCCAAACACACAATGAATAACCAATGGTTGATCAGCAAGGTTGGCTTGCAATGCACAGGTTAATATAGTGTAATTAGAGGCTGAGGTGGAGCAATGCTGAGGGAAGATTATATAAGCAGTCAGGTGAGAGTGGCTGGCCTCTAAAGGTGAACACATGGAGGAGGTAAGCTGGCAGACAAAGATTACTGCATAACCAAGACACCTAGAGTTTTTTTTTGGTACACCCAATATACATTAGCCCGCAAGGGCATTGTAAGGCGTACATCACATGAGTAGAATTACATGATATTAATTGTCTAATGTAGAACTCCCTTCCACTTGCTGTAGATCTAAAGGTGGTTAGTCCTCTCACTTGTGTGTTATCCTGTTGGCATGCTTTACATCTTCGGCAAGCATAAAAACCATTTCTATCCCAAAACATCCGTGTTTTTTGTGGTGGATCACTTTGTTGACTACACTATCACCAAAGGATGGCTATTTTCTGTAACTGAACAAAGGGTTCCGTCGATAATGCTTTATTAAGCACTTTATCCATACTTAGGATTTTTTTTTTAAATCTCCTCTACTTCTCTAAATTGAGAGTGGAAATTACTAATAAAACCCCATTCATGTTTTTCATCGCTAACTTTGACTTTATCTTTCAGACAAGGAATGTCCAACATTTTGGATAGCTAAGTATAACTGGTCTACTTTACATCCTTTTTCTACAAACCTCTTTTTTAATACATCTGAATGTTCCATAAAGTCTGAGTTGAAGGTCCAGTTCCTTCTTACCCACATGGACTGTCCATAAGGAATCAGAGGACTTGAAATATACCTTAGTGACCAGTTTGTTATCCTGTCTAAAAACATTCACATCCAAATAATTTACCTGGATAGATCACTAATGGTAATCTAATTTGATATGATTCTCATTGGCATTGAGACAATTCATAAATTCTATTAACGATTGTTCTGAGCCTACCCAGACCAAGATCAAATTGTCAATATACCTTTTGTAGAACATTAGTTCACTTCTCCTTTGGGCATAAATAAATGTAACCTCCCACTCACTCATGAAGAGGTTGGCTAGGCTGGGCGCAAACTTAGCGCCCATCGCAACCTCCCTCTTCTGAGTGTAGACCTGTCCTCCATACGAAAAATAATTATGAAAAAGGCAGTACTCAAGAACCATCCTCAGAAACCTTTTTTGTATAAAGGGAATATCATCCCTCTAACAAAAGGTCTAACTGAGGGCTAGCAGTGCGCCTTCGTGCTGAACTATAGTGTACAGAGAGGCAACGTTTGCAGTCACCAAAAGAAATCTTTATCTGGAGGAAGTGTCATTTGATTTTAAAGTTAGAGGGAGTTTTTAGTGTCCTTAAGATATGACTTGGTATTGATCACACTAGACTGAAAAAAATTATCTAGACTTTGGCCTAACCTTGCAATGACAGATCCTATACTATTCACTATTGGTCTTGCAGGAGGATTCACTGCATTTTTATGAACCTTTGGAAGAGTGTATATGGTTGGTATGTGACTATAACTGGGCACAAGATATCTTTTTTACTTTTTAGATATTACTCTTTTGTCATAGCTATAATCCACCAAACTTACCAAATCTAGTCTATATGCAATTGTGGGATCCCTCTCTAGCTTGGTATATGTATCTTTGTCAGTTAACATTTCTGTGAGTGGTAAAACTCCTTATTTAAAATGACCATTCATTCCCCCTTGTCAGCTGGACAGATTATGATGTCATCCCTTTCTTCTAGGGCCATAATGCCCTCTTGTATATAAATCTTGGATTGATATTTCTTTTGGGGGTAATTTTCTCTAAGTCTCCTTAAAACTAGTTGTTTACATACATCAATGTGTTGATTCGTCATTGAAGGCACTATCTAGACCTATAGTGCAGCCACTTATATTGTTACAGACCAAAAGGAACAACCTACTACACTGCTGCTGGTAATGGACGTTTAGGAGCAGTTGGGCATTTTTTTCAGCTGCCCCTGAACTCTCCTCTATGTTATCTTATCAGTACATGTACACACGGTCGTTTATAATTGTTTCTACGCAGTTGAGTTTAGAAGCATTTTTTGGAAAGCAAAAAAATGCATTCAGGACAGATGTTCAGAGGCATTGGAAACACCAAATGCCTGTAACATCTTGTAAATGTGTGTAAACATGGTAACTTGCGTTTAGCCACATTTCATTTACAGGTGTTTTTAATGGAGATACATTTTTGACTATTTAAAAAAAACACGCTTCTAAACGCAAACATGGCTAAACGCAGTTAAATGTGCCTAAATACTGCCTAAATACTGGCAAAACTGCCATTTTTAAACGTGAGTTACTGTCTGTCAAGTTAAATCATTCAGGAGAAGTTTTAAAATGTTCAATGTATATTACGCCTTAAAGCCACCTACAAAACAAAAAAGTTCATAATTTTTTTTCTAAATTCCCTATGTACCAATATACAATTAATTCTTTAAGTACATAAATTGTAAAAGAGGGAAGACAGATCATATTGGCCCCATAAAGCATGATAAAGGGATTGTGGTTACAAAGGATGGTGAGATAGCTTTGAATGTATTCTTCTGCTCAGTCTTCACAAGGGAAAGGGGGGCTTCAGTAACCAAAACTGCAATGTTTATCCTCATGACACATCACAGGAAGCACACCCATGGTTAACAGAGGATAAAATCAGAAACAGACTTGAAAAACTTAACACAAATAAGTCACCAAGACCAGATGGCTTGCACACAATGGTCCTTAAGGAACTCAGTCAAGTAATTGCCAGACCGTTGTTCCTAATTTTTAGGAACGATCTACTGACTGGTATGGTAACAGCTGGTTTTCAGAAAAGCCAATGTAGCACCAATATTTAAAAAAAGGACCAAGATATATCCCTGGGAACTACAGACCAGTTAGCCTAACATCAATATACAAGCTCTTGGAGGGGATGATAAGGGACTATATACAAGATTTTAGTAATGAAAACGGTATCATTAGCAGTAATCAGCATGGATTCATGAAGAATCGTTCTTGCCAAACAAATCTATTAACCTTCTATTAGGAGGTGAGCTGCCATCTAGATGAAGGAAGGCCAGTAGATGTAGTGTATCTGGATTTTGCAAAGGCATTTAATACAGTTCCCCACAAACATTTACTATACAAGCTAAGGTCTGTTGGCATGGACCAAAGGGTAAGTACCTGGATTAAAAACGGGCTACAAGGGCGAGTTCAGAGGGTAGTGATAAAAGGGGAGTACTCTAAATGGTCCAATGTGGAAAGTGGGGTCTCTCAGGGTTTTGTCCTGGGACCAATCCTATTTAATTTATTCATAAATGACCTGGAGGATGGGATTAACAGCTCAATCGCAGTATTTGTGGACGTTACAAAGCTAAGCAGGGCAATAGCTTCTCCACAGGATGTGGTAACTAGGGATGAGCCCGATGTTCGAGTTGAACGTAAGTTCAACTCGAACATTGGGTGTTCACCTGTTCGCCGAATAGCAAAAAATTTGGAGTGTTTGCGGCAAATTCGAAAGCCGCGGAACACCCTTTAAAAGTCTGTGGAAGAAATCAAAAGTGCTAATTTTAAAGGCTTAGTATTAGTAGTAAGTGCATGGTCCTGCCCCAGGAGACAACAATGTAAAAAAAGTTTTAAAAATGGTTGTTTTTTCTGGAGCAGTGATTTTAATAATGCTTAACTACTTGCTTACTGGGCACTTAAACCCCCCTCCTGCCCAGACCAATTTTCAGCTTTTAGCGCTGATGCACTTTGAATGACAATTGCGCAGTCATACAACACTGTACCCAAATTAAATTTTTATCATTTTTTCCCCACAAATAGAGCTTTCTTTTGGTGGTATTTAATCACAGCTGGGATTTTTATTTTTTGCTAAACAAACAAAAAAAGATGGAAAGTTTTGAAAAAAAAATCATGTTTCATAGTTTGTTATAAAATTTTGCAAACAGGTAATTTTTCTCCTTCATTGATATGCGCTGATGAGGCGGCACTGGTAGGCACTGATAGGCTGCACTGATGGGCATGGATAGGCACAGTTAAGGCGGTACTGATAGGCACAGTTAAGGCGGCACTGATAGGCACAGTTAAGGCGGCACTGATGGGGACAGATAAGGCGGTACTGATGGGCACAGATAAGGCAGCACTGAGGGCCACTGATGGGTGCTGATGGGTGGCACGGATGGGTAGCATGAGTAGGTACCACTGATGGGGGGCACTGATTAGGGGAACTCTGATGGGTGGCACTGATGGGCGGCACTGATAAGCACTTATGGGTACTGATAGGTGACTCTGATGGGCAGCACTGTTGTTGTGGCACTGATTGTGGGGGCTGATGGATGGCACTGTGGGCACTGGTAGGCTGCACTGCTGCCTATTGCTAGGTGTCACTGGCAGGGGGCACAGGTGGGCACTGATGATCACCATGATCGGGACTGATGTCCCTTTCACGGCCACCGGTGATCGGCTTTTTTTTCCTCCTCACGCTGTCAGCGTGAGGAGAAATATTAGCCGATTACCGGCTCTGTTTACATCACATGATCAGCTGTCATTGGCTGACAGCTGATGACGTGGTAAGGGGTCGGGACCGACCCCTTACTCCGATCTGTGATCAGGCGAGTCTCATAGACTCGCTGATCACAGAGTGCATCGCGCGCGCCCTGCAGGGGGCACGCAGGCAGCTCGTGCATAGGACAATGTGAATAGACGTTGTCCCGGGCAAAGCAGGTCCGCGCTGTTGCCGTCATTCAGCTATAGTGCGGATCTGTTCCAATCAGTTAAGGAGTTAACCCTCCCTGCAAATTCACTTTTGGTAGCCATCGATGTTGAGGCCCTGTACAGCTCGATCCCCCACAACAAGGGGATCACAGCTGTACGGGCACTCCTACAGCGGAGCCAGAAATACGATGAAGCATTGAATGATTTTATCATTGATGGTCTTGACCACATCCTGCATCACAACTTCTTCTTCTTCAACAACTCCCACTACCTCCAGGTGCATGGAGTGGCCATAGGCACTTGCTGTGCCCCGGCCTACGCCAACTTGTACCTGGGGGAGTGGGAGAAAGCCCTCCCAGATGACGGGGACCTCGTCATGTATACAAGCCACATATTTTTGTGGCTACGATACACTGATGACGTCCTCATCTGGGAGGGCTCTGAGGAGATGTTGTTACAATTCTTTGACTGTATCAATCGGAATAAACACAATCTGAAGTTTACCATGACCTATGATCACAAACAAATGACTTTTTTGGACGTCCAGCTGAGACGTACCCCTGATGATAAAATTTCTAGTACTGTTTTGAAAAAGCACCTCAGGAAACACAGTACTCCATGCGGACAGTTTTCACCCAACAGTACTAAAAAAGTCTATCCCGTATGAACAATACCTGCGTTTACGCAGGAATTGTTCTGACAATACTCTTTTTAAACAGGAAGCATATAACCTTCAGTCTAGATTGTTGGCATGTGGTTATAGCCGTTCCTGTCTACGTAAGGCTTATAACAGAGCAGCAGCACAATCTTGATGCGACCTGTTATCCACAAAGAGGGCGGTGAATGATCATGGTATGGATCCTACCAGGATCATCCTTCGATTCTCCAAACAGCACCACTCGATTAGGAACATCATTCAAAGACATTGGTCCATACTTAGGGACGATCCCAAGGTTAGTGGGTTTATTTCAGCCAGCCCTTCTATTACCTTTAGACGGGCCACCTCATAAAAAGATAAAATGGTCAAAAGCGAGTTTAAGGACGAACAAAAAAGACTAAAACACTGTTCAATCTTTGGATCGTTCCCATGTGGGCATTGCTCCTTTTGCCAATACATAAGATGGGAAAAAACATTCCACCTCCTGAATGGAGTACTGTTTAAGCCCGTACACTTCACCAACTGCCAGACAAGAGGAGTGGTGTACCTCATGTCATGTAAATGCGGGGCAAACTATGTCGGGATAACAAAATAAGAATTCCATCATCGTACCTGCAGTCTCAAAACATATCTATCACATTCAAATCGGTAACCACTATGTGCCACATGGCCGACATGTGGTGACAGTACACAACTACAGGATGCCCAAAGTATCCTTCACCGCACTCGATCAGATTCATATACCAGTTCGAGGCGGTGATTGGAATAAAACTTTGTTGCAACATGAACAGAGGTGGATATTCAAATTAGATGCCACCTCCTTTCCAGGATCAAATGAGGTTCATTTGCCCCATTTTTAAAGGGCTTTGTTTCAGGGAAAACCCAATAAATGGTTGTCATATTTCCCCTCCCCCTTGTGGATGATCTGTTTTTTGGTTTTGTTTTTTATTTTTATTTTGTCCTTTTTTATCTTATTTTATTCATTTTGTTGTTTCCTTGCAGAGTTATCAGTGAATGTGATTATTGTCCCTTACTTATAATGATGTCTCATGTATATGTATATTATATATGATGTCTGGTTTATACCATCATGTCAATTGAAATGAGTTTGGGAGAACATACCTACGCATGTCATGTATTATTTGTTTCTATATATCTCTTCTGTTCATAGGTAAATGTAAATGTTTGCGATGTTTCCTGTTTTGGATCCCTCGCTCACCCCTTGGGGATCTGACACACTTGCTTCCGCTACTTCCGGATTGGGGGGTTCTTTCCGCCTATGTGCCTTCCCGGCAAGGGGGGAGGAACCAGTTATCATCTAGCGGCTCCTCCTCCCTTTTCCCCATCAGGCACCCGGGCTGGTACCCGCTGCCGCATTGGGGATTTTTCTTCCTTGCCGGCAGCGTTCTGGACCATTCTTGGATGTTCGCGTCACTGCACACGCGTGGAGCCCCGCGCGTGCGACGTGACGTAGGTACGTCACGTGGTTATAAATGTATAAGAACTAGTGCGCAAAAAAACCACAATGCAACCAAAAAACTCAGAGACTGACGGTAAAATACCCGATAGAGAGCCGCCAACACAGATGGGTCCACTCAGCTCCCCCAGGATAAAATATTAAATAAAAATATGTGGCGCTACTCCATCAATCAGTATCAAACAGATAATCCGAAATCACAATTAGATTCATCTAAGGTATAGGATGAAATTGGTAGAGTGAGCTCCACCACATGTAATCAATGCTAAAAAATATATATATATAACTTTAGGGAAGATGTCACCATACAGGAGTTGATCAAAGAAAAGATCAGTTCTATAGGGTGGAGAAGGGTGAGTGAATATCAATAATTAGAATACTCAATAAAATATAGACTGTCTCAGTGCTCAGAAAATTAAATAAATATAAACTATATAAACCACCTCATATCAAGTGACAAATAAAAAATAGACCTGTGAATAAAATGAACTAGCTTCCCAAAATAGCTGAACAGCAAAAATCCTTAATCATAAACGAAGTTTAACAATGTAACACACGTGCCAGCTGAAGATCAAATATTTTCTAGTGCTGATAACAAAATGAGTGAATCTTATAAGTGAACCAAAATAGACTAATATAAAGTGCAAAAAAATTCCTAAGGTCAGAAATTTTTTTTTTCATATAATCCACAATATAGTAATGCAGTCATAACATAATAAACATTCTGGTGTATTATAGATAAATAGTTAATAAAAGTATAAAAAATTAAAATACAATAGGACAGATAATCCCACAACAGAGATGCTGTCTCAAATAGTGACAATAGTGCAGTATAGTCCATACAAAAAGTGCAATTGTGATGGGTGATTTCCACAGATGACGGTCTTTGAATAAAGTGCAAAATGTGCAGTGACTCATGTTTTTCTTCTATGCACGTTCTAGTGCATCTCCCAACTGTTTCCCCCAGCCTCTCACCTCCAGCAGTGGCAGATTTCCACTGCAGGTGTGGCTTTTCCCCTCGACCGATCACCTGGCCCGATGGGGGGTGACTTTTTAGTGTGACTTCTCGTAAGCCACATCGGTGGACTACTGCCCCTTTTTCCTGGTTGCAGTGCCGGTGGAGGTGCCTTGGGACCCTCTGGGGGTGAGAGAGTGAGCAGCTTTTAAAGGGACCTATATGTAGGAAGTTTCCTTTTCCCCTACTGGACATACACTGTTGGGTAATTATATCAGGTGTATACGTTATATATTACTGTTATCGTATTCAAGTGCCCTGTTACATGTGTACTTATATCACATATCTCTCAACAGACTGACCCTCTGAGGAAAACCCCCAGTATATGGGTTGAAACGCCTCAGGTTTATTTCTCATATTGCTGACATTTTTGTCTGATGCTATTATGGAAATATGTCTGTATAGTGTATGTCGTTTTTAAAAAAGGTTCAAATACTTCCTACTGGAGCTCATTTCTTAACTTTCATGATATGTGATTTTTTGTAAAATAAACTTTTTCAACTTTATACATACTTTGACTCGATATTTTTACTTTGCTGCCAGAAAACCCCACCTTGGGGAATTTTTTTCTCTTTTTCCTTTTTTAGTACCAGGGGTGAGCAGCATTCCTTCCCCTTCTTGTGTGTCCTTTTTTCTCTTTTTATAGCGCGGATCTGAACTGGTTAAAGTGAAACAATAAAAGTGAAATATTCCTTTAAATTTCGTACCTGGGGGTGTCCATAGTATTCCTGCAAAGTGGCGCATTTTTCCCCTGTTTAGAACATTCCCTGCACAAAATGACATTTCTAAAGGAAAAAAAGTCATTTAAAACTACTCACGGCTATAATTAATTGTCGGGTCCCGGCAATACAGATAAAAGTCATTGAGAAAAACGGCATGGGATCCCCCCAGTCCATTACCAGGCCCTTTGAGTTGCCGTATGACGATTCAGCGCCGATGACAGTTCTTTTATAAGTGAAGGAGGTGCCACGCGGTGACGTACGCGGGGGACCCCGCCCCCCTCTGATGCACGGGACTTCTCAATGGCTTACCCGTGGCGTCAAAGGTGTGGCCTCGCCCTCAGTTATAAAAGAGCTATAATCTGCGCTGAAGCGTCATATGGCGGGTGCCTCCCATGGAGGCGGATCTTTTTTATTTTATTTTTTGGTCCGTCGGCGGAGCCATAGAAGAAGATAAATGGACTTTGTGAGACAGTTTTATTTTTGTCCCAAGGTGTGTTTTTTTAACATTTTGACACTTTTTTTGTGAAATGGTACCGGGTACAATGTACCCGGTACCATTTCAAACAATGGGGGGCCAGGATCTGGGGGTCCCCTTGTTAAAGGGGGCTTACAGATTTTGATAAGCCCCCCGCCTGCAGACCCTCACAACCACCGGGCAAGGGTTGTGGGGATGAGGCCCTTGTCCCCATCAACAAGGGGACAAGGTGCTTCGGGGGGCTACCCCAAAGCACCCTCCTCATGTTAAGGGCATGTGGCCTGGTACAGTTCAGGAGGGGGACGCTCTCTCATCCTCCTCTTTTCCTGTGGCCTGCCAGGTTGCGTGCTTGAATAAGGGTCTGGTATGGATTTTTGGGGGGACCTTCACATCATTTTTTTTTAATTTTGGCATGGGGTTCCCCTTAAAATCCATACCATACCTGAAGGGTCTGGTATGGATTTTGAGGGGGACCCCTACGCCATTTTTTTAAAAAATTGGTGCTGGGTTCCCCTTAATATCCATACCAGACCTGAAGGGCCTGGTATGGAATTTGGGGGGACCCCCACGCAATTTTTTTAAAAATTTTGGTTCAGAGTTCCCCTTAATATTCATACCAGACCCAAAGGGCCTGGTAATGGACTGGGGGGATCCCATGACATTTTTTTCAATGACTTTTATCTTTATTGCCGAGACCCGACAATTCATTATAGCCACGAGTAGTTTTACATGACTTTTTTTCCTTTAGAAATGTCATTTTGTGCAGGGACTGTTCTAAACACTGGAAAAATGCGCCACTTTACAGGCATACTATAGACACCCCCAGGTACGAAATTTAAAGGAATATTTCACATTTATTGTTTCACTTTAAGCATTATTAAAATCATTGCTCCCGAAAGAACGGCTGTTTTTAAAACTTTTTTGCATCGATACATGTCCCCTGGGGCAGGACACATGTCCCCAAACACTTTTTATGACAATACCATGCATATAAGCCTTTAAAATTAGCACTTTTGATTTCTCCCATAGACAATTCATTATAACCGCGAGTAGTTTTACATGACTTTTTTTCCTTTAGAAATGTCATTTTGTGCAGGGACTGTTCTAAACACGAGAAAAATGGGCCACTTTACAGGCATACTATAGACACCTATAAACAGAATCCACCCTCCAATGGTGCAGATGAATAGCGGCGCTAACTATAACAATGATGTGAAAAAAAAAAAAGCTTGAAACCCCACCTTTCTTAGTACCTTGGGGTGAGTTAGAGATGTGCTGAATCTCAAAGGTGATGAATCATAACTTAGCACTCACTCTTATAACACATGAAGTATTAGTGATCTAAATGAATAGAATCCTCCCATGTGTACAACAAAATGAATGCCTCCCAATATTCCAACTAATGGCCCAACAGGCCATGTTTGCAGGTTTTCCTTTATCTTGCACAGGTGCTTTAAATCAGAGTCAGTAGCTTGGTATTTTGGACAGCTTTTTAATCTGAGAGAAATTCCCAAAACATGGCCTGTTGGGGGTACTTGAGGACAGGGTTGTAAACCACTGTTCTAGGGCATGCTACTTCCTGGTACAAGTCACACAGGATGTGAAAACAGTTAGGCCCCTTTCAAACGAGCGTTCTGTATGTCTGTTTTTCATCCATCCATTGGCGGATGAAAAACGGACATACATGTATCTCTATGGGATAGTGGACGTTAGCGGATTAACATCCTCTGACATCCATCTCCGTTAAGCTAAGCTAAGTGTCAGAAACCATGAATCAGACCGAGACAGAAGTACAGTTAAATCACATTTGTTTATAAAAAGGTAAACAGAGTAAACATAGTCAAAAAATAGCCAGAGTTCAACTGAAACTGATAGTCAGACAAGCCAATACATCAGGGAGCCAGAGATCAGTGTAATAGAACAGCAAGCAGGATCTAGAGCCAGGAGGAGCATCAGCCAAGCAAGTCTTTAACAGGAACACAGGAGAGCGTCTCTAGAGATGTGACCAAGGCAAAGACAGAGAAGATCTGGACTGGAAGGCTTAAATAACCAGGACTGACGAGTAGGATATCATCAACAGATGAGTCACTGTGGAGAGATAGGAGATGGCAATTAACCGACAGCTGAGCTGCCAGCTCAGAGAAGGAAGCCCTGACACTAAGCTCAGTTTTTTTAAGACAGAAGAAAACCATATCTTCTTCCGTTAAAAAAAAACGGAATAGACGAAAAACGGATGTTAGCAGACGATCCGCTTACATCCAATCCACTGACATATGCTTTTCAACCCTTTTTTTCCCTCATTAAACAGACTATATATAACTGGTTGCTAAGGAGGGGGGCAGGACGCCGGCCATGACATCCTTAACAACCAATGAGTCATCAGCTGTCAGCAGGGTTTCCCAGCTGACAGCTAAATGTAAAAAAAAATTGCAGCGTGGGGTCCCCCAGGTCCATACCAGACCCTTCGGGTCTAGTATAGATTTGGAGGGGACCCCCCACACCAAATGTTTTTTAAAGAATGGCATGCCCCCCCCCCAAAATCCATGCCAGACCCTTATCTGATCATGCAGCCAGGCTGGTTAGGGAGGGGATGAGCGAGCGCCCCCCTCCTGAACCATATCAGGCCACATGACCTCAACATGGGGGAGTGGGTGCTTTTGCCCCATGTTAATGGGGACAAGGGCCTCTTCCAACCCTTGTCAGGGTCTGTGGTTGACGCTTATCAGAATCTGGAAGCCCCCTTCACCAAGGGGCCCCCCAGATCCTACCCCCCATGTGAATGGGTATCGGGTACATTGTACCCCTACCCATTCACCAAAAAAGCTGTGAAAAGTAAAAAAAGAGCAGTTTTTTGACAAGTCCTTTATTAATAGCTCTTTGCTATCTCCTCCCGCTGCAATCTCTACCACTGCCATCTTCTCCTGGTGTTGTCTCTCTCTCTGCTTCCTCGCAGCTGGTTACCCACTAAAACAAAAGCTGATGTTGTTCTCTGGCTGTTTTTTTCTGTTGTATTGTCACTCGCTGTCTGGCCTCTGTTATATAGCCATGGGGCGTGGTCATCAGATGATGTCACCTGGAGAGCCCACCCCCTGTGACATCCTGTGACATGTAGAGGGCATGTGGCCTGGCATGGTTCAGGAGGGGGATTGCTCACTTGTCCCCTCCCTTTCCTGACCTGCTGTTTTTTTTAAAAAAAAGGACCAAGCCTATTTTTGACACTTGGTGTTTGCACATTAAAATTTTTTTTTTTTTTTTGCTAGAAAATGACTTAGAACCCCAAACATTATATATTTTTTCGGACACCCTAGAGAATAAAATGGCGGTCGTTGCAATACCTTATGTCACGTCGCGTTTGCACAGCAGTCTTACAAATGCAATTTTTTTGGAAAAGATACACTTTTCTAAATATAAAAAAATAAGAAAAACAGTAAATTTAGTCCAATTTTTGTCTATATTGTGAAAGATATTGTAACGCCGAGTAAATTGATACTTAACATATCATGCTTCAAAATTGCACCCGCTCGTGGAATGGCAACAAACTTTGGCAATTAGGCCTTTTCCAGGAAAAGAAATATATTTCATATTTAATATATTTTTTATTGTAGTCATCAGTATAGAGAGTTTCTTTTTTTCCACATGTAGTTAGAGAAAAATTCATTTAATTCTTTGATAGTGACGAGTGAATCACTGCACAAATCAAACTGACCTTTGATCCATTTCTTTATCAGCTACAAATTATGTTTATTTGTAATTTAACAGTATGTTTTAACTTCCTCCTGATGTGTTGTTTTTTTTTTTTTCTTTAACCTATTCTATAGTGACAGCAGTGTCAAGTAACATACAGCCTAGTTGACTCCAACTTTGAAAGTCTGTTGATCATATAAACATGATAATGATCAAAACAGAGAGTGGTGATTGATGTGCTAGTTTCTGACAGCTGTAGTGGTGAGATTCCCTGGATAGCTCATCACTGCATTAGCATACTGACAGCTCAGCATTTAGGGCATTATTGTAATTTATCCTGCATTTATTGTCACCTGCTCTGTCAGAGATTCTTTCTAATGATTGTATAACTATTTTGTACATTTGTACTGCATTCGTTTCATTTGGCTAATGCCCCTCATTAAATTGTGCTTGCAAAATGAGAGTAATTAAGTGTTTCCTATAGTTCAGATGCAATGATTAACTCTGAGAGCTGCAACTGATTATGTTTTGTCATTTATCTCTATTAATCCAAGTGTAATGCAGATGATAAATTTATACAACGTGTTTGCTTTAGTAGATGAATTGAAGATGTACATGCAATAAATAACAACAATATGAGAGCATAAACATATTTATTTTATCATGTAAGAACCCTGGCTAGATTACATTTTAGAAGATGCTGGCAAACATTAAGAGTGCTAAAACAAAGCATAAAGGTATTTTTTTTTCCCCTACAAAATATTTTGTTGTCTTTCTGTGCATTATGCATAAAATATACTTCAAGCTTAGGAGATACTAACATTTATGGACAAACATCTACATATATGCATCCCCATTCCTGTGTGAGTACATTTCGAAATTGTTAAACACTATTGTGTTTTGAAATAAAATTATATTTTTACCACACTTAAGTAATTTTTGATATACTAAGTTGAGTGATTTGGATAAAATGGCAAAGGGAAATCAAAACAAAAGCACCTCTTCCAACTTTACAAAGTTACAGGGCATTTTGATCCATCTGTGGCGGACTCTCTTCTGTCCATAACTCTTTTCTCCCTATTCACGACTCAGGATTTGTTGGATCACCCCATCTCCCCCAATGTGGTTCTAGTCACCATCAAAGCACTTAAACCAGACAAAAGACTGAGCCCAGATGACCTTACAGTTTCCGATTACTAAAGATTTGCAGACCTCTTAGTTCCCATGTTATTGAACTCCTAGAATTCCCTACTAGATCATCATTCTTTTCAGCCTGAAACATTGACTGCACTAATCTAGATGATACCTAAACCTAATACTGATTATTCAGCCTGCTCTAATGTTCCAATTCACTAGATATGAAACTATTAACCAAGGTCCTTGCAACTTGTCTTAACACCCACATAGGCTCTCTCATCCATAAGGATCAAGTGGGCTTTGTGCCATCACATCAAGCTGGCAACAACATATGATGAGTGTCTTTACTGATCCATGCGGCTCAAATTCCAATGTGTCTTTTGTCCTTAGATATTCAAAAGGCATTTGACACAGTGTCCTGGCCCTATCGCCACTATAATCTGCAGCGTTACGGATTTTGTCAACATTTCCTCTGCTGGGTCATGCCACTCTACCATAATCCTCAAGCTTACATTCGTTACCCTGATTACTGTTCTGACATGTTTCCCATAAGCTGTGGCACCAGACAAGCTACCCACTCTCCCCCCTTCTGTTCTGCCTGGCCTTTGAGCCTTAGTCTCAATTAATCCATTTTACTCCTGATATTCAGGGGGTTGAGATGGGGGGTGTACAAAATAAACTGTGCCTTTTCGCCAACAATGTCCTCCTCTTCCTGACTTCCCCACTGACATCGTTGCCTACCCTCCTCCAGAAGTTGGATGCTCCACTATGATCTCTAGCCTGAAAGTCAACCCACAGAAATCCCAGGCCCTAATGTCTCCCTACTCTCCCAATACTCTGGATGATATGTATAAGCTTAACTACCCCCCCCCCCCTATGCTTTCGCACCTCACTTTCCTACTCTCCTGTTGGTCCTCTCTTCTGATTTCATGGATTGGTAGGGTCAATCGGTGAAAATGACAATACTCCCAAAATTTTATACTTATTCCAGGTGCTACTCACACCAGTTTCAGGGTATTTTCGCTGCATACTTCAACATCGGATGTCTTACTACATTTGAGGGAAACCTTGTCTAGCTGCATGATGCTGCTCTTTCAACTTTTCGGGCTAAGTCTCCCCCATATAGCCAAACACCATAAGGCTGCACACTTTTGCATCCTGCCCAAATAGCACACGGTTAATGAAAGTCCATACCTCCCAACATTTTAAGATGGAAATGAGGGACACTCATTACCAAACGTATGTAGGCATAGGGCACGCCCTTTGCCACACCCCATTTAAGGTGAATCAACCAAAAAAGGTTCAATAAATCCACTTCTATTACTTTATATTGGCTTTTAAAATTTACAAATGCAACAATTTAGAATTTGGATGAAAGGTTTAGCACTGGGAAACACTTTTTGAAAGATAAAAAGTGCATTTTTTATACAACTATGATCAGACCAAAATGAGGAACAAATCAGAGGGAAAGAGGGACATTGCTCTAAATCAGGAACAGTCCCTCAAAATCAGGGACAGTTGGGAGCTATGTGAAACTCCCCTCTGGGTTGGTTTTTAAGATACCCCCCCAAGACAGGAAGTGCTAATACATGATTATACATAACACCTGTCACTAGGTATCACTTGTTATGTGTGCTTCACTATTGCTTTTATACTGTGTCTGGTGTGATATTGTTATACTGTGTTATTAATAAATCTTATAACTTCACTTGGCTTGGGTCCAGCCTCCTTTGTTCAGCTACTCAGATCTAGTCACACCCGATTTTGCTGGATATTAGCACTTGGTATTCTAACATTATATTGAGGCCAATAATAACCATCTGCACTGGGGAGCTGTGAGGTGTTTGAAATCCTTTGCGGTCTTTTTGGTGTCAAGATACATCCAGAGGAGGTGCTATATTATGTGTTATTAGCACTAGATGATATACAATTTTTATTTAAATCTGCCCTGAACTGACTTTTTATGGTAATCCTAATGGTGGAGATGATTTTTAGTGTGGTTGTTGGAAGATGATAAACTCTACTTTAAAAAAATGATCCAGTATAATCACAAGAGGCTCTGCTGGATTGTATCAATTTGGCAAGTTCGCTAGTCAAACAAGGGAATTACAAGCTGAGTTTTGTTCAACCCCTACTTCAAGTAAAGTCAGAAATATTATCTTCAGCCTCAGTTAGCTTGCACCAATCTTTTCCTGCCTCAAGACACCAGGTTCCTGAAAATCGTCTTCTTTTTTACCCATAGCAGCCATAGCTGCAAATCTGTACACTTCATTTTCAACCATATATCAGTACACTACTCCGCAGGCTGTTCTCCCTGCTCAAACTAGCTGTACAGCCTCTGTAATCAGTCACCTGAAGTATTTTTTCACAGCCCGTTACCTATGGCAACCCCTCAGTACTCTATCCTGCCACTGCTACTTTTCCGCCTCAGCTTCTCACTGCTGTTCCAACTTTCTTGCTAACAGAACAAACTAATCAGAACCAGGGGTGGCCCATCCATTAAATCTGTGTTCCACCCAAAAGTGGAACTTCTGCTTTAAGCACTCCTCCCCCCTTACATGCCACATTTGGCATGTAATTTTTTTGGGGGGGAGTGGGTGACTAGAGAGGGACTTCCTGTCCCACTTCCTCCTTCCGCCCACAGACCACCTAGGCGACTCCTCCTCTCCCCTAGGTGGTCCCTTCCTCTCAGCAATCTTCTGGGACACGTGACAGGTCCCAGAAGATTGCCTGCCTGGGAGAAGTCACAAGCTGTAACGGTTGGGTGCCCACAGTTTCAATGGATGTGCTGAGGAGAGGAGAGGGAGAGGAGCGGGGCTTGGTGTGGCCGCATTGCTGGACCGTGGAACAGGTAAGTGTCTGTTTATTAAAAGTCAGCAGCTAAACCTTTTGTAGCTGCTGACTGTTAATTAAAAAAAAGCCTGGAAATACGCTTTAAGGGTGAATGGGCGCTGCCTCCCCTATCCATCACCTCCACCCTTCTATCCATGAGCCCAGCCCCCTTTAGGACACCAGGGGCATGGATTCCAATGCGGGGTGGGTGGTTTTTGGAAGCACAGATTAGAACCAGATGCTCTAATAGGCTTCAAAATAGGGTGGGCTCAGGCTGCTGAGAATGCGCTCAGTGCCCACCCAGGTGTGTGAGAATAGCGAATGAATATTCCCTATTCTTACACTAAATTGCCTCTCTGCCAATCAGGAAGCACGGGTCTGAGACCTGTTTCCCGATTGGCCGAAAGGAGAAACTTTCTGATTGGCCGTCGAGGAGGAGACAGAAGCCGCCAAGCAGGGAAGGAGAAGCTGCTTGTGATGCCCGTGGAGGAGGGCCGTGGAAGCTGCCCGTGATTGCCCACAATGGATGGGGTAAGTGCACGGACCGAACCCACGGGAGGGGGGCGTGTGAACTGTTTGCCGCCCCCCCAAAAAAAATTACCACCAACCTCCACTGATCAGAACTAAAAAGTCAATGTCCACTATTGCCTCAACCATTTTTCATCCTGATCCTGTGCCAGTTCCAGCCTCCATGCAGTTGGACCTTGTACCTGCTCCAGATCAACATTGTACAGCACAGCCCTCTCACCAGTATGTGTTGACACCAGCTTCCATCAGGCCTGCATCATAAGTAGGCATCAACCAACCATCCTGTCTCCAAGCTTCAGACTAACCTCCCTCCATGTCTGCTGCCTTAGACCAGCCAGCTTTTATGCCTGCTGTCTCAGACCATCCTGTCCCTATGCCTGCTGCTCTGGGCAAGCCTGTCTGTATGCTGGATGCTGCAGTCCAGTCATTTTCAGTGCAATGAGCTCCCATCCAGCTTGTTCCATTACCAACTGCAAAAGTCTAGCCTGCTTCTGTGCCAGGTGTTCTAGTCCAGCCTGCTTCTGTGCCAGCTGCTGCAGTCCAGCCTGTTCTAAAACCAACTGCTGCAATTCTGCCCATGACAACTACTTCCATTCTGCACATGCCAGTCCATGTCAGCTGCTCCACTTTAGCCTGTAGCCCTGGCCAACCAGACTCTGCTCATTCTAAGTTTGCTGCCCAGCCAGGCCACTGACCACATGTTGAAAACCTGTCCTGTAGTTCTGGGAAACTTGTAAGTCTAAGGGAGATGATCTAGAGCTACCATATTTATCGACATATAACACGCATCTTAATTTGGAAGTTTCAGGAAAAAAAAAATTTAAATAAAGAATTTTGAAGCAAAATAAGGGTCAGTGCCCATCAATGCAGCCTTATCAGTGCCCATTTGCAGCCTCGCCCTTGCCTATTAATGAAGCCTGATCAGTGCCCATCTGCAGCCTTGCCATTGCCCATCACTGCAGCCTTGCCCATCATTGCAGCCTTGCCCATCATTGAAGCCTAATTAGTGCCCATCTGCAGCCTTGCCATCACCCATCACTGCAGTCTGATCAGTGCCCATCTGCAGCCTTGCCATTGCCCATCATTGCAGCCTTGCCCATCATTGCAGCCTAATCAGTGCCCATCTGCAGCCTTGCCCATCATTGCAACCTAAACAGTGCCCATCTGCAGCCTTGCCCATCATTGCAGCCTAATCAGTGCCCATCTGCAGCCTTGCCCATCATTGCGGCCTAAACAGTGCCCATCTGCAGCCTTGCCCATCATTAAAACCTAATCAGTGCCCATCTGCAGCCTTGTCTATAATGCAGGCTAATCCATGCCTATCTGCACCCTTGCCATTACCGGAATAGACAGAGCCAGATCTCCTGTGTGTTCGGCTTGGCTCACACTCCCGCCCCTTGGCTTGGCTCTGTCAGGGCTGGGATCAGCCCTTCCTTCTCTGAGCTGGCCGCTCAGCTGTCGGCTAATTGCCAGCTCCTATCTCTCCACAGTTACTCAGCTGTTGACGATATCCTGCTTGTCAGTCCTGCCTACTTAAGTCGTCCAGTCCAGAGGAGCTCTGCCTTTGCCTTGGTCAACATCACAGAAACTATGTGCTGTTCCACTACATTGATCCCTGACTTCTGGCTTTGCTGATTATCCGTTCCGGTTACTGAACTTTGGCTATGTTTTGACTAAGTTTGTTCTTTTTACTTTTATTATTAAACAAGTGTGATTTAACTGTACTTCTGTCTCGGCCTGATTTCAGGGTTTCTGATAGTAGGCGATGGCCATGAATTCAGAAGATGCAGTCAATCCACTTATTTGTAATATTTTTTCCAGATTAAATGAATGGAATCACCACAAGGATCAGTTTGCAATGGCATTACAAAGGCTCCTGAGTTGCACGGCTTACATGGAATCTCCCACTGTGGCCACAACCTATGTTGCAGGCCGACCCTGCTGCTGCTCCGCCTCGAGTATTACCTCTATAAGAGGTATGTCTGGTTCCGCTCTGCTACCCCATCGATTTGGGGATGATCCAGTCCAATGCAGAGGATTTCTCAACCAGGTTGAGATATACTTTGAGATGCTGCCCCAGGTGTTTCCCACAGACAGAAGCAAAGCAGGTTTCATGATATCTTTGCTTTCTGAGAGAGCTTTGGCCTGGGCAAACCCTCCATGGGAGACGCAAAAACCTGTTATCTTGAGATACCCTGAGTTTGTGGCTTTGTTTAAAAGAGTATTTGATGTTCTCGCACTCTCCGCTTCTGCTGCCAAGTGCCTCATGTCCATCGAACAGAGTACGAGAACTGTTGCGGACTACGCCATTGAATTCTGTTCTCTGGCAGCAGAGGTTTGCGTGGAACAATGGGGCCCTCGTGGCTGCTTTTTCTCATGGTCTCTCGGATACCATCAAGGATAATATAGCAGCCCGAGATATTCCCACTGAGCTTGAGAAGTTGATCCAAACTCAGAGAAAGACTCTCTTTTAAGGAGCGCTTGTGGAAGCCTCCTGTACATTTGTCTCCGAGCGTTGCAGTTCCACCCATGCCTCCCTCACCTCCCATGCCTCCTGGTACCGAGTCGGTCAGTGAAGGTGAACCCTTGCACTTGGGTTTCACGCATCTATCTGCGAATGAGAGAACCTTTAGGAGGAGGGAGAGATTGTGCCTTTATTGTGGCCAGGCTGGTCACTTTTTGAAGTCTTGTCCTACCCATCCAGGGAATGCCCGAACCTTGAGGTCCTGTCACAGACAGACCTTTAGTGGCGTTGTTTCATCCCCAGTTATCCAGAAGAATAAGCCCCTGGTTTTGGTCACCCTTTCTTGGGCTGAGTCGTCCATCGAGATACAGGCTCTAATCGACTCTGGGGCTGCAGGCCTGTTGATTGATGCTGCCTTTGTATTGAATCACTCAATTCTGCTGCACCTGCATGACACTCCACTTGCCATTGAGGCTCTTGACGGGAGACCTCTACAGCCTGCCTATGTGACTCATGAGACGGTTCCATTGTCCATGGCTGTAGGGGCTCTTCACCATGAGATAATCCAATTCCAAGTTATTTCCTCACCTAAGTTTGCACTGGTTATTGGTTATCCTTGGTTACAGAGGCATAACCCCTCTTTTGATTGGCTCCGTGCTGATGTTCTCCCCTGGTCACCACAATGCAGTGAGGCATGCTTCCGGAAGGTAGCCAAGGTCCTGTGCACCTCTTCACTCTCCTCCCTGCCGGAGGGGTACTGCGATTTTAGTGATGTCTTTGACAAAGTTCAAGCCGGTAGTTTGCCTCCACTCCGACCCTATGATTTTGCAATTGACCCTCAACCTGGTGCCATACCCCCTTGTGGCCGGGTTTACCCTTTGTCAGTCTTGGAGGATAAGGCCATGGAGGAGTATGTTGCAGATGCACTTTCTCGAGGTTTTATCCACAAATCCTCGTCTTCTGCTGCCTATCCGATTCCATTGATTACAGAATTAATTGATCGCCTCAAGGGAGCAACGGTTTTCACGAAGCTTGATTTTAGGAGGGGCATACAATCTTGTGAGGATTAAGGAGGGCAACAAGTGCAAAACTGCGTTTAATACCAGAACAGGCCATTAGGAATACCTTGTAATGCCTTTTGGCCTTTGTAACGCCCCGGGAGTTTTCCAGGAACTTATTAACAATGTCCTCTGAGACTTGTTGCAATTATGTGTGGTGGTTTATCTCAATGATATCCTCATATTTTCCAAGTCCCTGGAGAGCCACAGATGTCTGTCGTGTGCTTTAGAAACTAAAAGAGAACAATCTCTATTGTAAACTGGAGAAGTGTTCCATCGTGAATAGTAGGGATGAGCCGAACACCCCCCTGTTTGGTTCGCACCAGAACATGCGAACAGGAAAAAAGTTTGTTGGAACACGCGAACACCGTTAAAGTCTACGGGGCACGAACATGAATAATCAAAAGTGCTAATTTTAAAGGCTTATATGCAAGTTATTGTCATAAAAAGTGTTTGGAGACATCACAGGGGAACCCCAAACCCCTTCAGGTCTGGTATGGATATTAAGGGGAACCCGGCCAAAATTTAAAAAAAATGACGTGGGGGGTCCCCCAAAAATCCATACCAGACCCTTATCCGAGCACGCAACCTGGCAGGCTGCAGGAAAAGAGGGAACCGTACCAGACCACATGCCCTCAACATTGGGAGGGTGCTTTGGGGTAGCCCCCCAAAACACCTTGTCCCCATGTTAATGAGGGCAAGGGCCCCATCCCCACAACCCTGGCCAGTGGTTGTGGGGGTCTGCGGGCGGGGGGCTTATCAGAATCTAGAAGCCCCCTGTAACAAGGGGACCCCCAGATCCCAGCGCTCCCCCCTGTGTGTCTTCCTTCGGTTTCTTCCTCCATCTTCTTCTTCTGGTTCTTCTGGCTCTTCTGGTTCTTCCTCCGGTGTTCTCGTCCAGCATCTCCTCCAAGGCGTCTTCTTCCCTTCTTCCCCTCGGGCCACTCCACATCCATGGCATGGAGGGAGGCTCCCGCTCTTCTCTTCTTCATCTTCTTCTCTTCTTCATCTTCTTCTCCGGGCCGCTCCGCATCCATGCTGGCATGGAGGGAGGCTCCCGCTGTGTGACGCTTCTCCTCTTCAGACAGTTCTTAAATAATGGGGGGTGGGGCCACCCAGTGACCCCGCCCCCCTCTGACTCACGGTGACTTGACGGGACTTCCCTGTGGCATCACGGGGAATGCCACAGTGGGAGCCTCCCTCCATGCCATGGATGCGGAGCGGCCCGAGGAGAAGAAGGGAAGAAGACGCCGCGGAGGAGGCGCTGAACGAGAACACTGGAGGAAGAACCAGAAGAGCCAGAAGAACCAGAAGAAGAAGAAGAAGATGGAGGAAGATAGAAGAAAGAAGAAGCATTTAAATAAAGGAATTGTCAAAAACTGTCTCTTGTCATTTTTAACATTTTTGACACTTTTTTAGTGAAATGGTAGGGTACAGTACCCCCTTACCATTTCACACAGGGGGGAGGGCTGGGATCTGGGGGTCCCCTTGTTAAAGGGGGCTTTCAGATTCCGATAAGCCCCCCACCCGCAGACCCCCACAACCACCGGCCAGGGTTGCGGGGATGAGGCCCTTGTCCTCATCAACATGGGGACAAGGTGTTTTGGGGGCTACCCCAAAGCACACTCCCAATGTTGAGGGCATGTGGCGGTTCAGGAGGGGGGGGCGCTCTCTCATCCCCCCTCTTTTCCTGCGGCCTGCCAGGTTGCGTGCTCAGATAAGAGTCTGGTATGAATTTCTGGGGGGACCCCAAGCCGTTTTTTTTTTCATTTTGGTGCGGGGTTCCCCTTAATATCCATACCAGACCTGAAGGGCCTGGTATGGAATTTAGGGGGACCCCCACATCATTTTTTTTTAAATTTTGGCCGGGGTTCCCCTTAATATCCATACCAGACCTGAAGGGCCTGGTATGGAATTTAGGGGGACCCCCACGTCATTTTTTTTTAAATTTTGGTTCGTAGCTCCCCTGTGGGGAATTCCCATGCCATTTTTATGAATGAACCTCTATGTGTATTGTCGGACCGGCAATGCATTAATAGTAGTTTTAAATGACTTTTTTTCCTTTGAAATGTCATTTTGCTGTCAGACTGTTCTAAACACGGTAAACATGCACCCCTTTACAGGCATACTATAGACACCCCCCAGGTACGAAATTTAAAGGGATATTACACTTTTAATGTTTCACTTTAAGCATTATTAAAATCACTGCTCCCGAAAAAACGGCTGTTTTTAAAACTTTTTTTTGCATTGATACATGTCCCCTGGGGCAGGACCCAGGTCCCCAAACACATTTTATGACAATACAATGCATAGAACCATTTAAAATTAGCACTTTTGATTTCTCCCATAGACTTTTAAAGGGTGTTCCGCGTCATTCGAATTTGCCGCGAACACCCCAAATTGTTCGCTGTTCGGCGAACTTGCGAACAGCCGATGTTCGAGTCGAACATGAGTTCGACTCAAACTCAAAGCTCATCCTTAGTGAATAGGTTAAATTCCTG
This sequence comes from Lithobates clamitans, assembly GCA_037952925.1. Taxonomy (NCBI): domain Eukaryota; kingdom Metazoa; phylum Chordata; class Amphibia; order Anura; family Ranidae; genus Lithobates; species Lithobates clamitans. Next base: position 1,176,764 of record JBBGZY010000035.1, read on the forward strand.
GGTTATGTCATTTGCTGGTTTTTCAAAGGACCCAGAGAAACTTTTGTCAGTTCTACAGTGACCCCCGACCCGTGGGTTTACATCCTCTGCAGAGTTTCCTGAACCTTGCCAACTATAATCAGAAGTTTAGTTGAGGAGCGCTCAGGTGGGGGAACAGGATGTGATGTGCTGAGGTTGGGGGAAGGGCCTGGCAGTGGGACGGTGGAGGACGGAGGCAGGGATGAAAACGGCTTTTCGGAAGGCACGGAGTGAGAGACCGGGGCCAGCCGACTAACCCCCCCTCTTAGGTGGCAGAGGTATACGCTGGGCGGCCGGCCATATACAAGGAAGGAGAAAAGTCCCACGGACTAAGCACATGACAGCTGCAGGCTGGCCGGCTCGGTGCCCGCTAGTCACCACGGCGTTCTCCCGTCCCTCCCCTTTGGCTCATTTCCCTGGATGCCTGGATGCCTCCTGGATGCTCTCCGTGACATCCCCCTGTGCTCTGTAGCCGCACAGCATCGTGAGGAGGAGTGAGGAGGAGCGAGCGAGTGCTGTGCACTCAGTGTATGGCGGTTCTAGCTTACAGTGGCACGTTGTGAAGTGAAGACCCAGTGGCGTGGGTACCCCCTCTCTTCAGTCGGTGTTCACCCCTGTCAGTGTGAAGTAACCCCCACTGGAGGACCGGGAAGCTTCTAAAGAGGCCTGTTGGACCCAGGTAGGACCTTTTTCTTTCGGGAGAGCAATCCCACCTACCTGAACTGTACTGTTGTGACGGCAATTAGTCTTAACACAGAAACAATAATTTAGTGTAAAAGTGCAACAGGCCTGCGACAGCCAGAGGAATAGTAACATATTTAGGTTTACTATAAACCTTACAAGTCAGGCCAGAGGAGAGGTTGAAGTGACCTGGGGCCACACTAACAAAATTGCATTGGGAAAGTGTCCGGAAGTAAGTTTAAAAGGACTGACGGGGTGCATCTTTGGAGTTAAAGTTTTGAAGTTAAAACACCTGTAATCTGCTGAACGGCCACGCAGGGGAGAGACTGAGGCAGGTTAACCCTGCAGAGGCTGTGGGGCTGGTGAAAATAGGTGAACAAACAAAGTGTAAGGAAGTGAGGAATATGAGAGGACGCTCTCAAAAGCAAGCAGAGCCCAACAAGCCCAGAGAGAGCTTAAATTCCAGCACAATCCAAAAATATCTAAAAAGCCCAGGTATGGACAGTAAACAACATGAAGTTAAAGATAAAAAGAAGGCCACTGTTAAGAACGAAGGTGCGCAGGGGGGGACCCCCAACATCGGCGCCTCCGCCGAAATAGAACCAGATTTAAGTATGGAAGCTGACCTGGCTGCAGAAGCACTTCCAACCAAGTGCGAGATTCAGGATATGTTTTTCAGGCTGGAAAATTCAATTAAGGCAGAAATCCTTAAGGTAAGGACCGACATGGGACATCTTTTAAAACGAGTTGAAGAAGTAGAGATGGTATCAGAACACCAGGTCCAGGAAATAGTGGCGCTCAAGAAACAAGTAAAAACACTGCAGGGGGACCACCGGGAGTTGATGTACAAATTAGAGGAGCAAGAAAACCAGAATAGGCGGCAAAACCTAAGAATCAGATCCCTACCAGAGCAAAGTGGTGAAGATCTGTTCGCAGTGATGAAAGAGCTTTTTAACCCACTCCTGGGAAGGGAACCAGATTGTGATTTAAAGATTGATAGAGTCCACCGGATAAGAAAACCCCCAAATGTTAGAGATGAAATGCCCAGAGATATTATAGTCAAGTTCCATCAATTCGAGGACAAAGCAAAGATCTGGAGTAGTCTGAGAGGAGCACAACTGGTGAAATTTAACAACCAGGAAATTCAAATATTTTCAGATCTCTCCGCTGGGACTTTGGCGAGAAGACGCCAACTAAGACCGATATTGGACTTATTAAGGGGGGCAAATATAAAATATAGTTGGGGGTTCCCGTTGTCTCTGAGTGTGAAGAGAGAGGGCAGGGTCTTTAAAATAAAAAGAGAGGGAGATCTGCAAGATTTTTGCAGGAATCTAGATATTCCTGTACCAGACATACCAGAAAGGGTTTTGCACTGAAGGAAGGGGCCCGATAGCAAATGTCCCTATTATGAGGGGGGGAAGGAAATGGGGGGCTGGCGGGGGTTCCTTGCTTTCGGGGGGTTGGGTTGTTGGGGGGGCGGGGGGAGGCTGGGGAGGAGGGGGGTGAAGAAGGAGTTGATAGGAGTGCCTCCCTTAGGGGAGGAGTGACCCCACGGCTGTCCATGGCCAGAGCCTCACCCCATAGCACAAGGGGATGCAGGTCGGGAGTATAGTATTCTTGGCACTGCCGCCCATTGTCCAAGTAGTGGCTGGGGAGGGAGTGGGAGGGGGGGAGGGGGGTGGGGAGGGAGGTGGATGGTGGGCAAGGGGGGGGCGGGGGGCAGGAGGGGGGTAGGGGCGCCCTCGCAGATTAATATTAAAAAGAGAGGTGGAAATGAGTGGTATGGAGATTAGGTGTCTGTCCTACAATGTGAAGGGGCTAAACTAACCCGGGAAAAGGCGAAAAATCTTAAATGAGTTGCAGAGTTTTGGTGCAGACATAGTTTTTTTACAAGAGACCCACTTGGTGTATGAGGAAAACATTAAGCTGAATTCAAAGAATTTCCCGTCCTGTATCTATTGTGATACACCAATCAAAAGGGTGAAGGGAGTGGCTATCGGGTTCTCAAAACGGATTAAATTTACATTAATCGAGAGGAGGATCGATGTAGAAGGGCAGTTTTTGTTTGTAAAAATCAAACTAGGGGAAAGGACGTATACATTAGCCAATGTTTATTGCCCGAACAGAGACCCGATAAGATACCTCTCCCGGACCCTGAACAGTTTGAAGGCATTTAAGGAAGGGTGAAACGATTTTAGCAGGTGACTTTAATTTTTGCTTAGACCCAGCCTTGGATAGGTCATCTGGAACCCGGGAAGTGGGTAAAAAAATCGCTGATGAGTTTAGGGAGAAAGTTCCTCGATAGCCAACTAATCGATGTTTGGCAGATACAACACCCCAAGGAGAGGGATTACTCTTTCTTCTCCCCGGTCCATAGGATATATTCAAGGCTGGACTACTTGATGGTGGATCACAGTCTGTTGGACGGTAGAGTAGAGTCAAAAATTGAGACCATGACCCTATCTGATCACGCCCCAGTATCGATGATAGTAAAGTTCAGGGGCCTACACAGGGTCCCATTTTCATGGAGATTCAACGAAGATCTTCTTAAGAAAGATAGCGTTGTTAACAAAATTCAACGGGATATTGACGAGTTCTTTTCCAATAATGAATCAGGTGAGACAACGGGGGCAGTCCTATGGGAGAACTTTAAGGCATACATAAGGGGGGTCCTAATCTCTATTGACTCAGGTGAGAAGAGAGAAAGGGGAAAAATGAAAGATAGTATCATTACTAACATACACCACTTAGAACAGCTCCACAAAGCCTCTAAGGGCTGTGATGAACCTGTATTTAAAGAATTGATATCGAAAAGAGAGGAGCTAAGGGAGTTAATAGAAGAAGAGTCAGTGAAAAACAGGAATCAATATCTAAAAAACTGCCATCTGAAGGGAAATAAGGTGGGGAAGCATTTGGCATCTGTCATTAAGGGAAAAAAGGATGAGAACTTTATAGAGAAGATCAAAAATAAAAAAGGCGAAATGAAACACACCACCAGAGAGATAGGAGAGGAATTTAGACAGTTCTATTCATTACTATATTCAGTAGGGCAGAGGGAAAAAAGCAGTAGGAATAAAGAAGAGAAGATACGAGAGTTTATAAAAAGGGCGGGTCTTCCTACCTTGCCAGAAGCAGATGTATTAGAATTGGAGAGTCCGATAACGGAAGAGGAGGTATATGTGGCCCTAAAGTCATCGCCCCCGGGAAAAAGTCCGGGACCAGATGGCTTTACAACCAGCTTCTATAAAAATTTTTGTAGTACCCTGGTCCCTCGGTTGAGCCAAATGTGGAACGGCCTTGGGAAGCAGGGAGAGATGTGTAGAGATGCTATCTTGGCTTCAGTGACACTAATTCCCAAAGAGGGGAGGGACCGTACCTCGTGCGCGAGTTATAGACTGATTGCGCTCTTGAACGTGGACACAAAACTTTATGCTAAAGTGTTGGCACTTCGGCTCAGGGAGAAAATGACCTACCTGGTTCATCCGGACCAGGTGGGCTTTGTCCCTGGGAGGGAAGGAAGAGATAACGGGGTGCGGTCTCTCCTGATAATGGAGCCATTTAAATCAAGTGGGTCCCCCAGTCTGCTTCTATCGATAGACGCCGAGAAGGTGTTCGACAGAGTAGACTGGGGGTTCATGTTTTGCACACTCGAAGTACTGGGAGTAGGGCCAACAATGTTAAAATGGATAAAAACCTTATATACCCAACCTACAGCATTCGTAAAGGTTAACAACGTTCCCTCGGCACAATTTGTCATGGAAAACGGGACAAGGCAAGGATGTCCTTTGTCCCCTAAAGATTAATATTAATAAACAAGAAGCGAGCAGACTGGGTGCAGTTTTTCACTTCCCCTGGAAAGATTATATTAAATACCTGGGAGTCAATTTAACGAGTCATAGGGAGAACCTGTACAAACTGAACTTTATCCCCCTTCTAAATGAAATTAGAGCGGAAATTAATAGAATAAGACACTGCCATGTCTCTTGGATAGGGCGAATTAACTTAGTAAAGATGGTGTTAGCCCCAAAGGTGCTATATAGGATGCAGATGCTCCCAATTTCCTTACCACAAAATTTTTTTAGTGCACTGACTAGTTTAATAAATAAGTATGTTTGGGATAATAAGAAACCTAGGATAGCACATACAGTATTGAGGAGAGAAAAAATAAGTGGGGGGGCTGGCCCTATTCGATTTTAGGATGTATTATAAAGCAATTATAATGGCACGGGCACTGGACTGGGAAAATAATAGAGGAAATAAAAGGTGGGTCAACTTAGAAAAAGGGTTAAGTAATACACAGTTAAATCATTTGATTTGGAAATCCCCCACACTTTAGGAACTTGGGGAAAGACACACACTATATTACACACCTTACACTTAAAATTTGGGATCAGATGCACTTGAACAATAAATGAGAGTTTAATTCACCCTTAATTTTTTTGAAAGAGAATATTTACTTTCCCCCGGGGATGGAGAAGGTAGGGGGTAAATGGTTACTGGACACAGGGGCACAAGTAAGGGACATTTTTAAATGTGGGAAAATTTGTACATTTAGAGAATTAAAGTCACAAGTGGATTCATGGTTATTAAACGAGTGGAGATACGGCCAGCTCGTGCACTTTGTTAATAGTCTGCCCGGCCCATTAAGGGAGGAAGTGGATTATAGAACGATAGAAAAATTATTCTGTAAAGATTCAGTGAAGAGGAAAATCTCAGAGATTTACAAAATTTTGGTGAGGGGATAGGGGCTGGAGTCTCCGCCCTTCATCAAAAAATGGGAAGAGGAATTGGGAGCATGCGGTGACGGAGCTAAAGTGAGGAACATCTTGGGGGCAACACCCGGAACGGCAGTGGACATAAAAACAAGGGAGAGTAATTATAAATGTCTGACTAGGTGGTACATGACCCCAGTAAAAATTAGCAAGTTTATGCCTGACAGGTCCACCAATTGTTGGAGAGGATGCGGACTACCAGGTACTATGGCGCACCTGTGGTGGGACTGCCCCAAAATTAAAATTTTTTGGAAAGAAGTGATTAGGCTAATCAAAGAAATAACGGGCAAGGTGATCCACTTGGATCCATGGGAATGCCTGTTCCATAGGTTGGAAGGAGGGAAAAGAGGCTATAAAACATCAATAATCCTAGTTTTGTTAAACGCAGCTAAGAACGTAATACCAAAAAAGTGGCAGGAACTCGAAGCCCCGAGGATTAGGGACTGGGTAGCCAGAGTGAATGAAATCTATATTTTGGAGAGAGAAGAGTCAGGAGAATACATGGAAGGGGACCAGAACGAACAAAGGAGTAAATGGGATCGCTGGATAGCATTTAAGAAAACCGAGCATTTTGCGGAAGTAATTAGACAGTAACATAGGATCCGGACACAAGCAATTGTTAAGAGCCTTTTGGAAGAGGAGATAATCTGTGGTGGCCGGGGGGGGGGGTGGGAGGTGGGAGGGAACGAGTGAGTCATATGGGGGGACTTATTTATTGTATGGGTCCAAGAGAATTGGTGAATTTTGATATTTGTCCTATTATGTTCCCCCCATATGTGGGGGGTTTAGCTTTCTTTTTTTGTGTACTGAGATTATGAAAATTAAATAAAGATTTAAAAAAAAGAAGTTTATTCGTAACTTCTCATCTCTGGTCAGACCCCTGACTGATATGACCAGAAAGGAACCGTCCTTTCTGGTCACAAAAGCCAACCCACAGAGTTGGTCTCTGGAGTCCATTAAGGCCTTTGAGAGTCTCAAGGCTGCCTTTGTTTCTGCTCCTGTGTTGGCATATCCTGATCCTATGTTACCTTTTATCCTTGAGGTTGATGCTTCTGAGACTGGTGTTGGCACCCTTCCGTCTCAGCGTCCTACCTCTGAGAGCGCAATGCATCTTTGTGACTACTTTTCCAAGAAATTGACACCTGCGGAGTGCAATTACGAGATTGGTTACAGAGAGCTGTTAGCGATCATTTTAGCACTGAATGAATAGAGACATCACCTCGAAGGTATCACTGTGCCAGGTCTCATTCTTACTGACCATAAGAATCTCACATTCTTGTCTGAGGCTAAACTCCTCTCTCCCAGAACTGCGCGATGGGCTCTTTTCTTGTCAAGTTTCAATTACAATGTTTCATTCTTACCCGGTACTAAGAATGTAAGGACTGACGCCTTGTCACAACAATTTTCCTCCACTTCCAAGTTGGAATCGGTTCCGGTTCCTGTGATTCATCCTGATCTTATTCTGGCTACGGTTCGCACCAGTCTCACTTCTCCTTTGAGTGACAAACTTCTTGCTGCTCAGATCCATGCTCCTCCTGAGAAACCTTGTGAACGCTGCTTTGTCCCAGAGAGTCTCCGTACTGCCGTGCTCCAGACTTACCATTCTCCCAAGGCTGGTAAGGCCAAGGCCACCCTGGGAAGAATCAACTCTTTTGGGCCATTTCCCAACAATTCTGGTGGCCTAGTCTACGTGCTGATGTAACTGCCTTCGTAGCTGCCTGTTCCATGTGTGCTCAGAGTGAGACTCCACGACACCTTCCAGTGGGCTGCCTACAACCCATACCCAATAGAGAGAGGCCCTGGACCCACCTGTCTATGGATTTCATTGTGGAGTTACCCAACTCACAGGGCAACACAGTTATCCTTATGGTGGTTGACCGGTTCTCAAAGATGTGTTATTGTATTCCAAGGAATTCCATTCTAAGGAACTGGCTTCCGTTTTTGCTCGGGAGATCTTTCACTTACATGGGCTACCCAAGGTGATTGTCTTGGACCGGGGTAGTCAGTTTGTCTCCCGGTTCTGGTGAGCCTTTTGTGCACAGTTGGGAATTCAGCTTGCTTTCCCCTCTGTGTATCACCCGCAGTCTAATGAGGCTGCAGAACGAGCAATCAGTCCTTGGAACAATTGCTACGTTGCTATAATTCTGACCATCATAACAACTGGTCAGACCTATAACCATGGGCAGAGTTTGCTCACCATAGTGCCTTGAATTCTGCTTCCCGATTGTCCCCGTTTATGGCGAATTATGGTTTCCAACCTTCCATGTTGCCTGACTCATTTGTTCCGCAGAATATTTCTGCGTTAGAGGAGCATCTCCGTGGACTTCGTTCCACTTGGGCACAAGTCCAGGAGGCTTTGCGACTGCTAATGATAGGTACAGACTCCATGCTGACCGCAGACACCTGCCTGTGCCTTCCTACCAGGTTGGGGACAGGGTCTGGCTGTCATCTCGCAACCTCCGACTTAGTGTTCCCTCACTGAAGTTCGCACCTTGGTTTATTGGGCCTATCAGTATTCTTTGCAGGATTACCCTTGTGGCTTATGCATTAGACCTTCCTTCTAATATGCATATTTCAAACGTATTTCATGTCTCCTTATTAAAACCTTTGGTCTGCAACCACTTTACCACTAGGTGCCACATCATCACCCTGCACAGGTTGAGAACCATGAGGAGTATGAAGTACAGTCCATTGCTGACTCCCATAAGTTCTGTGGGTGCATACAGTACCTGGTGCATTGGAAAGGTACATTAGCAAACAAAAAACAACGACTCCTGCGCACAGGTGGATCACCATATAAAAGATGCGTCAACACAGGCCTTGCTGCCCTCAGGGATGGGGAATCCTAGTGCAAACCGAAATAAAAGAAAAACAAGGGCGCACCAGCCTTGTGCATTAACTTTTTAAAAAAATATTTAATATAAAAAGATAAAATGAAACGACTCACAAGCAGTAAATGGAGGAGGCACAGCATATAGTGTACCGACAGCTAGCATGCAGCTTAGGATGAACGATGCCTTCCAAAAGTCGTGGAGAGACGCACAAACATCACAATCAGCTATCACAATCAGCTTACACGTTTCGAAGGGAACGTCCCTTCTTCATCAGAGCTGTGCTGTGATCCCTCCTTCAGCAATCCCTTTTTATAAGTGACTGAGTGTCAAATGAGGGGGGTGGGTGGGTGGGGTGGAATATGGAGCTCCTCCCCCTCAGGGGATCCCTCCCTCTTGTGCCCTCCAATCATACGGGCAACACTGCACTTAGTGACAGGAAATAGTGTGTATGGTGTAAATAATAAAAATAATAATAATAATAGTATATATATATATATATATATATATATATATATATATATATATATATATATATATATATATATACATATATATGCACACACATACATGCACACATATATACACAACCATATACACACAAACATACATATACATACACACACATACATGTGATGAAATATAAAAAGCATATACATGTATGTGAAATAAATTAAGTAAATTAAATAGACAATGATAATTTACCAGAAGCAAGCTGAACCATTGGTGATAAAACATGGCGCGCTGTGCCTATAGAATGCACCAGATGACAAAACATAAGGTGTACCGGATAGAGATCATGGTGAGCAATAGTAGACATGGTAGGTGGGGACCCCCCACTCCACTAAGCCACCAGTCCCATCAAACCAATGTGCACAAATACAGAGCTGTGAAAGATGAGTGCATATAAAACTAAACATGTTGGATCATGGATGAGGAAGAATGAGTACCTGCAGTGCTATCTCAGGGGGTCAGCGCCAGTGGAACATCCCTGTGTCAGGTGCACAGCTCTGAAGAAGAAGGGACGTTCCCTTCGAAACGCGTAAGCGTGATAGCTGATTGTGATGTTTGTGCGTCTCTCCGCGACTTTTGGAAGGCATCGCTCATCCTAAGCTGCATGCTAGCTGTCGGTACACTATATGCTGTGCCTCCTCCATTTACTGCTTGTGAGTCGTTTCATTTTATCTTTTTATATTACATTTTTTTAAAAAGTTAATGCACAAGGCTGGTGCGCCCTTGTTTTTCTTTGCATTGGAAAGGGTATAGTCTGGAGGAACGCTCTTGGTACTCATCCTCTGATGTACATGCCCTTGTCCTCCTCCGTGATTTCCATAGATGTTTTCCCCTCAAGCCTGGTGGTCTCTTTTGCCAGGTTGGACTACATTTTTTGTACCCTCATTATTTTAGCTAATTCTACTAACTCTGAAATCCATCCCTGCCCATGGTCTGACCATAACATTGTAACCCTATCTACTACTTTAATTGGTTTGTCAGACATTCCCTACACTTAATGTTTAACCACTTCCCGCCCGGCCCATAGCAGATGACGGCCGGGCAGTGGTTCAGTTATCCTGACTGGGTGTCATATGACATCCAGCAGGATAACATGCCGCCGCACGCCCGCAGGGGCGCGCATCGCGGCGATCGGTGGAGCGGTGTGTCAGTCTGACACAGCGCTACACTGATCTTGGTAAAGAGCCTCCGGCGGAGGCTCTTTACCACGTAATCAGCTGTGTCCAATCACGGCTGATCACGATGTCAATAGGAGGAGCCGCTGATCGGCTTTTCCTCACTCGCGTCTCACAGACGTGAGTAGAGGAGAGCCGATCAGCGGTTCTCCTGACAGGGGGGTTGGCGCTGATTGTTTATCAGTGCAGCCCCCCTCAGATCACCACACTGGACCACCAGGGATCGCCACTAGGACCACCAGGGAAGGGGGCAACATGTGGATGGCCAGGTATGTACCCTATGGCCATCCACATGTGCCCAATGTGCCCAGTCAGTGCCCAATCTGTGCCAATCAGTGCCCACGAATGGGCACTGATTGGCACCATTATATAGCATCCGTGCCACCTATCACTGCCACCCATAAGTACCCATCAGTGCCACCCATAAGTACCCATCAATACCACCTACGAATGCCCATCAGTGCCACTTATAAGTGCCCATCGGTGCCACCTATGAGTGCCCATCAGTGCCGCATACCAGTGCCACATATCAGTGCCAATCAGTGCCACCTATCACTGCCCATCAGTGCCGCCTATCAGTGGCTATCATCAGTGCCCGTCAGTGCCACTTTATCAGTGCCACCTCATTGGTGCCACCTCACTGGTGCCCATCAGTGCCACCGTATCAGTGCCTGTCAGTGCAGCCATATCAGTGCCCATAATTGAAGAAGGAAAAGGTACTTATTTCCAAAAATGTTTAACAGAAACAAAGAAAAACTTGTTTTTTTTCACAATTTTTGGTCTTTTTTTATTTGTTGCGCAAAAAATAAAAACTGCATAGGTATCAAATACCACCAAAAGAAAGCTATATTTGTGGGAACAAAATGATAAAAAAAATTGTTTGAATACAGTGTAGCATGACCACGCAATTGTCATTCAAATTGCGACAGCGCTGAAAGCTGAAAATTGGCCGGGGCGGAAAGGTGTCTAAGTGCCTGGTATTGAAGAGGTTAAATGACTTTCTGCTTACGGATCCAATTACCCGCCAAGAAATTTCTACTGCTATCCAAGAGTACTTTCTTTTGAACTTCACACCAGATATATTCTCTGGTACTCTGTGGGTGGCTCACAAGGCAGCTTTAAGAGGCCATCTAATCAATATTGCCTCATGGAAAAATAAAGAGCGGTGGCAACAAATTTACACGTTAACCACAGAATTAGATGAATTACACAGACTACAAATTGGAAACCCAACATTATCTAATAGACAAATAATAGCTCAGAAACACTAATGCCCCGTACACACGGTCGGATTTTCCGATGGAAAATGTCCGATCGGAGCGTGTTGTCGGAAATTCGGACCGTGTGTGGGCTCCATCGGACATTTTCCCTCGGATTTTCCGACACACAAAGTTGGAGAGCAAGAGATAAAATTTTCCGACAACAAAATCCGTTGTCGGAAATTCCGATTGTGTGTACACAAATCCGATGGACAAAGTGCCACGCATGCTCAGAATAAATAAAGAGATGAAAGCTATTGGCCACTGCCCCGTTTATTGTCCCAACGTACGTGTTTTACGTCACCGCGTTTAGAACGATCGGATTTTCTGACAACTTTGTGTGACCGTGTGTATGCAAGACAAGTTTGAGCCAACATCTGTCGGAAAAAATCCTAGGATTTTGTTGTCGGAATGTCCGAACAAAGTCCGACCGTGTGTACGCCCTATTAGAGTTAAATACCCTGTTATCAGCCAAAGTGGAAAAGTCCCTCTGATGGTTCAAAGCCAAATTTCTCCTACATAGCAACACGGCATCCTCCATGTTCGCCCGTAAACTTAATCCTAACCTTGCACCCCCCCATCTATATAAACTTTGCAATGCCACAGGCAATATGGTATCACTCCCTAAGGATGTCCTCAATATTGTTGAGAACTTCTATTCCATTCTACTTGCCCATCCCCACTCCTCCCCTTCACAAGCATCACTCAATTGGCTAACCTCTCTTCCTCTGCCTTCCTTGTCAACTTCTCAATTAAAATCTTTCAACGCTCCCTTTACAGAGGAAGAATTACTTGGAGTAATCAAATCCTTAAATTGTTCGGTAGCCCTGGGCCCAAATGAGTTTACTGCCAGTTACTACAAACAGGGCCAGATTAAGAGCATCATGGGCCTGGTGCTAAGGATTTTGGAGGGCCTTTTTATGAAAAAAAATAAAATGAAAACGCAAACAATTTTTTTAATTTAAATTAAAGAGAGAGAGCAGCGTGAGAGAGTGGTTGAGAGAGAGAGAGAGAGAGAGAGAGAGAGAGAGAGAAAGAGAGAGAGCGAGGGGGTGATTGCGAGATAGGGGGTTGAAAGAGAGGGGATGAGAGGGAGGGGGAAAGAGAGAGAAAGGGGGTGAATGAGAGAGAGAGGGGTGAGAGAGAGGGGACGAGAAAAAGGGGAATAGAGAGAGGGTGAAAGAGAGAGAGGGTGGTAGGGGGTGAAAGGGGTGAGAGAGGGCAGGGTGAAAGAGAGGGGATGAGAGAGAGAGGGGTTGAGGGGGATGAAAGAGAGAGAGAGAGGGGGGTGAAAGTGAGGGGGTGAGTTTGTGGGGGGGCACAGCATAGTACATTACACGGGGGGGGAATAGCACAGTACATTACATGGTTGGCACAACACATTACATGGTGGATACATGGATACAGCACATTTAATGGTGTTCAAAGCACAGTACATTACATGGCGGGCACAGCACATTACACGGTTGGCACTGCCCAATACAGCACATTACAAGGTAGGCACAGTACATTATATGGTGGGCACAGCACATGACATGGTTGGCACTGCACAACACAGCACATTGCATGGTGGGCACAACACAGCACATTCACACGGTGGGCACAGGACCTTATATAGTGGGCACAGCATATGACATGACGGGCACAGCTGAGCACATTACATGGTGGTCACTGCACATTACAAGTGGGCACTGCACAGCACATTATATGGTGGGCACAGAATATTATATGGTGGGTACTGCACGTGGCATGGTGGGCACAGCACATGACAAGATGGGCACTGCATGACACCACATGACATGGTGGGCACTGCATGTCGCACAACACATCACAGCACATTACATTGTGAGCACAGCACATTAAATGGTGGACACCGCACATGACATGATGAGCCCTGCACACCACATTCCATTGGGCACATTGGTGGGCACTGCACGACACAGCACATTATATTGTGAGCACATCACATTAAATGGTGGACACCGCATATGACATGGTGAGCCCTGCACAGCACATTCCATTGTGGGTACTGCACGGCACATGCCATGATGGACAATGTACAGCACATAACATGGTGAGTACAGCACATTACATGGTAGGCACTGCATGGCGCAGCACATGACACGGTGGGCACAACACAGCACATGACATGGTGGGCATTGCACAGCAATTTACATGGTGGGCACTGCACATGACATGGTGGGCACTGCATGGCACAGCACATTACATGGTGGGCACAGCAAATTGCATGGTGGGCACTGCATGGCACAGTACATGACATGGTGGGCACAGGGCATTACATGGTGGGCACTGAATGACACAGCACATTACATGGTGGGCACAACACATTACATGGTGGGCACTGCATGGCATAGCACATTTCATGGTGGGTAATGCAACTGCACATTACATGTTAGGAACTGCACATGACATTGTGGGCACTGCTGAGCAGCACAGCACATTGCACAGTGGGCACAACACACTACATGCTGGGCACAACACATGGCAGGGTGGGCACAGCACATGACATGGTGAGAACTGCACATGACATGGTGGGCACTGCATGGCACAGCACATGACATGGTGGACACTGCAAATTACATAGCGGGCATTGCAAGGCACAGCACATGACATGGTGGGCATTGCACATGACATGGTGGGCACTGGATGGCACATCACATGACATGGTGGGCACTGCAGATTACATGGTGGGCACTGCATGGCACAGTACATGACATGGCGGGCACTGCATGGCACATCACATGACATGGTGGGCACTGCACATTACATGGTGGGCACAGCACATGACATGGTGGGCACAGCACATGACATGGTGGGCACTGCAAGGCACAGCACAATGTGGTGGGCACTGCACATTACATGGTGGGCACTGCAAGACACAGCACGACATAGTGGGCACTGCACATCACATGAAGGGCAATGCAATGCACAGCACATGACATGGTGGGCACTGCACATTACATAGTGAGCACTGCAATGCACAGCAAATATCATAATGGACACAGCACATTACATAGTGAGCACTGCAATGCACAGCAAATGACATACTGGACACAGCACATTACATGGGGGCACTGCAATGCACAGCACATGACATAGTGGGCACAGCACATTACATGAGGGGCACTGCAATGTACATGACATGACATAGTGGACACAGCACATTACATGGGGGCATTGCAATGCACATGACATGACATAGTGGGCACAGCACATTACATGGGGGAACTGCAATGCACATGACATGACATGGTGGGCACAGCACATTACATGGGGGCACTGCAATGCACATGACATGACATGGAAAATTGATGACTCGCACTTAAAACAAAACTACCACCTGTATAACTGGAAAGTGTTCCCAACCTTATTAAAAACAAATGTAAAGAAATATATAAGCATATAGTAATGTGTGACAAAACCAGGTGCAAGGTTGAAAAAGTGATCCAACCTCCCCTTAAGTAAATATAAAGATCTCCAATGATATATCAAAACATTAGTGCAAAAACATGAGCGTGAAGGGCTGCAATGTGTAATGCAGACAAATAACTAGATTTAAAAATAAAAAAATATATAAAAAAGGAAGTCCATATACAAAAACACCCCAAAAGTGATGTAATAATGCAAAATTGTCCAAATATATGAAATCCCAGATGTGTGGGTCCACCACCATAGATGAAGTGCCTGGCCGCTTACCGGAACCCCATGACCCCCCGTTACAGAGGGTCTAAATGGGATTTGAAGTCCTGCTACTTCGGACCACCAGGGAATCAGAATGGAAACCAGAATGGAACATCAGGAACTGTGGTGCGGATGGATGGATCCACAGGGAAAAACAAGGCTCAGCCCTCAATGGAGTAATAACATCATGTAGGGGAAACAGAAGAAGGCTCCAATAGTGTAAAATCAGATGATATTTATTAAAAAATATAGTAAACACTCACATATAAAATAAGGAAATTCCTCCTCTGATGAAAGACAGTCTGTGGCACCGGCCGGATGTTCACAGACAGCCCGTCCTGCTGGAGTTACAACGACAGAGGGAGGTGACGCGATGACACCGCTCAGCCCTACGCTGCGTTTCGCAAGAAAATTGCGTCTTCCAGGGGCACAGGCGGTACATCACGTTACGTCCCTTAAATAATAACAATAATGGAGTAGAAGCCTTGCTCTGGGTTCCGTCTGAACCGGATTTCCGCATTAGCCTGGAGCGCAAATGGTTAGGTACAGGCGCGCATGTGCGCCCTGAATCCCGACTTCCATCACGCAATACAGCGTCGGATGGTTAACTGAGGATACCCAGGATGAGATTTGACAAAATGCCTATGCGCTTGTGCGCCCTGAGTCCTGACTTGCATCACGTGATGCTACGTCAGGCAACTAACTGGGTCACTTTACTGCGCATGGGCAGCAAAGACCAGAAAAAAAGGGGAATAAATGAATGAACAAATGGACGCCGGCCATTCGTAAAAGGTCCATCTGGTTCGTGCACCAAGCCCCACCAAAGAAGAAAAATGTGCAACCCAGAAGGACCCGCGATCCACCACAACAACATGTGTCCGCACCAGGGCGGACAATCCAAATCCTTACCACACCATGTTGTTAAAAATCTAAGCGGTGGCACACATAAAGGAAAGATGAAAATGGGGCCTCTGGGGACATGAAAGAGGACCCCTAGTGGTCATCCTAAACATTACATGCAAAGAAATGTTTTTATATCTGCATGAATGATAAATTGATGGATATACATATAAATGCATGCATGAGTATAAAAATAAAAAATATAAAAAATACAAAAAATGAATTTAATAATTAAGAAGATAATGAATTATAAAAATAAAAATACAAAATAAAATGAAATAGAGCTATGGGCCAATGTATACTAGAAATATACATAAAAGCCCCAAACTGTTGAAAAATAGGCCAAACCCAAAAAATGTATAAGAGTCCCCACCCACAAACTCTAAAACAAAAACAAGATGATTGTGTTGGTGCATGCCACTAAAACATTGTGATTGAAAGAAAACAAAGGCTCATCCGGCGCTCCAGTTGTGAGGACCCAGAGCAATGACCTTAACAGTAGATTCATAAGTTCAGTATGTATACACTGCATGATCAAACACCATGGATATATTTAAAAAGGGGAGAGGGGAGGGGGAGGTGAAAAATTAAGGAACCAACACTAGGTTAGGCGTCGTTATTAATGAAAGCATTCACATTAGTATCGATGTTCATGCCAAATGGCACGTAACTTTTGACTTTGTATATCCAGGACATCTCTAACTTGGAGATCTCCCTAATGAGTGAACTACCTCGCCAATGGGGTTTATACTTGTCAATCCCTACAAAAAATGTCTTAGAGGGGTCTCTTCTGTGGACCTGATCATAATGCCTGGAGACAGGGTGTTTATCATAACCTCTTCTTATGTTCTCTATGTGTTCATTTAAACGAACACGTAGGGTCCTTTTGGTCCTCCCTATATATTGGAGCCCACAGGGACATTGTAGGAGATAGACCACCCCTTCGGAGCCACATGTAATGAATGGTTCAATGTCATGTGAGCGCCCTGTGCTAGTAGATGTAAATGTCGTGATACGTCTAGATCTGTTGGCATTGAGAGAGCACACTTGGCATTTCCCACACCTATAAAACCCAGTCAGATTCTGAAGAAAGGATCTGGTTTCCTGTGGGGGATCTTGAACTGTAGGTGCTACCTTTTTTTGTCACACATTACTATATGCTTATATATTTCTTCACATTTGTTCTTAATAAGGTTGGGAACACTTTCCAGTCAGACACGTGGTAGTTTTGTTTTAAGCGCGAGTCATCAATTTTCCAATCCAACTTCTGTGTGTTTGTGTCCACATTCCACTTTTTCTTGTTCACGTATTACACATAAGTTTAACTGCAGCTCAGTAAATTGGGTCCAACCAGTATGGATGTCTTTGTGTTTCGAGCCAAGAAGGTGGTAGACACCTCTGGGGTCTTTGATTCCACTCCAATGGCTTCAGACCCAGGGATTAGTGGCCTCTTTATGAGGTTAAAGAATCTAACCACTTCCGAGACGCACACCCAGTGGGACATCGCCTTCCTTGAAACCTACATCAGGGAGGCCATGGTCCCAAGAAGTCTGCGTTGGGAGGTTCCTCCACAGAAGGGATATCCTGACCTGGAAGGTTGGTTTAAACATTTCAATGATGCAGGCATCAGTTTACAGAAAGCTAAAAAGAAAAAGAAATACAATAGAGACAAGCAAGATTACCAGTCAGGTTTTGTTTTCATTTGGCAAAAGAAACTGGCTGCACAAAATGAAGAGGAGAGGAGAATGGATACCCAGCCCCAAGGAGCTATTCCGGCCAATATTGAATCTGCCCCCCCCGAACGAGGCACCCCTTACCTAGGAGGGATGCGCCCCCCAAAAATATCAACTCCAAACCTAGGGGTTCTGGGTCTGGACCTCATTATGGTTCTATGGGAGGTCCATCCGGATTCCCTAGACAGGACTATCGTCAGTCTCCACGCCCCAATCATTACCAACTCCCCTATAATACCCCTCCTCCACCAACATGGGAGAATCCCCCATGGAGGCGAAACTCTCAGGGTTACAATGAGGGGCCGATCTAACATTATCCACCACCCGAGGGTCCAGGAAATCCGGTTCCCACACATAATAGGTTTTATCCTTTGTCGGACCTAGATACTCCTGGACATCAAGGTACTAACATTGAAGGATATAGGCAGACTTATCCTGAAAGGAATCAGGGCACTCAGTACTCTATGAATTTCCAATGGGATTATAATTACCCTGGTCCTTCCCACCCCTATGGTCCCCCAGGAGGGAGCAATAACCAACATTGGGGTTTTCCCAGGGACGCTCGGTCATCCAAATGTCCCGGGGAACGAAAAGAGGAACCAGAGGGGGGAGGCGGGTCCAGACACTCAAAAAGAAGAAAAACCTAGGCTCAGGTATTTTCAATCTGTCTAAGCAAATACTTACTGATGCTGAGAAGCGACTTTTGGATAAAGGTTTGAAGTTCACCCCACCCAGAAATTTGAGTAAGTTTCAAACCTGTATGGATGTGCATAAGTTCACACGCATATTAAACATTAAACGATATATGTTGTCCAACCCCATCAATAGGGTAGACAGCACGGTCAGCCAATACCAGCATACGAATTTGTCAAACGCCTCCCTTTTCAACCCCCCGGGTTCCCTTGCTCCAGCCATCCGTGTTTTTAGGGATGTAGTCCTACAGGACCTCGAGCAGATTAAAGTTAGGAAGGTGAAATTGCACAGGGATCTCCAGATTGGACTGGAATCCCTCTGCAATAATAAATCCCTGGTCATTAGGCCAGCAGACAAGGTTGGGGGGATTGTGGTGTTGGACCGCCACGATTACCAGAAAGAGATGCATCGTATCGTGGATGATACTGATACATACACAGTGCTAAATAGGGATCCTTTGAATAAATACAAAAAGGAACTGGAATCTATTGTGGATAGGGGACTTCGGAGAGGCATTTTGAATGACAAAGAAAGACGGTTTTTGGTTCCGATTGCCCCTCGGACCCCAGTTATTTACTACCTCCTGAAGATACATAAGGATTTGATTTGCACCCCGGGACGTCCCATTGTAAGTGGGATTGATTCAATCACGTCCCGGGTGGGCAAATATATTGATTATTTTCTACAACCGTTGGTGGGAAGGATACCATCATACATTAAGGACACCAAACAGGTGATTAACACACTCTCTAACATCACCCCTAAGGAGGGCCTCTGGATGGTAACCGCGGATGTTTCATCCCTTTATACCATCATCCCCCATCAACTGGGCCTACAGGCAGTGGAACTGTTCTTTAATCGAGACTCTGGTTTACCCCCCATACAAATCCAATTTATCATGGAACTTTTGCAATATGCCGCCAGCCATAGCTACTTTTGGTTTGAGCACCAATTTTATCGGCAAGACCGCGGAGTGGCTATGGGGGCCAAATACGCCCCCCAGCTTGGCCAATATTTTCATGGCCAAGTGGGAGGAGGACGTCGTCGATGCCCCCAGGAGACCTGAGGTGCTCCTGTGGGCTAGGTATATTGACAACGTCCTCCTCCTATGGTATGGATGTGAGGCTGAGCTTCATGGCTTCATGAACATCCTTAACGCCAATAATAGAGGCATTAAGTTCAATTTTGAGGCCAGCCAGGATGCCATCCCCTTCCTGGATTTGAAGATCCAGATCGTGGCGGGACAGTTCGTAACATCTACATATTTCAAGACAACTGACAGAAATGCTTACATTTCTGTAGACAGTTGCCACCATAAACCCTGTATTAGGGCCATCCCTCAAGGACAATTTTTGCGCCTTAGACGCAATTGTTCAGATATAGCCACTTTTGACCACCAAGCATCTATTCTGACAGAAAGATTCTTAGAAAAGGGATATGACCAGCTCTCCCTCTCTCAGGCTGTGAAATCAGCAAGGGATAGGGACAGGGCGGCTCTCTTGTCTGATGTTTCTAGATCCAGGATGGAGGTTTCAGATGCCGAACCATTCATCACCACTTTTTCAGTGCAACATCGTGCGATCAAGCAACTAATACGGAAGCACTGACATGTCCTCAGCAGCGATTCAGCTCTCAAGGCCATTCTACCATCCAGCCCCAGAGTGATATTTAAGGGAGCAGCTTTCTTGGGGAGTAGGGTAGAACCTACAGTTCAAGATCCCTCACAGGAAACCAGATCCTTTCTTCAGAATCTGACTGGGTTTTATAGGTGTGGGAAATGCCAAGTGTGCTCTCTCAATGCCAACAGATCTAGACGTATCATGACATTTACATCTACTAGCACAGGGCGCTCACATGACATTGAACCATTCATTACGTGTGGCTCCGAAGGGGTGGTCTATCTCCTACAATGTTCCTGTGGGCTCCAATATATAGGGAGGACCAAAAGGGCCCTACGTGTTCATTTAAATGAACATATAGGGAACATAAGAAGAGGTTATGATAAACACCCTGTCTCCAGGCATTATGATCAGGTCCACAGAAGAGACCCCTCTAAGACATTTTTTGTAGGGATTGACAAGTATAAACCCCATTGGCGAGGTAGTTCACTCATTAGGGAGATCTCCTAATTAGAGATGTCCTGGATATACAAAGTCAAAAGTTACGTGCCATTTGGCATGAACGTCGATACAGACGTGAATGCCTTCATTAATAACGATGCCTAACCTAGTGTTGGTTCCTTAATTTTTCCCCTCCCCCCCCCCTTGTTTCCCCCCCATCCCCTCCCCTCTCCCCTTTTTAAATATATCAATGGTGTTTGATCATGCAGTGTATACATACTGAACTTATGAATCTACTGTTAAGGTCATCACTCTGGGTCCTCACAACTGGAGCGCCGGATGAGCCTTTGTTTTCTTTCAATCACAATGTTTTGGTGGCATGCACCAACACAATCATCTTGTTTTTGCTTTAGAGTTTGTGGGTGGGGACTCTTTTACATTTTTTGGGTTTGGCCTTTTTTTCAACAGTTTGGGGCTTTTATGTATATTTCTAGTATACATTGGCCCATAGCTCTATTTCATTTTATTTTGTATTTTTATTTTTATAATTCATTATCTTCTTAATTATTAAATTCATTTTTTGTATTTTTTATTTTTATACTCATGCATGCATTTATATGTATATCCATCAATTTATCATTCATGCAGATATAAAAACATTTCTTTGCATGTAATGTTTAGGATGGCCACTAGGGGTCCTCTTTCATGTCCCCAGAGGCCCCATTTTCATCTTTCCTTTATGTGTGCCACCACTTAGATTTTTAACAACATGGTGTGGTAAGGATTTGGATTGTCCGCCCTTGGTGGGGCTTGGTGCGCGAACCCGATGGACCTTTTACGAATGGCCGGCGTCCATTTGTTCATTCATTTATTCCCCTTTTTTTCTGGTCTTTGCTGCCCATGCGCAGTAAAGTGACCCAGTTAGTTGCCTGACGTAGCATCACGTGATGGAAGTCAGGACTCAGGGCGCGCAAGCGCATAGGCATTTTGTCAATTCTCGTCCTGGGTATCCTCAGTTAACCATCCGACGCTGTATTGCGTGATGGAAGTCGGGATTCAGGGCGCACGTGAGTGCCTGTACCTAACCATTTGCGCTCCAGGCTAATGCGGAAATCCGGTTCAGACGGAACCCAGAGCGAGGCTTCTACTCTATTATTGGTATTATTTAAGGGAGGTGATGTGATGTACCACCCGTGCCCCTGGAAGACGCAATTTTCTTGCGAAACGCAGCGTAGGGCTGAACGGTGTCATCGCGTCACCTCCCTCTGTCGTTTTAACTCCAGCAGGACGGGCTGTCTGTGAACATCCGGCCGTGCCACAGACTGTCTTTCATCAGAGGACGAATTTCCTTATTTTATATGTGAGTGTTTACTATAATTTTTTAATAAATATCATCTGATTTTACACTATTGGAGCCTTCTTCTGTTTACCCTACATGATGTTATTACTCCGTTGAGGGCTGAGCCTTGTTTTTCCCTGTGGATCCATCCATCCGCACCCCAGCTCCTGATGTTCCATTCTGGTTTCCATTCTGATTCCCTGGTGGTCCGAAGTAGCAGGACTTTAAAGCCCATTTAGACCCTCTGTAACGGGGGTCATGGGGTTCCAGGCACTTCATCTATGGTGGTGGACCCACACATCTGGGATTTCATATATTTGGACAATTTTGAATTATTACATCACTTTTGGGATGTTTTTGTATATGGATTTCCTTTTTATATTTTTTATTTTTAAATCTAGTTATTTGTCTGCATTACACATTGCAGCCCTTCACGCTCATGTTTTTGCACTAATGTTTTGATATATCATTGGAGATCTTTATATTT
This sequence comes from Lithobates clamitans, assembly GCA_037952925.1. Lineage (NCBI taxonomy): Eukaryota > Metazoa > Chordata > Amphibia > Anura > Ranidae > Lithobates > Lithobates clamitans. The sequence continues at coordinate 1,198,927 of JBBGZY010000035.1, forward strand.
ACTTAAGGGGAGGTTGGATCACTTTTTCAACCTTGCACCTGGTTTTGTCACACATTACTATATGCTTATATATTTCTTCACATTTGTTCTTAATAAGGTTGGGAACACTTTCCAGTTATACACGTGGTAGTTTTGTTTTAATTGCGAGTCATCAATTTTCCAATCCAACTTCTGTGTGTTTGTGTCACATATAGGACTCTGCAGCATAGATGATCAATATTATTATATTTTTTTTCCACTTTTTCTTGTACATGACATGACATGGTGGGCACAGCACATTACATGCAAGGCACAGCACGACATAGTGGGCACTGCACATTACATAGTGGGCTCTGCAATGCACAGCACATGACATGGTGGACACTGAGCACAAGAGGGAGAGAACATTACATGGGGGGAAGCAGGAAGTCTGTCCCCTAGCACAATAATTACTCAACACCTCCCTAACAAATTTACTAACCTTTTCTCAACAGCATGGGAGATGTCCTTCCTCCCGGGCTCCTGCTGGTTAGGATGACATCAGTGCCCCTCCCCCAGACAGCTCCCAGACACTGAGGATCTGTGTGAGTGTAACAGATCCTGTGATAGGAGTCAGCAGAGACAGGACTTGGCTGCACTAACACTTGTCTCCTCCATGTGTGCAGTGCACGGAGGGCTCCTCTTCCTTCAGGAAGGCACACAGATATTAATAAGCCACTGGCATGGGCCTATATTGAGGGAGGGGCCTGGAGCTGCAGCTTCACCAGCCCCTATGTTAATCCGGCCCTTACTACAAACACTATGCCTCTATTTTAACCCCAGGCTTAACCACTATTATTAACAAAATTCTTGAAGGTGATCACTTCCCAAGTGAAATGACCTTGGCCAACATGTTTCTATTGCCCAAACCCCTTAAAGACCATTCACTCATTCTCCCACAAAACTACAGACCGATATCTTAAAATTTTTAGTCGTACTTTGGCTGATAGACTGGCTAACATTATTGAAACTCTGACCTCTTCTGATTAATCAGGATTAATTCTGTATAGAATTATCACAGATAATTTTTGTCTGACTATGAATGTTCTCCAAGAC